>JALGBA010002262.1:0-1200000 GCA_023970755.1 Azemiops feae | reverse complement strand
TATAGGCATCCATCTTAATCCTATTGACTCTGGGCAGCAAATAATGTCACAATAATTAAAACCATAAAAACACAAAAATTACACAAAGGCAACCAAAAATTATCATAATAAAAGGCCATGAAAATGGGCCACCACCGCACTGCGGGGTGTGAAAATAGGCCGCTGCGCTGCGGGATGCGAAAATGGGCTACCGCCAGGCCTTGGGGCATAAAAACGGGACACCGTGCCATGCAAGAATGGGGCAGGGCTAGCGAGTATCATGTGGGTGCTAGCACTGCCCCATTTGCATCACGTGCATGCACACGGCCCCGTTCGTGCACATGTGCACGCGTGGGCGTAAAATGCTGCCCCCTCCCTTTCCCTCTGGTCTGCCAACAAAGATAGGTTGGTGACCTCTGCCTTAGGTAACCCGCTTCCAAGCCATCTAGGGCTTTAAAGGTGACAACCAACACCTTGAACTGCACCCCACCTGTGCAGCTCCCATAGTAGTGGTGTTATATGTGGCGTATAACCAGCCCCATTAACTACCTGTGCAGTTGCGTTTTGTACATCCTTATTTTATATTTGTATTAATATTTGTCTGTTTGATCTTGAGCTTTTGTGACATGTAAATAAAAGCCCTCATCATTTTGTCAATTTGACACCTATTGAATCCTCCTTTCATACAGTGATTTACTAAGAATAAATATGAACAACATTCAATGATGTGTTACTAATTCAATAAAATGCTGTTTTGTGATTCGTAGTCAACTTTCTTTTTTGTTTTTTTGGTGGGGAAAAATTTCCAAGTGGAATTTATCAAAGTTTCCAAATGAGATTTATCAACATAGATTCCGCTTCATAATCCAATCTTAATGGTTAATTTTATTTATAGTCCCAGACCAATAAAAACACAAATATAAAATTAAAAATGATTAATCTATGAAAATAAGGTTACTGTCAGGATTCCCTTGATCAATCCCTAGGAAAGAAAGCCCTTGACTCCATAGGTTCAGAGAAAAGGTACTTTTACTAGGAAAGAACTGATTGCAGCAAGACTCAGCAAGGTCTGAAGCAAACGTACATGAAAAAGACAAATTGAAAATCACCCCAGAGTCCACGCCCCAGTAGCCTGGCAACCAGAGGCCAATCATTGGCCAGGAAAATGTTTTGGGAACGTCTCTGGTCCAGGTGCTCCGCGCCGCCCTCATTCATGCCGTTCCCAGGACTGTTGGCCTTGAAGTTGTTAAAAGAACCCAAGATGGCCTTTCTGAGTCCAAGCCTTCCCATAGCTTCTCAGCAATTCCAGTCTCACACTACCTGCACGCTTCCCCTCCCAAATGCCCATGATCCCTCCCTCCCTATTTCCATGGCAGCTGGCAGCAAGCTTGAAAGAAAGCGATGATGGCCAGGCTGACAGTTACCTTTTGAGTAGGTAATTATGGTAGCGACTAAAGTTGAAAGGTGACTCAAGTCAATGTGGATCTTCTTAAATTAACAAGGGAGTTGCTTCTTCCAGTGGTTTTCATTAGGATGCAAAAATTGTGAGCTTGCAGCCGAACCACGCAAACCTGTAGGATGCTACTACATTGATCTTGCAATACACCACTGTGAAACAGCAGAAGCAGAAAAAACTGCAGTAGAGACTGAACTCTGATGAAATTTCAGTGAAGTCTATTACAGTGTGCAACCTGGATTTTGATTCATGTTCATGTTCTTAAACAGATTCCTGGGTGGCTAGCTAAGATACACTTTATGAACAAAATATTTTTTTTTTTAGTTTCTAAACAGTTGTCTTCATACACAAAGCAAAAAAATCTTTCTTCACTATGAGTTTGACATTAATTTAATAATTATATTCTATTATAATAGGATTATGAATTGCCCTCACTAGAAATGCTTTTTAGGAGCAGTAAACCCAAGCAATATATATAATGAAATTGACATTAGAAAGGAAGTAATTATATTGTGTCTATTAATCAGGACTTATTGTTTTTGCCTTAACTTTTCTTGTTCCTCTCTTTTTAGATCTTTTCTTGTTGTCTATAATTCTATTTAGATGATTTTAACTGAACTGTAAATAGAAGATGGCAATTTCTTGATTATATAAATGCTTATATCTTATTTCAATCAGAAGAACAGAGCTGGAAGATACCTTGGAGGTCTAGTCCAACCTCTGCTCATGCACGAGACCCTACACTATTTCAGACAAGTGGCTGTCCAGTCTCTTTTTAAAAACCTCCAGGATGAAGCACCCACAACTTCTGAAGGCAAGCCGTTCCACAGTTAATTGTCCTCATTGTTAGGACGTTTCTCCTTAATTCCAGGTTGCTTCTCTCCTTGATTAGTTTCCAACCATTGTTTCTTCTCTTGCCTTCTGGTGCTTTGGAAAATAAGTTGACCCCCTCTTCTTTGTGGCAGCCCCTTAAATACTGGAATACTTCTAATGTCACCCCTAGTCCTCCTTTTTCTAGACTAGCCATACCCAACTCCTGCAACTGTTCTTCATTTGTTTTAGTCTCCAGGCCTTTAATTATCTTAATTGCTCTACTTTGCACTATTTCCAGAATCTCAACACCTTTTTTATAATGTGACTAAAATTGGATGCAGTCTTAGGTTTTATAGAGCGGTACTATTTTTAGAACTAGGAAGCAGTAAAGCCATCACTAGCAATAATGTCCCATCCTGTTCACTTTTCCAGGTTAGCAGCTGTAAGCCATTGTTGGTATTATATGGTAATACTCCAGAATTAAATATAGCACGTGAAACAGGAGAGACCATTTCAGAACTGCAAGACATATGTAAAAATGCTAAAAATGTTGTGTGTGAACTAAGCATTTGTACCAAGATGAAGTGATACTTGGGTAGCTTTAAAAAATAGAGTTATTTAAAATTCAAATGGGATATAAGAATAGTTGACAAAAATGTTAAATGTTGGTAGCTAGTCACACTGGTTTTGAGAAATATAATTAGTTCTTTTAAATTGGAATGTAGATTCCCCCAGAAAGCTATAAATAATTAATCTTGCATGCAATAGATATTTATTTTGCTAAAATATCTTTCCTCATCTGACTTGCTAAAGATTTGTCTTAGTTTGTTTGGCACGAGGAAGAAGTAAGGGTATGGATATAGAAAATCAGACTAATATTTTCTTGTCAATAGCAATTGTATTTCTTCTTCCATCTATAAAACTACTTTTTTACAGATATTGCTCATATTGGAAAGAGTCTCAAAGGCATGTATTAGTTAATTGTATGTTGATTGCATTTATATACGTCTCAAAGAAGATATATTGAATATGATATCCTGCAGCAAAATATATCATAGTTTGTTTAGAAAGTTTCTGATTTGGTAATAAGTAGAATTTATTGAAATCCAGATTGTATCTTAAACATTATTTCAATTTTTTTGTTATTGTACCAAATCCATTTTTAAGTTTGAGTTTTAATCTTTTTATGCAGACTTTATTTATTTATTATAATTTTTTATAATTATTGTTTCAATTGCATATATAAATTCATGAAAGAGAACAATGCTGAAGCCAAAGTACTGTAATAGTATTTTATGTGACCAGTTTGTAAGAATATTTAATATGGACTTGAAATGATGGAAAGTAATTAATTTGTTTCTCAATGTTGAATTGTCTTTTAATGTTCTTGGTATTTATAAATTATGTTCTGGTTTTGTTGCTTTGAGACGGCAGCTCAGTTAAGAAAAACTGATTCAGAAAAAGCCTTAGCTGTAAACATTATGTTCTCAGCCTGTGTTCTTCCAGATGTTGCCAATCCTATAAAAACACTGAATCCCTCTACCATACCCAAGAATATTGGGTGTTTTAATTGACAAAATCTTGAGGGCAACAGACCTGCTCCCTGCCCTTTATCTAAAGATTTTCTTCTTTAAAATATTTATTTAATAAAATAATAGTCGCTAGCCATACGTATTGCTTGGAGCTGCATCTAAGAGGAACTTGTAACTGAATCAACAATATTTTTTAGTGTGGGAAGTTTTGTATTAGAGAATAGAAGGAATCAGCAATGTAATATTTTTCAGCCATGCAGTTCTAAATGGGATCATCGGATTACACGGGAAAAAATCTAAAAACATAATTCAAGAAAATCAGTAGCTGTTTTCAGGTAATACCAGCACTCTGTTGTAGAAGTAGACCTGGGGTCTTAAAACTTGGCCCTTTTATCACTTGTGGACTTCAACTTCTAGAATTACTCAGCCAGCGTGCCTGGTTGAGGAATTCTGGGAGTTGAAGTCCACAAGTCATAAAAGGGCCAGGTTTGAAGACCCCTGAAGTAGACAGTTAAATGTCTCTGGAAAGTGGTGGCAGCACAGGGAGGGACTTTTCTCATTTATTACCAGCTATATTTTTGAGAAAAATGAAATTCATACTGAAAATTGGTAATTTTGCTGTCAAAGTTCATCCATACACTCTCAGTGCTGGAAGGCTGCACATAACGTGTGGGCAGTTCACCCTCATCAGTTATGATTTGTGATAGGTATCTTTAAAGACATCCAGTGCAGCTGCTTTAGATATGGGCTGTACTTTCTGTTTTAATTTGGCACTTGAATTAATAGCTGTACTGCAGTATTACGCAATTGAAAAGACTACTGTCAGACTTTTGAGTGAGCATGTATATGTTACATATTTTCAAACAATTGTGCACAAAATGGGCAGCCATATATAAATTTGATTAATAAATAAAATAATATTCATGTGATATTATTTATATATATATATATATATATATATATGCAGGTCTTGGCATATTCGGGTCTTTTCCCGTGTAAGATTGAGAGTATCTTGGCGACGTTTCGATGAGGTCCCACTCGCCATCTTCAGGCTGGTGTCTTCGGCTTCGTGCTTGTGCGAGCAAAGCGTGATCGGAGCTGCCATCCTTCTATAAATATTGGAGGGGGTGTGTGGCATGTTGGCTTTGTTGCCGTAAGCGGGTTGGTTGGCTGTGTGTTACATCTTGATTGGAAGATGGAATTGATGTAAGCGGGTTGGTTGGCTGTGTTGTTACATCTTGATTGGAAGATGGAATTGATGTAAGCGGGTTGGTTGGCTGTGTTGTTACATCTTGATTGAAACATCGCCAAGATACTCTCAATCTTACACGGGAAAAGACCCGAATATGCCAAGACTTGCATACCTGTACCCGTGAAAATCTACGAAAACAAATATATATATATATATATGTAGGTCTTTGGTAATTCGGGTTTTCTCCCGCGTAAAATTGGAAGTGTCTTGGCGACGTTTCGACGAAGTCTCATTCGTCATCTTCAGGCTGGTGTCTCTTCGGCCTCGTGCTTCGTCGAAATGTCGCCAAGACACTTCCAATTTTACGCGGGAGAAAACCCGAATTACCAAAGACCTACATACAAACACCCGTGAAAACCTCAGAAAACATATATATATATATATATGTACACACACACATACACACACACACACACACACACATATATATATATGTCTTTAATAATTTTAAATATTGGAATCCCAGGTATGGACATTTAAAGTCAATTAAATAAAATAATGAACTCCGGGATGTTAGAAAAAGGGCTTCTTTATTGCTGAGCTTTCGTTAACAACCTGTTAACATCATCAGAGCAAAGGGCTAAATGGCAAGGGAGCATGTGCATAAATTCACATAACAGTTGGAAAAAAACGGTTACATTGTGGCATGTGCACATAGCGTGCTTAAGAAGCTCGTTTAGAAGCTTCTTATATATATACCGGTCTTAAAGCATCCCTGCCCAGGGAAGCCCTTTGTAATTCAAGCCGATGTCAGTGATGTGGCCGTCGGAGCTGTACTACTACAAAAGAACCAGAGTGGGACCCTACAACGCTGTGCCTACACCTCAAAAAAATTCAATGAGTGCGAGAGTAGGTGGGCTGTGTGGGAAAAGGAGGCTTTCGCAATCCGCTGGGCTCTATTAAACTGGAGACACTGTCTAGAAGGGAGCAAGGTACCTTTCGAAGTATGGACTGATCACAAAAATCTAGAAGCACTGAAAACTCCCCGCAAATTGTCCCTGAAACAAGTGCGATGAGCACAGTACTTTAACCATTTTAACTTCACTCTAAAGTACATACCAGGAGAAAAAAACTTCTTAGCTGATGCTCTATCCAGACTGCCCCAGTACAAAAGCCAGTACAAAGAGGTTAATGAGGCAATTATCTCCAATCCACAAGCAGCTTCTCAACTCGCCATGCAGAGTCCCACCTTCAAGAGCCCCTAACCCTGATGACCCTGGGGCAAAGAAAATAAAACAAGCTCTTCACCGACCAATGGTTCAAGGACAATCAAACCTCCCTAACATGCAGGGATGGTTTGGCTTACAAGGGGGGAAAGCTATACTTGTCAGAAACCCTCCACCTTAACGCTCTCCGACATGGCCATGACGTAAAACAGGCTGGACGCTTTGGATATTTAAAAACACTACACCTCATCCGCCGGCAATTCTGGTGGCCGGGATTGAAACAGGACATGGAAAGCTATGTCCGGAGTTGTGCTGTATGTGCCACCATGAAAAGAATTCCGGGGAAACCCTCTGGGTTATTGCAACTGGTGGCAGACCCTTCCCAACCATGGGAAGAAATTGCTATGGATTTTATAGTAGACCTACCTGAAAGTAGAGGAAATACAGTCATCTGGACTGTGATAGATCTATTTTCAAAGCAGGCTCACTTCATCGCCTGCAAAGGGCTCCCGTCCGCCCAACAACTGACCAAAATTTTCTTGAAACACATCTACCAGCTGCATGGCGTACCTAAATGAATAATTTCAGACGGGGGTGCAGTTCACAGCTAGGTTTTGGAGAAGTTTTCTCAAACTAATTGGCTCATCTCAAGGTCTATCCTCTGCTTTTCACCCATCTACTAATGGGGCAGCTGAATCCGCGAACTCAATGGTGGAGCAATATCTAAGATGCTATGTTAGCTACCAATAGACGAATTGGACTGACCTTCTCCCTTTCGCAGAGGTGGCTTACAATAACTCAGTTCACAGCAGCACGCCTTTTAAAGTGGCTACAGGAAAAGAGTTCAGCCCGATACCCCGATACCCGAATACCCCCAGGCGCCCTCCGCTTCCCAGACACTTGATCAATGGGTGAGGGGGTGGGAAGAAGTTTGGAAAACCATGAAAACTGCTTTTAAAAAGGCTTCCGAGACATACAAAAAGCAGGCAGATAAAAAAAGGGCTCCTCAAAGATCATTTCAAGTTGGGGAAAAGGTTTATCTGTCAACTAAATATTTACGGCTCAAATTACCTAGTAAGAGGTTAGGACCGAAGTTTTTGGGACCTTTCCCCATTGTAAAGATCATTAACCCGGTCACAGTGGAATTAAAATTCCCTAAGCTCTTAGGAAAAGTTCGCCCTGTGTTCCATTGCAGCCTGTTGAAACCTTATCGGGGTTCTACTTTAAGACCTCCACCTAAGAAGGCACCCGGACCCCTCGTGGTGGCAGGACAAACTCACTATGAAGTAAAACGTATTCTTGATTCTAGAATTTTTAAAGGGAAATTGCAGTACTTAGTACAATGGAAGGGATATTTGTTGTCTGAGGCCATTTGGGTGAAGTCTAGCGATGTGAAAGCTGACAGACTCATTAATAGGTTCTATAAGAAACATCCTAATAAACCGAGAGGCAATCCCTAACCTGTGCTTTTGTGTACATTACAGGATTTGTCCTTTTTGTAAGGGGGGGGGCGGATGTCAACGCTGCTATCAACGGATGTTTTGCATTGACAACATGAAAATGTAGCCATCTTTTTCCCTTTCGCTTTTAGAGTTAGATGATGCTGGGAGGGGGGGATGTGAATGAGAGTCTAGCTAGACATAACAACACTAAACTTAGCGTGAGAATCAAGGTTATTGACCCCAGAGCTGATAAAGAATTGGCGGGCTGGAGAACTGGAGAGGAAGCTTCAAGCTAATTGGGGAATGTGATTTATGACTGTTCATTGAAGGAGGGAATTGTGCTTTGATACTATGTGCCCAGGGGAGGGGAATTCAGTTTTTGGCTTCGATTATGCAGTGCCGATTTTATACTACTTGAATAAAAGATTATTTAAGGTAAACAATGCCTCTAAGTTCTTTTGAAGAGTTTCATCTGTTGGAACCATGACATTTCCGTCTTTGAGTCTCTCTTTTCAATTTTATGTCCACTTATTTGTTTTGTCTGCTCCTTCTGTTGTTTCCTGGAAGTTTTTTTGTTGTAAAGTTAACTTAGAGATAGATTGATTTGTATTTTCAAAGTTATTTTGGATTTCTTTGTGATTTGAACTCAGTGTTATTTGAATTAATTGTAGTATACTATATATCTCCTCCTGAGAGGTATTTATGTTTTCTTGGTGTGTTCTGTCTACATGTCTCTGATCCATGATGGCCAAAAGTTGGAGTTTTCCTTCTTATCTGCAAATAGCTTTAGAGTCCCGGTTAAATAGATATTTGTAATCCAAAGAGTTCAAAAAAGATTTTTTTTCCTAAAGTTTATAATTCTCTCTTTGTCTGCAGCCCAGATTGTTGTCTTTTTTTTTGTCATAGCTGTTCTTTATTATTAAAGCTTTGAAGGTCACAAACACAGATTAGCTTTTCCCAGGTTTTGGCAAGTTCTCTATGGAAATCATAGCTGTCATAATCTTCATCCACCATTAGGTGTCAGCATCTATTTAGTTTTCAATATGAACAATAGTCTTTAAAATGAGAGTCTTAACCATTCAACAATCTTAAACTTGTCCAAAGTTATATTTTAGCTTTCAAGTTTATAAATTTATTTCACTACCATATATTTTGATCGTTCATAGAAATTTTAATTCGCCACTTCCATTAGTATAAGGATGGGGCAGAAGTCCCCCTCCTTCACTTTTGGAGGTATTTTGCTTCTTGGGGATCTTTTCCAGGAAATTAAGTGTAGAATAGAAAAGGGAAAATCAGATTCCTCACCCAGTTTCAAGCATGCTGTTTACTGTAGTGCTAGTTAGTTCTTTTGGACTCCAGTTGCAAGTAACTTGGGCTGATCGATGAAATACAGCCTTTCTCCTGTCAGGTTAGAAGGCTTTCCCCAAGATGAACGGAACAACCGCCATCATTCCAGAGTTGCCGGGGCACCCTTCTTTCTTCGACGCCTCTCCAGGGCAGCTTGGACCTATTAGGGTCTCCAGGCAGGACGAAAGTTGGCCACGGGGGTGCGGCGGTCCGCAAGCCCGCAACCAGTCACCTCCGCGCAGGACCGGAAGTCCCGCACTTATCAGACTTATTATCTAGTATGCCTGACTATCGGATATTTTCCACATAACTAAAAGTTGTATAAAGGTTGGCAGAATCTGGCATTGTAGATAATTGGGCTGTTACATTGCCTAGATGATAATACAATACAAGTCTTCTGGACTTTGATGCTGCAACATTCACAATTTTATGCAAATCCACCAGTCTAGTAATATTTTTGTTACAACTTAGAAGAAAAGGTCATGTTTACCTTGATGGAGTATTGACAATCACTGAATGGAGAACTGCTTTTCATTTTCTTTCACAGTTGCTTGTGTTATTTTCTCTAAAAGGCACATTAAAAACCCACACTATCTGCATGGAACCTTATTTTTTCACAGCCTGAGTAATCTCTGAAAGACAATTGACTAACCACCGAAAATTAAATTATTTCAGCAATGCAGTTTACATAGTAATTTGTTTTTTACTTCTTCAGTAGATAGTTTTCTTCCATTTTTTCCTATTGATATTCTTTCTCTTTCACATAATCATGGGAGATTTATGGGTTTGTAGCAGTGCATGGCTGGAAGACCCTTTGCCTCATCTACCACGTGATTCCAGACAGTGTATCACATATTTAACAAACGTTGACAGAGTTTGCAACAAACAAAACAAAAGACAATATCTTTACTAAGTAGTCAGCATCATTGTCATAAAATAAACCAGGAAAGATGATGCCTTCAAACATGGTCAAATATTGTAGTCACTGTTACAGACTATCATTCTATGTGTAACATAAGATAAGTCTGCATAGTTTAGGGTCAACTAGATTAGAGCTCCCCACCTTTTCCAGGTTGGAGGCCTGGAGGGAAAGGGAGGAGCAGGGAAATGTGTGTATGCGCATGCGCGCTAGTGCGAGTGGGGTGTGTGTGCATACTCGCCAGCCATTCCTGCGGCCCAGTGGCCAAGAGGCCACGGCCCGGTACCGGGCCGCGGTCCATAGGTTGGGGACTCCTGAACTAGATCATAAGCACCTAGAAGACAAAAAAACCCAAACTTCACTGTCTCAACTACCAATCAGCCCCAAGGCGTGGGAAGCTAACCAGGTTTTCAGTGACTTTCTGAATGTTGTTAGGGTGAGAACTGTATAGATTTTTAAAGAGGGGATATATTCAGATGGCTGGTACTGCAACAGAGATGGCATACCTTCTATCTCAATAGATGACATTATTTTATTAACTCTACCAGCCAGGCAGAAAATTCGGAGATAGGTACTCCTTAGACCCTGAAACATTCTACAGTATAAGTGATAACCAGCACCTTGAATTGCACCTGGAAGCCAAGTAGTAAGTGTAAGTGCAGCTTGTGAAACAGTGGCGTTACATACTTATAGCATGGCATTCTCATCACTATTCACACTACTGTGTTCTGGACTGGTTGTAGCCTCCAAGTAGTCTTCAAGAGCAGCTCCATGTAGAATGCATTGCAGTAGTCCAGGTGACTAGGGCATGAGTGACTGACTGAAGGGCCTCCCAGTTTAAGAAGAGATACAAAAGGCACACTAGATAATCTTCAAAGGCACTCTTGTCCCAACATCATACACATACACATGTGTAATCAAGTATTAAAAGCTCCAATCCCAAAATCCAGGAGAAAGAACAAATAAATGATGTCCAAGTACAGATGGAGAGGGCAGTCTTTTATCTGTCAAAGACCTCCAATGGATTAAATCAGATAAATTTATTTACATTGTCTGGTTTCATTTACACTAAAAATTCTCCTGCTTTTTCCCCCACTCTTGGCCTTTTCCTCCTTCCCAACGGGATTATCTTAAATAGAGTTATTGGACTGCATTCTTGTGGTGAAGTAAATACAGGAAATAATTACACTTTACCATTCTTATTGTCAAAGCCTTAAATATGGACATCCCATAATTGGCGAACAGGAGGCTGCTCATTAACAGTCAAATCCAACATTGTGCTCTTCTCTGAATTTCAGATATTGATCAGCTATATGGTAAAACTGGCTGGTAAATTATACCGAGAAAATCTTGAAGTTCTTGTGGGAAATCAAACAGATCCATTAGTTCTGTAGGGTAGGCCATATTAATTGTAGACCCTACTTTTTGAAAGTCCCAGGTAGTAATGATCCATATATTAACGCAGAAGTGATCTAGCCACAGTACCAAGAGCTAAATTTTATTATAATAAGGGAAATTAAATAGATATTTGAATTCAAAACACTCTACTTTAGCGATACCTGGTCACTTTTGGAATACTCATAATTATAAGCAGGACTTTGTTTCCTTGTTTAAAATCAAATGAGATAATTATGTGCAGAGTTAGAAAAACATCAAAAATCTGATCAACCAAGCAAGTTGCCTTTCTGTTTCTTCCAGTGCTGAGATCAGGAAATTAGATTTTTTCCCCCCAAAACAAAATATACCTTTATTGTAAAACATTTTTAATATAGTTGTAACACTCTCATTGGCAAGCAGAATCATTGGGGATAGTGTATGGTGGGAATGACTGAGTCTATCATCAGCATACTTAATAATGACATACATCCACTGTACTAAGTGCTGTTATGGAAGTTATGCTGGAGATAGTAAAATTCTGGTGCCATGAAACTGACACCAGAGAAAATTTTTTGGAGAACTTTGCCATCAGGTGCAAGAAATCAGGAGCCTGGGTTCCTCAACTGAGTACAAGTTTATTCCATGCTATCTCTCTACAAGAATCTGAACTACTAATGGTCAAGGCAAATTTGCGGTAAATAAGAGTCAACGGAATTTGAGGAGGGCTGAACTTAGATCTTTTGCGGGCATGAAGGCACTTCAAACTGATGATGCTCTTGACTCCTTCCTTGGGCTCAATCTGATCATCTCCTACATTTGCTTTATTTTCCTTTGGACTGCAAAATCAGTGCAAAAGCCAATGTCTGACAATGCTAGCAGCAGGCCATTTTATTACTGGTACATTCACTAAGACAAGGGTACCATGAAGCCCTAGAATGTTAAAAGAATTGGTTTGATGCTCTGAAAACAAATTAATGATTTCATTGGAATTACAGTGGGCAAGAGAGCTTCGACGGCTGAGGATGCCCATGAACTGGTTCTTCCTATTCCTGGTCCAGCACCTTAATCACTACTGTGTTTCCCTGGAAAATAAGCCCTAACATGATTTTCAGGATGCTCGTAATATAAACCCCACCCCCAAAATAAGCTCCAGTTAAGATCGTCAGCCAGGTGGACTCATTTAGTACCGTATTTCCCTGAATATAAGCCCTAACTGGAAAATAAGCCCTAATGCGTCTTTTAGAGCAAAAATTAATATAAGACCCGGTCTTAATTTTGGGGAAACATGATATATCACATTGGCAGTCTTTTCTACCTTCTCACAGCTCTAAAATGAAGACCGGAGGGGGAAAATTCTGCCCAAAATTTTGCTGATCCATCAAGATCCTTTGCATGGTTGCTGTGATGGAAGGGGGAATAATGAGGTGTTCCAACTTGGAGTCACTCTGTGGGAAGAAGCAGCAGAGGCTGAATATTGGAGCCTTTATCTTTCTGTTCCCAAGAGAATGCGGTTAGTCTGGCGAGGTTCTTGTAAATTGGTGATCAGCAATAAAGGAAGTATTTTGGCCTACTCACAGAATTGTTCTGGTTCCTTGTGCCTGAAAGTTGCCTATGTTTCAGAAAGTGTCAAAAGATCAGTGTGAAGATGAACTGCTCCCTCCTTCACTATTAAGTCAGAGAAGAGAGTGGGAGGGCCAGTTTTTCCTAGAGAAGAGGTTAAGGATGCTTTGTGGTTCAGCATTCCCATCAGTCAACAGTTCCCATCTGTCTCTCCCTCATTCCATAGATTAAATAGGAAAATTGAGACCCATCTCACTTACAGACAAAATAGTGAAGCTCTGCCTATTAGCAAGCATTATTTGATTGGATCAAGTAGACAAAGAGCCTACGTCTGAATACTAGATTTAATGCTAAGTAATGATGCATTTTATTTTGAACCAGGGGATACATATTGTACTTTGAAATCTTTGACAGCTGACAAAAAAAAATAAAAAAAAATTGTCTATATAGATTTAAGTATCTTAATCCATATGAGCCTGCAGTAAAAAAAAAACCCATGTATTTGATGTGGAAGCAAGTGAAAGAACAATTCAATATTTAATGTTCAAGAGAAAACTTTGGTGCAGAAAGAATGTCATAAATACTTTTCTGTTTTGATTTCCAGTGTGTTATTAATGTTCACCACCATATGATCACATTAACCCTGTAATTCACCTGTTCTTTTTCCCTGATCATCCCCACCAAAGGATACTTCATTTTTAGTTTATTGCACTGCTAGAGGTCTCTTGCACAGAATATAATTGCAGGGAGAAACTAATAAGTATCCAACCTATTTGGGAGGGAGGAGAGCTACAGAATGAGTCAACCTGCTGAAACTGTTGAATTACTACATGATGATCATTGGCAAAGATATTTTCAGTGAATCTTGTAATATATGCTCTGTTCCCTGACTCCATAAAAGATTTCAACACAGACTTGAAAAATTGAATAAAGAACAGGCTTCCTAATGCTATGCTCGTAGCACCTTCACCATCCCTAACTATTAGTTATACTTTTGAAGTGACTTAAAGGGATTTATGATTGTTGAACTGTAATGTATACAAAAATTGTGTGAGCTTTTTCTAAGAAGCTGTTTTATTCATCAAGAATATCTAACATTAAATGGAATAATGCAGTTTTGAGCTTTACTTGAAACAAACTCTGCTTAATCAATTGACTGTTAATTCTTACATCTACACTACAGTGAGTTCATGAAGCTATTCCTGGACATTTCTTGTTCCGTTTTTGTTTTTTAAAGAGGAAGATAGACTTTTTTTATTTTGCGAACTTTCTCTGTTCAGAGTTTGTGCTGCAGCTGTGCCAGCAGAAATGACTGAAAGTCTGTTGAAATTATTTCTCTCCTTCTAGAGAAAGCTGGCCTTGGTTGCTTAAAATCAGTTATCAAAAAGGAAACCTCTTACAAAAACCTTCTTTGTTTTTCCCTCTTGCATTATTTATGGAGTTCTGTGCCCCAAAGAGTTCCAGTGAGGTTCAGTGCATAAATTTCCTTTCTAAAGATGAATATTCAGAAGAACTTGGAAATATATAGACCGGGGTCTTCAAACTTGGCCCTTTTATGACTTGTGGACTTCAATTCCCAGAATTCCTCAACCATGCTGGCTGAGGAATTCTGGGAGTTGAAGTCCACAAGTCATAAAAGGGCCAAGTTTGAAGATCCCTGATATAGATTTTCCTTAGAGCTGCACATTATTTGAGGTGGTCATTTAGTTAATTGGGAGCTAATCTTCCACATCAGGTAGCACTTCCTATTGTTTTGGATGGGATCTGTCACAGAAACTTTCCTTTGACTATCTGCCAAATGCTCAGGAAAGTCTTCCAAATTCTCCAGTAACTAACTTCTAAGCAAAATTAAGCGGAACCCATTAGAGAAATAAAATTCATTCCCACTCTGCTGACCTTCTTGCAAATTGATTTCTTCTTAGATCTTTTGGTACTTCCAGATGTAGCTGAGGAACTCTTGTCACCATTCCAGGTGAAGAAAATTCTCCTTTTTTTGGCTCAGTGAGATTAAATGCTTCAGGTAGGTGTCATTAGGACCTCTGCTATATCAGAAGATAAGGTATCTGTCTTTTGGCTTATTATTTCCTACACAGAGTGGGACAAATGGCTCTTAGAACTAATTCAGTTGTTTTTTTTAGCAAATCGTAGCAATAAGGTTAAAAGCAAAATATCTGTTTATTGGATGCAACAACATGTATTTAAAAGTTTCATATTAATAATATAACCTTAAAGTTCAATTATGACAGTAATTTCAAACATTCTGTCATAATTCCGACTAATGGAACACTTCAAAGAACTTCCAGGCATTGTTTATGCTAAAAGTCTTTAATCAGTGAAAACAGTGTCGGCACAGCATGGATGAATGCCAAGATCTGAATTTCTCTTACTTGCGCATAGCTTTTCCGGCTATTCTCCTCCCCTATTTTACAGTCATCAATCACACTTTCCAATTAGCCTGAAGGGCAAAGATTCACTTCCGTTCCTTATCCCACGCTTTCCTTATAAATCTCCTCCCCTCCCATTGTCATCTGAATTAACTCTAAAAATACCAGACAGTTCTGCATATTTTGTCAAAGCAATAATATCCTATATTAGCAGCATTGACACATTCA
Source organism: Azemiops feae (assembly GCA_023970755.1). Classification (NCBI taxonomy): domain Eukaryota; kingdom Metazoa; phylum Chordata; class Lepidosauria; order Squamata; family Viperidae; genus Azemiops; species Azemiops feae. Next base: position 1,184,545 of record JALGBA010002262.1, on the reverse strand, counting down.
TTTTAACCTTATGGCTTTGCTTGCTTAAGACTTCAACAACATGATCCCTAGGTATTTTTAGCCATTTCAGAGTCCAATATTTATATAACCTGTTGTCCAGTAACCACATTAGACCTCAATAAATTTTTAGATTCTTGCTGCTTATGCAATAGGCTGCTTTAATAATTTTATTTTGAATTTACAGTATTTATAACCCACCCTAATCCTATGGATTTTGGACAAGGCACAACATCAGACAAAAGGAAATCACTGATTAATATCAGAAACAAATTAATCACAAATTAATATCAGAAACAAATTAATCACAAATTAATATCAGAAACAAAAAATCAACTACCAAAGAAAAGCCAAGATAAAACCAATTATTAGTGAGTTGGATCCATCAGTAAGTTGGAATAAAACTACTTGTTTATGGAAATGAACCCGGGCCGGGGAGTTGGATGTCCTTGACTTACAACCACATTTCAGCCCAAAATTCCTGTTGCTAAACGAGACAGTTGTTAAGTGAATTTTGTCCCATTATGCAATCTTTATTGCCACAATTGTTAAGTGAATCTGGCTTCCCCATTGACTTTGCTTGTCAGAAGGTCGCAAATGCTGATCATATGACCCCAGGACAGTGCAACCATCATAAATATGACCCAGTTGCCAAGTACCCAAATTTTGATTATGGGGATGCTGCAACAGTTGTATGAAAAACGGTCATAAATCACTTTTTTCAATGCCATTGTAAACGTTGAATGACTAAACAAATGGTTATAACTTGAGGACTACCTGTATTCCACCAGAGGCTGCTTTGACAGAGAAGACCTGTCACATCAACCATGTTCTCCAAATGTCACAAGTGGAGGAAATTTTTGTAGGCCCTTTCTCAATGACTCGACTGGATGAGCAGATTCATTTCTGGCCATCTTGATAAGTTACTGGACTTAGCTTGAGATAGTTTATTTGTAAACTTGTTTATAAATTTCTTCTGACATGCTTAGCATCAATCCTGAACATAGTACAAATGTACAAATGGTTTTTTAAAAAATAAACAAATCCATGTGAGCATATTGGGACTTTGACTTGCATAAAGCCATTCTTGCTGTATTTCCAGCTCAGACTGAACCCTCAGATTGAAAGACTAAATATTCTTTATTCTGTGGCATTGAAGCTTCTTACTCTATGCAGATGTAATTAATTCACTTTTAATCAAATTCTCATCAGGGAGCAAAGGCTTAAAGTCCTCTATTCCTTGGATTAGGTTGCAGTCCACCTTGGGTCCTCTGTATCTATAATTTATTTACAAAATGCCAATTTCATAATTGTTAATTACGTGAATGCTATTTGATCTAGTTTGACTTTGCATACACTTGCTTGATACAATAATCATCTTGTTTCATAATAGATTGGATAATCAAATATTCTCAATTCATTCTTGAGTCGCAAAATTATAACACTGAAAGAAGACTTTTAGCCCAACACACTGGCCAGATCAGGAATTAATAAAGGAGAATATTTGTAGCTCGGGGTTGGAATGAGGGGTCCTTGGTGCTCTCTGAGCTTGGTGGTTTTCTTGCAGATGTTTCATTACCCAAACTAGGTAACATCATCAGTGCTAGTAAGGAGTGGGGTTTGCTCTCAGTTTATGTTCTAGTGGCTTGTCCTGTCAGTATTGGTGGGGGTGGTCTTAGAGTTTCTTTGGTTGGGCTGCTTACTGTTGGCTTGTTTGGCAGTTTCTTGATTGGGGTGTTGATTGTTGGTTTGTTGTTAACCTTGGAGTTAACATCAAGTAAATAATACTAGGAATCTCAAACAAATGGCTGTCCAATCCCTTCTTGAAAAATCTCCAATGATGGAGCATCCTCACGGTCAGGAAATTACTCCTTATTTCAAATTTGGATCTCCTTTGTAAAGCTTTTTTTCCATTAGTTCTTGGCCTACCCTCAAAAGCTATCGAAAGAAAATCCGTATCTCCTTCCCTGCGACAGCCTTCAAATATTGGAAGGATGCTATCATGTCTTCTGATACCCTGTTCTTCTTCTGACTAACGGTCCCCAGTTTAAATATTTCATAAGATTTCACCTTCAAGCCCCTTGGAGTTTGCTTAGTGCATGCTCTTTATTTGATTAAAGATTCACCTCTACATTGATAGCTGTGTTTTGAAAGTCTTGAGGTTGTGGTTGCTTTGATGTGAGGTGTCACAAAAAACTAGAATAGAAAAAAGTTTAAAACTTCTAAAACTTTTCCCTTTCTTTACTTTAGTTTAGTACTTTCCTGTTTTCCTGTAATGAATATGAATGAAATATTTTGTGTTGGATAGGAATTCAGGTAGTCCTCGATCAATCAATCAGAATAGAGTTAGAAGGGACCTTGGAGGTCTTCTAGTCCAACCCCTATACAATTTGAGACAAGTGGCTGTCCAGTCTCTTCTTAAAAACCTCCAGTGATGGAGCACCCACAACTTATGAAGGCAAGCTGCTCCACTGGTTAATTGTTCTTACGGTTAGGACGTTTTTCTTTAATTCCAGGTTGCTTCTCTCCTTGATTAGTTTCCATCCATTGTTTCTTATCTTGCCCTCTGGTGCTTTGGAAAATAAGTTGACCCCCTCTTCTCTGTGGCAGCCCCTCAAATACTGGAATACTGCTATCATGTCCCCCCTAGTCCTTCTTTTCTCTAGACTAGCCAAACCCAATTCCTGCAACTATTCTTCATATGTTTTAGTCTCCAGGCTTTTAATCATCCTAGTTGCTCTTTTCTGCACTTTTCCCAAAGTCTCAACATCTTTTGTGTAAATATGGTGACCAAAATTGGATGCAATATTCCAGATATGGTCTTATTAAGGTTTTATAAAGCGGTACTAATACTTCACGTGATTTTAATTCTATGCCTCTTATACAATCACACATCGCACACTGCGGGCTCATATTTAAGTGATCATCTACTAGGACTCCAATGTCATTCTCACAGTTACTGTTTTTGAGCCAGGTTTTAAGGATTTTAAGCCTAAAACCAGGATTTAAGCCCCAAACCAGGTTTTAACCTTAAAACCAGGTTTTAAGCCTCAACTTACAACAGTTCATTTAGTGACCATTCAAAGTTACAATGACATTGAAAATGACGGTTTTTCACACTTACAATCATTGCTGTACCCTCATGCTCACGTGATCAAAATTTAGACACTTGGCAACTGACTTGTATTTATGATGACACAGTGTCCTGGGATCATGTGATCAATTTTTGTGACCTTCTGACAAAGTCAATGGGGAAGCCAGATTCACTTAACAACCTTGTTACTAACTTAATGACTGCAGTGATTCACTTAAGAACTGTGACAAGAAAGGTTGTAAAATGGGGCAAAACTCACTTAACAAATGTTTCACAGAACAAAAGAAATTTGGGGCTCAATTGTAGTCGTAAATTAAGGACTACCTGTAAATAGGATAGGGCAGTGATGGCGAACCTTTTAGAGACCGAGTGCCCAAACTGCAACCCAAAACCCACTTATTTATCGCCGGGTGCCAGGTGGGCGTGGCCCGCTGGGTGGGCGTGGCTGTGGTGGTCATGACAGAATGGGTGGGTGTGGCCAAGGTGGGCGTGGTCATCTCGATGTTCCTCCTGTGGGGGCCGGACAGGGTTGGGGGAGATCCAGGGGGTCTCTGGCAGGTGGGGCGGTGGGCAGGAGGCTCGTCCTGCGGGGCGAGGCCAGGCGAGGCAGGGCGGGGGGGGCATTGTTGCAGGGCAAGGCGATGCAGGGGCCAGGGTGGCTGCTGCCTGACACCATCGGCCCCCGCACACAGAGGCCAGCGAGTGCATGGGGGCCAACGGTGTCTGTCAGCAGCCACAGCCTGCTGGCCCCTGAACCGGCGCACTCTAGGGCTCCGCAGCCCGCTGCCAGCAGTTCAGAGAAGCCGCCTCTGAGCTCGACGGCAGGCCAACAGCTGAGGAGGCGATGCAGTGGGTCGTGCCTGGGAAAAGGAGAGCATGCGAGGCCAGGAGGGATGGGATGGGGGGAGGGAAACCAGCTGTGCTGGGATGCATCTGGCCATGTGGGACCTCAGCGAGTTAGCGGGCGGCTGCTTGAAGAGGGATGGTTGCCATCTCCGGGGCATGGCGAGAGTGCCCACAGAGAGGGCTCTGAGTGCCACCTCTGGCACCCGTGCCATAGGTTCGCCACCACTGGGATAGGGGAAAGAAGGGAGTGAGTTTTTAGTGTATTAATATTCGTGGCAGCATCTGAATGTAAGAAAGAAACTCTAAATAATGACTAAACATTTATTATCATATATGAAAATAAAGGTAGAGGCAACTTGACCAAAAACCTACAAAAATGATGAAGGGATGTAGTGTAGAACTAATCTGTGTTAATTTCTGGCATAGTTAATTTCTTATTTTTAGAAAACTGCACTGTATTGGGTCACCTTTGAAGTTGTTCTCTTTTATCCCCACAAGAAACCCCCTCTATATATTTATTCTAAATATATTTCTCATATCTGTGACCTATGTAATCTGGTAACAATTTATGCACTATTTTTTTTGTAGTATTTTATTAATTTTCTAATTTTACATTTAAGTATTTAAAAAGCAACGTGGTGGCTGGGTTAATTGATAATTCAATAGCATACAAAAATCTTTAGTACAAATCTCAAGGTACCACATCAAATATTTCCTCTCTTTTTCCCTTAATATCTACTGTCTCATATTTGAACTAATACAGTTCTTATTATATCAATTGAGTAAAAATTGCATTATTACATTTATCAATAAATTTTTAGCTTATACATATCCTAGTTGCTTTTACATTCAATCTTTATAGACAATCAATGTTCTGTTATTAGTTTTTCTCAATTTTTAGTTTCCCATCAATATTTAAATTTAGCATTTGATATTTATAATTTCCAAGTTTTAGGTAGTTTCCTTTATCTCAATTCATAACAAAGTCTAATACTCAAGATACACATCTTATCTATTTAAGTATATTCTATTTCCCACCATCTTGCATCTAGTTAATAATACAATATAACATCCTTATTCTCCAGCATGAGGATGGAGAATCCACGAATGGGTTTAGACTGTCTTCCTGCCCAATTAGACTAAGTCTGACAAAGTTGCCACGCCTCCTGCTGGGCTTTAGTACCTCCCAGACACGACTTAGTCTTCAGCCCATCAGGACGTGATCGTGTTGGCTCCTTTATCAGACTTTTGGGTCAGGTTGTATTTTTCCTTTATCTTTTTTCCCCTTCGTGGATTCCCCGTCTCCTCTACTTCAGCGCTGCGATCAGCGCTGGTTTAGATCCAAGGGGCTTTTTTCCCGTTCCTCCCATTTGCTTCACTTAGCTCAAGGGGGAAACAGAGAAAACAGACCGTACGATCAAGTTGGGTTCAGCATCCCGGTAAAGGATATCGCTAACCCAGCTGAGCGTCGGATCCCAGCTGAGCGTCGGCCAGCTGAGCGTCGGCTACAAAGCCTTCGCTGTGGCCGAATTTCAGCACACCAGCCGCAGCCGCCATTTTAGACCGCGTGGCCAGCGATCCCTTCAGGCAGCACACCTGGCAGAGGGCAGACTATACCACTAGCCAGCTGATCGTCGGATCCCAGTGGAGCGTCGGCCAGCTGGGTATCGTTCAAAAACTCTCCTGCTCCGGTCCCATTTTCCTTTGGCGCACCAGTCGCGGCCGCCATTGTTTTTGTGTGGACCGCGCGATCAGTGCAACTTTGCTCTCTGGAAGAGAGCAAAATAACAACAATCACTGGTGCGGCCACGAGGCCAGCTGAGAGGCGGGATCAGAGTTTTTAGCCAGCTCCGGCGCTCATGGCCCAGCAGGCCCTGTCCGGCGGCCGACATTTTGGATTACCCAAAGTTGACTCGAATAGCAGAGGATCATAGCCTGTAAGCTCACAGTACGTACAGCCCAGGACTCAGGGACTCAAAAAAAAAAAATCAAAGTGTGCTTTTGGTTCTGCCGCCACCACCTAGGTCTTGTGTGCGCAGGCACTTATCACTGAGGTGATTTGCCGCCACCAAACAAAATACGTGTGTGCTGGTGCTCGCCGTTTGTGGTTTTGCCGCCACCGTACGCCTGACCAACACGCTGTGACAGCATTATCAGGCATTGTCAGCCATCGGAGCATTATAGGTGCGTGAGGGTCCATTAAGTGGATCCAACAGCCACTGTACCCTAGAGCAATCGCTAGTTCCCAGCGCCTTGACGTACAGTCACTACCTAGCGCTCTGCTCCCATTCCTTGAGATTCCTCTCAGAACACCACTGAGATATCTCCTTTATGGCGGCGGACAACGCGGCACCCCAGACCCATAGGAGGCAAACTCACTTTCTACATTCACGAATGGAAGGCCACCACCATAGACGCCTGGGTTCTCAACACCATCAGGTGTGGCCTTTCCCTCGAGTTTGCTTCCCACCCCCCAGAACGATTTGTTCCTTGCCCAACTCCCAGAAACCTGGTCAAGATACAACTCATGAGCGAGGCCATTCATCACCTCTTGGAAATCAGAGCCATAGAACCAGTACCGGCTGGACAAATACATCGGGGCTTCTACTCCATCCTCTTTGTTGTTCCAAAGGCTTCGGGGGGATGGAGAGCAATTCTCGATCTGAAGGGACTAAACTCTCACCTTGTCCACAAAAAATTCAAGATGCAGACACTCCAGTCCATTCTGGACAGCATCAGAAGACACGACTTCCTGACGTCTATCGACCTCACGGAAGCGTACCTTCACGTCCCCATCCTTCCCGACCATCGGAGGTTCCTCAGGTTCTGTTACGCGAACCATCATTATCAATACGAGGCCCTACCATTCGGCCTCTCGTCCGCTCCAAGAGTATTTACCAAGATCTTGGTAGCACTGGCCGCCCACCTGAGACTGGCCCCTGTACAGATCCAATGTTACCTGGACGACATCCTCATCCAGTCCACCTCCCTGCAGAGGGCTCGGTCGGACCTGGCTTTATCCATCAGGACCCTTCAGGATCACGGGTTCTCGATGAATTTCCAAAAGAGCCAAACAGTACCTTCAATCCACCTCCTTCATCTAGGAGCGATCATACACCGATCTCTGCGAGGTCTATCTGTCACCGGAACGTCGGGACAGCATTCGGGTCCTGATCAGGCAGGTACGAAGGGAACGTGTGGTCACACTGGCCATACTTCCCCAAATCTTAGGGGAAATTGTCTCTTTTATGGGGATAGTGCCATGGGCCAGGCTACACTCCAGAACCCTACAATGGTTTTTGCTCCCATTTCAGAGACAGGGCACCAGCTCCTCCAACCAGAGGGTAAAGGTTCCATCTCAAACCCTAGAATCCCTTCAGTGGTGGACCTCCCCAGCGGTAGCCAGGGGTTCCTTATTCAAGGAACCAGACAGGCTCACCCTAACGACGGACGCAAGTCTGTTCGGCTGGGGGGCACACCTACAGTCACAGTTAGCTCAGGGCCGATGGTCACAGTCGGACCTCAAACACAACATAAACTGGCTAGAGCTCAGAGCCATACATCTGGCACTGCGCCACTTCAGCGACAGGGTGGTGGGACAACATGTCCTAGTGCTCACGGACAATGTGGCAGCAAAAGCCTATGTAAACTGGCAGGGGGGTACTCGGTCCAGATCCCTTATGACCGAGGCCCAGCTGCTGAATACTTGGGCAGAGACCAACCTCTCCTCCCTCAAAGCAGAGCACATCTTGGGAGAGGCAAACCAACAGGCGGACTCCTTGAGCAGGTCGACAATGGACCACTCAGAGTTGCGCCTGCATCCCGATCTATTCAGAGAAATCTCGGAGAGATTCGGACTTCCAGTGTTGGACCTGTTCGCCTCCCCGGCGAATTCCCAGCTCCCGAGATTTTTCTCCCAGTTCCCATCTCTGGGGGCGGGAGTCCGCAGTCCATGGCCCGAGGGCCTGCTCTATGCCTTTCCTCCTCTCCCGTTGCTCCCGGCAATTATCTGGAAGATACTGCAGGAACGGGCAGAGGTGGTATTGGTTGCTCCACACTGGCCGAGATGGCCGTGGTTTGCCGACCTCGTGAGCCTTTCCATCTCTCCGCAGTGGAGGATCCCTCCAGATCGTGTTTCGCTCAGCCAGGGAGTTCTACAACACCCGGACCCTCAGTGGCTCCAGTTAACCGCCTGGCACTTGAACGTTGACTCCTAACCCGAGAGTCCTATTCGGCGGGCATAATCTCCATGATTCAGGCCTCCAGACACCCCTCAACTAAGAGGATATACGACTCCTTGTGGAAGAACTTTTACCACTGATGCACAAGAAACCACTTCGACATCTCAACCATCACCATCCCGAGAATCCTTGAGTATTTATTGGAGGGGCTCAACAAGGGCTTGGCCCCCAATACCATCCGTATACAGGTGGCGGCTCTATCCACAGTGTTCACATGTGACAATTCAATACCATTGGCTCAACACCCCATGGTACGTTCCTTTATCAAGGGCGCGACTAACACCAAGCCACCCGTGGTCCACCGTTATCCCTCTTGGGAACTTCCGCGGGTCTTACAGGCCCTGACCTCGCCACCGTTCGAGCCAATCAAGACCTGTTCACTGCGGTTCTTAACCATGAAGTTAGCCTTCCTCATAGCCGTCACATCGGCTAGACGCATCTCGGAATTAGCTGCTCTCTCTGTCAGAGAGGACCTTTGCGTCTTTCACAATGACAGGGTGGTCCTTCGACTGGACCCGTCATTTATACCCAAAGTGAACTCTTTGTTCCACAGGTCACAGGAGGTGATTCTTCCAAATTTTTGCCCCCGACCATCTCAGGGGTTAGAACGCCAATGGCACACCTTGGACGTTCGAAGGGCGTTACGCCATTACCTCAAGCGGACTGCAGCCTTTCGCAAGTCGGAAGCGCTCTTTATTTCCTTTCAACCTTCTTCCATGGGGCAGAAGGTCTCGTCTTCAACTATAGGCAGGTGGATCAAGGCTTGCATTGCAAGAGCGTACCAATCACACTCCCTGTAGTTCCAAGCCATATCACCGCTCACTCCACCCGCAGCGCTGCTACATCAGCAGCGTGGGCAACACAGGCATCCATTGGGGATATTTGTAGGGCGGCGACCTGATCCTTGCCTTCCCCGTTTGTGAGGCATTACAGGCTGGACAGATTCGCCTCTGCTGAAGCTTCATTTGGCCGGAGAGTGCTCCAACAAGTAGTGTCATCAAGTGGGACACAGGCCCAGACTGATTCCCTCCCATAGGGACAGGATAGTTTTGGTATGTCCCATTCGTGGATTCTCCATCCTCATGCTGGAGAAGGGGCATTGTCTTACCTGAACGCCTTTTCTCAGCATGATGATGGAGAATCCACTCACACACCTTTAGGTCCGTCAGGTTCTGTGTCAGGGGTAGGGGACCAACACATCAGACTATCGTCAATAGCTTCGCCTTCATCGTGTCTGGGAGGTACTAAAGCCCAGCAGGAGGCGTGGCAACTTTGTCAGACTTAGTCTAATTGGGCAGGAAGACAGTCTAAACCCATTCGTGGATTCTCCATCATCATGCTGAGAAAAGGCGTTCAGGTAAGACAACGCCCCTTTTCAACTAATTTCCAAATGTCTTAAATTTAATGACCAAAATTTCCCTTATTTCAACATCAAATACTTCCTCTCTTTTTCCCTTATTTAAGCTAATACAGTTCTTATTATATCAACTAAGTAAAAACATGTTTATTACATTTATCAATAAATTTTTAGCTTATACATATCTTAATTACTTTTACGTTCAATCTTTATAGACAATATCCTATTTATTTGTTTTCCCCAATTTTTAATTTTCCATCAATATTCAAATTTAACTTTTAATATTTATACTTCCAAGTTTTAAGTGATCAAAGTTTTCTTTATCTCAATTCATAACAAAATCTAATATTCAAAATACACATCTTGTCTATTTGAGTATATTCTATTTTAATTAGTAATATAAAATCCTCTCTTAATAAATCAAAACCCCAATTTTCTTCAGCCTTATTCTAGCTTCCTTTGCCAGCTCGCCTTCCATGTTAGTGCTTTTAAGTCATCAAATAGATCTCCCTCTGTTGTTATATATATTATTTGAAATAAGAGAGACCAGTCGCCATTTTTGTGGAAGGGCTAACGAATCGTCTCTCTATTATTCCAAATCCCCATAGTTGTCTTGATATGCTTGTCTTCCCGTCGGTCTGTTCTTGTTCTTGCTCCTCAAATTTCTTCTGATTTATATAGAAAGTCTTTTCTATTTTCAGTGTTGTCAGTCCCTTTTCTGGATTTTCCATTGATTGTATTTGTTGGTTAGTTGAATCCTCTATCATAGTATTTAATTGTTCCACTTCTTCTGTTATCTTCTGCGTAGTTGATTCTTTAATTGTGGTCAAAATTTGGGTTCGTATATCTAGGCTGACATCTTGTTTTTTTCTGTAGCATCTTATTTCATCACAAGCTGAAAGAATGGTTTCATGTATTGCTTTCAACATAAAAAGAATCTGTTCCTGGTCTTCATCCATATTCTCTTGATGGTGTGTTAAGTTGAGGGTTTTAAAGTCAGAGAATGAAAATAATTTTATAACTGGGTATAGGACACAGCTGAGCTTCTCACAGCTGGTATTTGTCAAGGTTGAAAAAGTCTTATCTATAGTCTGGGCTTCAAGCCACGTCTCCTCTAGACAATAACAAGTTGTAATATCAAACTTGGCCACAAGATGTCACCAATGACGTTTAAGGTTTTTTAAGTCCAAAATTTTTATAATCCTTTTTCCAATTTTATTTCTTTTTTGTAAATAAAAACCAAAGTCTTCTGTAAAGATAAGAAATCTTTTGGTTCCCAAATTTTAGAAGCATATAAATCCAGTTAGATTAAGGTTATTCTTTCAGTGTTTTAACCCCTGGATAATCAGTCGCTGCTATTCTTAGAGGGTGGGATAGAACTTCCCTTCCCTCTCACAAGGGGGGAGATGCTTTGGGCAGCTTTTATAGGAAAAGAAAATACTTGGGATTGAAGAGAGGTTCAGCTCTCACCCAATCTCATCCGTGCTGCTTTAGAAGTACCTGGTGGTAAGTTTGACTTCGACTGTCTGCAGCCTAGTGACGAGCCATATTTCTATGGCCGGTCTTTCGTCCGTCAGTTTGGAGGGCTGCCCCAGATTGAGCGGAAGGGCTACCGCCCTCCTGCGATCAAGCGGGGGTCCCCTCCTTACTTGTCGCCCCTACAGGGCAACTCTCAACCCTTTCCAGGGTCCCCCAGCAGAGCGAAACCGAATGCAGAAGACGGAGCTCGCCTTCCAGCGGCCGCAGCGGCCGCAATGGCAAACCAGAAGTCCCACAATTTATGCACTATTGATTACAAGAACTTGTAAGTATAATGTATCTACAGCAAATTTTCTCTGAGCGGATATACTGCAAAGCTACTGTAGTTTCAAAAATCCTAGTAATGGGTGATAAGCAGTCTGGTAGTCCTCGACTTACAACAATTCATTTAGGGACCGTTCAAGGTTACAACAGCACTGAAAAAAGTGACATGACTGTTTTTCACACTTAACGACTGTTGCAGCATCCCCATGGTCGCGTGATTAAAATTCAGATGTTTGGCAACTGGTTCATATTTGTGACGGTTGCAGTGTCCCGGGGTCATGTGATCCCCTTTTGCGACCTTCTGACAAGCAGAATCAATGGAGAAGCCAGGTTCACTTAACAACTGTGTTACTAACTTAACAACTGCAGTGATTCACTTAACAACTGCGGCAAGAAAGGTCGTTAAATGGGGCAAAACTCACTTAACACTTGTTTCATTTAGCAGCAGAAATTTTGGGCTTAGTTGTGATCGTAAGTTGAGGATTACCTATCTATGCTTTTTATATTTGTACATTGGTAAATTAGCCTCAAAAACTGGCAGCACCTTGGTTGATCTCATAGGTTAAGCAGGATCATGCTTGATTTGCACATAGATGGGGCACAATCTGGAAATTTCAGGGCTATTGGCTAGACTAGGAAACTGGGGAATATAGCAATACAGATTAACTTCAATACAATTATTAGAAGTACTATAATCTGCTTTGATGGCATCTTTACCTTTTTGAAATTGTTTTGCTTTTGAAGGGATGATCTAGGAATTTCAGAGTTGTTAGCTAGATCGAGAAAAGGGGGGGAGAAATCCCATATGACAAAACCAAGCCAATTCCAATACAGTTATTAGGAATAAAATCACTTGATGGTATCTTTACCTTTTTTAAATGATTTGTTTGTTTGCTTTTGATAAAGTTAGCATTTTCAGTTTAGAATATATGTTACTTTAAATATAAAAGTCTGCATCTTTATCCAAAGAGGAATTTGGGACATGAGAACTTTCCTATAATAAAAGATTATAAAATGTATGCAGTACAATCAGACATAATGTGAACCATAATATTGTTAAAGCTTTTTATCTTCTTAAGGTGTTCCATTTGTAAAGTAGTTCCAGATCCCCTGCCATTCAAAAGAATATTATGTACTTAGATTCTATTGCACAGTTTGAAGATTCTTCTACTTGTATGATTTTTTTTCCCCTTGCAGTTACATTCAGAGAGTTTTATTTAACAACATTTAATATTTTCTGTCATTTAGGAGAGGATGCTGTGACTTTTAAACCTGCTGAATCTCCTTAAAAAATCTGAATAGTTAATTAATTTTTATAGCTTAGAAGCAAATAGCATTTGAAGGTAAATTACGATTGCCTGAATATCAACGAGAGAGGATACATTTTATGCCTCTGAGATTGCTTTTATTTTGCTCATTTATACAATTATTTTTTTCAAAGAGGACATACAATTTTAAACCGTAGCATAACATTGATGCGAAAGGACAATGGAAGAATTACAGAATTCAAAAATGGCTTTAATCAGGACGACTGCAAAGGATTACATTAACAGATTGTCATTCTCTGTTAAGGTGATGATGACAAATTATAGCAACCTGTACAAGCAACCCCTGGGGGGGAGGTCAGAAATCAAAATTATTGAACAGTCCTTATTGAAAAACAATACAGTATTAAAATCCCATTAAACAATCATGAGATGCAGTAATGACGGCAAATGCGTCAATGTTAATTTTTTACTGTGCTAAATATTGATAACTATAACCAATACAAATAAAAGCTCCTTGAGGGGTTCTCGGTCATTTTTAAAAGTGGGAAGAGGTGCTAGCAGAAAGAAAGTTTAAGGAACACTGTTGTGGAGAGACAACCTATTACATCAGGGGTGTCAAACTGCCGGATGCGTCATGCCAAAATCGCACCCATCCCATTGCCGGCAATGAAAAAAAAGTCGCGATACGTCGCAACATGTATTACACCATTGCTGATTCTGGACATTTAAGCTTCCCTAAAGACTGAGGCCATCAATTGTTATCTCTCTCAGTGTTTTCTCTCAGATAAAAATAAATGAATGGCAGCAAAGGATTAGATTAATATTCTTTGAGTATTAATGCAAAGATTATTTCTAAAGCCTTATCTCTCTTCTAACAGACCGCGGTACTTGGTATGAAAAAACAAAAAACCTCAGTTGTTAGGATGTGGCACATAACTTCGTACCTTGAAGCACAATTTTTATAGACCATGTCATTATTGTTGAAATGGGGACAGTGAAATGTGTTAATGGCTGTAAAACTACCAAAGCTCTTTAACTGCTACTTTCTCATTCAGAATATTTATTTCCATTGTGGCATTGGGTCAGTATCTTAAGGCAGGCAGTTGTTACCTTATTTATAACACTGCTCACAAGAACTGCTGTATCACAAGGTTCCTGGGGGTGATTCAAACAGTTATTTGGAAGCTAAGAGCTCTTATAATCAGCAGGATGCTACCCACAAATTTCATTTTAGAGCCTTAATTAAGCAGCTGGTAAATCCAGTGGTTTCATTACATTTCCCTCTTTAACTCTCTTCCCCAAGTAAAGACATTTATAAACTCCATCTTTTCCTATCTCTGTCTTCCCAGGTTTTGTGTATTGGACACGGGTGCTCTCTTGACCTTGTTTTTCACTCTGACTTCTAAAAATTAATTCAGCAATTCAGATAGGCCTTTCTAGTGGCATATTCTGGCCACTCAGCAACAAACTGGAGATGATAATGTCATGTCCATTTCTACAGCATGGAATAACATTATTATGAGGAGTATGTTTTCTAAAAATATTGATGGCACAATTCTAGATGGTGGGTAGCAGCCAGTAAATCAGGAATTTCTGCCCAGCTAATAACTAATCATCATCATTTTAGCCATTGTCTCTCCACTCCAGCATAAGACCTCTTCTGTATGTTTCCAACCAATACGGTCCTGAGCTTTCTTTTGCCAATTTGGCCTGCATATGTGCTGATGTCGTTGATCCACCTTGTTTTAGGTCTGGAAATGGGCTGGTCACATAGCAAGAAGAACTGATGGCAGGTGGACCAAGGCAGTCATAGAATGGATTCCAATTGATAAAAAGCATCCATAAAAGTAGCTAATATACTTGCTATTATTTGGGGAAATGTTCCTCTTTTTTTTGGAGTATTCCATGTAGTGTCCTGTTAAAGGGAACTCCAACCTCGATGGTTGTCTGTACATACTGTATGCACTTTGCATGGATGTAATTGCTTGCATTATCTTGGATTTCCTGGTGTAATGATTTGTTTTATATCTTTGTCCTCATGCAAATACCCTGAAAAGTGTTTCACTTAACAGGTGGATCACTCAAACGTACAAATGCATGAATGAGGAGACATGTTTGTTGCTCTTTCCTTGCTATTTGAATAAAAAATTACAAATGCAAAACATAATATTACTCCTACATCATTCATCATTCCTATCTCTGACTTCTGTGAAATATCTGCTTCCTGGTGCATTGCTTGAATGTAGATGATTTTGGTGCACAATTTGCTAGAGAGCCTTTCCTCCCATATAGTCAAGTTTTCTTAATACTCTGAAGACCTTCTTTAAACTGTCTGTCACACCTAATAATCAGAGAGAGGTACTTCTGCAAATATTCTGCCTTTATGCTTTACAGGTTAAAATCAGCAGCTTCAATTTTATTTGCATGCCTACAGAACTGAGAGTCTGCACAGTTTGCAAAATTGTGGTAGTCAGTCAGTCATTTTATTTTGGTCATTGATCAGTAAAACCAATCTTTGTGGGGGGGGGAAGAATCACATTTAACTCACTGAATATCAATGCCACCTTTACAGTGCAACTTAGAACTTGACTAGAATAAAGCAAGCTATGCAATCATCTAATAATACGCAAAGCAATGGTATCATCTAGGCATGCTGTTGCATGCCTATAACTATCCACACCATTGCATTCTGGGCCAGTTGCAGCTTATAGGTAACTTTAAAGAGCAGCCATGTGAAATGTGCCATTGAAGTACATCAAATAGGGGATGACCAAGGTATTCATGAACAAAGGCTGTTCTAACTAAACCTGCCACTTACGTTTTGAGAAGGAATTGAGATTTAGAAGTATCCTCACACTAAATTCTGTAATGTTGGGGAAAAAACCAGATCTGGGGCCCTAAGACTCAGAGATCTGGTTAGAGATCTGGTTAGAGTTAAGTGAGAGCTGATTATTCCCTACTCAGGCCAATAAAGCTCCCAGAACCTTGACAAAATCACTTGATTGGCCAAGGTTGATGATATCTAATTGAGAATTATCATTATGCTGATGATATTTTACCCAGTGCTGAGGGATGAATTCACTCAGCAGTTTATGTGTATGTTAAATAAGAGTGAGGAGAAAGTAGAGTCCTGAAGAACTCCACAAAACAAGGACTTAGGGGCAAATTTATTTCACCTCAGAACGACATCAATTGGAACTGGAGGAAGGATAACCCTGGCAAAACGATGCTCCCCCTCTAGGCTTGCTATGCTAATCCTCTAAACTTGCCCCAAAGGGTAACAAGATCAATGCTATCAATGGCCATTGAGAGATCAAATACGGCCAAATGAATGTATCCCCATCATTCCAATTGTGCTAGAGAACATCAACTAGTACAAACAGTGCTCTCTCAGTATTATACTCATATATGAAACTCAGCTGACAAGGTGCCAAATAATCTGTTTCTTCTAGGGACCTTTGAAGCTTTAACCCAATTACCTTCTCAGCAATATTCCAGAAAAAGAGGTAGTTGGAGACAGGACAAATGTTATTTTGCACCATCAAATTCAGCAATGGCTTTTTAAGGTCCTGCACCACGGAGTGGATCTCAGTAAATTGAAAAGTCTTCACGATAGTCCTGTAAAAATTCCTTTGTTCTCTCTCTTCAGGAAAGGATAGCTCATTATTGGATCCTGGATGAGAGAGGCTCACCTGTCATGCATGAGGCAAATGACCGATGGGCTGAGCTGTTACAGATATCCTACTAGCTCTTCTTGATATACTCCAAGTCTGTGCCCATTACATATTTCTGTAGTGCTTCCATAGTAATTGTCAGCCATGTCAAGTAAATCAGACTAAGAAAATAGACACCACCCAGATCAAGGCTACTTTTATAGTTGTTGCAAGCCCGAATGTGCTACTTTTCCCCTTCTTTATGAGAATTGTGTGTGTGAGAGAGCGCATGCTATATTTGAGGCAATAAGTAATTTTCCCAGATTACTTTATTGGCTGGGAATCAGGCTTCTTTTATCTGACTGTTAGTGGATTGTGGTAGCAGATCTTCCTCCTGTCCTTCAAAGTCATTCACTTTATCCACTACAGCAGGGGTCTTCAAACTTGGCAACTTTAACTCCCAGAATTCAACTCCCAGAATTCCTCAGCCAGACAGGGCTGGCTGAGGAATTCTGGGAGTTGAAGTCCACAAGTCTTAAAGTTGCCAAGTTTGAAGACCCCTGCACTACAGACATTAAACTTTTATTGTGATGTCATTAATTGAGCTTGTATTGTGTGATAATTGTGCGAGTAAGCTTTCCAGACTGCTTCTCATAAAAATGGGATGCAAAATATTTTGGTAATGTTCTTGGTGTGGTATTGTGATCAACAAAAGCAATCACTGCGATCCATTTTACTGTTTTAATAAATATCTTCTGTGGTGAGGCACCAGGATGCAATCAAACTGAAGAGGACATCTGAGTAGTTGCCATAAATAGGATATCACTAAACATGACAATATTAAGCACTGCTTTGCCATAACAAATGTTCCTGCTGATAGCAGTCTAGGGTCTCTTTACAATACAAATTAATTTGTCATAGCTGTCATTTAGAGCACTTATAAATACAGTCCTACAGAGATTTGAATCTTGCAGAGCATTCTATTAAAGACCTATGATTAGTCCTCCAGGTACGTGGTGGGACAAGCTTTGAATTGGTTGCTTCATGCTGTCAGTAGGCCAGCTCAGATGTGATTATCTTTATATTAGCTTCAAGAAACTCTTTGCATACCACTATGTGTTAAGCCTGATATCAATTACATGTGAGACCTGGTCTATTGTGTCTTGTTTCAGGCTATATTATTTGAAAATTATGTAGAATACACCAACCCTGTACTGCCTGTCTGAAGAATTCCAGGCTTAATCCAGAATCAACTTTAAATATATTGTTTTAAGAGAATTGTTAGCTGGCATTGAGTATATTGTCTGTTCTTTCATGACATGTCCAAGCTGTGTGGCTACACAGAATAATACTGTAGTGGATTGGTTTTCCATTGCATTAATAGAGAACCAGGGAATTTACATCAAGATGTCATAGGGTGACATAGTTTTATATATTAAGCTAAAATAGGATAGTAATGGGATAGATACTGCATGTGTTACTTTATACTTTCAGCATAATGAAGTTGGCCAGCCACTCACATGGCCCGGTGGCCAAGAGGCCATGGCCCGGTAGTGGCCTGTGGCCCATAGGTTGAGGACCTCTGCTGTGAAGCACTCTGAAGCGGTATATAAATCTAAGTACTATTGCTAAACTATGCTGTGAAAAGATTTGTAGAACTCAGGATAGTACCAATCCACAATGTTATGTTTAAATCGGGTCTTGCATTAGCAAATTGGCCAAGTATTCAAATACAGAGCAAGGGGACCTCTAATTTTGAGGTGTCCTTGTGAATGAAGAACTCTCCCTCTTATTCATAGTTATTTGTTGTGAACATTAATGGAGTTGCCAAACATAGAAATCAGTGAGAAAAAAATGGCATTCAGAAATGTACCTTTTCTATTTTGCAAAGGTTTCAAGTCTCTAGCCTTGGCAAAATCTGCAGGGATTGCCTTACCTTTCTAAGACATAGCCGAGAGTTCCCTGCACCAAAAAGTAATTCCTGGACATCTTGGGAACACTTTAAAATAAATTGTCTTCGGTGCCAACTGGGGAGATGGACTGGTGTCTTCTGAAGAAGGAATTCTTTTAACAATCAGGGAAGCAGAGATTCTGATCGCTCTGGAGTTCTTTCTCCACACTACCTATTTAGCATGCAGAAGGAATTTCCACCGGCCAGCATCTTCCTGTCTCTCCTACCTCACATATTCAGTAAAGCAGGCAGTCTGCGGAAAACCCTGACAGTGAAAATGCTAGTGTTTGGGGAATAACCTTGATAGTGCTGCAAGGTTACTGGCAGTATTGACAGAAACTGCAAACTTTATTTCACCTCTCTTTTAAGTCTTGCCATCCTGGGGTTTTTTTTTTTTTTTAAAGAAAGCTTAATCTTTAAGTTTGCAGGTAACATCTCAGACTTGATTTAAAAAAAAAAAAAGCTTCCTGAATATAGTAGACATTAAAGTACCAAGAAGCATCTGGGACTGCTGCAATCTCTTTTAAAAAAAACTCGGTATATTCAAATTTTGAGTATTGGAATAGGCTTCAGGCTATATATTAAGGTTGTTGTGAAATGATTTGCTAACACTATACAATACTCTTTCTTCTTAGATCTTGCTGTTGCAGTTGTACAAGGGGTATATGATTTCTGGTTCATTTGATAGTGTGTAGCATTTTACAGTATAGCCTCTCACTTCTGATGCTTAATCTGAATTGAATATAATTGTTTATATATTTCAAAAACTGTGCTTGTCTGGACTTGACACGTGCAAATAATGTTATGTGAAAAGAAAGCAATTTAAGAGTTTTTGCTTGTTCTTCCTAATAGTGATATTTGCTTTTTACTGGTCCTATTTTGCTTCTATGGTAGATGTGCCGTTCCTGAACTAATCTTGTTGAATTGTTGAATTGACATTAGGGAATTCTGTACAAGTATATTGTTAAATAATGACATGGTAAATGTTTCGATACATTCAAGGTTTTTCTGCCCTCTGACCATTTTCAGAAGTTCATATTCCAACATCGGTTGTCATGATTGTATAGAAATGGGTGTTCCAGCTGTCTTAAACTTGAACTTTTCAAATTTAACATTCTGCTAAAGAGATGTCATTTGAAACATGTTGAATGTAAAACACATTTTACATTTGAAACAGTTCTGATTTTTCTGAAAGCATCTTGGGTGCAAAGCTGCTGTTTCATGCTTGCAACATTTCCATTAACATCAGAACAGTATTCGGAGTTTTATAGTGAGGTTGGAATCGCCATTTAAAGCTACACCAATCTATTTCAGACTCAAAATGTTTCGAATTCAGAACACTTTCATACCTTTAGATTTTTTTAAAAGGTAAAGATGGTCTGGAAATAAGGTCAACTCATGTAGCTGCATAGATGTTTTCTAAAGTAGCCATCACTGAAATTATACAACACTCACTAATGCCAATATTTTAGTTTTCGTTAATGCTCATACAAAATCATTTATTTTGTAGAGTTGCATTATTAATATGGGAGTAATCATTAATTAGACTAAAGTTTGCTTCTGATAAGTTTCAAATTCTGATCTAAAGATCTGACTTTTCAACTCTCATTCCTGCAGAACCACTTTCTGTTCTATGAAATACAAGTCATATCAGAGTTTTCAACTCTAAAGGACCTTTGTTTCCTGGTGTCATGAAAAGTATTGTTTTGGTGTGCCACTGCATGTAGTCCTCGACTTACAACAGTTCATTTAGTGATTGTTCGAAGTTACAGTGGCACTGAAACAGCTAGTTTTTCAGGAATGTCCACAAGACAGGATCAAAAAAGTCGAGATGGCAGCTGCAACTGTGTAAATTAAGCCCTTCACCCAATACCTTGACTTGAGATGAACCATTACATGGTTTAGGTTCTCCTGCTTGAGCAGGGGGCTGGACTAGAAGACCTCCAAGGTCCCTTCCAGCTTCTATTCTATTCTATTCTATTCTATTCTACTCTACTCTACTCTACTCTACTCTACTCTACTCTACTCTACTCTACTCTACTCTACTCTACGCCCTTATTGACCATTAGTGCCATTCTTGTTATAGTAGAGGTAGTGTTCAACTTACAACTATTCATTTAGTGACCATTTGAAATTACAGCGGCACCGTAAAAAGGGACTTATGACCATTTTTCACATGACCATTATAGCATCCCCATGGTCACGTGATCATAATTGGGACACTTGGCAACTGGCATGTATTTATGACGGTTGCAGTGTCCAGGGTCAGGTAATCCCCTTTTGTGACCTTCTGAAAAGCAAAGTCAATGGGGAAGCCAGATTCACTTAACAACCATGTTACTAACTTAACAAGTGCAGTCATTCATCAAACAATTGTGGCAAGAAAGGTGATAAAATGCGGCAAAACTCAATTAACAAATGCCTTGCTCGATTGTGGTTGTAAATCAAGGACTACCTATATGTTTAAATTTTCATACGAATTTATGGGGTGTAGTATGGACATAGTTCATATCCAAAATATTTCTAAAATGTTTTATTATAATAGAAGGGAAAGCCTAAGATTTAAGTTATATATATAAATGACTGTTGGTAGCATACTAGTTGCAGAACAAAGGTAGACAGTCTTACAGGATCACATCTCACTTTTGACATATTTTTTCTTTTCCTTATTCCCTTTTCATGATCCATTTTTAGTTCTCTTGTTTGCCCTTTATTCTTTCCTTGTTGCTCTTAACTGACTTATGACAGTAGGGCCAGTTCTTGAAGATTAGAGCTCTCTTTGTAATGCCACTATAGGGTTATTTGTTTTTAGTTCTTGATTTGTAGAATTTAATTGATTGTGCCCTTCATAGGACACAAATGGAGAATTTATGAAATCACGGTTTGTTTAATAGTCATAGTGTCATATATAAAATTACATAGTAATAAAAGGATTCACATTTTACATTAAGCCAAATGCAAATGGTCAAATTATAACTTTTTCTTTTGGTTGCCACCAAAGGTATCACATTTCTGCTTACACATACAAGTAGTCTTCAACTTACAAGCACTAGTTTAGCAACCATTGTTTGTATCTAGCATTAGGGCAATAATAAATTTGATTTGATTTTTTTGAGTGACTGTTCAAAGTTACTATGGCACTAGAAGAAGTGACTTATGACTAGTTCTCACATTTACAATTATCCCAGCATTCTTGCAGTCACATAATCATTGTCAACTATTGCCCACTTATGACAGTTTCAGCATCCTAACTTAACAACCATGGTGATTTGCTTAATAACCATGGCAGAAGCTCATAAAATAGGGTGTGGTCGTGACATATTACTTCACAACTGCATTGCTTAATGGCAGTCCCTATTGTTGTAAGTCGAAGACTACCTGTATTTATTATCATGGTTCCGACAGATGAAACTCTTCAAAGAACTTTGAGGCATTGTTTACCTTAAAGAATCTTTATTCGAGCAGCATAGCTTCAGCACGTACATAGTCAAAGCCAAAATCTGGATTGTCCTCCCCTTAGCACACAGTATCAAACATAATTCCCTCCTCTAATTAACAGTCATAAATCATATTCTCCAATTAGTTTGAAATGCAGGCTTTCCCTCTTGTTTTCCAAGCCACCATTTCTTATCAGCTCTTATTTCAAAAGCCCTGAATTCACACACTATTACAATATTGTTATGTCTAACTAACTCCCATCACATTCCTCCCCCTCCCCGAGTATCATCTAATTCTAAGAGTAAAGCATGAGAAAGAAAAAGGCTGCATCTCCATATGTTGTCAAAGCAAGAACATCCAATGTTAGCAGCGTTGACATCCGGCCCCCCTTACAAAAAAGACAGATCCTGTAGCGTAAACAAAAGCATATGTTAGGGACTGTCTCTCGGTTTGTTAGGGTGTTCCTTATAGAACCTATTAATGAGTCTGTCAGCTTTCACATCGCTAGATTTCACCCAAGTGGCTTCAGATAGCGAGTATCCCTTCCATTGTATTAGGTACTGCAATTTCCCTTTAAAAATTCTAGAATCAAGAATACGCTTTACTTCATAGTGAGTTTGACCCGCCACTATGAGGGGTCCAGGTGCCTTCTTAGGGGGAGGTCTTAAAGTGGATTCTCGCAAAGGTTTCAACAAGCTGCAATGGAAGACAGGGTGAATTCTCCCTAAAAGCCTAGGGAGTTTTAATTCTACTGTGACTGGGTTGATGATTCTTACGATGGGGAAAGGCCCCAAGAATTTCGGTCCTAATTTCTTACTGGGTAATTTAAGGCGTAAATATTTAGTCGACAGATAAACCTTTTCCCCAACTTGGAATGTTCTTTGAGGGGCTCTCTTTTTATCTGCCTGCTTTTTATAAGTCTCGGAAGTCTTTTTTAAAGCAGCTTTCGTGGCTTTCCAAACCTCTTCCCACCCCCTCACCCATTGATCAAGTGTCTGAGAAGCGGAGGACGCTTGAGGGTATTCAGGTATTGGGCTGAACTCTTTTCCTGTAGCTACTCTGAAAGGCGTGAAGCCAGTGCTGCTGTGAACTGAGTTACTGTAAGCCACCTCTGCGAAAGGGAGGAGGTCGGTCCAGTTCGTCTGTTGGTAGCTAACATAGCATCTTAGATATTGCTCCACCATTGAGTTCGCGGATTCAGCTGCCCCATTAGTAGATGGGTGAAAAGCAGAGGATAGACCTTGAGATGAGCCAATTAGTTTGAGAAAACTTCTCCAAAACGTAGCTCTGAACTGCACCCCCGTCCGAAATTATTCGTTTAGGGGCTCCATGCAGCCGGTAGATGTGTTTCAAGAAAATTTGGTCAGTCGTTGGGCGGACAGGAGCCCTTTGCAGGCAATGAAGTGAGCCTGCTTTGAAAATAGATCTATCACAGTCCAGATGACTGTATTTCCTCTACTTTCAGGTAGATCTACTATAAAATCCATAGCAATTTCTTCTCATAGTTGGGAAGGGTCTGCCACCAGTTGCAATAACCCAGAGGGTTTCCCCGGAATTCTTTTCATGGTGGCACATACAGCACAACTCCGGACATAGCTTTCCATGTCCTGTTTCAATCCTGGCCACCAGAATTGCCGGCGGATGAGGTGTAGTGTTTTTAAATATCCAAAGCGTCCAGCCTGTTTTACGTCATGGCCATGTCGGAGAGCGTTAAGGTGGAGGGTTTCTGGCAAGTATAGCTTTCCCCCCTTGTAAGCCAAACCATCCCTGCATGTTAGGGAGGTTTGATTGTCCTTGAACCATTGGTCGGTGAAGAGCTCATTTTATTTTCTTTGCCCCAGGGTCATCAGGGTTAGGGGCTCTTGAAGGTGGGACTCTGCATGGCGAGTTGAGAAGCTGCTTGTGGATTGGAGATAATTGCCTCATTAACCTCTTTGTACTGGCTTTTGTACTGGGGCAGTCTGGATAGAGCATCAGCTAAGAAGTTTTTTTCTCCAGGTATGTACTTTAGAGTGAAGTTAAAACGGTTAAAGTACTGCGGTATGTACTTTAGAGTGAAGTTAAAACGGTTAAAGTTGGAGATTTTGGCTTAATGTCATGGTTCCGACAGATGAAACTCTTCAAAGAACTTCGAGGCATTGTTTACGTTAAAGAATCTTTATTGGAGTAGCATAGCTTCGGCACTAACATAGTTGAAGCCAAAATCTGGATTCCCCTCCCTGTCAGAATCCATTTATATTTCATTTTTAGCTATCTCCTCTGATCTAAAACCAAATCTCACTTTCCTGGATTCTGCCATACTCCCAAGGGGGAGGGGAGATATGCATGCGGGTTTATTGCTTTCACTTCCTCTATTCACTACAATGTAACCTTTTATTTGCCTTTGTGTCTGCTACCCATTACAATGTAACAAATTGCCTCCTGTACTATGCATCTCTCTGAACTTCTTCTCCTTAACCGGGCAGCTAGGAAAAGGGGGGGAAAGAGATACAAACCTCCGGGACCTGGTTTATTTCTCCGTTCTCAAAAGTGAGGTGTGAAGAGCTGTGGAACAATCGTGCACACACGGAGCCGGACTGATGTTATCTTCCCTTTCCCACAATGGACTTAACACCTGGGGATTGCCCGGTCTGAACCGTCCGGATGAACTGTGGGGTGGGGTTTGCTTAGGGACACTTTAAAATATCGATCTGTAAGAGAATCCCTCAGATCCTGTCTATTATGCCTGTTATCAACTACTCTTAGTAAAAGTTCCTGTTGGAAGAAATTGTTTCCAAGAGTTCTGCTTCCTTAAGATGTGGGATTGAAGTGGGTCCTTACACTCCCCTTAGCACACAGTATCAATCACAATTCCCTCCTCTAATTTACAGTCATAAATCACATTCTCCAATTAGTTTGAAATGCAGGCTTTCCCTCCTGTTCTCCAACCCGCCATTCCTTATCATCTCTTATTTCAAAAGCCCTGAATTCACACACTATTACAATATTGTTACGTCTAACTAACTCCCATCACATTTATTATTTAAAGTTTGGCATGTTTATGTTGCAGGGTTTTTTTTCTTTTTGATTAAAAAAAGGCAATGCAAAATTAAAAAAGTAAATTGTTAAAATATTAAAACAGCAAAGCTTTCAGTTTATCAGAACTTGGCAGAAAATTAAACAGAGCAGCCATAAAATACTCCACTTAGTACTGAGTTGAGTCATAAATCCATAAATCAGCAAGATTTCAGCAAACAGCAATGGCAGGGTTTAAAGGTGAAATGCAGGCAATGATTAAGTCTGGTCCAGAGTGTAAGTATTTGGATAAATAAGCAAAAAGATAAATAACGTTGGTGAGATAAGCCTTCTCACCAGCTTTAAATCCCTCACTCCTCTATAATCCTCACCAAAAATGAAGCTGGGTGGAACTGAAGCTCCATAGTGTCCATCTTTTTTTTTTTTATCAAATTTATATAGCTGCCCATTTCACAAATGTATAATAAAATCTTATCACAACCTAGTCTTGAAGTGGCCCCCCCTTTCATCATAGGCGTTTCCTGGTAAATGGCCATTCTTTTGCTAGGCTAGCCTTTGGCTCTGCATGGGTTCACCTACATTTGGGGGTGTGTGTGAGGGTCTTCATAGGCCTTGAATCTAGTTCCAGATTTCAAGGTTTCAGCACTGGGATTAGGTATAATTGAACCTGCATCTGGTCTTTCATTGCTGGTATGGGGACTTGGCTCTTCAGTTGCAGTGGCATGTAGGAAAACAGGAAGAAGAGCCACATATTGGACAGCTGTCATGTAAAGGTATCTCACCCAGATGAGCATAGATTAACTCCAAGATTAACATCAGACTGACAATCAAGAAGTAAACAGTACCCTAATCAAGGAACTGCCAAAAAAGTTAACAGTAAATAGTTCAACTAAAGAATCACCAAGACCGCTCTTGCCATATACTGACGGGGCAAGCCACTAGAATATAAACTGAGATCAAAACCCTCTCCCTATCAGTACTGATGATGTTACCTAGATTGGGTAATGAAACATCTGCAAGAAAACAACCAAGCTCAGAGAGCACCAAGAACCCCTGAACGGTATCTTAATCCACAGAAGGAGGGGAGGGATGTAGGAAGTTTTCTAGAGAGTAAAAGGAAGGGGGGAAGAAAATTCTTGCAACAGTCTTGCAAGGTTCTGTTCGTGTAACCTTAGTATAAAGATAGAGCTAGTACTCCTATCTTCTTGTCTAGACTACCTTGGAGGGGTAAGATCAGTCTATGATCTACCAGATTCCTTAGCTTAATTCTTCTTTGAAGAAGATTGTATCACAAAAAAAGCTCTTTAGTGTTTTGAATATAAGAGGACCAGTTATAATTCCGGAGAATGCAATCCAGTTTGTTAGCAGCACAGGAGGAAAACCTTTTCAAACAGCCAACAAACAGGACTCTTGTCTGCAGTATCCTCAGGATAACTACACACTTTAAAATGCTTAAGTCTCTAGTTCTATTTTCCATCTTTCCATCTTCTACCTACAAGTCTACTCAAACAACAGAGCTTCTAGAAAAAGCCCCCCCAAACATCCCTTGTAATTGTTAAGCTGGCAAATCAATTTGGTAACAACTATGTCTCAGCAGCTATTAAACTATTTGAAGCCAAAGTTTTGGATTTGATGCTATATGGTGCTCAGTTATATGTTTATAAGAAGTCTCCCAGTTTAGTAGCAAGATTCTTGAAAATCTTACTACAAGTTCCTTATTCAGCTAGAACTAGGCTGCTTTTCTCTTGGGACCTGATTAAGACTTTGTCTTCCTATATTCTGGCAGAAGCAATTCTGTTGGGGAACTCCTTAGCTCATCGCATGCTGCTGGATAGGTTCTCTTCCAACCTAGAAAGACAAATTAATGACTGTTTGGCATTTTGTGGTCTCATCTGTCACCACTACCTGCTTTGGTACTTGATAAAATCCTGGCTGAAGTAAACCAGAGGTTTGGATCTAGTTATCCAATATGACAAAGTCCATTCCTTTTATAACACAATTATTCTTCCTCCTTGACTAAGTTCTAGATCAGGGGTCTTCAAACTTGGCTCTTTTATGACTTGTGGACTTCAACTCCCAGAATTCCTCAGCCAGGCACGCTGGCTGAGGAATTCTGGGAGTTGAAGTCCACAAGTCATAAAAGGGCCAAGTTTGAAGACCCCTGATCTAGATATTTCTTTAACATAGAAAAGTATTTACTTTGCCCTGAATTGGGACACTACCTACGAGGACAACAGTTGGTAGATACATAAGTCTCCCATATAAAAGTTGAGGTTCTTTCTGTGTAGGATCAAAGGTAGAATCTGTATTACACCTGTTATTAAAATGTCCATTGTACATCCAATGGCAATTAAGTTTAATACTTCTAATTGTTAATAACTCTAATTGCCTAATTGTCTTTGCAACCAGGAGGCTATTATCCTTCTTCTGGGTGTTCAGAAACTTCTAAGAAAGTTGCAAAGTTTGTATCAATAGTGTTAGTTGTTAGAAACTGTCTGGTTCCTTCCTCGTAATTATTTGCTGCTAACTGTTTTAGGATTTTCTCACAATTTTTTTTTCAAATTTTTTAAAATTTTTATAGTTATTGTACTGTACGCTGGTCTTTTATTGTGTTTGGTCTTGGAGCATACATCAGTGTCAGTTGATTGAACCAGACATCTAAGCAAATAAAGAAGCCAATCCTTCAGACAACTATGCTGTAAGTCAGGGGTCTTCAAACCTGGCCCTTTTATGACTTGTGGACTTCAACTCCCAGAATTCCTCAGCCAGGCCTGCTGGCTGAGGAATCCTGGGAGTTGAAGTCCACAAGACATAAAAGGGTCAAGTTTGAAGACCCCTGCTGTAAGCTATTTAAAATCTCAAACTGAGTCTAGAAATGGACAACTGGGTTATCTTTCTGTATTGAGTCAAATGATCTTGCTATCATGCCATAGATAGATTAGAATTTGTGCCAGTTAATATAAGGGTTAGGCTAAAGTTAAAGGGCACTGTGATAGTCTAAATATGATATAGCGCAGGGCTTTTCAACCTTTTCACAGATTGTACCACTTTTAGGACATGACAATATTTGAGTACCACCAGTGCTTAGCAAGGTGTCAAAAACTTGATGACTAAAAAAAAAGGGGGGGGGATTTTGGGTTTTACTGATTAGATTCATTTGTTGTTATAGAAATGGCTAGTTCATAATATTATGGAAAAATAAAAAGTTGAGGTTCAATGTTAATGCTTCCTTCCACTGCAACAGAGGAAGCATGTTCTTTTTCATTCCCCCCCCCCTTTTTTCCTCCCCACTGTGTCCTACTATTTGCTTTTGTATTTTTGTATTTTATTCTATAATCTAATAAAATATTACAAACTGTAGAAAAAAAGTAAAAAAGTACCAGTTTTAATTTCTTCAGTGGCTGTTCCTTTGCTGAATCACTTTCCCTTTGCACTGACAAATGTATGATGAATTTATCCATGTTTATTAATATGTACCACTACCAGCTAGTTCAGGGGTCTTCAAACTTGGCACTTTTAAGACTTGTGGACTTCAACTCCCAGAATTCCTCAGCCCTCATGGCTGGTTGAGGAATTCTGGGAGTTGAAATCCACAGGTCTTAAAGTTGCTAAGTTTGTAGACTCCTGAGCTAGCTGGTTTGCCCTTCTGAGCTCTTCCACAGTGTAGTAAGAATGCACACACACCCCAATCCCTTCCCTGTACCCTTAAAGACACAGGAATCAAGTGCAAAGCAAGAAAATAAAGAAACACAAACTCCGTTTTTTTTTCTCTTTAAGCTGCCTCAACGTGTCACAATGTTGCAATTCTAGACTGAAAGGCTCCGGCAATTGCGAAAAGCTTTAGCTTTAAATTAAGCCTGTTTACCTTCAAAGAAATCGTTCTAAAAGCCACAGACAGAGTCAATTAAAGGGGGTAAAACTAATTACATTTGTTTAAAGGGATTAAACCTTTCTTGTTGTCTTTTTTCCCCTTCCCTCACCCAAACCACGTTCTTTTATAGCCTCTCCTCTCTTCCCCCCCCTTTTTCTTCAGTTCACCTCCAGCTCCTGGCTGCTTCTGGAAGCGCCAATCAGCTGGAGCCAATCAGCTGGAGCCCTGCCAGCTCCTGGGGCTTCTGCGGAGCCCAGACAGTCCTGCAGCTGCAGCTGCCTCTCCCTCAGGCTTGGCTCACTTCGGCTCATTCCCCTCCCCTGCTACACTTGGCTGGCAATTGCGTACCACCTGCCATGTGGCAAAGTACCACAAGTGGTACGCGTACCACCAGTTGAAAAGCCCCGATATAGTGAACTCTTCTCAAGTCCAACTAAAGAACAATCAAAATTAACGCACTAAATATAATGATGTCAACATGTTCCTTGTCAAGTATAGCATCTCTTTGCTATCCGCTATTTTGAGAGCCCCATCTGAGAATATAATTTTTAATTCATAAATATTTCTTGCATATTCCAAACATGTTGCTTTTTGGCATCCAGAGTCACCCCACTTTTGTATAGCATATAAAATTTGATATAAAAATAAATAAAATTTATCTTTAATATCTTCATTGTAGTCTCTGTTCCTTGGATTTTTTTTTATTTTGTAGTAATTAAAACAGTCCTCATTGACCTTTCTGCCAAGTCACTTTAGCAAATTATTTTTGCAGTTGTTTGCAAAATAATTTGGTGTATTTCAAAATGCTACTATTTATGAAAGATTACTCTGGGACAGCGATGAGAATCGCCTCAGACAATTGTTATGAAACGAAAAGAAAAATGAAAGCTCCAGCTGGTAAGATTCCACACTAGTGCCGACAAATTGGGATGTCACAGGTGGCAAAAATAATATTTCTGTGGCTGTCATCTTTACTTGTAAAATGAAGTTGTTCTTTGCTAGCAGGCTTTTAGATTTATTGTTTTGCCTTGGCAGAGGGGATAGTGTTAGGCATCTTGAAAGCAACTTTTGTTCCTCCAGAATGGGGGACTGGTAAGATGTATGAAGTTTTGAACTGCTTTTATCTACAATTCTGTTAAGTTATCGTTCCCGTTTCAAAGAGAAGAGGAAAAAAAACATCCAAATTTTATGCACTAAAGCTATATTAGTTAAAGGCTCTGTGTGATAGGTTTTGCATTATAATGTTATGCTGTAATAGCAGAAAAAGTTGTACTGTTACAGTTTCCGACTGCAAAGAATAGGATGAAAATGGATTGCAAGATGAGAAGATCAGGCTTTTGTGCAAAATCAGTACTGCATTCGTCTTTGTTCCATGTTCTTTGGGCTGAATATCTTTAAAGAATAAAAGAAGGGGGTTTTATTTAAGAAAGTGTATCTATCTATCACTTTAAGACTTGTGGGACTTCAACTCCCAGAATCCCCCAGCCAACCATGCTGGCTAGGGAAGTCTGGGAGTTGAAGTCCACAGGTCTTAAAGTTGCCAGGGTTGGATGCCCCTGATTTAAATGATACATCTGTAAATAGAAGCATTGCATGGTGTCATTACTAACTTCGGTACTATGAATTAGTTTTTTATGGTATTAAAATTGTTAATTTGTTACTTTTAAGTTCTTTTACAATTTGATACTGAAAGAACCCAGTTTAAAATGTTCAGCTTTTATTTATCATTAAATATAAAAACATGGCATGAAATTTGCAATTGTTTTTCTGGAAGTCAGTACATTAGAACTCTGCAGTAAAACCAGCAAGCATGAGTAGTTTGATGAATTATGTACAAGTAGCAAGTGAAGTGGCATTTATCAATATCCTTTGCAATCCTTTTCCACAATAACTGATGATTAGATGAAGCAAGCTATGTTTAGCAACTTGTATTGAGCATGATTTTTATCCTGTATTGGCAGAGCCTGTTGCTGTTCAATTCTTGGTTTTATGAAAATATCCAGTGTCAACATTCAATGCATCTCTAGAGGCTGCTAGAGAAACAAAGATAATTAGGGGACTGGAGGCTAAACCGTACAATGAATGGTTATGGGAAGTGGGTATGTCTAGTCTAACAAATAGAAGGACTAGGAGTGACATGATAGCAGTCTTCCAATACAGAGGGGCTCTTACAAAGAAGAGGGGGTCAACCTCTTCTCCAAAGCACTTGAGGGCAAGACAAGAAGTAATGGATGGAAGCTTAACAAAGAGAGATTCAACCTAGAATTTAGGAGAAATTTCCTGTTAGTGAGAACAATAAATCAACGGAGTGGATTGCCTCCGGAGGTTGTGGGTGCTCTTAAGAAGAGAGGCTTTTAAGAAGAAATTGAACAGCCATTTCTCTGGAATGGTGTAGTTTCTCCTGTTTGAGCAGATGGTTGGACTAGGAGAGGGATCCCCAACCCCCGGTCCGTGGACCGGCACCGGTCTGTGGCGTGCCAGAAACCGGTCTGTGCAAACAAGCGAAGCCCCATCCACAGGATGCAGGCAGCACGCAAAACCACACCCCCTCCGGTCCATGAAAAGACCTCTCTCCACAGAACTGGTCCCTGGTGCTCAAAAGGTTGGGGACCTCTGGACTAGAAGATCTCCAAGATTCCTTCCAATTCTGTTATTCTTTATTCTATTCTGTACTTTGCTCTGGCAGTCCTAAAGGAAGTCATATCTGTACATGTACATATCTGTGCTGATGATGGGGACAATTTTGCAACAGGTATGCAAACCATCCCAAAGAAGCAATGGCTTTAAAGCTGCAAGCACCTATTCTGAAAGCTTTGCACCATCCCCATGTATGCACTGAAAGCCTTAACTTGCTGTTCCTTGGATACCTTCCACAGAAGGACATTCTCAACACTTCTCTGGATAACTTCTTACCATAAGCCCATGTGGTGTGAAGTATGGTGAGTTGCATTAACAAATACAAAGCCGCACGTCTTTTAGAGCTAGCAAAGCAAACAGTTGTAGTAGGTTTTTTTTTGCCAACAATTCTTTATTTCATTTTGCTCTTCCAGTTAGGAAATGATATGTTGAAACCTTGGATTTTTTCAGGATGGATATTTTAATGTGATAGGCTGGATTATATTTTATCAAATTGTGCAGGGCTAACCAAGGTATCATCAGAAAGATCACTACTTCTTAAAAATAAAAATATAATTCATGTACTAGCAACTATATACAGGTAGTCCTCAACTTACAACAGTTCATTTAGTGACCGGCACTAACTTAACGATCGTTGCATGGTTACATGATCAAAATTCAGACACTTGGCAACTGACTCATATTTATGATGATTGCAGGGTTCCGGGGATCACCTTTTACAACCTTCTGACAAGCAAAGTCAATAGAGAAGCCAGATTCACTTAACAACCCTTTTACTAACTTAACAAAGGCGGTGAGTCACTTAACACAGCAGTCCCCAACCTTTGTGGCTTGGTGGTCCAGCTGAGGGAGAGAGGGGAACTGGGCCATGCAAGTGGTGGGCTGGCACATGCGCGCATGCGCTCGCAGCTCAACTTACGCACTGGCCTGGGGCGCGCACATGTGCACATGCATGCATGCCATCCCGCTATTTGTGTAAGTCAAGCTGTGCATGTGCGCACCGGCCTGTGCTTGTGCAGCCCAGTTTTGAATAGGCCACGGCTCAGTATGGAGCCACAGCCCAGGGGTTGGGAACCCTTGACTTAACAAAGGTGGCAAGAAAGGTTGTAAATGGGGTAAAATTCACTTAACAAATGTCTCCCTTAGCAAAAAAAAAACCTTGTAATGAAGCACATAATGCTCCATCACTGGAGATTTTTAAGAAGAGATTGGACAGCCATTTGTATGTCTGGTGTGGGGTCTCCTGCTGGACTAGAAGACCACCAAGGTTCTTCTAGCTCTGTTGTTCTGTATTCTATAAGTTGTCATCTTACCAGCAATAGTATGAGGAGAGGGGAATGTTGTACTAACCTGTGCTGTGCAGTAATGATTCAACGTTATACAGTTGTATTACTAATCTCAAAGGGCAATAGAACAGCACCCAGAGAAATCCATAACTGTTAGTCACTCAGAATTGTGCAACTTTCTATCTCTAAGGGATTGAGCTGAGAATAGAAACCAGATTGTAGGAAGAGAACATGAAAGGAAATACATTTGTGTCATGGCATTTGGTTCTATCTCCCCTCTAGTGGACTCCCACTGTAAGGCTCTGAAATAAGTGCATTTTGTTTGACAGGTTGCACCAATTTATCACATTTCTCTGAATCCTCTGACATTGTCTGTGTGCACACGTTGTTTTTTTCACAGGGGAAAAGATGACTGTTTTTGACCATGTTTTCCTGCTTCGGCAATCATTGAGATAGGATTGGAACTGGGAAAGGAGGAAGTGTTTATTTTTCCTAGCAATCTTTGCAGCTAATTCACCATCATAGAAAGCAACACAAAATATGATTTCACATGATATGCAAAGTTTGCTACTGTGTACAGAAGATTAAAGAAAGCGGTCCAACTCCTGTCTCATGTAATGTTCAATTTTTAGAGTAAGCTAGATTCGGCTGCTTGTTTTGCCTTTATTGTTTTGCAAAACCAAGAAAAATGAAGTGCAGGCTATGCTCTGTTTCCAAATTCTCAATAGAAAAATAAGTTACCCCAAGTAGGGCACCTGATGGGCAAATGAATCCATTGTCATTAGTGGTCCATATTTATGTGAGAGTAAGACAGCAGGGCCTAATTAGAGCACTATTCTGTATGAACAGGCTGAAGGCTGATATTAAGCACAGAAATGTCTTAAATAAATAAACAATCCTTTCCACACACAACAAGAACAAACCCTGTGGAAAATCCTTGCCATTTTGCTAAACATTGAATTGACAGAGGAAGCATTATATTTAGCTTCACTTGCTATTTCATAGTCTACTTTTAACTGAAGAGAATTGGTTTTTTTTCCTGAGAAGGTAGCTTCGAGTAACATTTACCTGAAAATATGTTCAAATGTAACAAACTAAGGGCATTGTAAAGGTGCTTTTTTCAAAAGGCAATTGGACTTTCTTTCTTTTTCCTTGAAGATGTTTTGCTTCTCATCCAAGAAGCTTCTTCAGTTCTGACTGAGTCAGAACTGTTGACTGATTCAGAACGGAAGAAGCTTCTTGGATGAGAAGCCAAACGTCTTCAAGGAAAAACAAAGAAAGTCCAGTTGCCTTTTGAAAAAAAGCACCTTTGGGACAACCGTGACATGGATGACTGAGAATCTGCATAGACATGTAACTAAGGGCAATGGCTGTTACATATCTGTAACCAAATCTTGAATTTTTTGGGTTGTGTTCTTTGAAATGAACCCCCACCCCAATTATTTTTACAGACTAGAGAAGCAGTGGGGGAGTAGCTTAATTGATCATATCATTGCCAGTTATATTTCCATCAGTTTTTCCACTTGTTATTTACAGCCACATCCCCAGATTTCAATTAAACTTATAAAGAACTTTGTATTTAACACAGCTACATCCCCAGGTTTCAAGTAAACTTACCAGTATAAAGAACTTTGGGCCCCAAATCAATTGCAAGGTCATTCCAGTAGGTTTGGAGTATTTCTAATGTCAACTAATTTTTGAGGCCTGTGAGTGTTAAATTTTAAATCATAATTTAAAGATAAACCTAATTAAACCACATAACAAATTTTATGTTCCCATGGGAATAATTGAATAACTAATTTTTCCAATTAGAACAATATATATGGAAGAAAGGTTCCATCAAAAAGTTTGCTTTTTAATGTTGCTTTTTAGGTAGCCAGGTTTACTAACATAGTTTAGATACACTTGGCTTGATAAGATTTGCTTTAACATAATATAAAATCCTACCATAAATGTTTATTTCTTTTTTGAAGGGAAACATTTCCTTGCTGCAGACTTGAATTTCAGAATGCCATTGCTAGTCTTGATGCTTTGATTTGATTTGTCTTCTCTGTGAATGGTTGTCAAATTGATGTGTTAATGTATTTAAGTATATACTACCATAGGGAACTCTTTATGTTTTTCAGTTTTGTATCTTCAGCTTGCATTTATTTTCTGTTAATATTTTACTACTTTAGTAAACAATATTGACAAATACCATAAAAATATTTCAGAACTGGAAATAACTATTAATAATCTTCATTTCTACACACATAATCCTTCCTACAGGGGTTTATCAAAACATGTTTAAATAAGCTGTCTCTGTGGGATTCCCGTATCTCATAGTTGAATGTTATTATCCAAAGCTCTTTAAAGAAATCTTGTGCAGCGAGCAGACTTTGTTAAAAAGAAGCTATATGAATGAAATGTGAAAAATGAATCAGATTGAGTGCAAGCCCACTCACCCTCTGTTTACATTGCTTGTTTTCCTATTTCTGCAACAGAAGTGGTATCAGCATCAGAATGAATAAAATCTTTTACCAAGTCAGTTTTTGCAGAATTAAAACTGTGTGACTATTTAGTATTAATGGGATCCCTTACATTTCATTTTTAAGCCCTGCCAATATGTGCATCTTGGAATGCATAATTTGCTAATATCCAAGCATATTGTTCTGTTATCAATTGCTTCCAACTCCTTGTGCTGACAACATTTTGTACAGGTTGGTCTAAAGAATATTCTGCATGGCTCTTAGTTGAAAGAATTACTTTTGATTTGAGGGAGCACTCTAGCGCTGGTTGGGTTCCCTTAAGTTTTTCTCTGCTGAGACTCCAACTGTGATCTGCCACCTGCCCATCTATTCTTAGCTTGAAAGCAGATTTGGCCCATAGGCTGTAACTTGCTGACACCTAGTCTAAAACAAAACAGAATAATAGAATAACAGAATAAGTTGGAAGGGACCTTGGAGGTCTTCTAGTCCAACCTCCTACTCTAGCAGGAAACCCTATTCCGCTTCAGACAAATGGTTGTCCAATCTCTCCTTAAACCTTCCAGCACCCACAACATCTGGAGGCAGGTCATTCCACTGGTTAATTGTTCTAGTGGTTAGGAAATTTATCTTTAGTTCTAGGTTGATTCTCTGATTGATTAGTTTCCATCCATTACGTCTCGTCCTGCCTTCAGGTGCTTTGGAGAATATGTTGACCCCCTCTTCTTTGTGACAGCCCCTTAGATATTGGAACATTGCTATCATGTCACCCCTAGTCCTACTTTTCATTAAACTAGACACACCCAATTTCTGCTACCGTTCTTATGTTTTAGCCTTCAGTCCCCTAATCATCTTTGTTGCTCTTCTCTGCACTCTTTCTACTTTGTAATGTTTTATTGGATTATAGAATAAAATGCTAAAATACAAAAGCAAATAGTAGTACACAATGGGGAGGGAAAAGGGAAAGAAAAGTGAGGGGGAGAAGGGAAAAAGAAAAGAAAAGGCATTGACTTCTGACTTCCTCTATTGCAGTAGAATGAAGCATTAACATCGATTCTCAACTTTTTACTTTTCCATAGTAGTATAAACTAGCAATTTCTATAACAACAAATCAATCTAATCAGAAAAACCCAAAATCAAAGTTTCATTTTTTTTCCACCTCAAACACAAAAGCGGTCTCCATGTAGAAACAAAAGTATTTATATTCTTTTCTTTGAAAACAGTCAATTTAGCCATCTCTGCCAACTCCATCAGCTTCTGTAGCCATTTGTCCATAGTGGGAATCGAAATGTCCTTCCATTTTTGTGCATACAATAGTCTTGCTGCCATCAACATATATAAGATCAAAGTTCCATTTTTTTTTTCATCTTTATCTTTAAGAATTTTCTGTATTGGGATATGAATCCTACTCCGATATTTTTTTGCTTTATCGCATGTCCACCATAAGTGTTAAAAGGTCCCTTCTTTACACTTACATTTCCAACATTCATTTGAAATACCTTTATACATTCTAGATAATTTATCTGGTGGTAAATACCAGCGGTACATCATGTTACAACATTTTTCTTTTAAATTATAATTTAATGTGAATTTTAAGCTGTTCGGCCACATACTCTCCCATTGTTCCAGCATCACATTATTTCCAAAGTTCCTTGCCCACTGAATCATACTTCTCTGCACTCTTTCTAGAGTTGCAACATCTTTTTTATATCATGGTGACTAAAGCTGAATGCAATATTCCAAGTGTCCAACAATTCAGCATAGCTGACGACCTGAAAAATACAACTTTTTATGAGGTCTTGCAAAATTCATTAGTTTGCTTAAGATAACTCCACTGAAGTCAATATAAGTTCAAAGAGTTATCAGTGGGTCTGTTCTGTTCTAGGTCCAATCCATTAATAGTATTCAGTGGTACAATGGCTAACTGAGGTGTGTTCTATATGAATTTGTTCTTTGTGTAATGGCTTTTAAATAATATTTCTGTAACTTGATGTTCTTTATAAATTTGATGTACTTTCAACAGTAGATATAGACTGAGTACAGAAATAGTAATTTTACATTTCTTTATACTCTTGCTTATAAAATTTAAACAGGTTGCATTCATGTAAGGAATGCAGTGTTCATATACAGTACGTATAAAATGCAGAATTTGGTTATAGCATTTTTGGTGGTTTCTGAAGATAAACACAAGTATTAATGGGTGTTGCTGAAAAGGATCTATTCATGTTCAGGGTAAAAAAATATTTGCAATAGGCTATTTATACATATGTTTATGTATTCATCATATACTTGATTTATTTTACAACTTACCTACTTTTAATTTTCTTCCCTTTTTCCCCTGTCTCTGGAATATACTGTTAACAGGATGTAGATATAAAGCATGCTTTTATAGTTTAATTGTAAAGTATTTATTAAAAATTACAAACTCTTTAATTATTAAATCCTAGTTTGTTAATGTTAATCTTACTGTTTTCCTTCAAGGGAGATCACCTACATCACCTACAGCCAATAATGGAATTATCTATCAGAGAACTTCTAGGTCAGGGGTCTTCAAACTTGGCAACTTTAAGACTTGTGGACTTCAACTCCCAGAATTCCCAGGGCTGGCTGAGGAATTCTGGGAGTTGAAGTCCACAAGTCTTAAAGTTGCCAAGTTTGAAGACCACTGTTTTAGGTCAATAACAATTCTTTTAACTGCAATTCCTCTTTAGCCTCTATCTTCCAATCTAGTCCCTCACAGCATCCAAACACTTCCACATAGCCCAGAGGGCAGTTATGCAGAGGTTTCCAGTTATAGAGATAATACCTCACCTTATGCCAAGAGATTATCTCTTCAAGCTGCTTCATGTAGATGTAAAATAAAATGAGGGAGACAGCTGAATTTAAAGGCACCCAAGACCTTGTTTTTTTTTACCTGCCCCATCCCATTTTGGAATTCCCACTAGGAAGGAGCAAACAAACCAGCATTTCCAACTTCAAGTCCTCCCAGGCAGTTCCTTTATATTGAGATGTGTTTGAATATTAGTAGCTCGGCTTGGTAGTTGGGCTGTTGGTTTGATTTCCGAGCTTGGCAATTTGGCTGGAAATGTTTTGTCTCCAATCGGGGGGACATGTTCAGATGTCCCTCCAAATGGAAACAAAATGTTTGCAGTCAAATCGCCAAGCTCAGAGATCTAACCAACAGCCCAGTTCCTTTATATGTGGTGTCTATTTGTGTGTGTATGCATGCAGGCATTTATGTATTTATATATGTTTACACACACACACACACACACAAATAATGGACTAGAGAAAAAACTGAAATTTTGAACCAGGTATGCCATTTTGAAAGGTATGTTTTATTTTTTTAAAGCTTAGGGAAGGTTTTTTTAAAAAAAAAAAAATAGGTAGTGAATATAGGGGAGGTAATGATGAGAAAAGGAAACATTAGTAATTATTTCATTTTGCCCCATTGGAATGACTTTGATAATTTGATTATTCATTCTCCTTATGTTTCACAATGAAATGTAGAATCAAAATTAAAACTAGATACCAAAATGTATTTAAGAAGCAGTTACAGTCATTTCATTTATAGTTACAAATTCTAAACCTTACCTCACTTTTCCAGATCTGAACAAGCTATTTACGCTAAAATCATTCTGATTTAAACTGTAATACTTCTTAAATATTAGCAAAATATCATTTGTTATTTATGAATGCCTTTAATGATGTATTGAAGCTTAATTTGATACTCAGTTTCCAGGGAGTATATTCCATTGGATTCACGGAGAGCTTCTTTGGCGTTGATATCAGAAAGATTATGCTGTTAGATAAAGCAACTTCAGAGATTCAATTTAGTAGTGACTGTAGGAATTATTGCTTCAGAAAGAACTGAA
Source organism: Azemiops feae (assembly GCA_023970755.1). Taxonomy (NCBI): domain Eukaryota; kingdom Metazoa; phylum Chordata; class Lepidosauria; order Squamata; family Viperidae; genus Azemiops; species Azemiops feae. Next base: position 1,145,748 of record JALGBA010002262.1, on the reverse strand, counting down.
AGTAGGTGTACATAGCCTGATAGCACAACACAATTTTTTAACTTGAGATAACAGATTCCTTAGTGAAAAGCCTAAAGTTTTGATAAGAGGATACCTACCTATTTCTAATTATTATTAGTGTGATTTTCTCTGGCAAATCATAGTGCTAAATATGACATACCTCAGAGGGAGCAAAAGAAGCTTGCTGGGCAAGTAATTAACCTTGTGTATATTTCAAAGAACAAGTTATTAAATATCTTTAATGTGTTTGTAATCTTTTTCAGAGATACAGTTATAATATAAGTCTTTGTTCTCCTATTAAACATTTCTCAAGGCCCCTTAACCAGGTTCATTACTAGTTCTGCTTTTTAATAAGACGTATAAACATTTTAACATCGAACAGTTATGTACACTAGGCTACTCCAGTGTTCGATTGGTGTAGTCCTTGCCAGCTGTACTGTAATATACTTAGGAAAAAGAGAAGTGGATATCGAAACTAATTAGCCAGCTCTGCCTGCAGTTAGGGCTCAAGGCATTGAACTATAGAACGAACATGTACTGATTTTCATGTGCTTTTGTCAGCCTGTTTCAAAAAGAAGGGGGGAAAGACACTCAATATTTTCAAGATTTCTTTCCTAGAAAGCTAAACTAATACAAAACTAAAAGGGCAGGAATAAATGCATACAGGTAGTCTCAAATTATGACCACAATTGGGAATGTAATTTCAGGAAAACCATAAAAAAACACATTGCAAATTGCAGTCATATGATCACAGGATGAGTCATAAATGCCAGCCAATTGCCAAGCTCCTGAAATGTGATCTTGTGATGGGGCAGCCCTTGTAACTTCGAGAATAGATCAAAAATAGCTTTTTAAAAGTCCATCATAATTTTGAATGGTCATTAAGCAATCAGTTGTAAGTCGAGGACTTACAGAATAAAAATTCATAGGTTTTTTTTTTACTCATCAAATCAACGTGTTCACAGACGTGTTCTATGTATGACTGTCAATCAACCAATGAACTGATTAGTTAATTAGTGAAACTTACTAGTGGAATTATGATGGTTTTGTCAATTTTCAATCCTTTATTGCCCTTTGTCTTGCATACAGAAATAATGTTGTCTTGGTTTGCGTTAGGTTGGGTGAGGTAGACATTCCTGATGTATTTAATGTTACTTTTACATTTGTGAAGAATTCATCATCATCAAATCTTTATTTGGTCATAGACCAGCATGTAGAACACAGAAATTGCAGTTAGTTAAAATAAAATACAAGAGAAAAGAAATGTGTATATATTTTATATATACATATTAAAAACTGCTAAAATATCTAAGAGGAGTTAGAATCCTACAGTGTAAAATGCAGATTACTGAGCAGTAATTGGCTGTGGACAGAGAGTTGGAATCAGATTGATCTGATAAAAGCATTTTATCATGACCAGGCTATTTAATTAAAAGTGGATATAATAACTCCTGACGTGCTCCTGCGTAGAGAGGAGAATAGAGCATAATGTGTTCCAACAATTCAATCCAACAGTTCAACCACAGCATGGGTGCAGTCTTTGTTTGAATGGATTTTCCTTCCTTCAATAACGATTGTGAAGAATTCTAGTTCATTTTCATTTTTTATACTCTACTTGAATCTTTTCTGGAGGATGTTGCACTCTGTAGCAAATAAGGAGCAGCTGGAGAATTTTACTATTATCCATTCTAGTTCAGTTTAGGTTTGTTGTTAGTAATAGTTTCAATAGCAAGAGCACTTAGACTTATATACCGCTTCACAGTGCTTTACAGCCCTCTCTAAGCGGTTTACAGAGTCAGCACATTGCCCCCAACAATCCGGGTCCTCATTTTAAAGAACTCGGAAGGATGGAAGGCTGAGTCACCCTTGAGCCGGTCAGGATTGAAGGAATCGAACTCCTGGCAGTGAGCAGAGTCAGCCTGCAATACTGCATTCTAACCACCACACCACCATAGCTCCTCAATATTTTCACGGTTGGTTTTTGTCTTTTTGTGCTTTTTAAAATATCTATAGGATAGTTAGCATTTGATGCTTTGATTTCAAGGTACCTTCTGATTTTAGGTGTGCATTGTTGATTATTTTAAGTATTTGCATAGTCAGAAGTGCACCTCAGCTATCATCGGTTGCACAGTTTTTCAGTCATGTTATTTGTGCTATTTTCCATCTATGTATTGCAATTTGGCCTTTACCAAATATAACGAGGGCATCTTCCATGCATGAAAGACATTAACAGCTCATTAGTGAAACCTGACTAAAGAGTTGTGGTATGGTGTAGCACAACAGCATACCTCAGCTATTTTAAGGTTGAGTTTATCCTGATGAGCATGTGGAGGAGAGGGAAAGAGTATGTGTAAAATAACCTATTACTTAGAGCCAGGCTATATAGATAGAGGAGGATTGTATGAGTTGTTTGAACACTTTCATTTTTCAACAATTACTAACAAGCCTTTGTTGGAGAAATTTTGTACTTATGTTGTTGCAGTAGAAGTGAAAAATGTAGCTTGGGGTTGGCATGTAGCAATGCTGGAGTTTTCTGACTTTCAGTTGAGTTTTATGGTGGTCAATGACCTGCACACATGCCTCTCAAGCTTGATTTTGCTGATGGAGATCTTTCATTGCGTTACTAAGTAATATTATCAGCATCTTTCTTGGGGCAGTGTTTTAAAAGAGAAGGCTGTTAGTTAAAGCTGAAACAGCATTGCAATCTGATTTTAAACAGAAATTAAGGACATTTTTACTACATATATATTGCCAGAATTTATAAAGTATAAGTTCAAATAAAGTGAGGAGAACTGACTATGTAAATTACATTGTAGGATCTCCTGTTTTACATATAATCCAAAGTATTCTGTTCAGTCTTCACTTACTGTTCAACTTTTATTTGTTGCGGCTTTCATTTATTAATCCAACCATTACTTAAAAAACAGATTATGTATGATTTTAGAAGTAACATAGGCTTTCTGTTTTAAAATTCATTCACAAGAACATTTCTGAATTAGGGGACAGTTATTGCAATGAGTATGATATTATTTCCTCAGTATCTAACTATATTAATTCTCTGTGGTGAAGCTTGTGGCTCTTTATACATTCCCTTTTTTGGGCATAGAAGTGTACTGTGCAGTATTTCTGAATATCTTTGAATAAACTGGGATATTTTGTGTGTGTTTCATCTCTAATCTGATACTGATTCTGTTTTGTGTTGATAAAAAGAATGGGAATCTTGATAGCAACAAGTTGCATCTCTTTGAACAAGTGAATTAAAAAATGGAGAGTACAAAAGGACTATTAGGTTTTTATTTATTTATTTATTGAATTTATTTGCTGCTCATTTCGTAGTCTCATGTTTTTTTTTCTTTTAGATACCAGTTTTTCAAATCATAGGAAGTAATTAGAGAGTCCTTGCCAAAATCTTATTCATTATTGTCCACTCTAACTTGCCTATGTTTAATGATAAACATTTTTATTTTTATCCTTTAAAGGACAGGCTTGTGGTAGTTTTAGTCACGTTTTATTTATAGTTCCACAGAGCAAAGTTTTCTTAGATTCTTTTCTTGTGTTTATGGCAAAATATGACCAAAGCATCCCTATTTATATTTATATTTTCTAGCCACCTGTCTTCTGCATTTACTTATTTGAATCTTGTTTGATTAATTAATTTGTTGCATTTTGAAAAAAATTATATGAAGTACGAATCTATAAGAATCCTATCTCAATGAAATACAACTCTTTCACATTTTGTAAGTCTACCACCTCACTGGCTTTTATGCCATAAATAAGTTTAAGTGAAGGAAGAAAACTTTGATTTTTGCTGTAATTTGAAGAAAGATTTATAGGAAACTAAGTAACTTCAAGAGCCAGTTTGGTGTAGTGATTAAGGCATCAGCTAGAAACTGGGAGACAGTGAGTTCTAGTCCCACTTTAGGCACAGAGCCAGCTGAATGACCTTGGGCTAGTCCCTTTCTCAGCCCTAGGAAAGAGGTAATGGCAGACCACTTTTGAAAAAGCTTGCTAAGAAAACCACAGGGATCTGTTCAGGCAGTATCTAAAAACTAGACATGACTGAACAGAAGGGGGGGGGGAGAAAGTACACCTCATTTGACTGTAATCCAAGGGAACCATAACAATAATTCTTGGTTATTAAGGAAGTAGAAGCCTTCTTTAGGGAGAATAGGATATGCAACAAGGACATATTCTCTTTCCATGCACAGATGTTATAGCAGCTCATTAGTGAAAGTTGACTGACCACTGCAAATGTGATGCAGAGCAGCATAAGCCAGCTATTTTAGGATTGAGTTTTTCCTGGCGAGCATGTGGAAGAGAAAGAATGTATATAAAAATAATCTATTATTTAGACTCAGGATATAAGTGACGGATTGCATGAGTTGCATGTACATTTTTATTTTTCAGTGACTTAGAGAAGGAAGCTCACCAATGCCATCTGCTATAAGCCACAAAATGACATCAGGCGTATCATGGCATTGTGGCACAAATTACATCATTTAGATCAGGATCAACACCATAATCTCTATTGACTTCAACCGATCTCGGCAGATGCCTTTGAATGTTGCCTTTTGGGATGCTGGTGTAGTCTACTATCACACCAAAAGCTAATACAGCATTCAAACCATCTGCAATGCTGTTTGAACAGAAAGGATTGTATTTCTGGAATTAACTTCTTTTTCTGCTTCATGACAGAAGTCACATCTTGGGGGAAAAAACTTTAGGGCAGGTGTGTCCTACCTTGGTAACTTTAAGACTTGTGAACTTTAATTCCCATGCTGGCTGGGGAATTCTGGGGGTTGAAGTCCACAAGTCTTAAAGTTGCCAAAGTTGGACACCCTACTCTAGGGGTTTCTGTAATAGTAAAGGTTCATTTCATCAAGTCACGTGAAACTAATGATCAGATTACTTCCATTTATGGAACTTAGTTTTATTATTATTTGGGGGGGAGATATTAATGAGATTGTTACTTTCCCATAGCCATTAATGGATTTTTTTCAACACCTGAAGGGAATAAGATTATGCTTGCCCCACTCATGATGTCAAGGATAATTAAAATAATATCAAATTTAAAATTAAAATGTTTTCCATTGTCCTCGGAGTCAAAGTTTAAGTAAAAATATTTGAATTTCCCAATATGTATCTAGTGAACTAACTTTCTACCCAGATGAATATTATTGGGGGCCCAAGTATAACACATGCGTAGATAAATGTATATATTATTAGAATTGAAGGGGCTTTTCTGCTGATGGGAAAGGATTAGAGAAATTAAAAAGAAAAGTAGAGGCAATGATTCTGCAAAGCCAAACTTCATTACAGTTGCTTTAAGTCAAGAATCTTCAAACTTGGCCCTTTTATGATTTGTGGACTTCAACTCCCAGAATTCCTCAGCCAGACACGCTGGCTGAGGAATTCTAGGAGTTGAAGTCCACAAGTCATAAAGGGGCCAAGTTTGAAGACCCCTGCTTTAAGTGTTGCAAGGTGATGAAATAACTGTCTAAAGGAGAGGGGGAAGTTAAGAGACATCCCAGCATGGAGTATCTCCAGGGGATGAAATGTCATAGAACAGACTAGGGAAGTCTTATCTACTGGTTCCCAAGGGAATGCAGCCAGTCAGGTGAGATTCTTGTAACATAGTTGATCAACAATAAAGAAACTGCTTTGGCCTATTCATGAGGCTGATCTGGTTCTTTGTGACTGATGCATACTCATGTTTGTTTGTTTTGGCAATAATACAGAAGTGATTGCTGCTGCTTTGTTCCAGGATATATTTTAAACTCCAGTTCTAGCTTACAGCTCTGGAATTTCCCAGTGGTTTTACCACTGATTGTTCAAAATTAGCCCAGGTGCTTAGGTGTTGCGTCTTGTTGGTACAGTAGTGAATTAATGCTTATGTGTGATGGAAACAGTGAACAGTAACTCTGAGTAATTGGTGGAAAGACTTGAATGAGGTACTGAAAGTTGATTTTATTTATTTAGGTGGTGGAAAATATAGTTCAATGCCATCTTTAAGAGAATTTTTATAAATTATGGAAAAATGATCACAGGTCACCTCTATAAATTTAGTGCACTTTTTCACATAGAGCAATAGGAAAATGTCCCACCTATGTGACCCTTTCAAGTGATTCTGAAAGTTGGTAAAAAAGTAACCTTTTTTTTAAAAGTAATATATTTTTTTAATCAAATCTTTGTTAAGGCTAAAAGGCTAGCAATAATATTTTATTCATAAGTAGTATTCTTAAATAACAAATGGGAAATATATAGTGCTGCTAGTTTTGCCTTTAGCCCAGAACTAGAAAAAATGGGCAACACCCAAGAAATGAACAGTAAACAAGTAAATTTAGTTATATAAAAGATATTTGACGTGTATGTAGGTCAGAGATTTAAAAAGAAGAATAAATCCCTGGAAATCCAGCACCTGGTTTAGATGTTGAAAGAATCATAAGAGAAGAGGGTTCAAAATAGGGTAAATAATAAGGTTCTCTGCAAGTGTAGGTCCTTGAATAAATCAAAATATTTAATTTTCATTTACTTAATACAAATAAAATACAGAAATTCAGTTCATTGCTTATAAACAAAAGAATGCAGAACCTTTGGAGTATTATTCAGTCTGCATTTCCACATAGTCCATGATATAAGCCTATTTTAGACTTAATAATCACTACTAAAATTTTTCCACTTCCTAAATATGATTGTTACATCACTTTGTCATTACATGTTACAGTCTTTAAAGCATTTCCTTCCATCAATGAAAGACATGCTTTTGATGTATGTATCTTTAGCATTATTGTCAGATTTGCATGAGTTCACTTATATGCCTGATCCATCTGTTTCTACATCAACTTGATACACACACACACACACACACACTGCAAAACATGCATTTATCTACAAAATATAAATTCTTTGCTTTTATAAGAACTCTGCTTGACTGTTACTGTTAATTAATCTCCTCAGCTACTATTTGTCTTTATTGATGTTTCTACTGTTTTAACATTTTTAATTGTTTTATCATTTTAGAATTGTAAGCTGCCCAGAGTCACTTGGTTGAGTTGGGTGGCTACAGAAATTGAATAAGTAAACAAATAAATAAACATTTTGGTATATCTTTTTAAGGGAAACTGAGTTATAAAATTCAGAGTATAAAATACAAGAAGAGCCATTACATTGTCCAGAACAGTCTGTTTAAAACTGTGATGTATTTCAACCTTTTAAGTGTGCTTGAACTTAGCTAACTAGATATAAAAGTGTTTTTTTCTCATGTGAATCTAAATATTGTGTCTAGTATAACTTTAATGTAAAGCATCTTTAACTAGTGCTGTATTAGTCATCAGATTTTTTTCAGGTTGCTTCAGGGAGACGTTTTCCTCTATTATCAGGCAAAAGATAATCTACAGGAAATTGTCTCTTTTCCTTCATAACAGATTTGCTCTGAAAAAGAAAAAAACAAAGCATTAGAGAAAATTGCAAACATTCATAAATGATAAATGGTATCATTTGCTCTTATCATCCGTCTTCTGAGTGTACCATTGATTTCATGTTGATGTAACATCCACAACAGTATTAATTGTTATTAAAAAGCTTTTTAAGGCCAATCTATTTTAAACTTTTTAAAGGTGATTCACAAAAATACATTGATGGCTTATATCTGACAGAATATATTGAGTGCGCCAAATACAAGATAATTCCTGTTTTTTATTCCACCATTCCAACAACTAAATGCAATTCATTTTAATATCACCCAAGAGGAACACTCTTTAGACTCAGAGACTCTAATGTTACATAAGGATGTTCCTGAAGCAAATTACACCGTGTATAATACACGATATATATATAATATAATACACAAGAGATACATTAAATTATATTATTATATTGTCTCATTCACTACTCACTTAAAAGCACCTGCCATATTATAATCATTAATATTTCTGGGCATGCATCTAAGAATGGTTTATAACTTCACTTTGTCTATTATTCGTTGTTTTAGTTTGTTTTTTAAATACTTTTTAATGTATTTATTAACTGTTTTTAGCTCTGTTGTACACTACCCAGAGTCCCTTGTTGCTTACATAAAAGTTGTCAGTGTGCCTAGAAAGATTGTATAATGATGACTAATTGTCTGAAATCAGAATAAAATAGATGGATTCTGTCACCGGAATGGGCCAACTCACCGCGGGACAACTCACCACAGCTAAGCCGCCATGGGCCAACTCACCGCGGGACAATTCAACAATTCAATTTAATTATTTAAAATAATTTAAACATTATTTTAATTTTTGTCATTCACATTTCCTTTTGCATCCTTTCTTTAATGATTCTATTGCACCATTTCTTCGATATTAGTGTAACTCTTGTCCCGCAGCACGTTATCCTGCGGTGAGTTGATCGCGGCAAGTAGTTCCACCGCAAGTTGGCCAAGGAGAATTGGTGACAACAAGTTGGCCACAGTGAGTTGGCCACAGCAAGTTGGCTGTGGCGAGTTGTCTTAGATCCTCAGTCACACCTGATGCACATTGTCTCTTCAATTCTGTCTGTTACTGTATGTTATGGTTAGATCTTATTTAAGGTAGCTCTCCAAAATATCTCTAAGAAACTTGATTAGAAAGGGATATAAAATTAATGAATCAGTCAAGGAGGAAATTATTAGAGCTTGTGTTTTTTTAAAAGTATTTGGGGGCAAGTAGCAACACACATATGATCTCTGTCTAGCTCTGTTTTTTTTAAAAGGAACTTTCTCTGGCTTTGTGCTGAAATTTTGGAAGTCAGTAAAAGACGAAGTTGCTTTCAGGGAGCTGCAGATTGATGTTATATCAGTGAACGGTCAATATGCTAGCTGGGAAATTTCTGGGAGTTGAAGTCCATATATGTTAAAGTTGTCAAGTTTGAAAAACACAGCATTATACAAATGCTCCTCCATGTGTGTGTGTGTGTGCACACGCACGCACGCACACAAATACTGTTTTGGCTTTGACTATAAAGCACAGCTCTAAAAAATTGCTTCATTAATGCTTGAATTTCCTTTTCCAACTTCTTCCATACAGCTAATTACCATTTAATGATAAGTAAATGTGTTGCTGCATTTGTTTCTAAGTACTGATAAAGTAGGTGCACAATCTTACAGGCAAAGTTACATGTTGCCTTAGTTTTGTAAAATATGAAAATAAACATGGAGTGTAGCAGGCTTATGCTAGCTTGAATTGGTGTTTGTAAAAACTAAAATACTAGAATTATTTTAGTAGTTAGTGTCTATAATTCTGTATGGTTTTCTAAAACAATTGAACACGGGAAAGGCAGCATTTAGAATTGCTAAATTTGCTGTTGTAAACTGGCTCTTGGATACTGAGTGCAAATCTTGTTAAAAGATTTTATGTTAAATCTTTGTTAAAAATCTTTGTTTATATTATTTGTATAAAAGGTGTTGAGTTATTCCGTTGCTCTGGTGATCCAATTCTTATTACAGTCATAGGCCAGCATATTTCTGGTGATGATTTTGCCATGCCTCTGTGGTTACTGAAAGTATTTCCATGACTCATCAGGTATTCTGGGACATAGTCCAAGAATAATTGAGTATTGAAAGCTAGTGCCTTCAATCCGAAATGAAAAACAATATATTCTCTATTTGCAAAAGAGAGAGAAAGAGAGAGACAATATCCCCTAATGTTTATAGTATAAAGAGAAGTGCTTACTCTAGGTGATCTGTAGTCTTTTTGCAATTCAATAATAATCTTAAATATTATGTAAGATATTAAATAGTTCTTTATTAGTTTTTTTAAAACCAGTATTTTGATCTGTTAGACATTGTTCAACCATCTACAACATTAAGGGCAGACATTGTTCACACAACATCAGAAGCTTTAGACTATAATACTGTATATCTTAAAAGTAAATCCTATTGAGCATAATGGGATTCAATGGCGAATGACCTTATTTGCCTCTTAATGGCAGCCTGCAGTCACTGAAAAACTGTATCTTCAAGAAAATGTGGAGAAAAGGTTGCAAAAGGGTCATCATCTTTTTAAAAGCTTTCTTTGAATAAATGGTTATTTTCTAAAACTTTTTTTTTAACCTGAATAAATATGAAGTAAGGATGCGGAAATAGGACTGTAAATAATTATGATACAGAATATGTTACAGTTTTGGGAAACTGGAATGACATGGACTCATTAGCCTATATTTCCTTTTGTAAAGATATCATAAAATAATTCAGTGACTCTTAATTGTAGCACTGAGAAGTACAAATTTTGTGTGGCTTAATGAATGTGGTTTGCAAGTAGATATGAGAAAAATCTATGAATATAGATTTATTTCTGCTTTTGTGTGTATATTGCTAGGCAACTTAAATTTAATATTACCAAGCAGAAAAAAGAAATTAACTGACCTTCTTGCCTTCACTTTCTTTTCTTCAGCAAGCATGGATTATTTTGCTCTTGCATTTGTTGCTATTAACAACAGTGCCTTGGAGATTGATTCAAAATTAAACCCTACATTCAATGAATTAACCTAAAAGGTGGGCTCCTGAACTTAAGTACTCATAGACCTTCATGTAAAATAAGGAAGGAGGAGATGGCAGTTGTTATTGTATATAAACTTCCTAAAAACATCGTGCTTCCTTGTGCATTCTAAGTGATGTTTCTAAGATGATTCCATGATAGATTTTGTGTTCCATGTGTATAGTCTTTGACAGAGGAAAAGGCGGCCATATTAAAGAACCATCATTCTTTCCCTTGTCTTCTACAACAGGGGTCCCCAACCTATGGTCTGCAGCCCGGTACCAGGCCGTGGCCTGTTGGCCACCGGGCCCCGGGAATAGCTGGCGAGCCCTGCCCCACTCGCGGTAGCACCGCTGCGCGGGCACTAGCAACCCCCATTTGCACATATGTGGGGACGCTAGCACTGGCGTCATCACACAGGCGCCAGTGGCCCATTTGCACATGCGTGCGGGCGTCGGCATGCACGCCATGGGTGTGCGCAGTCCACATGCGCATGTGTGCACACGCTAACACCACCATCATGCATGCACCTGTTGGCACATGTGCGCGCGGGTTTGTGCACGCACATTCCCATCTGCTCCTTTTCCTTCTGGGCCGCCAAGCCGGAAAGGTTGGGGAATTCTGCTCTTCAATATCAATAAGAGTAAAATTCCAATTCCCTCTGCAAAATACATATGTCACCGTAGCTTACTGCACAAACCCAACTACATTAACTTATTAAAAGATATACTGTATATGTCTTTGTTTTTTTTATTGTGTGGCATTGTCCTTAGAAGACAATTATTAATTAACAATAATCCTCAAATGCTTAATAAAAAGTGAAGCAAATGCAACTAGGCAAAAATAAAGTTTAGTAGTCTTTTATGCGGCCTTATAAAAATGACATTGATGTTTAAATATATATATAGTAAAAGTCTCATTGGTATGATCTTTAACTAGGGCAATGATTTTTGAACCAAGGTACCTCAAATGGGTTAACTTACATAATGTGTCCAAAACCCAGGACCTATGACCCCTGAGGGAAATTTGGGGATGTTATAGCTATTAGCTGCTGCTGAGCTGCTGCTGCAGTCATGTGATCCTCATTTTCAATATTTCATGACAGTTTCCCAGCCACTCTTGCAACCTCTCATCCCTTCCTTACCCAGCAGCAGCCAATTATTGTGGGGAGGAGAGGAAGGGAAGGGAGATTTCTGATGCTCCCTGCCAGATTTCTACAAAAAGATTCAATTAGAAAGCTGTCAGGATGTCAGAAGTCATTCCTGCTCACACTGCTTTTTTACCCATCCTTGGTCATTCTATTTCTCTATTTCTGAAACAATGACCCTATGGGACATAGGGTGTCTATTATTATTAACATTTACAGCACATTCAGATTAAGCTATATTTTAAAAAATGATTCCCCCAGGAGCTAAGACATTTATTGTTAAGCAGTATTGGAGGTTTAGTTCATCATTACTGAACCAAACATTACTGCAGGGAAGAAGAATATTAAGGTCTATCATGTTGAATATAATGCCTTTAAAATTGATTTTCAGATATCTGAGACTGCCCTGCATTTAGAAACCAGATGGGAGTCATAATCACATTCTTCTATTCAGACCACTGAAATGATCATTGTCATGATGGAATGACAATGGAAGAATTCCTTCATTTTTTTACAGTTCTTCAGAACAATACAGTTGAAAATAATCTACAATAGGTTGTAAAATATACACATCTATGAGTAAGGATAAAATATATAGTACATCACTTGGAGAATGGGTGTTAAGGACCATAGTCTTGAAGACAAAGTGAAATATATATTATTACTTTTATATCTCCATAGGTTATTTAGTTTCTTAAAAAATCTTTAATATGAATAGCAAAATTAATGTGTAGCTATATTTCTTAAACATTTTTACTCTACATCATAGTATGACATGGTACTCGTATGTCTAGGAAACAATAAAAGTGGATTTGCAATCTGATGTATATATTAATTCTTTAAGAGCTATTTTGAAATGCTTAATTTCAAACATTTAACTAGAAGCGTCTAATTAAATTCTAAATTAAACTAACATTATTTTTATTTTAATGTTTTAAAGTTTCCAGCTTGAATGGGAGAATTTCCTTGATGGCATTAGAGCATATGTAGACTTCAACTCCCAGAATTCCCCAGCCAGCACAGAATTCTGGGAGTTGAATTCCATATATTTAAAGTTGCCAAAGATTGAGACACATTGCATTAAAGAGTAGGAGTAGAGTTAAATCCAAGGGTTTAATTATCTCCATTTGTCTCCAGTTTCATGAAACAGAAACTTGCACTACTTTATATAGAGTAATACAAAACTACCCTCAACTGTGTCTCACAGATGGGTTTGTTATTATCTTTTATATGGCTTTAAATGAGAGATGAAATAGCATACTCAAGGCAAAATTGCTTAGAGGTATATTGTCTTTCCTCTTTTGGTAGCTACCATCTGTGAACAATGTGGCGGGGTTAATTTGAGGACTCTGAACGTAGCAATAATGTAAGAACCTTCTTTGCGTTTATTATTTGCTTAATAAATATTTATTTGGGGTAAATATTAGCAGAAAGAAAAGAGGAACTTTCAAGCCATAAGAATAATAGAAAAACAGTTCTTTGAACTTTCATTTCTATTGCCAACTTCTCAAATAAGAGCCACATACTGTTCATTAAGAAGAAATGTTATACAGATAGTCCTTGCCTTATGACCATAATGGAGTCTATCCATCACAGTTGTAAGATGGTGATTGTAAAATGGGTCACACATGTGACCGACTCGATTTTTAAGAGAATGCCATGGTCATTAAGTGAATACTGTTATTGAAATCCAGAAGTAAATGCCACATTTCAGCAAACATGTCATAAAGCACAGTCTTGTGGCCATGACACACTGCAAGCGGTTGTAAGTGTAGGCACGTGACTGGGGGGACGGCAGTTGGAGTTTCAAATCAGGCCATAGATACCCCCCAGGGAGGTCCATCATAACTTTGAACGGTTGCAACCAGTTGTAAGACAAGGACTACCTGTACGGATATGTTAGAGATTCTGATCTTTTTGTCAAATATGGCTACGATTCTCTACAGATGTCACCATGCAAAACTAAGCACAAATAAGTGCTATCTTCCTCTTGATTCCCCTCCACAATAATTCTTACTAATCCCATTTTTCCTATTTTCTTATCTTCGCCATCTGACACATTAGTGCAGATTATGCATTAGTTTAACAGGAAAGGAAGGAAAACAATTTTCCAGAAAAGAAAATACCATATTTTAATAATAATAATAATAATAAAGTTGGAAGACAAATGGCTGTCCAGTCTCTTCTTAAAAACTTCCAGTGTTGGAGCATTCACCGCTTCTGGAGGCAGGTTGTTCCACTGGTTAATTGTTCTAACTGTCAGGAAATTTCTCCTTAGTTCTAGGTTGCTTCTTTCCTTGATTAGTTTCCATCTGTTGCTTCTTGTTCTGCCTTCAGGCACTTTGGAGAATAGCTTGACTCCCTCTTCTTTGTGGCAACCCCTGAGATATTGGAACACTGCTTTCATGTCACCCCTTATCCTTCTCTTCATTAAACTGGACATACCCAATTCCAGCAACCGTTCCTTATATGTTTTAGCCTCCATTCCCCTGATCATCTTTGTTGCTCTTCTCTGTACTCTTTCTAGAATCTCAACATATTTTTTACATCATGGTGACCAAAACTGGATGCAGTATTCCAAGTGTGGCCTTACCAAGGCATTGTAAAGTGGTATTAATACTTCATGTGATCTTGATTCTATCCCTCTGTTAATGCAGCCTAGCACTGTGTTGGCTTTTTTGGCAGCTGCAGCACACTGCTGGCTCATATTTAAGTGATTGTCCACTAGGACTCCGAGATCCCTCTCACAGTTACTACTGCTGAGCAAGGTACCACCTATACTATACCTGTATATTTGGTTTTTCTTGCCTAAATGTAGAACCTTTACTATTTTCACCATTGAATTTCATTTTGTTAGATAGCGCCCAGTGTTCAAGTCTGTCCAGATCCTCCTGTATCTTAAGCCTGTCTTCTGGAGTGTTGGCTATTCCTGCCAGCTTGGTGTCGTCTGCAAATTTGATGAGTTCCCCATCTATCCCCTCGTCCAAATCGTTGATGAAGATGTTGAAGAGCACTGGGCCTAGAACAGAGCCCTGGGGCACCCCACTACACACTTCCCTCCATGTAGATGCAGTTCCATTGAGAACCACACACTGAGTACGGCCGGTCAGCCTGCTACAAATCCATCTGGTGGTGATGTTGTCTAACCCACATTTTTCTATCTTATCAAGTAGTAGGTTGTGATCTACTTTATCAAATGCCTTACTGAAGTCCAAGTAAATTATATCCACAGCATTCCTCTGGTCCATTAATTTTGTCACTTGGTCAAAGAATGCAATAAGGTTTGTCTGGCATGATCTGTTTTTGACAAATCCATGTTGGCTTTTAGTAATGACTTTGTTTGCCTCTAGGTGTTCGGTGATTCGTTGCTTGATTATCTTTTCCAGAATCTTCCTAGGTATTGAGGTCAGGCTGATAGGTCTGTAATTTCCTGGATCCATTTTTTTTCCTTTTTTGAAGATGGGAACTACATCAGCTCTTTTCCAGTCCTCTGGTAGTTCCCCAGTGCTCCAGGATCTTTGAAAAATATAGTTCAGGGGTTCTGAGTTCACATCTGCCAGTTCCTTGAGAACTTAGGGGTGTAATCCATCTGGTCCTGGTGATTTGAACTCGTCTAGGCTGGACAGGTGCTCACTTACCATTTTCTTGCCTATCTTAACTTGTGTTTCTATTCTGTTTTTTATGGCACTGTTTTTGATAGGTTGGACTGTTTTTTCCCTTTGTGTAAAGACAGATGCAAAAAATGAGTTAAATAGTGCTGCTTTCTCCCTGTTGCTTGTCACCTTCTTGCCACTTTCCCCCACTAATGGACCAATCATTTCCTTCACTTTTTTCTTGTTTTTTACATGTTGAAAGAAGCTTTTTTTGTTATTTTTGACTTTGGTCACAAGCCTTAGTTCATTTTGAGCCTTAGCTTTCCTCACTTCATCTTTGCAGGCTCGGGCTATTTGCTGATATTCTGCCTTAGTTATGTGCCCCTCTTTCCACTTTTTATACTTGTCCTTTTTATCTTTCAATTTATCAGAGAGTTTTTTATGCAGCCATACTGGTTTCTTTTGAGAGCTGTTATTTTTCTTCTTTGTTGGTATTGTGCTAGACTGGGCTTTTATTATCTCACTTTTCAAAATATCCCAAGCTTCTTGAGTTGTTTTACCCTTGAGGATTCTCATCCATGGAATCTTTTCCAAGCCCTCTCTAAGTTTATTGAAATTAGCTCTCTTAAAGTCCAAGACTCTAATTTGACTGTGTTCTATTGCTTGTGCTTCCATAATGTGGAATTCCAATATCGCATGATCACTTCCCCCCAAGGTTCCTGTGGCTTCAACACCTTCTATCATTTCATCTCTGTTAGTGAGAATTAGATCCAATATGGCTAATCCTCTAGTTCCCTTCTCTACTTTTTGGGAGACAAAGTTGTCTGCTAAGTTTGTTAGGAATCTGTTTGATCTCCCATTTGGTGCAGAGTTTGTCTCCCAGTTGATGTCAGGGTAATTAAAGTCCCCCATTACTATTGTGATTTGCTTCCTACATACCTTAGCTGACTAGCAAAAAGTTCATCTATTTCCTCTGTTTGGTTGGGTGGCCTATAGTATACACCTATGGCAATGTCATTTCCCCCCCTTTTATATTGACCCAAATGCATTCAAGACAGTTTTCATCATTGTTGTGCTCTATTTCTCTAGGGATGTAGTTATTTCTTATATAGAGAGCAAACTCCACCTCCTCTTTTATTTGGTCTGTTTCTTTTAAATAATTTAAATCCCTCTAGCTGTGTGTTCCATTTGTGGGTTTCATCCCACCATGTTTCCGTAATGGCAACAATATCATATCTGCCCTCATTAACCTGAATTTCTAGTTCATCCTGTTTACTGTTCATACCCTGTGCATTGGTGTATAGACATTTGAGTCCTTTATGACTGACCCTGTGTTTACTTTCTACATAACCTGTGTGATGCCTGAGTTCCCCTATTTTCTTACCACCTGTTTAGTTAGTGCACTTTGTGTGGCACTCACTATTAAAAGCTTGATTTTGCTTGACAGCAAGGTTCATATTCTTGTCCACACACACATCTATGTTACATGCACCAATAGCCCTATAATTTTTAGATTGCCGGGGACAGGGATGTTCTGTATCAATTAACTCACTGTCCCCATTGTTTAGTTTAAATATTCCTCCAGAAAATCTGTGAATTTATTGTCCCTTTGTTTGATGGATGCAAACCATCTCTTTTGTACATTTTTTCATTGGACCAGCTACAGACATCGTGACTAATATAACCAAAGCCTTCCCCTTTACACCACTCCTTTAGCTACATACTGAATTCTGCTATATGCTGGCCTTTTCCATTTTGTTCCTTATACACTGGTAAAACCTCTGAAAAAGTAAGCCTACAGCCTATCGTGCTAAGTCCCTGCCCCAAGCTCTGGAAATCATTCTGCACAGAGAGTACATCTTTTTGGGACAGATCGTTAGTGCCAAGATGTACAATAGCCTCCACATCACAGTCCTTGCTGGCATTCTTGACTATTTTAAAAATATGCTTCTTGTCCCTACTGGCAGTAGCACCTGGAAGACACCTGACCTCTTTCGAAACCTCTGTGTCCTTTCCTAAATTTACATCCCTTATAATTGAATGACCAACCAGAAGGTGGCTTCTCTTTTTGGATCAATATAGCAGTAACAGAAGATATATTTTGAAGTCTAAACCATCTAATTATTTAAAAGTGTCCTATATGAATATTCCTAAAAGAGCCCTAGAAAAAGACTTTGCACAAACTGAATTTGGTACTAATCAAAAGGTATGTTTAGTGTTATAACAACTACAGCTATTCACTTAACAACTGTGGCAAGAAAGATCGCAAAATGGGGCAAAACTCACTTAACAACTGTCTCACTTAGCAATAGAAATGTTGGCTCGATTGTGATCATAAGTTGAGGAGAATCTGTTTGCGTACAATGCAGTCAGTGACTAAATAATATCCTTTACGCTTTGGACAATTCTTTAATAGGAGAGTTCCCAAGTTTATGTTCAAACCACTGATACACAAGAGGAAACTTAACAACTGTGCAGTCAGATTGAATCTGAAATCAACAAGAATATACAAGCAAGATGTGCTGCTTGTGATTGGAGACTGGAATGGCGAAGTTGGAAATAGCGAGGAGGAAAACTTGCTTCAGCTCTATGGCCTAGAAAACAAATATGAGACAGGAAAAAGACTTCGATAAAGTATTAGACATCCCATGACCCACTGGATTATTGTTTCAGAAATATTTCCTTACCAGATTCCTCAGTGCCTTTAACAATGGCAGAGTTTTTAACACAATGCCTTCACTGGAAAAGTTGTTAACAATTCAGGGAGATAATTTAAGGATGTATCTCCCTTGAAAATAGCCCATTTTGAACTGTTGAATGCAATCAAAATATCAAGAGTTGACCACAGGAAATGTTTTATGACATTTTGTATTATGTCATGAAATGTTTTATGATAATGTTTATGTCATAAAATCTATATGCTATTAAAACTCTCCAGTTTGTTGTAACCTTTAACCGGATGAAATGGTGCATTGTAGGGAAACCATTTTTGAACTAAGGCACTACAAAAGGGCTAAGTTACAGAATGCCTCCAAAATCCAGAACCTATACGTTTTGTGGAACTGAAATCTGGTAAATTTTATAAAGTACTTTATGACATCGCAGTCCTTATCTCTAGGGAGACAAAGTTCCAGAGGAAGGGGGCCATGCCAGAGAAGGCATGCTTCTTTGGTCCCACAAGATGGCAATGTTTAATACAGGAAACCTGAAGTGTACCTACCCTGCTGGAACTTCTGGATGGGCAGAACAGTTGCAAATAAGTGGTTTCTGAGATAACCAGGCAGTATGCCATACACGGCATAGATAAATAGCAGTACGCTTCTTATTCCACATCAAAATTTTTAGACTTATGTTTTGATTTCTTCAACATCGCTTAGGCAAAACATCACAGTTGAATTAATTTAAATTTACAGTGAATTTACAGTGAACCATGTGGAAGCTGGCATTTCAATGTTTTTCTATTGAATGCATAAAGCATATGAGTTCTGAGACTCTTCAATGTTTTGAATTTAATAGAGGGACGGCAACTTCCTTAATTTTTGAATAGGAAACTTATGAGACTTAAAAGTGCAGTGACATTTTGGACCAAAAACACTAGGAAAACAATAAAATATTTGGCAGGATACAAAAAAAAAGTTTTTTACCTGGATAAATATATTAAATTTAAGAACTTATCTGATGAAGAGGTAAAATTGACATTCTGCAGTTGGATTCTTCACAATTATTATTCTTCTGACCACAGATGAGATGAAAAAAGTTATTTGGAATATGATATTAGAATACCATTCCTTGCAGAATAGTATAAAACATTCATTTACTAGATTATACGTTATATGCTAATTATTAACCTGTTTTATTGAATAATGTTGATATGAAAACATTAATTGCTAAACAGATTTTAATAAAAATTTCCTTCACCAGTAGAATAATCAACTTTATCAAAGCTACTCAGATTACATTCAACTGTAGATTTGAGTCAGCTGAATAAATATAAAAAATATAAAGCTGCAATTCTATTGCTAAATGTGGAAATATATAGATAATATATACACATTACCTCATCCAAATGTGGATTACCTAAATAATTTATCCATATTCTCTATCAGCCCCCTTGCCAAGCCAAAGTGGAAGTTAATGGCCAAATTGAAGAATATTCTGTTAACTGTTCCAAACTGAAATTAATACTTTGTTTATTCATTTTAGCATATGTATTGAATTTATCAATTATTTCCCTCCTATGTGAGATAGACATATCCCTTTATTGATAGGAAGCATTAAATATTTATCTTAATGAAGCTGGCTATAATGTGAGCTGCTAGACTAGGTTAGGATAATGAAATCTGGACCTTTGTCTATACAAATGTAATTGTGGATAGAAATATTGAATATTTAATTATGTATATCTCATACATACAATACCGATATATTAATAAGGTTCCTTAGAACCTTTGATTTTGAGATTTGTTTAGACTCCTTAGTTTGTGGTATTAGACAACAATATAATATCCCTGGGTTTTGTGTGTTAAATAATTCATTAGAATATAAATTGCTGCATTATGCTGATGATATACTGGTAATATATGCTGACGTTATTTTTAAAGCTCATTCTTCAGATCAGGTTCTGTGCACCTAATTGACACATTTGGGCAAAAGGTGTGATACGTGTTAACCAGTCTATCAGAATTTATGCCAATAGGCAAAGATTACTCTATTGATAGACTAAGTAACTATCATTTTACGAATCCTGAGTTATAACACTAAACATACCTTTTGATTAGTACCAAATTCATTTAGTAGTAATTGTAGAGGTTTCTAAAATTTCTTAATCTCTATACGTAGTTTGTTAAATTACCCACATTAACTATTTATTGACTATTCAATAAGACATAAACTCACACTCACACATGTGCACACGTGCATGTGCACAACTGAAGCATGGGTTTTGCACACCATTTACTTGACAGCTAAAGATTGCTTGAGGAAAGCTTAGAGCAATCTCTAATGTTACTGGGATTATAGCCAATAGATTTTGAGGTACTGCTTGTGTGAGCCAAAAATTGATTTTTATTTTATAGTTGAGAGCTTGGAAGCAAGTTTTTTTTCCTTTTCTGCCATAGGCAGTTAATTAGCTGAACTCTAGATCAGTAGAACTGAATTCATTTTTGAGGATCTTTATACATTATGATATTAATATTTTTAATTTTCTTATCTACTAATCTTTGACTGCAAGTATTGCAAGTAGAATTCCTTCAGAGGTTTGGTATTTAACTGAGTGCCAATGTTAGATTTTGTCCTAAAATAAGAAATTGAAAATGTACAAAATTATCCCCAGGGATTTTTAGAATATATTCACCAAGTATGCTAAATATTGGAAACAACTGCAACCAGCATGTACTGCTTGCAATTACCATATGTAAATATGTAAATTGCATCATATTTACTAATAACAGAATATATATATATATCAGATTAATACATTAGAATAAGCATTATTTTTTCTCCTGCATAGCAGAGGCTGCAGCAATGAAAATATTACCTAAATGAATATGGACCAATTTATAAGTTAGCCAACAAGACTTTGAAATTATTTATGAATTTTCCTGCATAGACTGTGTTTTACTGCCCTTCAATATTTAAGCCTACATATAGTTCTACACACTTTTTATATTACACACTTCTTATTTTAAACTTACTGCTCTATGAGTCTTTTGTGAGATGGGATGAACAAAAATGTTGGTCAACAACATGAAAATAATGTAGAGATGCTATATCTAATACATTTGGGGGAGAGACTGATTTTTCTTCTTCTTTGCTGTTGTTGTTGTTATTGTTAGTTGCGAAGTTGTGTCCGACCCATCGCGACCCCATGGACAACGTTCCTCCAGGTCGTCCTGTCCTCTACCATCTTCTGGAGTCCATTTAAGCTCACGCCTACTGCTTCAGTGACTCCATCCAGCCACCTCATTCTCTGTCGTCCCCTTCTTCTATTGCCCTCAATCTTTCCCAGCATTAGGCTCTTCTCCAGTGAGTCCTTCCTTCTCATTAGGTGGCCAAAGTATTTGAGTTTCAACTTCAGGATCTGGCCTTCTAAAGAGCAGTCAGGGTTGATTTCCTCTAGGACTGACCGGTTTGAACGCCTTGCAGTCCAAGGGACTCACAGGAGTCTTCTCCAGCACCATAGTTCAAACGCCTCAATTCTTTGGCGCTCAGCCTTTCTTATGGTCCAACTTTCACAGCCATACATTGCAACTGGGAAAACCATGGCCTTGACTATATGCACTTTTGTTGGCAGGGTGATGTCTTTGCTTTTTAGTATGCTGTCTAGATTTGCCATAGCTTTCCTCCCCAGGAGCAAGCGTCTTTTAATTTCTTGGCTGCAGTCCCCATCTGCGGTGATCTTGGAGCCTAGGAAAATAAAATCTGTCACTACCTCCATTTCTTCCCCATCTATTTGCCAGGAATTGAGAGGGCCGGATGCCATGATCTTGGTTTTCTTAATGTTGAGTTTCAAGCCAACTTTTGCACTTTCCTTCTTCACCCGCATCAAGAGGCTCTTTAATTCCTCTTCACTTTCTGCCATTAGAGTGGTATCATATGCATATCTTAGGTTGTTGATATTTCTCCTGGCAATCTTAATTCCAACTTTTGATTTATCTAGCCCTGCCTTTCTCATGATGTGCTCTGCATATAAGTTAAATAGGCAGGGCGACAGTATACAGCCTTGCCGGACTCCTTTCCCAATTTTGAACCAATCAGTGGTTCCGTGTCCAGTTCTCACTGTTGCTTCTTGACCCGCATATAGGTTTCTCAAGAGACAAATAAGATGGTCTGGTACTCCCATCTCTTTAAGAACTTGCCACAATTTGTTGTGATCCACACAATCAAAGGCTTTAGCATAGTTAATGAAGCAGAAGTAGATGTTTTTCTGGAACTCCCTAGCTTTCTCCATGATCCAGCGTATGTTGGCAATTTGATCTCTAGTTCCTCTGCCTCTTCGAAATCCTGCTGTACTTCTGGTAGTTCTCGATCCACATACTGCTGGAGTCTAGCTTGTAGGATTTTAAGCATAACTTTACTAGCATGTGAAATGAGTGCAATGGTGCGATAGTTTGAACATTCTTTGGCATTGCCTTTCTTTGGAATTGGAATGTAAACTGACCTTTTCCAATCCTGTGGCCACTGTTGAGTTTTCCAGATTTGCTGGCAAATTGAGTGTAGCACTTTTACTGCATCGTCTTTTAAGATTTTGAATAACTCAGCTGGAATACTGTCACCTCCACTAGCTTTGTTGTTGCTCAGATTTCCTAAGGCCCATTTCACTTCACATTCTAGGATGTCTGGCTCGAGGTCAGTGACTACCCCATCGTGTTTATCTGGGACATTAAGCTCGTTCTTGTATAGTTCTTCTGTATAGTTTTGCCATCTCTTCTTAATCTCTTCTGCCTCTGTTAGGTCCCTGCCATTTAGGTCCTTTATCATGCCCATCTTTGCATGAAACGTTCCCTTCATATCTCCAATTTTCTTGAAGAGATCTCTGGTCCTCCCTATTCTATTGTTTTCTTCTATTTCTTTGCACTGTTCATTTAAGAAGGCATTCTTATCTCTTCTAGCTATTCTCTGGAATTCTGCATTCAATTGGGTGTATCTTTCTCTTTCTCCCTTGCCTTTCGCTTCCCTTCTTTCCTCAGCTATTTGCAAAGCTTCCTCAAGACAGCCATTTTGCTTTCTTGCATTTCTTTTTCTTTGGGATGGTTTTAGTTGCTACCTCTTGTACAATGTTGCCAACCTCCGTCCATAGTTCTTCAGGCACTCTGTCTATCAGATCTAATTCCTTAAATCTATTTGTCACCTCTACTGTATATTCATCAGGGATATGATTTAGTTCATACCTGAGTGGCCTAGTGCTTTTCACTACTTTCTTCAATTTAAGCCTAAATTTTGCAACGGGAAGCTCATGATCTGAGCCACAGTCAGCTCCTGGTCTTGTTTTTACTGACTGTATAGAGCTTCTCCATCTTTGGCTGCAGAGCACACATAGTCAATCTGATTTCTGTGTTGACCGTCTGGTGATGTCCATGTGTAGAGCCGTCTCTTGGGTTGTTGGAAAAGAGTGTTTGCTATGACCATCGTATTCTCTTGACAAAATTCTATCAGCCTGTGCCCTGCTTCATTTTGTACTCCAAGGCCAAACTTGCCTGTTATTCTGTTTATCTTTTGGCTTCTTACTTTAGCATTCCAATCCCCCATGATGATAAGGACATCATTTTTTGGTGTTAATTCTATAAGGTGCTATAGGGCTTCATAGAACTGGTCAATTTCATCCTCTTCAGTGGCAGTGGTTGGGGCATAGACTTGGACTACTGTGATATTGAATGGTTTGCCTTGGATTCGTACTGAGATCATTCTGTCATTTGCTTTTCCTACTCTTTTATTGACTATGAAGGCTACTCCATTTCTTCTGAGGGATTCTTGCCCGCAGTAATATACCTGATGGTCATCTGAGTTAAATTCACCCATTCCTGTCCATTTTAGTTCGCTGATTCCTAAGGTGTCGATGTTCAATCTTGTCATCTCTTATTTGACCATGTCCAGCTTGTCTTGATTCATGGATCTTACATTCCAGGTTCCTATGGAGAAAAGATCTTTACAGCATCTGACCTTCCTTTCACCACCAGATGCATCCACGGCTGAGTGGCTTTGGCCCAGTCGCTTCACTCTTTCTGGCGCTACTAGTACTAGCCCTCTGCTATTCCCCAGTAGCATATTGGACACCTTCCGACCTGAGGGGCTCATCTTCCAGCATCATATCTTTTTGCCTTTTGGTACTGTCCATGGGGTTTTCATGGCAAAGATACTGAGTGGGTTGCCATTTCCTTCTCCAGTGGATCACATTTTGTCAGAACTCTCTGCTATGACCTGTCCGTCTTGGGTGGCCCTGCATGGCATAGCTCATAGCTTCATTGAATTACGCAAGCCCCTTCGCCACGACAAGGCAGTAATCCATGAAGGAGTTTGCTGTTAAGGGTCCTCTAAATTTATTTATTTATTCCAATTTATTGATTGCCCAAGTCCAAATAAAACAGGGGCCATTAAAAAATACAAACAAGCCCAGGTTTGGGAATCAATGCCAGATTTTCAAGGCTTTCTTAAGAGTGAGAGTGCCATCCTTGTCTCTGGTAGGTTGCTGTTCCAGAGGGTGGTTGATCCCTGCATTTATACAAAATAACAAGAGGATTTTACTTTGACTGCCGTTAGTCTTAGAAAGCATATTGCTGGATTTGGACTACTAGCAAATGTCTACTAAACTGCTGTATTAGTGATGTACTCTCACAAATAACAAAATGCCTGGTATTCAGATCTTGTGCAGTAGCAGCTGCCACATTTCATATTAGAGGAATTTGTATTTTTTAGTACTGAAATAGTTTCTTCAGTCCGCAGAAGGGTGCACTACATAAAAGTACTTTTTCATAATGTTGGTGTTGTTCTGAGTAAATATAAATGATTCTTTACCAAGACAATTTTCCTTGTTTCAGATATACTGATATAGATGATCAACAAAATATAAATACTGTAGATTTCAGCACAGTCTTTTTGGACGATGTCCTGAAAAACATGGATTTCATTAAGAAGTAAATGTAGAATTTGTCACTTGTAAATAAGCATTTTCAAAATAGGTCTCATACCTGCCAAAGAATGTTTAAGTGTGCAACTGTAAGCTTCATAGAATGGGTTAGATTGTGGGTTCTTAATATTTAAGAATTTATATGAAAGGAAAAAAATGACTTGCAACAAGTCCTGTGGTTGTTTGTTTGTTTGTTTTTGCAAAACACACAGAGATTTATTAACAAGTCTTTGGGGAAAGGATTATTTGATCACTGTCCCCAATGTATGAAAATCATGTTTTATTTAACAAATTCGTGTGACTTTAAAATGCAGCAAGCTTTAATCTGAATTATTTGCAAGTTCCATATCTTTGTGATGTGGTTTAATTCAATAAACAAGGCAAATGTGTGCAGTTAATACAGATTTATCAGTACTTCCTAGTTTTCTTCTTACTTTTTCCCCATTATAACTCTATTTTACCGTGTATATATGTTCACTTTACTCTTGTAAGTTTGCTTGCATAAAATGCACCACACTAATCAATTGGGTGTTAGATATACTGGCTGGGATGGCTGAATATACCCTCTCCTTCTCTTTTAGTGCCACCTTGGTTAACAACACTTGCAAATGCAATGGTAATAAATAGTAATAAAAAGTCATTTTCTGACCAATGTGCTCATTTACAACCAAATTTCATGTGCCTGACAATAATGCATGCTGGAATGGATGCTTGGTATGAATGCAATAGAATAGCTTGCCTCCTGGAGATGTGGGTGCTCCATCATTGGAAGTTTTCAAAAATAGACTGGACAACCATTTACCAGGATGGAATGAGGTCTCCTGCCTTAAGCGGGGTTGGACTAGAAGACCTCTTGGGTCCCTTCCAGCCCTATGATTCTATGTTCTAATGAGAGTAACACCAGAATAGCTATACAAGAGAATTTTACCTAAATGAAACATCAGCAACGTTTCTCAGTCTGTCTCAATCATGTGTTCACTTAGTGACCATCTCATTTAATGGCCTGGTTATTGGAACAGAACATGGTCACTAAACTCTGTTTCTATACAGTATAATAGCCCATTCTGTTAATGCAGCATTCCATTCTTGGTTATGTCTAATATTATAAAATGTTTCGGCTTATGAATCCTCTGTCTCCATTTGTAACTTCAAATGGAAATTTATCCCCAAAGTGCACTTTAACATTTAATGTCTGCCTAATTTGCCTTTTAACAATCCAGCGGTCAAAAATGAAAGGTATGAGAAATGATTTAGGAAAATATTTACATCAAATGATGTACATCAGCCAGATTTTTTCTTCCATTGTGTTAACCTGGTTTACTGTCTTCCATGCTGTAGATGTTAGGAAGTGTCAAGATTGGTATCATGGCCTGGGTCATCTGAAACAACTCAGCATTTACGGTTTTAACAAAAAACATGCTCATTACTATTATCCTTCTCATCCTTCCTATTACCTATTTCCTTATCTTCTTAGGACTATAACTTGGTTGCTTGTATCTTACGATTTATATTAATTGTTTTATGTAGTATCCTAGTATGATTTATGTTGATTGCTTATTTAGTGTCCTACAACCATCATTGTGTTGTATCTTGATTTATGATGAATGCATTTTATGATTATAATCATGTTTGACCACTTGTTGCTTGTATGTACACTGAGAGCTTATGCACCAGAGACAAATTCCTTGTGTGTCCAATCACACTTGGCCAATAAAGAATTCTAATTGTTATTTTTTCTAGGCACACCAAAGATTTCCTCCCTTGCAGACTATGGGAGTTGTCTATTGCAGTACTGTAGTGCCCTCTGATGGTAAGTACCCTACGCATAATCCTTTCTTTAAGGGATTTTTTGTTCATATGTTCAAGGAATTGGTTTTTTAGCTTACTTAATAATTGTGCCTTTTTAAAATGAAAAAAAGAAAAAGAAATTGAAAGAGGAGATTAACTTAGAACCTGTACAGTTCTTGGTGTGATTTTTTTTTTAACCATTTTTCTGTTCAAAGAAATTAATGAGGCATCTTGCTTGCTTTAGTCTTTTCACAATCCTGAATTGCAAAATGAGGTGCAGTTTTGGGGTCGTTTTGTTTTCTGCTTTGTGAAGAATCTTTCTTCATGGCTATTTGTTCATGACAAAAACAAATAATTCCTTTCCAAGATTGCATCTTTGTAAGCTGTGGAAAGCTGTTTTGAGCTTCTGCCTTTGTTTTGAAGGTCAGATTTCTTTTGCAGGCAGTGTTCTGACACAGTGTCAGCCAACCCTGTGCTGCTGTTTCCCCTTCAAAACCCAGCTTGTATATATTCTGTGCATTTATTACAGTTCTGCATTCTTTCTGTTTTGCAAATATATCAGTTGATGAAATTTTCACAACTGATGTTTTAAGACCATTGCTTTATTTTCTGCATCTCATGCTGAATTTGAAATGCAAATCTTAAGCTGACAGATTTCAGCTTTTTCTGCTGTGCATTCACATCACCTACCATGTGTGACTAAATAGTATTGGTTGAGTTTCTTAACCAAATTCCTTTAGTGGTATTTACTTCTTAATACAACTTAATCTGTATTTAAGAACGGTTATGGTCACACTCTGTGAAACTTTTTCTTTCTGTCTGTCTGTGACTCACCTGGTTGTGAAAAATGCTGCAAAACAACTAGGTGAAATAGTGAAAGAGTGGTAAGACATGAAATCTATATCATCATGTTGGAATGTTATAGCAGATTAATAGCCACTGAATATTTCACAAAAATATAAAATCCAACTAGGGGAAAAAAAGAACTTCATGGCTCTCTAAAAGAAATCCTGCATAGTGTAGATAAATTTCTGGTTTTTAATTTCTAAACACTGCTCAATCTTTTGAATATTATGAGATATGGAAGATGTATTGTGGGGAACTTAAAACTCCTTTCCACTCTCTAAAAAGGCATTTTGAAGCATCATGTTATTCTACCAAAAACAATTTGAGAATAATCAATGCCTGAAACTATCTGTTTTTCAAACTAGTATTTTAAAAGGCTAAACAGCCTAACGATGTTGTAGAAATAAAATAGATTTCACATTCTATTGTAATTAATAGGTATTGGCCATTTAAAGTATTAAACAATCATCATGGTATCAGCATGAGATTTGTTCTTGGGAATTTCTTGTTACTGTGTTACTAGTGGGATATTAAAATTGGTTTACCATCTCATGCAAACTTCACGTTTCCCAGATAGGCCATAAAACCAGTGACTAGGTTGTTGATAAATATCTATTGGTGTGCATGAACAGCTGCCTATTATGCTAGAAGGCTGGAAAAGAGCCCTTGCTTACTATACTTTTGTGTAGCTCCATTTAAATTACTTAGTATTTAGACAGGTACTGTGGTGATATTTCCCTTAGAGGAATATATCTATAAAACAGAAGAGTTGTACTGTATTTAATTAAGAAGAATAGGAGGAATAAAGCTATTGCTTTGTCTCTGGATTTTTTTTTCTGTAAGCAACTTAGTTAGCTGGAGGATATATATTGTTTTCCTTTAAGAACCCAACAGAGGGGATAAGGCAGGTTGCATCAACTTGTCAATATGTACAAGATTGTTTCAATAATCAATAGTTTTATTGATTCGGGAATGCATTTTGCATTCATGAGGATGGAAAAGCAGGATGACTGAGGAAATATGCAAGTTTATGACTTAGGTTTTTAATATAAAACAGTGGTGGGTTATTATGTCATAACCAGCATATCTAACAGACTGTGGGAAAGCCTCTTTAACTGCATCTGAAGGAATGATTTAAATATGGTGATGTTCTAGAGTTTGGTTTTCCAATACCTTGATGCTGTTCATCCACATTTCATGAAACCACATCTGCTACCTAAAGCAATCATCTCATTTTGACCTGCATATAAAACGCTATCAAAAATTACAACATATTGCAAGGTGTGGACAACAGAGGACTTCCAGATTATGGAGTACCTAGCCTTATTTTTACAGCAGTTAGAATGTGCTGCTGAAATTGGCAATAAGACTGTGCTTTTTTTTTTCCCATTGGGGAGTCAAATCATGCATTAAGCTTTCATGAAATATTTATACCTCCCTTAAAAGCTATCCAGATCCTAATTGGCTGAAATTTCAGCCCTATCTCTCTCTGTGTCAGTCCTGCTAGATAGAACAGACCAAGAAGTCAACTTCACACAAAAGCTAAAACTACTGTTGCTGAGATTGGCTATAATAACAGAATCCTCTAAATTGGAATAGGATGTAGTTCTTCTTTCTTCCTATAATTCAGTGAATTAGAGAACTATCTGTCTAAACCATTTTCCGATGTTATCTGGATGTTCTGCACTTAAAAAAAAAAGTTTAACCCCTTCTTGCTATCTCCATTAAGGTCATCTTCTTTACTGTCTGTAATTGGCTCCAGACATTTTGGGAACTAATCCATTTCCCCAAATACCAAAGGAGAAATTCAGTTTTCTATATTCAACATTGATCTCTGCAATGATCTCCACCCTTCTGGGGCTTGGATAACATTTACTTTGAATAAAGTAGCTACTGCTTCACAAGCCATGTTCAGAAACTATTGTTACATGAAAAACCCGTTTTCCTAGGGAAGGCTTCTCAAGGCTTTGAAGAAGGAGGTTTAAAGTTGATTTATTGAAGCTTCATATAGAAAAAAAGTTGAGGTCAATACAGGTAGTTCTCAACTTACAACCACAATTGAGCCCAAAATGTATGTTGCTAAGTGAGACGTTTGTTAAGTGAGTTTTGCCCCATTTTACAACTTTTCTTGCCTCCGTTGTTATGTGAATCACTGCAGTTGATAAGTTAGTAATATGGTTGTTAATTGAATCTGGCTTTCCCATTGACTTTGCTTGTCGGAAGGTCGCAAAAGGGGATCACATGACCCCAGGATACAGCAATGGTCATAAATATGAACCAAATTTTGATCACATGATCATGGGGATGTTGCAAAGGTCGTGACTGTGAAAAACAGTCATAAGTCATGTTTTTCAGTGCCGTGGTAACTTTGAACAGTCACTAAACAAACTGTTGTAAGTCAAGGACTACCTGTACTTAGCAATCCTCTAGGAATCATAGAAGTATAGAATTGGAAAGGCCCTGAAGAAACTCTAGCCTAGTCCTCTGCAGTGTTCAGAAAAACCAATTAAATTATGATAGGACACCTAATTATGTGAACATATGTTCCTTTAGTCTATAGGCTTCAACTTAGCATCAGCATACATCTTAACATGCCTTTCTGAATCTGTTTCAATTGTCCCTGTTTATCCTTCTTAGACGTTACAGTGATTTACCAGAATGGGCTACCGGTGATATCTTTGAGTCTTCCTTCTCGGCGTGAACGCTGCCAGTTTACACTTAAACCTCTCTCAGACTCTGTTGGAGTATTCTTACAACAACTCCAGGCAGAAGACAGGGGGATTGACCGAGTTGCAATTTATTCACCAGGTACTATTGAGCGTTACTGGAGGAACCCAATGACCCTCCTTCAGCTTTAGATTAGATCACTGTTTTTCATCTTAAAAGATTTGTGGACTAATTCCCCAGCCACCATGCCCTTCGTGGATTATTTACACCAGGGGTCTTCAAACTTGGCCCTTTTATGACTTGTGGACTTCAACTCCCAGAATTCCTCAGCCAGGCATGCTGGCTGAAGAATTCTGGGAGTTGAAGTCCACAAGTCATAAAAGGGCCAAGTTTGAAGACCCCTGATTTACACTCAGTGCTACTGATGTGGCTATATTTCAGTTGACATTTTTTTTTTTTGGTTACATCGTGCTAATCCTATAGAGATTGGTGTTGTGTAAGATTAGCCACTTCATTTTTGGAAAAAGAAAAATAGTATGTAACTTTTGGCCTACGGTTTGCCACAAACAAACTGAACTTCCAAAGAAGGGAACGTTAGTCACCAAGTGGAAGTTAAATATGTGATAGAAAAAGTAAAAGTGTAAAATAGTAGGTCTTAATTATATCTAATATATGCTCTCTGTATTGACCAGAGATTTGTCAGTGGATCAGGGTAAAAACAGAAGAAAAGTGGACAAAAGATATTAAAACAATCTCCCCATTTGCCATTTCTTGCTTGTAATAGTATCTGTCAGTAAAAAAATCTCTTCCCCTCAAGTCTGTTTCTGGTCTTAGGGCTCCACTGGGAGAAAAAGCATTTGAAATTGGAAAGTTGTTTGCAACTAAAAAGGTAGGAAATAGGTCCCTACCACTTTTGTGTCCCTTTAAATCTCTACCCACTTATTTTGGTTGATATTTTTGCTAATGATCTGTTTTGCTCATACACAGCTCTGCTTCCATCAGGTGGAATTATACAAGAATAGTTTAGTTTCTGAGATACAGGTAGTCCTCAACTTAACGACCACAATTGGGACCAGAATTCCCATTGTTAAGAGAGTCATGCCCAAATGTTATGTTAAGCAAATTACTGCAGTTATTAAATGAATCACATGGTCATTAAGCAAATCCAGCTTCCCCCCCCCATTGACTTTGCTTGTTGGAAGTCAACTGGGAAGGTTGCAAGAGGCAATCATATTACCCTGGGATGCTGCAACCATCATAAATAAATACATGCCAGTTGCCAAGCAACCAAATTTTGATCATGCGACCATAGGGATGCTGCAGCAGTCATAATTGAAAGGACTGGCCATAAGTCACTTTTCTTCAGTGCCGTTGTAACTTTGAGTGGTCTCTAAGTCAAGGTCTACCTGTACTTTGAGATTATACCTTGGAACCGTTAAAATATAGTTTCCATTCATTTCTCTAAGGTAGAATATACTAATTTGCAATGGAACACTACTGGCCTATTAATAAGTCATATCTAGCTCCTAATACATCTATTCCTGTTTTCCTTTCAGATGGGACACGAGTAGCAGCTTCCACAAGCATAGATCTCCTACTTCTTGATGATTTCAAACTAGTAATTAATGACTTGAGTTACCACGTCCGTCCACCAAAGAGAGGTAACAGCTTCATGCAATTGGGATACATTTCCAGAAGTTATTTGCATGAAACTCCTCCATCTACTAATTAAAAAAGATAATTTCATATCTGTTTGGAAAGTTGCATCTTCTTCAAACTAGCTCATTGATAATTCTGCATAAATATACTATCATCGGCCATCATGAATATCCACACAACATCTCCAAGCCTTGAGAATAGTGGTCCTATAACTGGTTGAGTTGTATGTTCTCCTGAGTCTTGACTGACACCTTTCCCTATATACTCATGTATTCTTCTTTTTTTGTGCTGTAAAATGAGGTTTAGTTTTGAGAAGAGAAACTGTTGCAAAATACATTCAATCTGATCAGGTAGAAGAGGAAAGATTATTTTGTAAAAACTGTCTCTTTTAAATGTGATTTTAATGCATGACTTTCTGGTACTTTACTAGTTTGGCTTTATGCTCTATTTTATTTTCCATGCCCAAGTTGTTTCAGAGCTAAATAGATTTCCTTCTCCATGTTTAGTATCCCAGTTGTATGTTTTTAGTATTTTTTTGTCATAACAAAAGGGCTTGCTGTTTCAAATTGGCACACCTGCTTCTTTAATTGTTTTTATTTATTCATTCATTTAGGGGATTTATTTGGCCATCCATTGTAAATGCATAAATCTAGGCAACTAACAACAGTTTGCAAACAATGTAAAATAAAACCTCAAAACATAATCTGAATTACATAAAAATAATGACAATACAGGTAGTCCTTGATTTAAGACCACAGTTGTGCCCAAAATTTCTATTGCTAAGTGAGAGTGTTGTTAAGTGAGTTTTGCCCCATTTTACGACCTTTCTTCCCACAGTTGTTAAGTGAATCACTGCAGTTGTCAAGTTAGTAACATGATTGTAAAACGTATCTGGCTTCCCCATTGACTTTGCTTGTCAGAAGGTCACAAAAGGTGATCACATGACCTTGGGACACGGCAACTGTCATAAATATGAACCAGTTGCCAAGCGCCTGAATCTTGATCACGTGACCATAGGGATGCTGCAACAGTAAATAAGTGTGAAAAATGGTCAGAAGTCACTTTTTTCAATACCATTGTAACTAAACTTTTTGTCACTAAACAAAAGGTTGTAATTCGAGGACTACTTGTACAGTGATACAACAGTCAATGCTTTATAAAAATCTCGCAACAGGACCCCTCCTATAGTGGACTTAACTAATATCTTGGCCAGTGACTGGGGCAAGAGTTGAGTCTTCGCAGCCTTTTAGAAGACCAAAAGGATTGGGACCCTCTGCATTTTAGAGGAGACTGTCCCATGTTATTTTTCTCTTCAAAATGAACAGTCAAGGTCACATTTTCAGTAAAGGCAGAAGATAAAAACAGAGGCTATTTTTTTTACTGAATTTGTCATTCATCATTTATGCAAAGATTAGTCTTTTAACCAAAGATAGATTTCATTATCCATCTTTTTCTTCCATTCAATCGTGTCTGATTTTTGGAGACCTGCTTACCCATTGGAAGGGCTTCAGTAGTCATTTAGGGCTTTGTATATCCTTCATATACAATATGTGTTCAGTAAAATATGTGTAAAGTTAAGCACGAAAGCTCAAATGAATTGTCTTGCACCCTGGGGTATAAAAATGTAAATTAAGCTACATTAGCCTGGATCAAAGTCCTATCACTTTAGCTTTCTTGGCACTCTTCAGATCAAATACATAATTGGGAAGAAATCTACTTGTAATGGCTTGAATATGTGCGCATTCAAACATTTCTTATGCTGGATGGTGTGTCCTCTCCATTCTGTATTTAAGCTCATCTTCATATATGGTTGTTTTTCTTTCTGATGGCAGAAGTTCTGTATGAATCAAATGGGGCAGAAACTCTATATTCATAGTTCATTAGAATACTGCATCTACTAGGAGTCTTCCCATTTCTTTTTCCAGACTTAAACTTCTCCCAATATGAGCCAAAAATGAGGTCACCTGATAGCCTTCAGACATGGCCCTTCTCTGCATTATCATTGGGTTTAAGTTCTATTTTTATCACTACATGAAGCAAGACATTAATGTTTTCATACATTCTCTGTTTTATGTTGCGTTTGTTTTGTAAATGGATAAAACTCATCTTCCTTTATATACCCTTATAAACCTTAAAGCAGTGATGGTGAACCTTTTAGAGACTGCCCAAACTGCAACCCAAAACCCACTTATGCATCGTCGAGTGCCGGGTGGGTGTGGCCCATTGGCTGGGTGTGGCTGCAGTGGTAACGGCAGACTGGGTCGGACTAAAAAGTTCAATCAATCAATTCCAACTTTGCAAGATCTTTTTTTTCCCCGCGAGAAGTTGAAATTGACTGATTGAGCCTTTTTCTTTTTTTTTTGCACACAGCGGTGGAGGCCTAAAGTGAAAAGGTTTTATAAAACCCAGCTGAAGGCCTAGGACTGGGGCGATGGCGCGCGTGCCCACAGAGAGGGCTCTGAGTGCCGCCTCTGGCACCCGTGCCATAGGTTCACCACCACTGCCTTAAAGTATTAAGAGGGAAATGGAATGTGAAGAATCTGAAGTACTTTTTTGATTTGCCAATCCATTTGAGTACAATTTTCACATAGTCATGCATTCCTTATGTGTAATGTTATTACACACACACACAAACATAAACACACAGGTCTAATAGTTACGGCACCAGGCTGGAAAGCAAGAGACCGTGAGTTTAGGAAAAGGAAGGTGCGTTGGATATGTTCACTGCCTTGAGTTATTTGTAAACATAATAAAGGCAGGATACAAATAAAATGAAATAAAATAGAATATCTACCTGTTGTCCACTGACTGAGTCCAAAAGCCAATTAATGTTAAATAACAAACACTAATATTTTCAAGTGACTTTCAATTATTTGCTGTAAAATGGACTTTTAGCTTAAAAAATAAAAAATAAATGTTAAAAGTATGGCCAGATTGTCAGATTTCAGATACTGAATTTTAAATGGAATTTTAGGCTTTCCTATTTCTGTAATTTGCCAGTCCAGCCTAGAAGTGTTTTTATCTCGGGAGAGGCGAGTATAAGCCAAACCTATATTGGAACAGTGTTTGATTGTTTAAAAACTTCTCAGAACATGAGTTGCCATGCAACACATTGAGTAATCCAGTTAATTCCATTCATGTTTTATTTGATTTTGTAAATTTCAGTTCTTCAGTAGGGCATTCTTCACCGTGCCATCACACTGTGGAAAATAAGAATATTAAAAGACCTGTGTTCTTCTTTAGATCTCTTAAGCCACGAAGATGCCACCACATTGAATGATGTGAAGACCCTGGTTCAGCAGCTCTATACCACACTGTGTATTGAAGAACACCAGCTGAATAAGGAGAAGGAATTGATTGGGAGGTTAGAAGACCTCAAACAGCAATTGGCACCCCTGGAAAAAGTGAGGGCATTGGGATTTGTTTCAGTAGGCTTGACAGCTGAACAAAGAATATGTATTGTACCTTAATGGCTTTAGACAACACTGGAAAAGAAAAACACTTTTTCATATGTAAATTTATTTCTTGAACTAATTTTAAGTGATCCAAGAAATATCTATTACAGTACTGTATGTATTGTAATAATTGATTTAAAATCATATAAAGGAAAAATAGACAACCACAAAAGTCTCCTGATCCCTATCCAGCCACCCCGCTGGGAAGTTCTGGGAGTTGAAATCCACCCATTTTACAGTTGCCAAGGTTGAAAAACAATATAAGGAACTATTTTATTGTCTGTTTAGACATCAGGATATGAAAACCCTGTTTTGAAAAGTGTGTTAAATCACAGTTCCTGGTGTTGGGCTAAGCAAGATTGGTACACAATAATGTTGTAAATACATCATGGAAAGGGAAAAAGAAATTGGGATTGGCTGTTCTTTCAAAAAAAATGAAAATGCTTATGGCATGTAGAAATGCCAAATCCAAACCAAGAACAGATAGTGGCTTAATCTTCTGTTTGTAATTAGTAGCCATAATCTTTTGCTTGATTCCTTTTACTACAAATAAGACAAGAATCCTAGTTCCTAGTGGTAGACTAACTCAAGAGGGATTATAATGAGGGAGGAATTCTGTTGTACTATTGGAGAAGAGGCTTCGGTTCTGGAATTCTGGGAGTTGGTCCACACATCTTAACATTACTAAGGTTGAGAAACACTGGTCTAGTCAGACATCCATATTTTTGTAAGGGGACTAAATGAAGGATTTAGTAATGTTCTTGCCATAATAGAGTCTGAAAGTAAACATTCTGTGGATATGATGAGGTACTCCCTCCTTAGGTTATTTATAAGCATTCCCTTCTTCCTATAAAACTTGGAAGAGGGTGCATCTTAATTTGAACTATTTTATTTTAAATTGAGAAAGTGGGACAGGGATTTATTAGAGCAAGGACTTTATTAGAGCATTGGAAACACATGGCAGCTACTCAAAAATAATGGAAAATTGATTATTCTACATTTAAACAATCTGTCATTTAGTCCCCTGTCAAAAAATATTGACATTAAAAACACTTCTGACTAGACCAGTGTTTGTCAACCTTAGCAACTTTAAGATAGGTGGACTTCAACTCCTAGAATTCCCCAGCCTAGTCAGAAGTGCCTGGGTTACATACAGCTGTGCTTGGGTGATGTTTTAACTTTTATTAAAAGCCACTGCTCAATATTGTTCTAGCCCTGGACAATTTTCTTTTGCAGGTCAGGATGGAAATTTGCAGAAAAGCAGAGAAGAGGACAACCTGGCTACTGTGGGGCGGGCTGGCTTACATGGCAACTCAGTTTGGAATATTGGCTCGGCTCACCTGGTGGGAATATTCTTGGGACATTATGGAGCCAGTCACCTACTTCATCACATATGGCAGTGCCATGGCAATGTATGCATACTTCGTAGTAACACGTCAGGTAAGATGGGCTTTGCATTAAATTCAATTTGTGGGGAGGTTTTTGGAAAAAGGAGGTTGCATAATTTATGTCAAGCCTGGGCAACATGACATAGATCAGGGGTCTTCAAACTTAGCCCTTTTATGACTTGTGGACTTCAACTCCCAGAATTCCTCAGCCAGGCATGCTGGCTGAGGAATTCTGGGAGTTGAAGTCTACAAGTCATAAAAGGGCCAAGTTTAAAGACCCCTGACATAGATTCACTGCAGCAGAGAGATGTGCGCTGTGGAACTGATGTGATTCGTTTTGCCAACAAAAGCCTGAAGGACAATGGCAATTGACTTCCAAGAAGTCAATTGCATGGCTTCAGAGGTCTGCCTTCCGGTTTTAGATTATCCAAAGCTCCCTGTTCAGAAAATATTTGGGCAAAAGGGTCAGAGGAACTGTTTTTCATCCCGCTGACTTGAAGAGGTTTCAAGTGATGCTTCAGATTGAACTGCACCTCCTCCTCAAAATCTTCTCCTTCAAAATTTGCTGAGAAAGTCTTCCACTAAGAGAGCAACCTCTCAGAAAGCTAGTCCTGCAGAACAAAATTCAAGAGAGGTTGTAAAACAGAAAAAAATGCAAATACTTTAGTTGTTTCAACTCACCCTTAGAAGTGGGCAGAGGGGAAAAAATAATTTTGTTTCATAAAACTGTTATAAAAGGGTGCACCGCTTAAACTTTTGTGAGAAAAAAGAATCAATGTATCGGATAACTCCAATACAGGGGTCTTCAAACCTGGCCCTTTTATGAC
This sequence comes from Azemiops feae, assembly GCA_023970755.1. Classification (NCBI taxonomy): domain Eukaryota; kingdom Metazoa; phylum Chordata; class Lepidosauria; order Squamata; family Viperidae; genus Azemiops; species Azemiops feae. The sequence continues at coordinate 1,108,263 of JALGBA010002262.1, read as the reverse complement.
TTGTGAACTTCAACTCTCAGAATTCCTCAGCCAGGCACGCTGGCTGAGGAATTCTGGGAGTTGAAGTCCACAAGTCATAAAAGGGCCAAGTTTGAAGACCCCTGCTCTAATACATATACTGTATATGTGTGAATTGGTCTTTAAGGTTCTAATTTTGTATGTTAGCTAATTTTCTTCTGGTAGTCATCTGTATTCCCTTTGAGACTCCTATATGGTTTTCATATTGTTGCACAGAAGCACAAAAACTCCTTTAATAGGTAAAGAAGGCACTGAAGCTAAAGGACGAATGTACAGGGAATCCTTCTCAGCTTATTTACATGTCACTTTCAGACTTTTGTCTAAATTTTTAGGCTCGTTTATGTTATCTTTTAAAAATGCAGGGCAGGAACTATGTTCTCCAAGACATTACAGGGATATGTTTTGTATTTGTATTTTGTATCTTAACCACAGTAGAATGCACATTAAGGGTGGAGGTACCTGCCTTCTGGTTCCCAACATACATTTTCCTCTTATTCTGCTACTACTAGGAGTATCCCACTGATCATTGGTTTCCTGCTGCTAAGAGAATCAGAAAGTCAGAGTCCTATACTGATTTGATGGCATTATGGCAATAGCAATAGCACTTAGACTTATATACCACTTAACAATGCTTTTACAGCCATCTCTAAGCGGTTTTACAGAGTCAGCATATTTGCCCCCAACAATCTGAATCCTCATTTTACCCACCTTGGAAGAATGGAAGACAGAGTCAACTTTGAGCCGCTGAGAATCGAACTCTTGGCAGTCAGCAGAATTAGCATTTTAACCACTGCACCACCACTATCAGGATGGTATACAAGCAGTCCTCGACTTACAACCACAGCTGAATCCAAAACTTCCAGTTTTTAAGTGACTTTTGCTCCATTTTATGACCTTTCTTGCCACAATTACTACATGAATCAGTGCAGTTGCTAAATTGGTTTTAAAGGAAATCTGGCTTCCCGGGTGACTCTCCTTGTCAGAAGGTCACAAAAGGAGATCACATGACCTCAGACCATGCAACTGTCACCAATATGAGCCAGTTGTCAACCTGTCCAAATTTTGATCACATGACCATGGGGATGCCCAACATTGTAAAGTGTGAAAAATGGTCATAAATCAGGTTTTTTTTAGTGCCATTTTAACTTCGGTCAGTAAGCAAATGGTTGTAAGTCAAGGACTATTTGTATACAGTCCACCTTCCCTTAAGCATTCAGAGAAGAGTACTGGCATATGTTAATTCATGCCACTATGTACTAGGTTACATATTACTTACACAGCCTCTTCTGGGCGGAAGGAGGGGTGGCTCTATTTTTACACAGTTTGCATCTCGTGTAGTGTTTTCAGTTTCATTGACCACCAGGAGGCACTGTGTGTTCAATTTGATCCTTACTGGGATTTTTCAGATGTGGATAGCCAGATGTTATTCTAAGGCAGGGGTGTCAAACTGCCGGCCCACGGGCCGAGGCCGTGCACACCCCAGCAATGCGAAAAAAGTCGTGATATGTCGTGACACGTCATGTGACACAACAAGTTTGACACCCGTGTTCTAAGGGGTTCAAACCAGTGGTGGGATTCAAATACCTGAACAACTGCTTCTCTTATTGGATGCAGGCCTGGTCCTCCGAGGCCTAGAACAGACTTCCAGAAGTGGCATCCGTGCACTTCCAGTGGCCATTCCAGGCCTCTGAGGGCTAGAATGGACTTCTGGAAGCAGTGTGCATTCAGCCGGTTCTCCGAACTGAGCAAAATTTAGCTACCGGTTCTACCGAACCGGTGCGAACTGGCTGAATCCCACCACTGGTTCAAACCCTCTACTGAGAATTGAATTGACAGATGTTCACACTTTAGATGACCATATACAGTGTAATAATTTTGTAATGCCGTGAACTCTCTTTTCTTAGAGCTTATGGGGAGGTGGGCTTATATATGTATATACCCCTTCCGTCAAGATCTGAGTGCCAGAGATAGGATGGCTTTGAAAGCTAATGTAAAGCTTGCTTCCTTCTTCCCCATGGTGGCACAATTCAGGGTTACTGAATATGAAGATGTACGAATTAGCCTATTTGCACCTACAACTCTAGTAACCTGTATGGCCTTTAAGACCAAAAACATTGGCCATCTATGGAGTAGTTAGTGATGGTAATAATAAAGATCAATAACCGTATAGTTCTGCTTCCTGTCCCTTGTCCACAATAACTTACTCTGCATTACTGTACCCAAGCAGAGTTTCATATGCCACTTGCTGATCTCCAACAAGCTAGTTAATCACTTGTTTATTTATTATAGTAATTTGTAATATATCATTCAAACTCTAGGTTTAAATTACTCAACCACTGTGGAGCAAAATTAAAATTAAATTGACTAAGCTGTCAAGAATTGCTTTCCATTGCATATTTGAAATGACACAGTGTCTGTTACATTGCTCAATTCCATTGCTCAATTCAATTACTTAATCATAAGTAAGATGGTATATCAAAAAGACTTAATATAATATATTAATATTAAAATATATTATCACTATTCAGTTGATAATCAGATCTGTTGAGCATCATGTGACATATACTGTAATTTGTCCGTATTCCATGTTAAATTAATGCAGATTAGCTCAGAGTTGAGTTTCTTGTCCTTTCAAATTGGTTATTGATAAATAAGTATTCATGTCTAGGGTTTCAATTAATTTATTCTTTCATTCAATAGGAATATATATATCCAGATGCTAGAGACAGGCAGTACTTACTGTTTTTCCATAAAGGAGCCAAAAAGACACGTTTTGATCTAGAAAAATACAATCAACTCAAGGATGCTATTGGTCAGGTAATGAAAATAAATCCTTGGAAGAAATTGGAAGAAAATAGAAAATTGTCCTATGTTAGTTCTTGAAAATTCAGTAATTCTTTGATCTGGTTTCCTCATGTTTCTCTCATTTGTATTCCAAAAGACACTGTTATTTACAGCTGATTTTATAATGTTAATATAGATTTCAGCCCAGAAGGAAGTTGAAATAGCTGATTAAACCTGCAGGACAATGGAAAGATAAAGCACTATAGGTAGTTCTTGACTTATGACCACAATTGAGATTGGAACTTCCATCATTAAATGATGCAGTTATTACGAACATTATGTCCAATTTGACAACTTTTATTGTGGTCATTAAGCAAATCAAATGGGTGTTAAGCGAATCTGATTTTGCTTGTTGGATACCCCCGGAAAGGGTTGCAAATGGAAATCACATGACATTGTAACATCCCTGATTTTTGATCACATGACTGCCAGGATGCTGCATTGGTTGTAAGTCACCTTTTCAGCACAGTCATAATTTTGAATGGTCTTTAAATGAATGTTCATAAATCAAGGACTATCTCTAGTGTGTTTTCCAATGTAAAATAAGCAAACATACATTCAGAAATTATGTTTTTGCCTGTGCACCTGAGATCTCTTTCTTCAGACAATTGATTATGTCTAATAGCAACTAAACTCCATATATTTTGTCTACCATATTACTTGGGCTTTCTAAAGCAATAGAATATGAAGATAAAATATATATAAATGCTACATACATACCTACACACACACTCACACACACATACATATGCATGTATCTATGTATATAAAATGTTTAATTTGAGATGCTTGGTATAACCTTGAATTCACTAGATGTAAATTTGGGGGTTTCACTAAGTTGTGTGAAGAAAGAAGGCAAAAGAATAGATGGAGAACTTGCAAAAGAAAAAAGTCTGTCCTTGGAACCTTCTTATCTCTTAGGAATAATTGTTCAAAGTTATTTTCAATGGATGGCATCTGATTTTCAGAATTGCCAACTATCCATTATTTTACCAGTCCAATTACTAAAATACCTGCATTCCATGATTTGACCATATTACAATGCAAAATACAGTAAATTTCAAGATTGGGCCAATATGGGTTCAGTTTCATCAGACTCACCATGGTTTGGATCTAATCAATATTGCCTTACTTAATTCACTGGTATATTTGAAACTGTTGATGGCCATTCCTTCCTGTTGGAAATGTGAGTCTTACTGCCACTGGCATTATCTCAGCTTCCATAGAACGTAACAGACTTCGTTTACATGAAAAGTAAGCATTCATTGGAATGGGATATACAGGTAGTCCTCAGCTTACAACCATAATTGAGCTCATTACTAACCAAGACAGTTGTTAAGTGAGTTTTGTCCCACTTTGCAACCTTTCTTGCCATAGTTGTTAAGTGGATTGCTGAAGTTGTTAAGTTAGGCTTCCCCATTGACTTTGCTTGTCAGAAAGTCGCAAAAGCTGATCACATGACCCTGGGACACTGCTATCATCATAAATACAGGGCAGTTGCCAAACATCCAAATTTTGATCACATGACCATGGGGATGCTGCAATGGTCGTAAGTGTGGCAAACAGTCACAAATCACTGTTTTTTTCCCAGTGCCATTCTAACTTCCAATGGTTACTAAACTAATGGTTGTAAGTCAAGGACTACCTGTGCATATAGACTAAGATGGGTTCAACACTTTTGTTTACCTCATGGGAAATTTCCTCGTTTTTTTGTGGTGACCTTTTGTGAATGAGGATATGACGACTTGGAATGAGATTAACTGTAATGCCGCTGCCCCCAACTTTTTCGGCTCCAGGAACCGGTTATTTGGAGAGCAGTTTTTCCTCAGATAGAGGGAGTGTGGTTTCACACACTGCCTGCATTCTGCACGTGTGCAGATGGGGCTTCTCTCTCTCTCGCTTGCTTGGCCTGGTTCCTGGCGGGCCACAGACCAGTGCTGGTCCACAGCCCAGGAGTTGAGGATCCCTACTGTAATGCATTACACTAGAGTATGATGGAGAGAAATATGGTAATGATGTCTTCATTTTATTGATTTTTTAGGCAGAATTGGACCTTAAGAGACTTCGGGATCCCTTACAAGTACATCTACCTGTCCAACAAATCAATGATAAAGACTGATAATCAGAGGAACCTCTGTAATCTTGGCAGAAGTGGCAGATCTTTTCAAGTTCTTGCCTCTTTCATTAGAAAGCATTTCAGGTGGAAGCTGGGAGATCTTCTTGGGGTGGAGGGTTTTTAAATCATTAAAACAGAAACCTTGACTGGGGAAGGGGGTAATGTGTTCAGTGAAAATAATAATAATAATCAGGCACTGTGGAATGTTAAGTCTTTTCAAAGGGCTTAAAGATTGTCTTATTCAAACGTTTTTTTTCTTTTGGATGAAAACATATATTATAAAGGTGGGCATTTCATGAAGAAATTTTATCGGGGACATATTTTTCCAGCTTTGCAGTGTCTGCCTCTTGAAGAAGCACCAGCAGCCTGCTCAGCATTTTTTTTTTAAATCTCTTTCAAACAATTGCACAATAATAGTGCACTAAACAAAAGAAGGAAACAATCAAGCCATTTTAAGACACCATGACTGGTGATCCAGATTGAAGTAATGTCTCCATTAACCTGCAATCCAAGATTGGACCTAGTGTGTCTTTTTTTGTTTTGTTTTGTAATAGCAATGCAAAATTTCTTCTCACTCCACAAAAAAACAAAACAAAACCTCCACCTAAAACATTTTCCTCCCTGTCTGTTTACTGTCAAACAAACTTTCTCCTATACTGAAAGTTTATTGATGTTATCAGTTTTATCGGGATCACAAACTGAATAATTCTTGTTGTGAACATTTGAACATGGGAGTATTCCCGCATATCTTCTTCAGCTTCACTGCCCTGATCAACTTTTACACATAAATGGTGATGTTGCATGAGAAAACTGTTCATATGCAGTCTTAAGGGAGGAATGTTTCTTCCCCCTACTCTTTCTCCCTCCAAATAGGGTAATCATCCGAATTAAAGCAAATCAAAGAGTTTGGGCCTATGGTGATGCATATATGTATGCAGTACTTGACTTGAGATCATGACGCTTTATGAAGTCCCTTTAAAAGAGGGAGGATTAAATATTATGTTTGCCTAGCAGAATAACTATGGCTTGATAAGCAAAAGACTACAGTTGCACTTTGATCCACAATCCCCCTCTTCTTTAAGTAGCTTTAAAAGAACAGGCTGGTGCTGAAGGGTCAGGGTTTCTGCACAGTAGCAGATGCAGTCCCTCCATCCCTAAAGGGCGTGTGAGAAAGGCAGTGGCCTCCACCACCTGTTAGAAGCCCGATAATCTTGTCTAAGCAGAACTTCCATCTTGTGCTAAACGGAATCCATGGCCTCCTCTGTTGTCCTGTTGATAGATCCTGGGAAGGCAGGATAAGAGATGGAAGGAGGTCTCTAAGCTCATTCTCACAAAGCTTGGAATTTCCCTTCAGTTCACGCCTTTTCACTGTGTCAAGGCAAGAGGCTCCCACTTTTGGAGGAACCATGTTTTAAAGTGTAAAATAAATATAAACCAGACGCCAGGTGCCTTGCAGATGGGATGGTCGCTCCTTCCTCGCCCTCAATGGCATGTTGAGCTGAATGGATGCATGTTCCAAGATGTTTCCTCTTCCTACTTCCTTCCCGTCTTTCTCCTCTAATTATGTGGCTTTTTTTTTTTAATTTTAGAAAAAAAATAAAAAATGTTAAATTATCTGTTCATCCTCTTTGTATGCAGCATTTTAAAAAGGAAGAACGCAAACAGTCCTGCAACAGAATTCTCTCGAGTGTGTTTGGGGTGAGGGAGGGGGCATGGAGAAAAGACCTTAAAAAAAATAAAATAAAATAATGAACATGTGTACAATCCTGTATCATTTATTAAATATGTATAAAAGAGAAATGTACTTCTGGAACAATAAATAATTATTCTGTTTTTGAACTGTTGTCTTGAAATTGTGTCATGCCCAATTCAAGGGAGGCTCAAGGAACGTGTGAACTTGGGTGTAGCAAACTTCCATTCTTTCTGTCTATAAACAAAATTTCTTGAGCTCGATGTGTCTTCGTGCCTGTTCATGTATTAGAAAAATGCAGCACAAAAATATTTCAATATAGGAAATGAATCCCATAAATCATGGCATATTTATTTTATTTATTTAAAATGTGTTTCATCTACATTATAGGTAGTTCCATAATGGATTTGCTTCATCTTTCTCTTTCTGTCTCTCTCTCTTTCTCTCTCCCTTTCCCTGCCTCCCGGTTATTTAAGTATCTTTATTTATAAGTCATTCATATATAGATGACATCTCTTTTATGTTTGCTAAATTAAGCACTTAGGGATTAGGGATGGCACACATTTTTATTATCTAGCAATTCAGTTGTCAATCACAGGGAAAATCAAAGTCTTGGACATGATGCCAGTGACATGGACAAGCAAAGTTATGGGATGGAGACATCAACAAATGATATTCCAATACTTTTTCAGTGACATTATTGCAAAATAAATTGCTAGTCAAAGAGCAGCAAAAATGAAACAAAGCTGTATCTTCTTTCTACATAAAGAATGATATACCAGGGAAGAAGAATGTAAACCTAGCATTATCCCTAATACCACACTTTCTGTGTGGGCAATTTTTAAATACCTCTTTTTATTTGATACTGCTTTCATGTGCAACAATGTGTGATCATATAGCACCTGCAGGCACTGGGGCAAATGTAAGAGCTCACTGCCTTTTTCTTAATGGTGTGTGCAGATGCTGCTTATGTTGATTCCATCATTTTGAAAAATATAAATAGTGGATTCATACAATATACAAACAAAGAATCAAGATTACTTGAAGTGTTAATACCATTTTATAATGCCTTGGTAAGACCACACTTGGAAAATTGCATCCGGTTTTGGTCGCCATGATATAAAAAAGATGTTGAGACTCTAGAAAGAGTGCATAAAGAGCAACAAAGAAGATTAGGGGACTAAAGGCTATAACATTTGAAGAACCGTTGCAGGAATTGGGTATGTCTAGTCTAATGAAAAGAAAGACTAGGGACAACATAATAGCAGTGTTCCAGTATCTAAGGGACTGCCCCAAAGAAGAAGGGGTCAACCTATTCTCCAAAGCACCTGAAAACAACAAGAAGCAATGGATGAAAACTAATCGAGAGAAACGACCTAGAATCACTGAGAAATTTCCTGACAATTAGAATAATTAATCAGTGGAATGATTTGCCTCCAGAACTTGTGAGTGCTCCAACACTGGAGGTTTTTAAGAAAGAGATTGGACAACCATTTGTCTGAAATGGTATAAGATCTCCTGCTTGAGCAGGGGGTTGGACTAGAAGACCTCCGAGATCCTTCCAACTCTGTTATTCTGTTAAGTTAATGCAGTCAGATCAAAGGCTTTCCTAGTCTAACATTGAATCTCCATTATCCAGATGCATATGGAAAGCCCACAATCAAATAAAGATCTATTTGTCAACTCTACAATGAGCCTAGCTGCAGCCATCTTTCTCTCTCATTTTAGGTTGCCACCTGCAAAGGAGGGAGGGGTTTTTTCACACTTTCACGGACTCCTTGCTAGTCTAAACCAGGGCTTTTCAACCTTTTCACAGATTGTGCCACTTTTAGGACATGACAATATTTGAGTACCACCAGTGCTTAGCAAGGTGTCAAAAACTTGATGACTAAAAAAAAGGGGGGGATTTTGGGTTTTACTGATTAGATTCATTTGTTGTTATAGAAATGGCTAGTTCATAATATTATGGAAAAGTAAAAAGTTGAGGTTCAATGTTAATGCTTTCTTCCACTGCAACAGAGGAAGCATGTTCTTTTTCCCTTCTCCCCCTCACTTTCCCCCCCTTTTTCCTCCCCACTGTGTCCTACTATTTGCTTTTGTATTTTTGTATTTTATTCTATAATCTAATAAAATATTACAAACTGTAGAAAAAAAGTAAAAAAGTACCAGTTTTAATTTCTTCAGTGGCTGTTCCTTTGCTGAATCACTTTCCCTTTGCACTGACAAATGTATGATGAATTTATCCATGTTTATTAATATGTACCACTACCAGCTAGTTCAGGGGTCTTCAAACTTGGCACTTTTAAGACTTGTGGACTTCAACTCCCAGAATTCCTCAGCCCTCATGCTAAGTTGCTAAGTTTGTAGACTCCTGAGCTAGCTGGTTTGCCCTTCTGAGCTCTTCCACAGTGTAGTAAGAATGCACACACACACCAATCCCTTCCCTGTACCCTTAAAGACACAGGAATCAAGTGCAAAGCAAGAAAATAAAGAAACACAAACTCCGTTTTTTTTTTCTCTTTAAGCTGCCTCAACGTGTCACAATGTTGCAATTCTAGACTGAAAGGCTCCGGCAATTGCGAAAAGCTTTAGCTTTAAATTAAGCCTGTTTACTTTCAAAGAAAACGTTCTAAAAGCCACAGACAGAGTCAATTAAAGGGGGTAAAACTAATTACATTTGTTTAAAGGGATTAAACCTTTCTTGTTGTCTTTTTTCCCCTTCCCTCACCCAAACCACGTTCTTTTATAGCCTCTCCTCTCTTCCCCCCCCCTTTTTCTTCAGTTCACCTCCAGCTCCTGGCTGCTTCTGGAAGCTCCAATCAGCTGGAACCAATCAGCTGGAGCCCTGCCGGCTCCTGGGGCTTCTGCGGAGCCCAGACAGTCCTGCAGCTGCAGCTGCCTCTCCCTCAGGCTTGGCTCGCTTCAGCTCATTCCCCTCCCCTGCTACACTTGGCTGGCAATCGCATACCACCTGCCATGTGGCAAAGTACCACAAGTGGTACGCGTACCACCAGTTGAAAAGCCCTGGTCTAAACAATATTCTGTCTTGTGGGAACCAAGGTCATCTCTTACTCCGGGACTAGGAACAGGGCGGTGTATTAGAAAGCCCGCCAAACACACCTATTGGGGAATGTAGTAAAATGCATATTCCTGGGGGTGGGACATTATACTTTGTAACTGGGTAATTTTTAGTGGGAAATTTAGACTTGGTTTCACTTTTGACCATGCCGATACTTTGTAACTAATAAACATGTTCTTTGAGGAATTCACACGCCTCCGAGTTCTGCTTTATTCGTCTGCGTCTATCGTAACCATGACATTATTTGAGAGTTATACATAACTTTCAAATTATCTTGGTAGGAATTCTATTAATTTATCAAACTGGCACCCATGGGCTCCCAACATGGACAGCTTCCATATCCATGTCTTTTTTCATTATATTTTCCAGCTTCTCAGTCTAGCCAGCAATTCTTCCTAGCTTTTTAGGATCAAGGAAGCTTGCCTTAATGCTGCTATTTAATTGGGCTCACTGTAATAACCCTTTCAAACCATGGACACAGCAACTAATCATGAGAAGTAAATTGCATTGGATGCTGAAAGTGATTTGGATTTTTTAAAAGTTGCCATGGGTGCAGTCACTACTAATTATGCAGCCGTAACAATCTTGCTGTTGTAAGATTGATGAATGCTATGCAAAGAAGACTTGCTTTTATATGCCCAAATCTTTCACCAATTTCTTTTGCGCCATTTTGTAGATATTGTAGTATATTCCTCATTGTTATTTTCACAACAACAAAAATCCTCAAACACAAAGAAAGTGTATCTATGGCGATTCTCAGTCATCCAGATCATGGTTATCCCATGGTTGAAAAAAGATGCTTTTTTCAAAAGGCAACTGGACTTTTTTTGTTTTTCCTTGAAGACTTTTTGTTTCTCATCCAAGAAGCTTCTTCAGTTCTGACTGAGTCGGAACTGTTGACTGAGTCAGAACTGAAGAAGCTTCTTGGATGAGAAGTGAAACGTCTTCAAGGAAAAACAAAGTCCAGTTGCCTCTTGAAAAAGCACCTTTGGGACAAGGAAAGCGTATGAGTTTATTTTTCCCAGCTGTTAGCCTTTCTGCTTCCTTTTCAGCTCTATGTAAACATTTTGAACTCTACAAACATGTTAAGGTCTATAACCAGAACTGTATTAAAAGCATGGATGCACTATAGAATGATATAAATACAATGTGAACTGACAGATTTGTTTTAGATTCCTTTCCTAATTATCCCCTATGTAGCATTAGCGTCTTTTACAGAAGGCATACATTGGCACAATATTTTCTGGAACTCAAATTTTGACTTCTCATTACCATTTGAGGCTCAGCACAGAACCTGGATGTTGTTCTTTAGTAATTGACAAATTCTCAAGACAACCTCTCATCTTGCTAATGGACTGTGAAAAGTTTTTTGAAAGTCTAAAGAAGAAGAATACAATGCTGGATTTCTATCTACATGCCTGTTGACCTTCTGAAGAATTTTTAAGATTAGTGAGGTAGGACTTCCAGATACTGCCTTATTTTTCTTTATATCCTTGTATTTTTAGTAATGACTTAAATGAGTTAATCCAGAAAAAAAACTTGCTTGTAATTTCTTTCATCAGTATTGTGTACTCCTTTACATTCCTCCAGAGTGTAATATTAGAATACTGAAGTTCTTATAGAAGAGAATATAGCTAGCTCAAGAATGAACTATAGAATCCACCAGGAATGAATTCATCCACCAGGACTCCAAGGTCCCTCTCACAGATACTGTTTTTGAGCCAGGTCTTGCCCAATCTGTACTTATACCTTTGATTTTTCCTGCCTAAATGTAAAACTTTGCTTTTCTCCACATTAAAATTCATTTTGTTGGATAGGGTCCATTGTTCAAGTTTGTCAAGATCTTTTTGGATCCTGAGCTTGTCTTCTGGGGTGTTGAGTATTCCTGCCAGTTTAGTGTCATCTTCCCCTTCTATTCCCTCATCTAAGTCATTTATGAAGATATTAAAGAGTACTGGGCCTAAGACGGAGCCTTGTGGTTGTAATGTATTGAGTTGAATTCTGAGAACTGTGATACTGAGAACTGTGAAAAAACGGTTAACAGGCCAGATGGCCAAAAGCCAAACTTCCTGTCTGCAGACTACTTATTATGCATTTGAGCAGGAGAATGCTGTGTTTCTATTGGCTGCCGCCTTTAGGCTGAATGTATAAATAGGGCTGGAGCAACGGTTGGTTAGGCTTCTGTTTAAACTTAAATAAAGAGTGTTTGGTTTATACCTGCTGCCTTTTCAATGTCGCATCGAACAGCAAACATAACAGTGGTGACGAAGGTGGGATCTTGCTGCCAAACCTCGAAGAGCTGAGTCACTTAGGGGGCAAGGCCAAGCAAGAACCGCCTTGGTTGGAACTACGTTCCCCCCCTCTCTCCTGCCAGCACGAAAACACTGGAGGAGAGTGCTCCCAAGGATCCGCCCTGGGAGTCCCACAGAAACCTGGGCAGCATGAGGCATTGAGAAGCCCGCGAAAAACTCACCATGGCCAAGATAGGAAAACTCTCCGAATTCGATGTCGCTCATCCAGAAAGGTGGAGCTCCTACGTCGCGAGAGTCGAAAACTACCTACGGGTCAACCAAGTCCGGGAAGATGGCTTGAAGGCCGCAACGCTGCTGTGCGTTTGCGGCCAGGTGACATTTGACATCGCCAAGAACTTAGCTGCGCCAGCTCCGCTCGAGTCCATCGCGTACTCAGAACTCAAGAAGATGCTCAAAGAACACTTTGAGTCCAAGTTGTCGGTAATTGCCTGGCGACACGCCTTCGAATGGCGAGAACAATGCCCAGGCGAGTCTACCACCGACTTCATCGCCGCCTTCGTCAACCGGCCCGACTCTGCGAGTTCAATGATCTCAAAGAGAGACTGAGGGACCGCTTAGTTTGCAGTTTGAGAAGCAGGGAGCTCCAACAGAAGATATTCTCGAAAGAGACTATTTCCTTCCAAGATGCACTGAGGGAGATCACAGCCGAAGAAGCAGCCGGAGGGGCCGTCAAGGCCTTACGGCTCTTCAAGAGCCCTCCCTGCGTAGAGGCCGTCCACCAGGAGGACACCGAGAGGGTCGAAGACTCTGAATCGGACCACGAGGTCGATCGGTTACAGCAACCACCTGAAAGAAGGCCACCACGACCGTCTGACAAGGCAGTTCACTTCTCTCGAAGTGCCGGGTGTGGAGGCCAACACAAACGGGCGGAATGCTGGTTCCGCACAGTCACGTGCCAGGTGTGTGGCAAGCATGGCCACATTGCCACTGTCTGTAGGGGTCGCAGGAGAGAACGCCCACCAGAAGAGTTACCCTGGAAAGGTACCGGGGCCCCGGGGCAACACAGGGTGGGCTATTGTGCTAGTAGAAGAAGCGTGTTTAGAACAGGTGCCCATCGCCCACTCAAGGAGAAATTGCGGCTCAAAGTCAAGCTGCAAGGAGTGCCCTGTGACATGGAGCTTGACACGGGGTCAGCATTATCAATAATTTCCCAAGGGACTCTCAAACAAATTTGCAGTCGCAGCGGCAAACAAATTAAGCCCAGGCCATCGAATCTCGTGCTAACCAACTTCCAAAACTCCCGCGTAGCAGTCAAGGGAGAGGCCACACTCAGGGTGCAGTTTAGGGGTTTTGAGAGCCCCCTGGAAGTCGTAGTAGTTGAGGGCAACTGCACTAGCCTCATCGGACTTGATTGGTTTGATGCATTAGGAATCCAAGTGACTGGGTTAAACAGCATGCAGACATCGAGCCTTTCGGCAGTTTGTCAGGAGTTTGCTGATGTTTTCAGCCAAGATTTAGGGGAATACAAGGGGCCCCCAATAGCCCTCTGGCTTGACCCTACCATAGCCCCAATAAGGATAAAGCCTCGTCGTGTGCCTTTCACCCTTAACCAAAGAATCAATGCAGAGTTGGACAAACTGTTGCAACAAGGCATTTTAGAGCCGGTTGATAGCAGTCCATGGGAAACCCCCATCGTTACGCCACTTAAGGCCAATGGAGAGGTGTGCATTTCTGCCGACTATAAATGCACGCTAAATAAAGCACTCCAGCAGCACTCATATCTAGTGGCTGTAGTCAGCCACATTTTGGCATCACTACAGGGAGGTCGCATCTTCGCCAAGTTAGATTTGGCCCAAGCCTATCAGCAGCTGCCGGTGGACGATGCCACGGCAGAGGCCCAGACTATAGTTACCCACAGGGGAGCTTTCAGGGTACGGTGCCTACAGTTTGGGGTTAGTGTAGCCCCGGGCATTTTTCAGAGCGTAATGGAGTGCACGCTCCGAAACATCCCAGGTGTTTGCCCGTACTTCAATGATGTCCTCATAGTGGGGGAATCAGTCAAAATTCTAACAGAGAGGCTCAGAGCCGTCCTTCAGCGCTTCCACAAAGCGGGGCTGAAGCTAAAGCAAGAGAAATGTAAAACTGGGGTAACCTCAACAGAGTTCCTCGGTTTCTGTATAGATGCCGCAGGCATTCACCCTGCTGAATCCAAGCTCAAAGCAATTCAGCAGGCACCCAGTCCCAAGACAAAAGAGAAACTTCAGGCCTTTTTAGGGATCCTTAACTTTTACCACGCCTTCCTTCCCCACAAGGCCACAGTGGCAGAGCCGTTACACCGGCTCTTGGACAAGAAGGCTCAGTGGAAGTGGACGAACGTCCACGAGCGAAGTTTTTCAGCGGTCAAATCACTGCTGTCATCAAACTCAGTATTAACCCATTTTAATGAACAGCTGCCAATCAGCATTGTGTGTGATGCATCCCCGTACGCGATCGGAGCTGTGTTAAGCCACCTTAAGGCTGACGGGACACAAGTTCCCATAGCCTACTACTCTAGGACCCTGTCTTCAGCAGAACGCAATTATGCCCAGATCGATAGGGAGGCCTTGGCCATCGTAGCGGGCATAAAAAAGTTCCATGATTATCTGTACAGTTGCCCATTCATGGTCTTTACAGACCACAAGCCACTTCTGGGTTTGTTCACCACGAACAAGCAGACACCCCAGATTATTTCTCCTAGGATGTTGAGGTGGTCAATATTTCTGTCCGCTTATAGTTACTGTCTAGTTCACAAACTGGGCAAAGAAATGGGCCATGCAGATGGCCTTAGCATATTGCCCCTACCGTAATTAGAGCCAGACCCCGCTCCAGCTAACCGCATCCTGGCTATCCAGGATCTGCCGGAGTCTCCCCTTAACGCAGGGGACGTGGCTGCCAAAACAGCTTCAGACAACACGCTGAGTCGCGTGTTAAACTGGGTGCTTACAGGATGGTTGGAAACGTGTCCGGGGCTTAACTTTCAGAGTTTTTGGAGGAGGAAGAACGAGTTATCCGCTCACAAGGGTTGCATTTTATGGGGCAGTCGGGTCATAGTCCCGACCTCACTGAGGGCTAGAATCCTTGAATCTCTGCATGAGGGACATCCGGGAATAGTCCGGATGAAGGCGCTCAAGCAAAGCTACCTTTGGTGGCCTGGGCTCAATAAAGATATTGAGGCTCAGGTCCACAGCTGCCACATTTGCCAGCAGTCGAGGCCAGAGATGCAACATGCCCCGGTCCACAGATGGGAAACCACACAAGCCCCGTGGTCTAGGATCCATATTGATTTTGCAGGGCCCTTTCAGGGGCAACTCTTGCTCATTGTGGTGGACAGTCACTCCAAATGGTTAGAGGTCGCACCTGCCCCCACTATGACTACTGCCAGGACCATCCAGGTTCTGCGAAGCATCTTTGCAACACATGGGCTCCCCGATGCCTTAGTTTCAGACAATGGGGCTCAATTTACTTCTGCAGAGTTTCAGTCCTTTTTAAGGGATAATATGATTAGGCACGCCACCTCGGCTCCCTTCCACCCGGCCTCTAACGGCCAAGCGGAATGCATGGTCAGAACGACCAAGGAATCCTTGAGGAGGATTGTAACTGGAAACTGGCACCATAGGTTGGCAGATTTCTTACTCTGCCAACACACAGCTCCCTGCACTTCCACGGGCAGGAGCCCAGCAGAATTGAGGTGTGGACGGCACTTGATCACAAAGCTGGATCGCCTACATCCAGACAGGGTTGCTTCACAAGCACCACAGCCAAAGGCTCCAAGGCACTTGCAAGTTGGTGACCCGGTGTGGGCGCAGAACTATGGGCAAGGGGCACTGTGGGTGGTAGCTGTGGTTGGTAAGGTGTCAGGGCCACTCTCATACAAAGTGGTCCTGGAAGATGTCGCGTGCTTCACAGGCACATCGACCAACTGCGACGGAGGCTAGCAACTCAGCCACTAGCTCATGACTCTGTTCAGGGGGAGCACAATTGCGATCGTGCACCCGAGTCTCCCAGCGAGGGCGAGACTTTTCGGTTGCCGAATGGGGTTTTTACAAATGGTGAGGCTGCTCCTAACTCAGGCACTTTGACTAACGGACATTGCCGGCAAACAGCTCCACATGTCGGCCCAGTGGGCTCTATCCCACCACGGGACACTGGCTCGTGTCTACCAGGACAGACCAGCCACAGAGAAATGGACACTGGCTCGGGTCTACCAGGACAGACCAGCCACAGAGAATCGGCTCTACCCATGACGGACAGGTCACACAGCCCTGGTCTACCCAGCCTGGCAGGCGAGCTTGCAGACCGGGAGTTAGCAGCAGCTCCGAGACGTTCGGAGTGAGCACGAGGGCCACCAAAGTACTTAAATGATTATGTACAATTTCTGTCATTGTGAATATAGAATGCTTATATGCAATTTTGCCATTGTAACATTTGAAATGCTTATGAACAATTTTTGTGAGTGTGAATTATCTAGGGGAAAGGGGTGTAATGTATTAAGTTGAATTCTGAGAACTGTGATACTGAGAACTGTGAAAAAACGGTTAACAGGCCAGATGGCCAAAAGCCAGACTTCCTGTCTGCAGACTACTTATTATGCATTTGAGCAGGAGAATGCTGTGTTTCTATTGGCTGCCGCCTTTAGGCTGAATGTATAAATAGGGCTGGAGCAACGGTTGGTTAGGCTTCTGTTTAAACTTAAATAAAGAGTGTTTGGTTTATACCTGCTGCCTTTTCAATGTCGCATCGAACAGCAAACATAACAGTGGTAGTGACAGATTTTATCTTCCTGGGCTCCAAGATCACCACAGATGGGGACTGCAGCCAAGAAATTAAAAGACGCTTGCTCCTGGGGAGGAAAGCTATGGCAAATTTAGACAGCATACTAAAAAGCAGAGACATCACCCTGCCCAACAAAAGTACGTATAGTCAAGGCCTGGTTTTCCCAGTTGCAATGTATGGCTGTGAAAGTTGGACCATAAGAAAGGTGAGCGCAAAGAATTGAGGCCTTTGAACTATGGTGCTGGAGAGACTACTGCGACGTCCTGGGATGCAAGGCAATCAAACGGTCAGTCATAGAGAGAGTCAACCCTGACTACTCCTTAGAAGGCAGATCCTGAAGTGAAAACTAATACTTTGGTCCACCTAATGAGAAGGAAGGACTCACTGGAGAAGAGCTAATGCTGGAAAGATTGAGGGCAATAGAAGAAGGGGACGACAGAGAATGAGGTGGCTGGATGGAGTCACTGAAGCAGTAGGCGTGAGCTTAAATGGACTCCAGAAGATGGTAGAGGACAGGAAGACCTGGAGGAACGTTGTCCATGGGGTCGCGATGGGTCGGACACGACTTTGCAACTAACAACAACAACAACAACTGCTTACTTCTCTCCATGTGGATGTAATATCATTGAGGACTATTCGTTGAGTACAGTTTGCCAGCCAGCTACAGATCTATCTGGTGTTGATGCTATCTATCCCAGCTTTTTCTAGCTTACTAAGCAGCAGGTTATGGTCTACTTCACGGGTCGGCAACCCGCGGCTCCGGAGCCGCATGCGGCTCTTTGAGGGATCACCTGCGGCTCCGGAGCCTCCGCCGCGGGCGCGTGCGTGCGCATGCGCGGGCGGGTGCGCGGGCACGGGCGGGTGCGCATGCGCGAACGGGTGCGCGTGCGCGAATGGGTGCGCGCGCGCATGCGTGAACGGGCATGCGTGGGTGTGCGCGCATGCGCGCATGCACGGGCGGGTGCGGCTCCCAGGGGTTTTTTTTTTTAGGGAAACGGGTCCGTGCGGCTCGTTGGATATTTCGGCTGGCCGACCCATGGTCTACTTTGTCGAATGCCATACTGAAATCTAAGTATACTATGTCCATAGCATTTCGCTGGTCTACTAATTGAGTCACTTAATCAAAGAATGAAATAAGATTGATTTGGCATAATCTGTTATTAACAAACCCCTGCTGGCTACTAGTTATAATTTTGTTTGCTTCTAGTTGTTTGCAGATCTGTTTTTTGATTATCTTTTCCAGGATCTTCCCAGGTATCGATGTTAGGCTGATTGGTCTGTAGTTTCCTGGGTCTAGTTTTTTTCCCTTTCTTGAAGATGGGAACCACATCAGCCCTTTTCCACTCCTGAGGTACTTCTCTGGTGCTCCAGGAGTGGTAGTCTCTCTTTCTTATTAGTTCAAGTAATCTTAAAAATTCACAATAGCCCCAAGCTGCCATTTAGGATTAATTCTGAAGTCAGTTCTAGGGTGTAGTTAGTTACCCTGTGCATTTGTTCAAGCCATGTAAATCTGAATGAAGCACCCATTAGAACGCTTCTTCATTTAAATGTTCTGATTTCACTCTCTGATTCAAACTCCTGATAGTCACTTTCAACTTGCATTGTCACTTTTAACTTGTATTGTCACTCTCATCAATTCTGTGAAGATGTCTACTGTCTGGATTTTTAATTTGTTCTGCTCTCTAGGCTCCTATGGGATATGGTGTCATACTTGATTATTGGATCTGTGTTTAAAGCAAACTCTTGAAATCCAGAATTCAATGATCTATGATGGTATGTTGTCTATCATACAATACTGGATTTGTCAACAATGAAATACATCAACAGCACAGGATATACAGATCCATATGCACAAAAATCCAACATGTTTTCTTTCTTTTTAAAATTAACATGTCATCAATTCCCACCAGATTCATGAAAGCTTTCAAATCATACAAAACAAAAGTCTATGGTACATAAATTCCAAATATACAAGAACAGAATTTTAATAACAATATCAAATATAAATAACAATATTATAATATATAAATAAGGAAAATCACCTGGACAAACAAAAAAAAATCTCAAAAGCTCTTTGGCAAAAAAACTTTCACTAATCTCTGGAAGGCTGTGTTATTAAGAGCTCCATTGCTAATGTAAGTACCCACATAAAGAACTTTTTTTTTTTTTAGTTTCTCTCTTCCCCTCTGTGGTTTCTATTATTTTTCAGGAAGCAAAGTGCACAGTTAAATCCTTGAAACATGAAGAAGAGGAAGTGAAAATGTAGAATGTATATTCTATTAAAGCAAGGAAGATGTTGACCTTCAGTTGACTCCAATTTGCCTCTAGCAAAACTCTGGAGGTATTCTGTTTTCTCACAAAGACTTAAAAGTGTTCTTTTGCTTCACTCTCCAATTCCAATGTGGCAAAGTCTTTAAAACTGGTGCCACTTTCCAGTGAAATCCTCACAGTGATGACATGAGTGGAATTCAAAGACAGCATTGAATGCTAACGTTCCCATTATATGCGTAGTGCATTGAAAATCAAAAATAAATATCAGTGGGTTAATACTTGCTTTTTCCTGGAACTTCATAATCAATTATGTGCAACATAAACTGATCACGCTTCCCATTATATGGATTAAATGGTGATAAGATAATAAGATAGATAGAAATGACCAGGGAAAAGAGGACCCAATTATGCGTTGTGCGCCAGTTGCAGCCTTTCCTGGACCAGGATTCCCTGTGCTCAGTTGTTCAGTCTCTAGTCATCTCATGGCTGGACTATGATGATGCACTCTACATGGGGCTACACTTGAAGAGCATTCGGAAGCTACAGCTGGTGCAGAGTGTGGCAGCGCAGGCAGTTTTGGGGGGCCCTGTGACACCACTGCTCTGTAAGCTGCACATGTTACCAGTCTGCTTCTGGGTGCAATTCAAGGTGTTGGTGGTTACTTTTAAAGTCCTTCGTGGCATGGGTCCAGGTTACTTGAGGGACTGTCTCACCCCAGAGATTGGCCTGTACCACTCGTGCCAGCAGAGGAGGCATGCTGTGGGTCCCGTCAACCTGATTATTCCGGCTGGCAGGGTCCAGGAGGAGGGCCTTCTCTGCTGTTGCTCCTGCCCTCTGGAACATCTTGCCCCCCCCCCGATGTGAGATTGGTCCCAACCCTCCTATCCTTTCATAAGGGCCTTAAGATGTGGCTCTGCCAGTCAGCTTGGGACCCCAGTGGGGGATCAGCACAGTGGAGATGGTTGATTAATCACAGATCCCACCCCCCCACTCCGCCCTCCCCTTCCCCCATGTGTCTTTGGTTTTAAGGTTTGATTTTAACATTTTTGTTTTAACCAAGATATAAATGTAAGCAGCCCAGAGTTACCCTATGGTAAGATAGGTGACCAATAAATCTTATAAATAAATAAATAAAACTAGCTGAGATATCAACCCCAACTAACATAAAGCTGTGCAAAAAGATTTGGATCCTGTCTGTTGCATTTAGGTCACATTGAAATGAATAGAATTTATGTCATAATTAACTTATCTGGTTGATATCAGTGGAACCCAAATTCATCATATAGCTTGGCTTCAGTCTTGTTGAAAATAAATAATCCTTACTGTTCTGTTCGCAACACAGACATGAAGACGAGGCAGTTGATGCAAAAAGATGTTCTTTATTTGGGTACTTGCACTGAGCTTGGAGGGCCTGAGCTGGACTCGTGAGCCCCCCCTGGAACAACCTGTATTAAGGTTGTCAGCAGCAATAGGAAGAGCGGACCCTGTGTCCAGCTCCATAGCCAGGGGAACTCCCTGCAACTTAACAACCATGCGCAGTTGTGTCTTAAGGGGCCTGTGAGTCCCTGTTTTACACACACCCCTACGGGACGTGCAGAAACCCACCCTGGATTGGCTGGGGACCATGATACCTTTCAGAGGCAACTCATTAGGGGGCTTGTGTATCTGGCGACCCAAACAGGCTGATGCGATGTGGCCTTGCCTGCCATATGCCCGGCAACAGCAGAAGGAGAACAGCAGTCGGCTCTCCTGTGGCGACCCCCACAGCCGAATCATCGAAGGGATGCAGGCGGTGGCCCTCTGCGCTCTTGCAGTCTTCTTGCCGTCCATGGTGGAAGTCTGTCCTCAGATTCGTCTCCGGAGGCCTCTCGCATAACTTCTCAATGGACGGGGACTGCAGCTGGAGGGTTCTTGGTCTCGAAGTGTTGGACAGTGGTGTGCCCGATAGCCTCGTTCACGTCTCTCGCCGCAAGGAAGAAGGAAGGAAGGAGAAGGAGTTCCACGAAGCCAAGCCCACCTCCAGCGTTTGCGTACTGGTAGGCGGCTGCTTCTCCAGGACGCCGCGCTTCTCGGAGAAGGGGTCCCACGAAGCCAAAAGCCCACCTCCAGCATATTCGTACTGGCAGGTGGTTGCTTCTTCTGGACGCCGTACTTCTCAGAGAAGGGGTCCCACACAGCCGAGCCCGCTTCCAGCATCTTCATACTGGCAAGCGGTGGCTTCTCCTCGATTCCTTCCGCTTCGAGGCATGAGAAGGGGTCCCTTGAAGCCGAGCTCACCTCCAGCGTCTTCATGCTGGCAGGCAGTCGCTTCCATCGGACGCCGAACTTCTCCGCTCGTCAGGCCTTTAGATGAATAGGCCTAACAGCATCGTAGCAGTCTTCCAATGCGGCGGATCCCACCTTCGTCGCCAATGTTCTGTTCGCAACACAGACATGAAGACGAGGCAGTTGATGCAAAAAGATGTTCTTTATTTGGGTACTTGCACTGAACAGAAGACAGAACAGAAGAGAGCAGAAGAGCTTGCTGAAGAGAGCGAAACAATGGCAACATGCCCTTTTTATACTCCCCCTGCAAGGGGAGGCTCAACCAATGACTGCAGGCTATTCTCCCGCCTCGCACATGTGCACGAGGCTGGAGACAGCCTGTCTGGGTCCCGGGCAGACATGTGGTCTGTCCGGGTCTCTGCAACGGTCCCGGGCAGACATGTGGTCTGTCCGGGTCTCTGCAACTTGTTTCCAGTCATCCTGGGCCTTGCTGAATGACTCAGCAAGGCCCAGCCTTTCTACAGACTTTCTGAGCCTTGCTGAATGACTTCAGCAAGGCCCAATACATAACACTTACTATATGCACAGAGATGGAAAGATTCAGCACTTCCTACTCTGAAGAAATGGTTGATGAAGTTGATAGATTTTGCTGAAATGTATAAATTGACTTCTTTGATTAGAGGAAAGACATTTTCTACATTTATTGGTACAGTAACTGGAACCCTCTTACGGATCTTTTTCATAAAACTGAATTTGTAATCTATGGGTTTGATGATTAGACAGGATAGATTATAGAAAGAAAAGTACTGTGATATAACTTCAGAGAGAAAGGTTAGAATACATTTGTACATATAACTCTTGGGAAGAATAATGGAAGTTACTTCTTTATATCTCTTTTTTCCTATTTTTATTCACCTTTTCCTTTCTTGCACTTTTTGCTTTTGTTTGATTTCTTTCTTTTTCTTTTTTCTTCCTTACTTTGTATTAGTTTGTGTTCATTTTTATCCTCTTGTTTAAAAATCTTAATAAAAAGTATATAGAAAAAATAATAATCCAATATGTTATAAAGGAGATATGCAAATATCCAAAATCCCTTTTTAATGTGACAGAAGGAGAAGCTATTTCTATGCAAAATCAATCAAAATTATTATTTTTCTTTCCTGTTGTACCCATAACTGGAATGCAGTTCTGGAATGACACTCACAGACCTTCAGCCAAAGAAACTTTGTGTTCTTTCTGGCAATTCTTTTTGTCCAATACTTTTTGGCTCTTTTCTACATCCTTTTCAAGCTCACTTCCCCTTCTATACAATCATTTTTCAGAAAAATTCTCTCCCCCCACCTCCCAATTATTTCTTATTTGGCTTTAAATATTTGGACGAAATAAATAATTTAACAGGCAAACACAATTACCATTCCAGCTGCCTTTTTTTTTTTTACAAAATTTCTTGCCCATGATGGGTTATACAGTGTTTCATCCTGGGTATTCTCCTTTTCTCTGTTACTATCACTTACCAAAGGGCAATTGAGGATTCCTGCACTACTATTAGCAGCAAGCAATTAAAAATATGATGTGAGTATAATCCCCAATGCAAAGTACTGTATAATGTTGGAGCGTAAATATAAGAGTATAAGAGTGGGTTTTAGAGATTAAGTGTAGAAGCGTAAAGAGAGGGATTTAGAGACATGGATTTCATTTCCTATTTCCACATCTCATTTATTTCTCTATTTTTACAAAATGCTTATTTGATTCATTTTTTTGTATACTGCTGTTTCAGCATGTTGCCTTAGATTATTTTTCCATTGTCTACCTTGGTCTTCAGTTCCAGTAATGTTTCCGTTAAAGCCAAGTAAATTCTTTTTTCTTGCTTTTCTTGCTGTTTTTAACTTTTGTCATGGTGGAATGTGAGCTCCTAGAGTTGTAGTCTCACTTGTTTTTTTTCCTTTAATGTGAATTCCCCCCCCCCTAGTTCTTTGACCCTTAGCAATCAATTTTGGAAGTATGTCTTATCTGCAGTGTTCAGCCTTGAAGTAAACAGCCCCAGGGCATTGTCACGGAAAGCTAGTTCTTGATGGCTTCACAACAGCTACAAAACAGCAATGTTTCTCAATCCCCATTCCTAAAAGTTATTTCAGGTAGTCTTTGACTTACAACCACAATTGAGGCCAAGATTTCTGTTGTTAAGTGAGACACTTGTTAAGTAAACTTTGCCCCGTTTTACAACCTTGCTTGCCACAGTTGTTAAGTGAATCACTGCAGTTGTTATATTAGTAACATGGTTGTTAAATCAATCTGACTTGCCCACTGACTTAGCTTGTCAGAAGGTCGCAAAAAATTATCACATGACCCCAGGACACTGCAATGGTCATAAACATGAGTCAGATGCCAAGCATCTGAATTTTGATCACCCGACAGGATGCCACAATGGTCATAAGTATGAAAAATTTAAGTCACATTTTTCAGTGCTGTTGTAACTGTCTGTGGTCACTGAATGAACAGTCATAAGTCAAGAATTACCTGTACTTAATATGGCTATTTTATATATATGTAACACACACACACACACACAAAGTTTGAAGCAATCCTCAGTTTGAAAGTGATAATCTTCTGGACAACATCATTCTTCTATTATGTTATATACTTTTTCTACTTATCCAGAAACAATGCAATTCTTAATTCTAGAAAAATACCTCTCAGGAGAGTAGAAATCACATAACATTCTTCCACCATAGAATGGGAGATGGCGTTACTTCTCTGTTGCAGCCTTTAAAATAGGACAAACTTACTTACTTTAGAAATAAAGGATAAGCAAGCAACAGAATATTACGAGATATGGAATAAGTGCTATGTTTGATTAGATCAAAGAACAAAAAAGTAGGAAAGCTATGTAACCAACTGTAAATAAATATAAGAAATAGAGGACACAGTACTGTTAAGGAAGAAAAAAATGTATTTTGTTTTGTAAATTGTAAAGTGAAAAAGGAAAAATAAAAGTTTTTTTTTTTTTAAAATAGGACAAACCTGAACTAGAGGTCAATGATCTTTTTGTTATAATCATTTCTCACTGAAAACCAGAGAGCTGAACCTAGTTTCAAAATGAATAATGTGATCTATCAACGTATGCTGGGCAGGGAAAGGAAAACCAAGCATTAGAATCTTAATAGGTGCTGCTATTTCAAACCTGACATTTGTAATTTTAAAACTAAAGAATACAACAGCTCTTGCTCTGTAGTTGCTTCTCCCATATTGTTCTATCCTCACCTACAGAAAAACCTACCATTTTTCTGTAAGGGTTCTGCAGTTTAAAAAAAAAAATCTGTTTTCATTCATTTGCTACCTATCAGTTTTTATCACAGCCATTTTCCACCTCTTCCCCATCACCCAATTACACGCAGAAGGAAATCTATGATTTTCAGGGTTTGTTAACCATTTTCAGCACTGCTCAGTGATTTCAGCTTGCCACAATTTCCCACCTATCATATACCAAAATGAGTCATTTCCCCCCCCCTTGATTGACCCAAAAGATATCTGGCTCACTCTTTTTGACCTTTCAAATTTGCGGGGGATGAACTATTTCCCAACATCTTTGGGGACAGATTGTTTCCCATCTTTAATCTCTTAATTCTTTCCTCCACCATCTCCTCCTTTCTAACACCCAACTCACCCATTCTTGAGTAAGACACTTCTGGGTTTTTCTAACAGAATGAGAAAATGTAATTTCTTTCTGAACTATAGTTGCTTGCATTAGGTAGAACCAAGTGGGGCTAAATCATAAAGAGATTTATGAGATTTGCCTTCTATTAGATCAAATAATTACAGGTGAGTCAAGATCCATAGCAAGGCATGCAGAGATTGCACCTTTTTGGAGAGGAGGTGGGTGGGTTTGGAAGGGAAATGCAGTCAAAACATGTAGATGGCTTGGTGACCAGAATGGGACAACTCACCATGGACAACTCACCATAGCCAAGTCGCTGTGACCAACTCACTGTGGGACAACTCGTTGCGGGACAATTCAACAAATACAAAAGTTAAATTAATTTCAATGGAACCATGGCCAATAATAATAAAATAAATTTTTAATTTCAACAAAAATGTGGTCACCAATAATAAATGAACCTGAATGAAACAATGCAGTGTTGAATTGTCCCGTGGCGAGTTGTCTTGTGGTGATTGATTGTGGCAAGTGAGCTGTGGCGAGTTGGCCACTGCTAGTAGACTTAGACCCTTTGGTGACAGATTGGGAAAGTTAAAAAAATACAATTTCAGCAGTTCCAAGAAGGCTCCACACCCATTTGCACTACTCAGGTGACCCCGAGGACACAGATAAACCTCCAGGTGGCCTCAACGACTCTCTAAAAGAATGCAAATGACCAGCTGTCTGCAAGGAATATAAATCCTTCCACTCCCCATCATCCAGTCAGAGCTGAAGAAGCTTCTTGGATGAGAGATGAAACATCTTCAAAGAAAAACAAGAAAGTCTGGTTGCCTCATGAAAAAGCACCTTTGGGATAGATTTTTGCTTGTTTTCCAAGGCCTAACACAGAAGATCCATCTGGTTCCTTCTCTAATACTACTAGACATTTATTATTGTGGCCAGCTGAATGTCTGAAATGTATATTGCTGTATCTTATTCTGTATTATGTTTCTCTTGCTTGCAATGCTCTATTTCAGTATTCAATGTAGTGTTGGGTTGATTAAAATTTTGTTTTAAATTTGCAAATAAATGTTTCTTAGATGGGCAAGAAAGAAGGGGTTGAAATTCTTGAATAATGTTCCTTGGAGTAGAAGTATTACTTGGTTCAGTAGGCCCAAGGAAACCAGCAACCTTTGACTTTGACTGATAATCGATGTTTACGGGATTTGCAGCAGCATGCAAAATCACTGGCTACAGATGATGTCAATCCATCATAACAAAGGAGCAAGGACAAAGGGGGGGGGGCAGGAAAAAACAACCTCCGAAGTCTGAGTTCCCTATGCTCCAGCCTAAAATTGCTGATGGCTCTTCCTTGAATTCCTTGCTCAGAAGTTCTACACCGACACACAGGAAGTAGGTTACCTTTATAATGGTTGGAAATGCCTTTAGGTTATTCATTTTGCTTGGATGGTATCAGCCAGCCATATCAGATTATAGCCAGCTGGTGACGGGATTGGCAGCTATAGTTTCACACATTTGGAGAACACCAGATTTGGGGAAGGCTTCACGGGGTTCCTTCCACCCCAAAATGTTTCCCTCCATTTTAGCAAAACCAGGAGTGAAGTCTCGTTCTCTGTTGTTCTTCGATTTCAGAGTTGCTTTTCTTAGTCATAGAAGCAGAAAAGATAGATAAGGGCCACCATCTTCCCCCATCTCCACAGGATGTCTGTGTGTCTCTTCCTTAGTTGTCCTTCTGGATAAGATAGCAGATAGGTCACTACAGGGCACATTGCAAGTAAACAATTGGAGGATGGCTTTGCAAACAAAATGAATGACCGGGGAGAAAAATACCCCCCCTTTGTCTCTGAAAAGTATTGCTGCTGTGGGCAGGTCAAGGCTACAGTGGAGGCTATTATCATCTTGGCCTCTTCCTCTGATAAAACCCCCAGTGCCCACAAGACTTTCTCTCCATATGTACACTTTGCTTCAAAATAGCACAGCCCGAAGGTACCTGCTAGAATGATAAGAAATAGACTCAGCTTCTCCTCTTCAATGTGTCCTGCTGAGTCTTCTCGATGCAGATATCTTTGCCATGAAGAGATGTTCCTGCTGTTCGTGTTGTCCTTTTGCGTCCACGCTAATACGCAGTCTTTGCAGGAGAATACAGTGGGTGAGTACTTGCAAACATCCGTTAACTGTAAAAAGGCCATATTCTGGTCCAGACCTGGGTTTCTTTTGAGGCCTTTACAGGGCACTCATACGTAGTGGACAAAATACCTCATTGCTTGCTTGCTGCATGCAATTTGGAAGAAGATTTGCACTTTTTGTTTTGTTTTGTTTTGCAGGGAACATGAATTTCTGTAGCATTTAGCAAGTAAATTGTTCTTGTAATTACTTTGTTAGAGTAACCAAAACTTCATATATAGTGTGAAAGGATTGAGATGACTCTTAATTCTCCTCACATCTGTTGTTGCCTGCTTCTTATGCCATAGCTAGCTAAAGAATCCTATAGACTCCTAGCAGCAGAATTTCAGATAACTACAGAAAAAGTAATGAGAAGTGGGAAGGACCCAATATATGAATGGAATTCTGTTCCATTTATGCCTTTGATGTGTAATAGAGTATCACCACTCACAAATATGGATACTTTCTCCTTTACTTTCTAATAAGACCAACATGGCTACATCTTTCTGCGGTAAGTAACGCACAACAGTTTCACTCTATTCTATTTTTATTCAATTCTGTGAAAGTGGGACTTTATCCCATTCTAGTGCTAAAATACACAAGGAATAAACAGGATTTTGCAATAGTCCCAGAAATCGTCATATCTCTCTCCCTCTCTCTCTCCCTCTCCCTCTCCCTCTCTCTCTCTCTCTCTCTCTCTCTCTTTCTCTCTCTTAAAATTAAATGAGATGATCTTGAGTGAACCATAAAATGCTAGGTAGAGTATTATTGCAAATAGAAGCATATTATTATTAAATAGAAGAATATTATTAGAACATGATTCTTGTGATTTGTAAATTTCTTTCAAATCATGGCTACATAACAGTTGAGGAGAGTCTTCTATATTCTAATATACTTTTGAATACTCTGATGTATTTGTGTGATACATTTTATTCAGAGGCTAATACTGTGTGCCTAGAAATTTACCAATTTTATTTTACCCCAATTGTATTAGGTAGGTTATGCGCAATAGTTCAAAAGACGACTTTCCCATTGCCACCATAAGGTTCATGGCAGATATTTCATTATACATGGGGAAGTCAAGCAAATATTGAGTGTTGATATATTTCCATATTTATTTGATAAGCAATTCTAAATTAGAATTCAATGAAGATGTCTCTAAAGGGTATGACAAAACATGGGAACATCCACACATTCACTGCTATTTTGAAATCAAGGGATGATTTTGAAAGGGAAATTGATTTATTGGTTATGTGATATCAAGTCAGCACTGACTCTTCGTAGCCATATAGCCAGATCTCCACCAGGATGAACAGTTCCCAGCCTGGTCCTTCAAGTCTTCCAATGGTGTATTCATCACTGTGCAGCTTGCTGTTGGTCATCCTCTTCTTTTCTTCTGCCTTTCCCAGAATTATAGACTTCTCAAGGGAGCTTGGTCTTCACATAATGTGTCCCAAATATGATAACTACAATTAAAAATAATTAAAAGGGAGATTAGTATTGATAAATTCCAGTGGCAACAATCCATCTTCAAAGATCAGTCCATTCAGAGGTTTGTGGAAAAGGCCAGCATTATATGAGCCATAATCCATAATACTATCATATTAACAGGGTGAAATTCTGTGCAACCACAGAAGAAATTCAATTTTTAAGAATGTAATGGTAGAAAAGATCTATGAAACTCTAGACCAGCCAATGATATTTTAGTCTGGCATGAAGTTACTCAATCTGGACGGCAAAATCTGGATGTCTACTTTTACAAATGGCTACTTGAATTCTTGTAACCCAAATCGGACAGCCTTAGCCATGCAAGCAGTGGTGTAAATGCAGTAAGGTAGCAGTGATAGTTATTTTCTAACCCAGAGGCTCTTAGTCAGACTTTCACCCTTTAAACCAAACCAACCTCTTTCTGATATACAGCTACAGGGCCAAAAGGCATCCATAGAGGAGCCAAGTTGCCTAGAAGAGTGGACTGGGTTGGACACAATGACATGCAGGAAATGCTGTGAGCGAGCAGAGTGGCCACACTCAGTGCATACTGACTAGACTGGCCACTAGTTGGCAGCAAAGAGATACAACCCTCCTCTTTGCTATCATCTTGTGGTCATCTGGATACTTACAACCTATATCTGATAACTTAGTACTGACACAAATTAGTGGCATCGATCCATCCCCAAGAGAATGTCCTGAATTGCATTGCTACAGCTCCTCCTCAAAAAAATTGTCTGTGCAAATCCCAGGCACTAACAAATCTGATCCCTTGAAATTGGCCATTAGAGTATAAGTTGATTCCTAAAATTAACATAGAGGTTCCATCTGATATTTTGCCTTGGGGCCCAGAAACCTTGACTTATTCCTCCACTAGTATGATACCCAAACTTAGCTCATATGGTTGATTGCAACCTCAGAAAATTGGTTTAAATTAAGTAAATCATGATTAAGAGTTGCATGAAAACAGCCATTGACAAACATACACATTCATTCATTCATTCGGTGAGGAGATTTATGTAACTGCTGAACTCATAGAACTACAACATAGAAAAGTAAACAAGACATCCATAGACTTAAAATTGCCACACCACTCACATATCATATGTATTGAGTTCAGTTCTCATCCTGGCCCACATAATCATCTATTTAAATCTTTTTAAAAAGGCAAATAAATCAGAAATTACATACATAATGCAGTACATTCAGCAACAAGATATAAACATTGAACTTCCAACAACATGTATCAATGTTCAGTGTATCAAGCAATTGTTCTTTTCGTATTTTGTCACTTCCTCTCCAATTTTTCATTCCATTCCAAGCTTTGGGTGGTCTTGATGGTGCATTCCATTTTAGTTTATGATTCTTTTCTTCTATAGATTATTTATACATCTGCAAAACTTTTGGAGATTTTTATTTTGACTCTAGCAAGCGGCATGTATTGTCTGAATATTGGAAACAAAGAATGTGATGAATTGCACCCACTCCACAATCTATATTCATAAGCAAATGAACCACAATAAATTGCTAGCCATCACAGTATTTTCTCATTAGGTAACAAGGCATTTCTTTTCAAATTACATTGATATTTCACTGTTCCTAAAATACAGGTTGGATAATGTAAGAGTCGAAGGCAGCCCAATGGCCAATGAAATTCTAAAAGGGAGGAAAATATTTTTTGCTTCATTTTGATGTACCAAATTAGAGAAACTGACTTATTTAGCAAAAGAAGAAAGAAAACAATCCATTTGCTTCAGTCCCAAGAAGGTTAATAATAAATCCTGCTTTAATCCTACAGTCAGCTGGGATTACCTGGTGTTTAATCAGGCGTTAAATATATGCACGAATATAAAGGGAAAATTTGGAAGCTGCAGTGAGATTAGATGCATCACCAATGAAAAGTGTAATGAATGTTCTTATCATATTCTCTTTTGCAGCCTTCGCTTTAAATCTTGGGAGTTTTCTGAAATTCTGTTTGCTGGGAGGAGGTTGACAGAGATGTCCTTTGCTCATCTGAAATCTTGCATTGCAGGTGACAGGTTGTTGGGTAATCAAGATCTGAGAATTGTTCAAAGGCAGCAACTTCTAGATCTGAATTGCAAGAAGGCAGACAGGGAGAGCTGGAAAGGAAAGCATGGTGGCAAGGATCAGGGTTTGAAGATGGCTCATTATCAGCCACCAGGACAACAATCTAACGATTACAAATGGGCCAGCTTCTCTGGAAAATTGATAACTAGATGGTCTCCCTTGGTTCAAGTAACATGTGCAAGAATGAAGGGAGATGTATCTGATGATCTAAAGGCATTGGTATGGAAGCCTGGTTGGCATAAAAAGAAAGCCAGAGTTAGATTTTAAAAATGGGGTCTTTTTTTATTCATAATAGAGGATCCTAAAGTCTCAACTAATGGGCTAAAGGGAGATTTTTAGATGAAGGGAAATATGATTACTAGTTTTAAATATTGTTGTTAAATGAAAAAAATAAGGGATTAGTTGGCTTAATACCTAGGACTTAGATTTGTAAGAGAAATGAAAATTAACTATTAGGGATTAGCTTTCAACTATTGTTTAGCCCAGATAATATAGATGATGGATTTGAGACAATAAAGGATACTCTATTAGTAAGTTGTGATGTATTAGGAGGAGAAATAGAAAATGTTTATGAAATAAGATAAGAATATACTTAAGTAAGTAATATATGTATTTTAGATATTATAACTTTTATGTAGTGAAATAAAGGAAATTTTGACTACCCGAAACTTAAATACTATGGATATTAAAGGTTAAATTGGAATATTGTAATTAAAAATTAGGTAAAATTTAAAAACAGGACATTGATATGTATAAGCAAAAAATATATTGATGAATGTTTTAACTGAGTTTGCTATAATGAGAAATTTACTAGCCTAAATATGATCTAGCAAATGTTAAGGGAAATAGAGAAGGAATTTTTGATGATGTAACCTGAGATATGCACTAAAGATTTTGTTATTGAACCACTGATTACCCAGTCACCACGCTGCTTTCCGAATACTTAAATGTAAAACTGGAAAACCAATAAAATTTGTTATTATCGTCAAATGACACAGAACACTGACTTGTTCATTAGGAATGTAGAACCTGGATTCTTTGTTTGCATGAACTGGGAATCTCTAGCTCTCCGGTATCAGTCAGAATAACAGAATAATAAGAGTTGGAAGGGACCTTGGAGGTCTTCTAGTCCAACCCCCTGCTCAGGTCTGGAATGGCCTATACCATTCCAGACAAGTGGCTCTCCAGTCTCTTCTTAAAAACCTCCAGTGATGGATCACCCACAACTTCAGAAAGCAAGCTGTTCAAAATTGCTAAGATTTTGTCTTGTCCCCTTTTTAAGCCTATTTAAGCAAGTACTAATTTTCACATTCCCGTTTGGTTATGTCTTGTTAAAAAAAAGGAAAAGAAGAACATCTTCACTGCAGAATAACACTAGCTTTCCTACTACCTGTCTGCAAATCTTTTGGGATGTACTTGTTTCCATTAAAATGAAGGATAAGCAAAATAAGTGTTGGGCATGATTTGTTATGCCCCTGTGACCACAACCGTTTTGCAAGCTGCACTGATTACCAGTTGGCCTTCAAGATGCTGGTTATCACTATGAAGCCCTTTATGACATAGGGGCTAGTTATTTGAGGGATGGTCCATCTATGGCTGTTTCTAGGGTCCAGGGTGATCAGGCAGAGTGGACAAGCTCTGAGTCCTTCTGATCAAGCAGTGTTCTCTAATGCAGGGGTCTCCTGTCAGCTAGTCAACTAGGCTCTGAAGCCCCAAGGAATTCCTCATATATATGCTGAATATAAGAGAGCCAGTTTGGTTAGGCAGGGCAGTTAATAATTAAGGTTGCAGGCTGGAAACAAGGAGATTGTGAGTTCTAGTACTGCCTTGGGTACAAAACCAGCTGGGGGACCTTGAGCCAGTCACTCACTCTCAGCTTCCCCAGGAAGCAGGCAATGGCAAACCACTTCCAAAATCTTGCCAAGAAAACTGCATGGACTTGTGCAGGCATTCGCTAGGAGTCAACACTGACACAAATACCCTGTTTTGCTCCAGACCTACAGATCAGAGAAGATTGATGGGCTCATATAACACAACTTTCTTTTGGTGGCAAAAGAAAAATCCTCTGGCTTGCTTTATGCATCAATCAGATTAGTCCTTCCTTTGCTGGTTACAAGCAGCCCTTCCTGACAGAGCTGTCCTCAATTACCACCATAGGAAACTGAGAAGACATCCTAATCACACAGCCAAGCAAGAAAAAGCTTTGCTTTGTCTCTCTTTATAAGAAGTAGGGAAGTCTTCCTTCTTCCCAGAGACACTCTCGCTCTCACTTATTGATTAAATATGTTTCCCCCAAACTGAAGCCATCTATCTATGTTGGCTGTTGCAATTATAGTTCTCACAATTTCCCATTGGTCACACTAGTGGGACTTTCAGTTGTATCGCAACAGGTGGGGAAAGCCTGAATAAATAAATGATATATTGCCAATATGCATGTGTTTTCCATCTTTTCCTTTTAAAGGAATCTTGAAAC
This sequence comes from Azemiops feae, assembly GCA_023970755.1. Lineage (NCBI taxonomy): Eukaryota > Metazoa > Chordata > Lepidosauria > Squamata > Viperidae > Azemiops > Azemiops feae. Next base: position 1,075,049 of record JALGBA010002262.1, on the reverse strand, counting down.
CTAGTTGGATTTGGGGTTTCAGATACTATTTGAATGTTAAGTGTTGTAGATATATAGAAGGAGGAAGAAACCCTGTTTTTATTAAGTCTTTCCACATATGATCTCATAGAAGATGGCCTGGGCTTTTCATTTTTCTCTTATTACAGCAGAAATCTGTAATTATTTCTTCAAGTTAGTATTGGACATATTTTCTAGAAATGAACCAGGCTGATTTAGCAGAGCCTGCAGCTCGTTAAGATACATCAGAGATTGGTGAGAATGTTGAACTTGCAGGCAAGATTCCCTATCAAGATAATTTCTTGTGGACCTCAATTAACTTACAAGAAACTATCATAGAATCGTGAATTGTGGAGTTGGAAAGTCCTCAAGGATCGTCTGGCCTTAAGTAAAAGAAACATCAATCCTACAGGCCCCATAATGTAAAACTGCATCTTATGGATATTGAATGTAGAATCCAGATTCCCCATAAGGCAACAAATGATTATCGGACCAGAAAATAGGTTCCAAAATGAAAGATTGAGGGGACTGGGTTTATTTAGCTTCAGGAAGACATACTTGAATAATAGAAAAAGGCCATGAGTTAATTCTGTATCACAGAGAGTTCAAGCCAAGTAATATTGTAGAAAAGCAGATGCAGCTGAAAATATTTAAATAGGACTACTGGTTTAACAACAGAACCAACTGCCTGGAGCAGGGGTGTCAAACTGCCGGCACATGGGCCGGATGCATCATGCTGAAACCGCGCCCACCCCATTGCCGGCAATGGAAAAAAAGTCACGATACGTCATGACACATCACGTGATGTTGCGAGTTTGACACCCCTGGCCTAGGGAAATAGTGAGCTTTCTCATAATTGGTTATGATCAAATTCATGTACTGGGCAGAAGATTGGCTTCAGTGGCCTTTCCCAAATATATGACTTTATGTTAGTAAATGTTTTATAAAGAAAATACAGCAAATTATTGTGAGATAGGCCCCACTTGACCATGAAGCTTGACTATGGATAAATATGTAATCTTGTGTAGTTGTGTAGAAAGTAAAATGCCCCCAAGAATTCAACAATTGCCTGGTTCTATTCCTGCAATTGAACATTTATTTATCTCTTCCTGCTTATTGCTACAGGGTTCCAGTATAATTAACATCCTGCTATGGATAATGACTAGATTTTCTCTTCCTGTATTCCAGCTCTTGATCCTTGTTCTGCCTACATTAGTCTGAATGAGCCTTGGAGGAACACAGAATTCCAGTTCAATGACTCTACCGATCAGCCTGAATGTGACAGTCACATGGATGGGGAATGGTATCGCTTTACAGGGATGGCCGGGGATGCCATGCCTACCTTCTGCATTCCTGAGAACCACTGTGGCACCCATGCCCCAATCTGGCTGAATGGCAGCCATCCTCAAGAATCAGATGGCATTGTCCAAAGGCAGGCCTGTGCAACTTTCAATGGAAACTGCTGCCTCTGGAATACAACTGTTGAAATCAAGGCATGTCCGGGAGGTTATTATGTCTACCATCTAGCGAAGCCCAGTGTCTGCTACCATGCTTACTGTGGACGTAAGTGACCAAAACTTAATTGCTCTTTCCCATAGAAGAAAATATTTGGAGCTGAGGGGTCCTGGTCCCTGGTGCCCTCTCGTGCGCAAGTCACTGTGAGCGTCATGGGCATTCATAGCCCCATGCACACAAGTGCTCATGGCCCCATGTGCATGATCAAGGGGTGTTCGTGCACATACATGCATATGCACATGCATTCACGCTCCTCCCCCCGCAAAACCATTCCTTCTTTCCCCCCTCCCCCTACTCCAGGCCACCAACTGTGAAAGCCTGGGGAACTCTGCTCTATAAGGTTAATTGTTTTCTTGCAGACGTTTCATTATCAAACTAGGTAGGGAGTGGGGTTTGCTCTCATTATATATACTAGTTGCTTGGCCTGTCAGTATTGGCGGGAGTGGTCTTAGAGGTTCTTGAATAGGCTACTTATTATTAACTTGTTCATCTAATTTGGTAGTTCCTTGATTGGAGTGTTATTTGCTTCTTGATTGTTGGTCTAATGTTAATCTCGGTATTAATCTCTGCTCATCTGGGTGTTGATTGCTGGTGAGGTGTTTTTGACTTTTGTTTCCTTTTTAGCTTTCTGATTTTCTCTTTTGAATGGTTTTGAACATCACTCTTTACTAGCTGTGACGATGTTAGCTAGTTTGGCAATGAAACATCTGCAAGAAAGTAACCAAGTTCAGAGAACACCAAGGACCCTACACTTAATTGTCCTTTCTTATGTAAACACTTCTTTGAGCACAGTATAACAAGAGGAATTTCACTTAGGGGCCAAGTATATGCTTCTGTGTATGAATGATTCCTCATGATTTTGTTTCCCTCAAATAAATAGCAAACCTCTTTGCATGAACATAACTTGTTATGTATTGAATATATATTAGTTGTGTTAATCCCTACTAAAGTGAAACTAACTTAACTCCAACTGCTTGTGAAGCTAAAATGAAACTAACCTTTAGATGACCCTGACTGTTAACTCCAACTGTTTTGGAGGGAAACTTTGAACATTCATATTTGGGCGGGTTTTTCAAGTATTGTGATTGGTTAAGGCCCTGTGGGCTAAGAGTATAAATTACAGGCAATTGCCTGCAGTTCTTCAGTTCTAGTTTGAGTCAATAAATAACGTTGTAACTATGCTGGTCTGCTCCTTGCCTACTGAAACCCACTACACAATATAACTAATCTAGTTTACTCTTTTACATGATTCTTCTCACTGGTAAGTGACCTCTTTTGCAATTTGTTCACTTATTACGAGAAGTATATTTGTAGCTGTACAAACAGTCAGACCTGTGAAATTTGGAATGATACATTTCTGCAAAAGAAAAGCAGCTCCCCACCAATTTCTTGGCAAGATCATCTAAAAAATGGGCCTTATTCCTGCTCATAGCAAACATGCTGTTGGGAATTATTCTGAGATGGGCAGTATCTAAATTTGATCAATAAGTAAATAAAAATCTAGAATATAATTCACTGAAGGAGGCTCGGTAGCTTCCGAGGTATTCCTTTGGCTGTGACAGGTCTCATTTTTCAGTTCTGGATCCAACCAAGACCAACAGCAGTGCTATATCTGAACAGAACTTCAGAATCTGAGACCCAGTGGTGGGATTCAGCCAGTTCCCACCACTTCGGCAGAACCGGTAACTAATTTTTTGTTGCCCAGGCCCAGAATGGACTTCCGGAAGCGGCATCCACACAGAGAACCGGTTGTTCACATATTTGAATCCCACCACTGCTGAGACCCAATGCCTTGTCTGGCCTTGGAAAGTTTCTCATCCTTGAACACCATTCATGACAGAATGGCAAATTGGGGAGAGTCACCAGAATCACCTGTAAGAGTGATCAGTTAGCATCTAGCTTCTATTGAAGAACTGCTTGGTTTTATTTTTGCTCTGATTGCTTGCCATACAGTTTCCCCACTACCTTGAATTTTCTTTGGCATTTTGTTGCACAACCATTTGTATTCCAGACACAGATGCATTCAGGAGCTCCTTCACCTCTCCAGCCTGGCAGAATAGTCAACCACACTGCAGAATTGCAATAAAAAAAATAAACCTACCATGATTATACATTTCAGATTGGAGAATTATGAATAATCATGCTTTGACAATAGAAGCCAGGGCTCAGAAAACAATTTGCTGTATTTCATGGATAATACATGAATGCGCTTTTGCCTATCCCTTATCTGTTTTGAAAGTTTTAAATCTATATTGATTTAAATATCTCTATCTCTATGATCTCTATCTCTATGTCATCTCTATATCAGTGATGGCAAACCTTTTAGAGATCGAGTGCCCCAAAACTGCCCCGCCCCACCCCAGCCCGCCCCTGCTCTGCCCGCGCTCCACCCTCTGCCCGCCCTGCCCCATCCCCGCCCACCCATAGGGCCACCCACCGCCTCCACGGCCCGCCACAGATCGCCCAGGCGGCCCTGGAGCACCATGGCCGCCACGCCCTCTGCCCGTGCCCCACAGCATCGTGCGTGCGATGGGGCGCGAGGGTGGAGTCTTGTCCCTGCTGCCTGGCTGCCATGACCTTGGCCGCGCTGCTGCATGCGGCCCGTTCCCGGGGGTGACTCTCCTCTGGGGGGGGCTGCTGGTGAAGAGGAGGTCATGGGGGGAGGCGGGGTTGGAGCGACGGCACGCGTGCCCACAGAGAGGGCTCTGAGTGCCGCCTCTGGCACGCGTGCCATAGGTTCGCCACCACTGATCTATATAGTCTCTATCTCTATCATCTGTCTCTATATCTCTATTGTCTCTATTATATCTCTATCATCTATATCTCTATATCATCTCTATCTGTAGTCTCTATCTCTATCATCTGTCTCTATCATCTCTATCTCTATCATCTCTATCTCTATTTCTATCATCTTTATCTCTATCTTTATATCAAGAAGCAATGGATGAAAACTAATCAAGCAGAGAAACAACCTAGAACTAAGGAGAAATCTGACAAAAATCAGTGGGACGACTTTCCTCCAGAAGTTGTGGGTGCTCCAACACTGGAGGTTTTTAAGAAGGGATTGGACAAAACATTTGTCTGAAATGGTATAGGGTTTTCTGCTTGACCAGGGGGTTAGACTAGAAGACCTCCAAGGTCCCTCCCAACTCTGTCATTCTGTTATTCTATACCTATATCTATATCATCTATAGCAACAAAACAGCCCTCTTCTTGTTTTTCCCCCCACACTTTCTCACACACGCACATACACATAAATAGCACTCAAAAATACATTGGTATTGATATCACAAATTGTCTTCATTGGCTCAGATTACAGTTTCTTTTCATATATAACTGATCCCCCCCTCCACTATTTTTTTTTTAAATAAAGCATAGGCTAATTTCCTTGAGATACTAGTCTATGAATTTCCGATTTAACTCTGCATTCTTGGGCAATGTAGTTAATAGCTTTCCATTGCATTGCTCATTGACCTTTACAGCTTATAATGGAGAAATCATTTTAGTAATGTATCTCATCTGGAAAATCTGCTGGGTGCATTCTAGTCAGCTGAAGAGGCTGAGCTCAAGGCTTCCTTTCCGAGTTGGGGAGGGAGCAGTTTGAAATATCTGATCTTTTCTGCTATAGCATCTTTCTTTTGAATACCTTTTGCACAATCTAGACTAATCCCTTGTGATTTTTAGAGGAACAGCCATACCCTTTCTTTGGGGAAAACTTTTGGACTGTCAAATTTGAACAGTCCAAATTTTGGACTGTCGAATTTGGACCCCCTCTTCTTTGTGGCAGTTCCTCAAATATTGGGACACTGCTATCAGGACTAGGGGTGACATGATAGTAGTCTTCCAATATTTGAGGGGCTCCTACAAAGAAGAGGAGGTCAACCTATTTTCCAAAGGACAGCTATTCTGTTATTCTGAATTTGTCAGTAAACTGGTTTTTTTTTTAGTAATATTGCATACTGTTTTAAAAGTTGGCATTTAGCAAATTGTCTAAATGTACACTGACAAAATAGCTATTGTGCATATACAAGTAGTCCTTGGCTTACAACCATTCATTTAGTGACCATTCAAAGTTACAACTGCACTGAAAAAAATTGACTCATGACCGTTTTTCATACTTACAACCGTTGCAGCATCCCTGTGGTCACGTGATCAAAATTCGGACACTTGACAACTGGCATGTACTTATGATGACTGCAGTGTCCCGGGGTCATGTGTGATCACCTTTTGCGACTTTCTGATAAGCAAAGTCAATGGGGAAGCCAGTTTCACTTAACAACAGTGTTACTAACTTAACAACTACAGTGATTCGCTTAACAACTGTGGCAAGGAAGGTCGTAAAATGGGGCAAAACTCACTTAACAGCTGTCTTGCTTAGCAATGGAAATATTGTGCTCTATTGTGGTCATAAGTCAAGGACTACCTGTATATTTGTGCATGTATTTATGGCTGACTACATTTGTGAGCATCTTAATGGAAGGACTTTACCCTGCTGGACTTCAAGGTCTATTAGGCTCATCAAGTAACTTAATCCAAAAAGTTCACAACAAATTCTACAGACCCTAATAATGCTTTGAGTTTTTATTTCTTGACAGTTGTTTTATCCGATATTGTCTATGAGATAATCACTAATCTATAGCATATTCTTTGATCCAGGATTTGCTCAAACATAAATTTCATCTTGTGATTTAAGCTAACTGGCATCTCTTAAGTATCATCCTCAATTCATAAGAATGGGAGAATAATATAAGCTTCTTGGAGAATTTTGGGTTCAGTTTTAATAAATACAAATATTTTTTTAGAAAAAAAAAATCCTTTTGACCCTACCTACATACTGCTTTTCACACTCAAATCATCTACCACTGATTCAACTTCTCAAAGCTGAAGAAAAATCCTATATATTTTTTATTGTATTGATGATCAGTTCTAAAACAATGCACATGGACCAGCATTGATGCTGTAATAATTTCTAGATGGTATATACAAAATGTAAGGCCATGATGGAAGATTACTAAGTTAATTTGTTAAATTATTCTAAGGCAGTAACACATGCATTTAAAAATTAAGCAAATATACACTTAATTATAATTAATTAAATGCATATTTGCTTAATATACATTAAGCAAATATACATTTAACATATATTTAATATAATTAATATAATATAATTTTATATGATATATATATTTAATATAATACATTAATTATAATTAATTATAATTCTGTTACTTAGCAGAAGGAGCTACAATTTCAGAAAATCGTGGAAGAAAATATGCTAACTTTAAGACATCTTCAAATGAGTATCCACCTGACCTTGAAAAATACTTTCCTTTTCTTGGAGGATAAACTATTGATTTCCTCCCTTCTTGTTCAAGGTCTTATGAAACTGACTTATAAAACAGTTACAAATCAATAATATCAAACTTTTGAAGGCATGTCCAGTCTTTTTACATTACAGCATTTAAATCTTGACAGTTCTACAATAACGCTAGACAACATGGTGCTAATATGCCCATCTCCCTTAGTCTTCTCTCTGCCACTCCAGCTTTTCTGGAGAGAGGGAGGGGGAGAGAGAGAGAGAGAGAGAGAGGGAGAGGTGCATAAGTTGTTGATGAAGACCTTGATTCAAGTTCATGGAAGTTCACAGAGTGAATGTGATTGATCACTTTTTTCAGCCTAACCTATCTTAGTAGGATAGAATGGTTGTGAGAAATAATGGAGTGCTGTGTATATCTCACTGAATGCCTGCATTAAAGGCAAGCTATAAATCTAGCAAAGAGCCTCTAATATACATAAGTAAATGTGAAGTTTACTTATTTACTTACTTGTAATAAGTAAATGTGAAGTTTACTTATTACAAGTAAATGTGAAGTTCTTTACAAAGCCTTAATAAGACCACGCTTGGAATACTGCATCCAGTTCTGGTCACCACAATACAAAAAAGATGTTAGACTCTGGAAAGAGTGCAGAGAAGAGCAACAAAAATGATTAGGGATCTGGAGACTAAAACATATGAACAATAGTTACAGGAATTGGGTATGCTTAGTCTGATAAAAAGAAGGACTAGGGGGGATATGATAACACTATTCCAATATTTGAGGGGCTCCTACAAGGATGGGGGGGGGTGTCAAACTATTTTCCAAAGCACTAGAATGTAAGACAAGAAACAATAGTTGGAAACTAACCAAGGAGAGAAGCAACCTAGAAATAAGGAGAAATTTCCTGACAATTAGAACAATCAGAGGAACGACTTGCCTCCAGAAGTTGAGGGTGCTCCAACACTGGAGGTTTTTAAGAAAAGATTGGACAACCATTTGTCTGAAATGGTATAGGGTCTCCTACTCGAGCAGAGGTTTGGACTAGAAGATCTCCCAGGTCCCTTCCAACTCTATTATTCTATGTTCTAAATAGAAATTGGCGTGTTGCAAATGAAAGCATAAGATTCTACCTTCTACCTGTGTTTTCAGAAATTTGGGTCCCATAAGGGTCCCACTGGACTGGAAGAGAGCAATCTGATAGCTAGCTTCACTTTTGGTAAATATATTTTATGACTGATCATGCCTACCGATGATAAACATTTTATGAATATATAGTTTTCTCATAATAGCCATTGTGTGAATACGTCTACAACAAGATCTCAAAGTTCCTAATATGCATTTAGTCCAAAGATATTTTCACCAGTTTTCCTACAGAGAAGATAGTTTTTATGCTTTTCAGCTTTTCAAATTAAAACTAGTTGTTCTAAGTATTCATAGATAATACCCAGCAGTCCTTTTTGATAAATTAGTCTGTGAGATCAGAACAGTTCCTTCTCTGCTGGCATTTAGAAAGGCAATCTACCTTTTTTAAGCCTTTGTGCTACTACTTTCAAGATTTGTCTACTATTAGTTTTACTATTTGTTGCTATTTTCTACTGTGTGCTATATATTTTTTACTTTTGATAACATACATCATTCTGAATTTGAGGAATTGTTTCAGCTGGCAGATAAAACAGACTGAATTTTAAAGCTATTGTTTGCCGTATAGCTCATAACAAGCTAGAATTGTATAGTAATATAAAATCATTACTGTATCGTTGTATGACATAACATTTGTCACTATGATAAATGCATACATGCATGACCAAAATGGGGACCAGAATTTCTATTCCTAACCAAGGTGGTTCTTAAATGAATCATGCCAGCTATTTTTGCCATGGCTGTTAACCAAATCACTGCAGTTGTTAAGTGAATTGTGTGGTCATTTCCCCATTTGCTTGTTGGAAGTTGGCTGGGAAAATTGCAAGTGATGATTATATGACAGAAAACTGCAACTGTCATAAATACATGTCAGTTTTCATGTGCCCAAATTTTGATCCCATGGCCAAGGGGATACTCCTTCCTCCTCCTGTTTTCCCCACAACAACGCTGTGAGATGAGTTGGGCTGAGAGAGAGTGACTAGCTCTTAGCTTAAGTCCAACTAATTTAATTAAGTACCCCCAATCAGTTAATCTGCTTTTCTAACAACTTTTTGTTACCGTTTTGCAGATTTCTATGACATCTGTGATGTGGTTGATTGTCGAGGTTCCTGTTTGGACACTGGAGAATGCATTTGTTCCTTGGGGACAATTATGGGACCAGATGGACAGACTTGCCTTGGTAAGAAGCCTCTACACAAAGAAATATGAGAACCAAAAGGAAAATATCAACCCAGGGGAGAGTTCTGAGGTGGGGAAAATTAAAAAGTTGCTTATGGATTGCACCACTACACAGGAATGGGCTCCACTTTTCTTAAGTGATAAGGAAAAAAAGAGGAATGTAAGTAATTATTATCACTGTAAGAAGGAACTAACTTTCATTGTAAATGTCATCTGCTCATCGTTCCCACCCAGGCAAATTGATCTCTGAAAAACTAATTAGAACAGGAACATAATTACGTACTTACTAATTCTGAATGAACTCATCTTCAAGAAATAACCTGGAGTTCTTCCAGCAGATGTGTACAGGGTTCAGTTTCAACTGATAGATTTTTCAGGATAGAAACAAGAATATTGTGGAATTGAATACAGTTTATCTGCATGCTCTAACGAAATAACAGAATTGGAAGCACCTTGAAGGTCTTCAGGTCAAACCCCCTGCACAAACAGGAGACCCTATACCATTCCAAATGGCTGTCTAATCTTGTTTTAAAAGCCTCCAGTGGTGGAACATCCACAACTTCTGAAGGCAAGCTTTTCCACTGGTTAATTGTTCTCGCTGTCCTTAGTTCTAGGCTGCTTCTCTCCTTACTTAGTTTCCATCCATTGCTTCTGGTCCTGCCTCCTGATGCTTTGGTAAATAGATTGATCCCTTCTTCGTTGTGGCGGCCCTTCAAATATTGGAACACTGCTATCATGTCCCCCTGGTCCTTCTTTTCACTAGACTAGACATACCCAATTCCTGCAACTGTTCTTCCTATGTTTTAGCCCCCAGCCCCTAATCATCTTTGTTGCTCTTTTCTGAACTCGTTCCAGAGTCTCAATTTCTTTTTTATAATATGGTGAGTAAAACTGGATGCAGTATTCTGGTATTCTTGGAGTAAAATGGTAGCTAATGATCCCAGACTAATCCAGGAAATTATGTCAAGATTGTTGACTTTACAATGAAAAAAATAAATCTACAAACTCTAGAAAGAGTGTAGAGAAGAGCACCAAAGATGTTTAGGGCACTGGAAGCTAAAACATGAAGAACAGCTAGAGAAATTGGGTATATCTAGTATAGTGAAAAGAAGGAGTAGGGGTGACATGTTAGCAGTCTTCCAATATTTGAGGGGCTATCACAAAGAAGAAGGGATCAACCTATTTTCCAAAGCACCAAAAAGGAGGGCATGAAGCAATGGATGGAAACTAAGCAAGGAGAGAACCAACCTAGAACTAAGGAGAAATTTCCTGACAGTTAGAACAATTAACCAGTGGAAAGGCTTGCCTTCAGAAGTTGTGGGTGCTCCATTACTGGACTTGAAGACCTCCAAGGTCCCTTCCAACTGTTATTTTGTTATTCTCTTTAAAACAGTATCCCAATGTATTTAACCAAAGCAATACATTAATACAAAGAAAGTTAATAAAAGTCAGTTGCAGGTAAAGGGGAAAAAATTAAATTCCATCTAAGCTTTGTTTTAATTAGATTTTTGGTTTTGACAGCTGTGCCAATAGTTTTAATTTGCTGAAGTTGTAGAAAGGACAATCAGAGAAGGTAATCTCCAGTGCAACACCACTTGGTAATATAATCAATTGCCACGAGTCAGAAAGCAGCTGCATCACTATTAGGCTTTAAATTATCTTTCAGAATAATCAGATTCATGAAAGACAGATCATTATCTGTTAAATGTGTGAAGAGCATTCAGATGAGATGCTTCATAAAGCATGAATTTCACCTTTACAAGCAAATATTCTGCCATATTCACCCAAAAGCCCTTTAGAAAGCTCATTTCTAAAGTTTCCCTCAAAGTTACCTTTGATTATATGATTTGTTTCATTTCACCATGAAAGTCTGATTCTTTTTCATGCGTGTGAACCCCCACACACAAACACACACACACCTGCTGTGGCCTCAAAGCCATGCACTGTAGGGCAGATTAGAAGGGACTCTTAATTACTGTGTTCACACAACACATCACCTAAGTCAGGAAAAACCTAGCAGATTAGAGAAGGGCAAGGAAGATGATGCAGGGACTTGAGGATGTGCCCTGTCAGGACAGGCTGAAAAAATCTGAGAAGTTCAATCTGAAGAAAAGAAAAATTAGGCCATCAGCTATATTATTAATGGCCACCAGAAAGTAGGAACCAAAATAATGTGGCATATAAGTTTCAGCTGTCTAGATTTTGTTCAAATATAAGGAAAGGCTTCCTTAATTTTAAGGGTATGACAGTAAGATACTTAGCATGTTATAAGAATTCATTCTGTATTAGGGTTAGTTAGTAGATATCTGGACAGGCAAAAGAGGGCACTGGCAACTGGAAAGGAGGACAAATTGGAGGTAGAGGAAAGGAAGACACACTAACTTTCTTGGCATCCTACACAAAAATTACACTGAAAAACAAGCCAGAAATGTTCTGAGACCCACATGTACATATACTGTTTTTCAATCACATTTTCCCAACAAATCTTAATTTTCAAGAACGTATGCTAGCAATAATACAGAATCAAAAACCACCTGTTTTTTTTCAATTTCACCGTAGAAACATATGATGAGTTATGGGATGTTCAGACTCCAGTGATCATAGATTCGAAGGGGCTGGATTGAAACTGATTGTTGGAATCAGGAAATAAACTAAACGTAAATCTAAGCTGTGGAGGCTGTCAATGGACAAGAGGCAGAAAGAAATAGACAATTTACAAGATCTTATAACACGAAGGTTTGAATGATTACTGTCGTGAAAACAGTCCAAAGTTTAAAACAAAAGACAAAAACCAAGAAACAAAAAAGCTGAACAATATTTAATTGTAAGGATATGATTGCCAGACAGATAGTTTTTGGTTCACTGAATGATATAAACACAGGCATGGATAACTCAGTATGACGGCTTAGCATGTTGCATTAGTTCATAGCAGGGGTCTTCAAACTTGGCCCTTTTATGACTTGTGGACTTCAACTCCCAGAATTCCTCAGCCAGCGTGCCTGGTTGAGGAATTCTGGGAGTTGAAGTCCACAAGTCACAAAAGGGCCAAGTTTGAAGACCCCTGGTTCATAGCCTATAGGTGGCAACATCGGTAGAACCTCTCTGCACTTTGTAAAAAATATCTGGAGCTTACTGGACAGAAGGTAGAGCCTCAATGAAGGTGGAGCTTTGCACATTATTCAACTGGACAGAAGAGACAAGGATGGTGTTGACTTTGTGTCCTTCTCTAATCCCTGTCCAAAGTGAACATTCCAAGTCCTTTCTAATTAATTTGCTTAGCTCTGAATAATAACAACGTTTCAAGCATATTCAGACTTTTCTTCCTTTTTTCCTAGCCCTTAAGCACTCCTTTTTTTTCTAGTCAAGAGTTTGCACAATTAAATTAGATTGATAAAGTTTTAGTTAGACTTATTGGAGTAACGGTCCTAAACATTTCCATCTGTCTTATCAATTGGACTAGCTTTTCACTGCAACTTACTAGGTGTTAGTTAGATCAGTGTTTTTTCAAATTCAGCCACTTTAAGGTATGTGAACTTTGAATGCCAGAATTCCCCAGCCAGAATTCAAGTTTGAAAAACACTGGGCTAGATGTTATGAATCTTAAGTCTCAACTGCCATTTCTGAATTCCTTCTTCATCAGGCAAAAAAACCTAGAAAGACACATTAGATATTTTTCTAAGAGATTTCTTTATTGTTCTTCACATATAGACTGAAATCTTGCCAAACTAAAGCAGATTACTTGCCTCATAAAACATGCAATCTGAGAACTGTTAGGGAGGAGCCATCTTTGCCCTCTTTCTCTCACACAAACTATCTAAACTGTGTTGTCTTTTGCTCCTCCTCTCTTCCTCCTGGGAAACCGAACAACATTCCATCACAAACTGGTTTTCTGATGTACTGCAGCAATCTCCAAGCGAATGAAGTTTATAACATTAGAATCTAGACAAACATTTTTACATTTTAAAATAGCTATGCTTAAGTTGAATGTGCAAATGTTCAAGCCAGAGCGGGTCTATATAATCAGTTAATGCTGGAAAATTATAGAGTATATAATTTGCAGTTTAGTTTGCACCAGGATCCCAGTCATTTTCTATATCAAGATGAAAGCAACATGTAGGCACTCAGTTCAGCTATCAAAAATAAATATGTTTGAAGTTTATTTATTAAAAGTTAGCAAACATCCCAAAACAGCTAATTGGCAAATGGGAAAAGTGGTCATGTCATTTTTTGCAGTGCCATTGTATCTTCGAACAGTCACTAAACGAATGGTTGTAAGTAGAGGGCTAGCTGGACTGAGCCTTATGTAAATGAACTCCTTATCTTTATTCAGGGACAATGTATGGGACACAGAAAGCTTCTTTCACTGTTTTCCATTTGTGAGTGTTTGAGTCTATTCCTTTCACATCCAAATGCTAGCTGTTCATATTGGTGGAAGCAGATAACTGCTTCATCGATGCTTCTTAATGAAAAATTGATTCCTCACATCAAATCACGCAAATTGTGATGAAATGCACAATTGGAAACATAAGGGAAACAACAGGACAGTTACAGGAGGGAACAGGAACCATTACACAAGCAATTCTTGAGTCTGGGTCAGGGGGACACTTCAGAAGAGACTTAAGGAACTCCACCTAAAATGTTCTCAGCATACAGTAGGTTGAGCGGGAGAATTACTCTGGGTAGCTTTCAAGCAAGATCTAGCAAGAAAGATCTCAGAAATTCAAGCAGGTCTGAACTCACCAGCCTTGAAGGGCTTAACACAAATGGAGTCATTGGCTTTTGTACTTTTGTGGTGCAAAAATACCAAATCAGGCACATCTAACTTTTATGGATCAACCATCAAGGATGCTGACAAAATTCCACCCAACAAATACAGTTCTTTCAAACTGACGACCTAAAGATAGTATTACTGCACATAAGTATTTTGCTTATGTTTCCTTGTAGATGAAAATGAATGCGAAAGGAATAATGGAGGCTGCAGCGAATTCTGTATTAACCTAAAGAACTCCTATCGCTGTGAATGTGGAGTTGGCCGTGTCCTGGGACCGGATGGAAAGACTTGTGAAGGTAAGGAAATAATTTAGAATTACTAGGTGAACTTTTCTAACTGACTAGTAGATTGATTTAATTAACGTGCTTTAAGATTCATGAGAGGATAAGGTCCAAAGTGCCAGAATATACTCTAGAACAGAGCTTTTCAACCTTTTCACCCATTGTACCACTTTTAGGATATAGCAATATCCGAGTACCACCAGTCGCCTAGCAAGGTATCAAAATCTTGATGACCAAAAAAAAAAAAGGAAAAAAGTGATGAAGTACTAGTAGTCCTCGACTTACAACAGTTTGCTTAGTGACTGTTCAAAATTACAATTGCACTGAAAAAAGTGCCCCCCAAGTCACAGCCGAGCAAGACGCCTGCCTGCCCGCCTGGCGGCGCTTTTCCTCCTGTCTGAGGTTTTCATTGTTTTGAACATTTCTGTTGAGGATTGGCAGCGGGGTGGGGTGGGGTGGGGGTGTGTGTTTGGTTTTTATTCCCCCCGTCTGCTGGGTGGTTGCAACAGGTTTTGGTCACTTCACATGACCCTGGGACACTGTGACCGTCATAAATATGAATCAGTTGCCAAGCATCTGAATGTAAATCACAAGACCCTGGAGATGCTGCAACATTCCAGCTGATTGGCGCTTCTTCTGGGCTCAGCAGAAGTGTCAGAATCAGCGCCGAGCTCCAGCTGGAGCCTGGCACTGATCCTGGCGCTTCCACTGAGCCCTGACAGTCCCAAAGAAGCACTACTCCTGGTGCTTCCGCTGAGCCCTGACAGCCCTGCAGCTGCAGCCATCTCTCGCTCAGGCTTGTGTGGTGCTGCCTCCAGTTCAGCTCATTCCCCTCCCCTGCTACCACTTTTCTAGGATGGTCACGTACCACCTGCCAGATGCCAATGTACTACAGGTGGTACCCGTACCACTGGTTGAAAAGCCTTGCTCTAGAAATCCGTGGTGGTGTTTGAGGGAAGGTGAAGGAGAGGAGAGGGGTGGAGAGGGGAGGGAGGGGAAGGGAGGAAAGGCAGGAAAGGGAAGGAGAGGAGGGAGGGGATGAAAGTGAAGGGGAGGGGAGAGGAGGGGGAAGAGAAGAGAGAGGAGAGAGAGGAAGAGAAGAAAAAAGAAAAGACAAGACAGGGCAATATTGTGGCAGCTTTCTGTTTTTGCAGGCTCCATCCAAAAACAGGTATTAGAGTGCCAGTGGGGATTTCCTTTAGTGCTGAGACATGGGTGGAAAAATTGCAAAGACAGATATATGTCTTCATGTAACTGGATCTTGTATTGAAAGCCCAGAATTCACAAATAGGGTTGTGCATAAATCCAAAGAGCAGTTTTCTTTGTGGAAGCATCAATTAAGGTGACCTGCTTCCACAAAGTAGACACCCGGCTAAGAAGGATCCATTTCAGGAGCTTATTAGAATTTCTGCTTCTAGTTCCTTCACACAGTTTATCTTTGTAAGGCTTAATCGGAACAACCCTGAAACAGCACCTGTTCTCTGTGCTTTCCACAACTCTCATTAATTTCAATGCAGAGATTCCTGAAACCTCTTTGCCCAATACAATTAAGAGGACATTGAAACATTTAGACAGTTTAAATGACTACGGAATAAGTAAATGTAATCCCCCCCCCTCATGTTTATCTGATCCTATAGCTTCATTCAATGTGAGCAGATAAGGGACATAGTTTCAGAGGCACTGCTAGATGGAAAAAAGATTGTTTTTCTATTCATTATTTCTGCCTTAGAAATTGAAGGGTGTCACAACAACAATGGAGGCTGCAGCCATACATGCAACATGATGGAAACCAGTTATCAGTGTGAATGCCCTCGAAGTCTTGTTTTGTCAGAGGACAACCACAGCTGCCAAGGTACAAAGGAAAAAGGGATGTGGCTGGTCTAGGGTAATTTGTTAATTTGTTTATTTGGTAGATGTATATCCTGCTTTTGCTTCAGGAGGTGAAGGCCACAACTACTTTCTGGTGAGCTTCCAGGGTTGAGGTGGTTCCTGAACCTAAATTTCTGTACTAATTATTGTTACATTGCTATCTTATTTCTGTGCCCTGTCCTATCGGCATGGAAATGCATTTTGAAAAGACTGAATCAAAACATAATTTTAATCTGCAGGTCATTCCCATTATATTTTACCAGCCAGCCCAGAATTTGTAATCTGGTCCCTCCAGAGAGTTTAGATTTGAGTTCCCATCAGTCTTAGCCAGTGTGGCCAACAGCTAAAGATGACAGGGAGCAACAGCCTCAGAGATCTGGCAGGCACTGGCTTGAGGGCTTCCTAAGAATTGTAGAAATGGTTGTCCAACAGACATTTGGAGGGCACTTAAAGATGATTGATCTATGGACAGACATAATGTCATATTCCACCACCACCAGTCCCATAGGAGAAGTTAATATTAAAGGGCTGGACGTTGCTTTTTATGGAGGTATGAGTTGCATATCCACACATATGCGCCCAGTTTGATCATTGCAAAAGGGCCTGCTAAGTGTTGCTCCACTTTCTGACATACGTGGGCTGTGATAAGATAGTAAGCCTTCTCAGAAGCAGCTTCCATTTTATGGAACATCTCTCTCTCCCCCACCCCCACAAGTACATGCAACCTCCATATTTCTGACTTTACATGAATTAGTGAACAAATTTATTCCAGGATACCTTTGGTCCAGCAGACGAGGGAGGCCACTATGGTCTCGTTAAAAGGGGCCACTCGTTAAAAGGGAAGGAGATTTAATTGCACAGAGAGAGCTGCCATCTTTATTTCTTTTTACCCTTGTACTGCCTCCCATAGATGTCTCTTATGGGAGTGACCTATTCTAATATGGTTTTTAATTCCAGTATTATATTAGCCAAGATAATTTTGTTTTTTTTTTAATTGTACACAACCAAGAGTCTACTTGGGGCATGAAAGTAGACATCAAAAGGGGGAGAAAAAGAGAGCGAGAGAGGGAAAGGGAGAGAGGGGGAGAGAGAGGGAGAAGGAGAGGGAGAGAGAGGGAGAGGGAAAGAGGGAGAGAGAGAGATGAATTGCATGCAACACCATGCCCTTCATTCAATTTCCCTCTCCTATTGTGATATATTGTCTAAGAAGGGAGACATGGACAAGCATTAAGAATATGCAATTTTCTTGGAAACTTCAAAAAAAGAAAGAAAAAAATTTGGCCTCCAAAGCTCAAGGGAGCAGTGAAGATTTTTTAAATATATTCTTTTGGGGGAGGTTTTGGGGAGCCCCTCCAATCTTTCAGCTTGGTGCTTCTCGCTTTCAAGTCTGGCTAAAGTTGGGCTGAAGGTCTCACCAATTCCAATAGTGTCAGTCTTGTGGCAGCTGGAGTTGGCATTGCCACTGCATTGCTGCCACTACAGATGTGTGGTGACTGATGAGCTGGAAGGACAGTGAATTTGATTGGAATTGAAAGTTGAGGCAAGCAGGGCCTCATTGCACTGGGAAATTTGTCTTTTTGGGGGGAGGGGCACGCACCTGCTGGATCTCTGTTCCACCTGGACCATAAGCTTCAGATTTCCATCTGAACTATTGATAGATTTGGCTGGCTGGTTTTAGAGCAGGGGTCTTCAAACTTGGCAGCTTTAAGACTTGTGGACCAACTCCCAGAATTCCTCAGCCAGCCAGGGCTGGCTGAGGAATTCAGCGAGTTGAAGTCCACAAGTCTTAAAGTTGCCAAGTTTGAAGACCACTGTTTTAGAGTTACTGAGCCTCAGAAGGCAGGCTGGATTACAGTACAGCTGACAGGGAACCAGGAGTGGGTGTAAGCGAAGGTTTCTGTCAACATTCTGCTTAGATGGGAGACAGCAGTCAGCAGGTCAGTTTGCTTGGCAATTATAGAAGCTACTGGCCAATGTCTCTGGTCCATTACAAACCCACAGGAAGAATAACAGAATAACAAAGTTGGAAGAGACCTTGGAGGTCTTCTAGTCCAACACCCTGCTCAAGCAGGAGACCCTATATTATTTCATATAAATGGCTGTCCATTCTCTTCTTAAAAACCTTTCAGAGATAGAGCACCAACAACTTCTAAAGGCAAGCTGTTCTACTGGTTAATTGTTCTCACTGTTAGGAAATTTCTCCTTAGTTGTAGATTGGTTCTCTCCTTAATTAGTTTCCATCCATTGCTTCTTGTTCTGCTTTCGGGTGTTTGGGAGAATAGGTTGACCCCCTCTTCTTTGTGGCAATCCCTTAGATATTGGAACATCACCCCTAGTCCTTCTTTTAATTGGACTAGGGCATACCAGTTTCTACAAACATTCATCATGTTTTAGCCGCCAGTGTCTTAAGAATGTCTTGCCTGAAATAGCCATGATTCAGTTCTTTTGTTATGAGTTAATTGATGATTTGGATTAATTCAAAAACTCACCCCATTTTTCTAGGGAGAAAAGAAATGCTTCTCAACCTCAAAGTTATTGACAAAATTACACTTCTATCAGGATGCAGAATGTTGTTTTATCCTACAATGATCCAATTACACTGTAAAAGGGGCAGTAAGCTTTCTTCGTCCTTTGTTGAGTATTTTAAATTGCTCAGCTCAAATACCATCACTTTCTGTAACAATGGCAATCAAACCATTTTATATTCAAGCAATAGCAATAGCAATTAGACTTATACACAACTTCCACATCTTAAGAAAGCAGAACTCTTGGAAACAATCTCTTCCAACAGGAACTTTTATTAAGAGAAATTGATAGTAGGCATAATAGACAGGATCTGAGGGATTTCCTTACAAATCGATGTTTTAAAGTGTCCCTAAGTGTCCCGCTCTGACTAGGTTGACGTGTTCCTCTTTAGATTTGGTGAAGATAAGGATGTTATCTAAATAAACCAGGACCCCCTTAAATAGGTGCTCCCTTAGTACCTCATTGATTAATTGCATAAATACTGCGGGAGCCCCTTGTAGTCCAAATGGCAAAACTTTGAATTGGTAGCACCCCACTGGGTTTTCCATTCATCCCCTTCCTTAATTCTAACATGGTAATACGTTTCTCTTAGATCTAGTTTAGTGAAAATTCTTCCTTTCGAGAGGTGGGATAACATGTCCTTCGTGAGGGGTAAGGGGTATAGGTTGCTTTCACTGATTGTATTCAAAGATCAGTAGTCCACGCACAAGCGTAAAGTGCCGTCCTTCTTCTCTCTAAAGAGGACTGGGGCATCTACTTTAGGCTTGGCAGGTTCGATGAACCCCCTTTCTAGGTTTTTATTTATGAACCTTTCCATCTCCTCCTTCTCCTTAGGGCTCATGGAGTATAGTCTGGGCTTCAGGAGTTTTGCCCCGGGCTTGAATTCTATGGCACAATCCGTGGGTCAGTGAGGGGGGAGCTCATCCGCCCTCTCCTCACTGAAAACTTCAGCAAGGTCTCGGTATTCCTCTGGTATTTCGGGTAGCCCCTTTTCTTCTCCCATTGATGCTTTTTCCGTTCTTAATTTTGGTAGGACTCCGTGGGGTTTTAAGTCCATAGGGTCCTCCTTCGGGAAATTGATTTCTGCTGTCCTCCAATTTACCCAGGGGTTCCATTTCTTTAACCATTCCAGCCCTAGGATCACTGGGCATTCCATGCCTGGGGTCACTACAAACGTTATGTCTTCCTCATGATTTCCCAGGGATAGGTGGACTGGTAAAGTGGCTAGGGTAGCTGGCCCCCCCCCTTCTATGGACCCATCTAACTAGCCAAATGAGATTGGTTGTTCCAGCCTCCTCACCGGAATGCCCAAATTCCCCACTAGCGTCGGGCTAATGAGGCAGCGGGTGCAGCCAGAGTCTATTAAGGCTTTCACTTTGACAGCTTCGGGCATGGAGGGAGCTAATATAGTCACTGTCTTGAGGAGGGGTGCGATGGGTCCACTTACCAGGGGTTCGCCCTCCGAGCTGTCGTCTGAGGTGTCCACTGGCCCTGCGGTGTAGGCTGGAGTTCTCTCCCCACGTTGGGCAGAGGTTGGGGACTCCACAGCCTCTATCGCTCTCATGGCGGGTTCTTTTGGCTTGGCTGGGGACTTCCCGGACTTCCTGGCCGGTGATCGGTCTGGGTTGTGCTGAGGGGCTTTTGAGTGGCATTCTACGGCCCGATGCCCCTCTCTCCCACATTTGAAACAGCCCGTTGGCTTCTTGGCCGTAGTCAATGGTTTTGCTGGCTCATGTGTCAGCTCAGGCGGCGAGCGGCCCCATGGTTTTCCTTGGCGGTGCCTCTTCAGTAGGTCGATCTCTGCTTCCTCTGCCAGGATGTACCATTCATCGAGTTGGTGTGGGTCCCCCTGGGGCAGGCAAGCATCATATAGGTAGTAATTTAGGCCGTCTTTGAAATGGCTAAGGAGGATGTCTTCCGGCCAGTTCAGCTTGCTGGCAATGGTCCGGAATTCTTGTGTATATTCGGCTACTGGGCGTCTGCCCTGCCTCACCATTTTGATTCTTTCGCGGGCTTTGCGATCAGCCAGGGGGTCCTCGAATTGCCTTCTCAGAGAGGACATGAAACGGTTGAAGTCGTTGAGCTCTGGGGTGTTGGAATCATGCATGTTCACCACCCAATCTGCGGCCGGTCCATCCAGAGAGGATTGCACGATACGGATACGGGCTTTGTCGCTGGGGATGTGCTGCCCATATTCTTCCATGTAGCTGAGGACTTGGGTTAAAAAAAACCCAAGCGTGTCGGCTCCCCCTTGAATTTCGCATCCGGTGGTGGGAATCTTTGAATGGATCGGTGCCTTCGCCGTCGGTGGTATTGTCTTCCATCCTGATCACCATCTGTGGGTCCACGGGGAGTGGGGGCTGCTGAAGTGGTCGCTGCTGGTCCAGCGGACGTCCCTGGGACTACAGGTTCCGATTCCCCCTCAGTGTCTCTCCAGCTACAGCTGCAGGTGCTGGTGCAGCCGCAGGGCTCTGATTTCTCCTCCCCTAGAGAGCCGAGGGTTCTTCTCATCAGGTCAATGGCTTTCTCTAGGATCCAGTTCGAGTGTTGTGCACAACTTCCTTCCTCTTCACTAACATGCAGAAATTTCTCCATCTCCTGCTTCCATTCTGGTCGGTGGCTGCCCCGTCTCAGGGTCACCTTTCTCAATCTCTTTTCCTACTTGCCTTTCTTTCCAATGCCTATTGACCACCGAGGTTTGTGGTTATGCGTCTCCACCATCTCTTCTCCTGAGGAGTATGACATTTCAGATCCCGACAGCTGGCAGGTTCTCTGTCGGGGGGAAGGCTCCCTTTCCATGGGGTTTCCTTCCTTCCCTGCCTCGTCGTCTGACATTGTATTTTTTGCAAAGTCCCCCAGCAAGGTTCTTCCTTCCAGGTTGACTATTACTGCAGATCCTGTCTAATGTAAGGAACCACTTCAATCCACATCTTAAGAAAGCAGAACTCTTGGAAACAATCTCTTCCAACAGGAACTTTTATTAAGAGAAATTGATAGTAGGCATGATAGACAGGATCTGAGGGATTCCCTTACAAATCGATGTTTTAAAGTGTCCCTAAGCAACCCCCACCCCGCAGTTCTTCCGGGCGATTCAGACCGGCAAATTTCTAGGTGTTAAATCCAGGAAAGATAACATCAATCCGGCTCCATTGTGCACGATCATTCAACAGCTCTTCACACCTTATTTTGATGATGAAGAAATAAACCAGATCTCGGAGGGCTGTATCCTTTCACCCCACTTTTCCTAGCTGGCCGGTAAGGAGGAGACGTTCAGAGGGGCATAGGATAAAAAGCAAATGGTTACATTGTAATGGTTAGCAGACACGAAAGCGAATAAACAAAAGGTTACTTTGTAGTGAATAGAGGAAGTGAAAGTAATAAAACCCGCATGCATATCCCCCCCTCCCCCTTGGGAGTATGACAGGATCCAAGAAAGGGTAAGAATTGGTTTTAGATCAGAGAAGATAAATAGAAAGGAAATATAACTGGATTCTGACACCTCTCTAAGCAGTTTACAGAGCTAGCATATTGCGCCCAACAATCTGGGTCCTCATTTTACCAACCTTGGAAGGATGGAAGACTGAGTCAACCTTGAGCTGGTGCGAACTGAACTGCTGGCAGTCAGCAGAGTCAGCCTGCAATTCTGCATTCTAACCACTGCACCACCATGGCAAATCAAAGCATCATTTCTCCAGGCCAAAACCTGGAAACGTTTGATTTAAAAGTGACAGATATTGAAAAGACTTCATCTTTCTTCTTACAGGAACATCACTGAAAGGCAGTGTTTTAACTTCCAATTCACTTACTAGCTATGCTCCTTCTTACAGTTCCAGTTATATGTAAATCTACGTCTATAGAAGTGAATATTCCCAAGGATCTCGTTGGGGGAATGGACCTCTCACTTACCAATGGCTCCTGCAAGGGAGTGTCCAATGGCACCCATGTCAACCTCATCTTCTCTCTGAAAACCTGTGGAACATCTATAGATGTATGTATTGATTGCATTTGTTTGTTTTAGTCTTGCATTCATATCCTATCTTTCCTCTTGAGATCTCAAGGTAGAGTCCATGGGGATCTCTCCTCATTTTTTGCACATAATATAACCTTTTGAGATAGAGCAAATGAAAGAGCAACTGGGCCAAGGGTGTCTACAAGTAGTCTTCAAATTATGACCACAATTGAGCCCGACATTTCTTTTGCTAAGCAAGACATTTGTTAAGTGAGTTTTGCCTCATTTAACAACCTTTCTTGCCACAGTTGTTAAGTTAATCACTGCAGTTGTTAAGTTAGCAACATGGTTGTTAAGTGAAGCTGGCTTCCCCATTGACTCTGCTTCTCAGAAGGTCGCAAAAGGTGATCACATGACCCCAGGACACTGCAACCGTCACAAATATCAGTCAGTTGCCAAGTGTCCGAATTTTAATCACATGACCATAGGGATGCTGCAACGGTCCTAGGTGTGAAAAATGTGTATAAGTCACTGTTTTCAGTGCCGTTGCAACTTCAAATGATCATTAAATGAACTGTTGTAATTCGAGGACTACTTGTATTGAGGACCATGTTCAAGTGAAGTGTCATCTTGGCCCTCTGCACTTCAACTTGGCCATTATACTTTATTCCGCCATTATTCTATTTTCCACAGTGGCTTTAGCATACTTAAACAAACGGATGCATCTGTCACTTGAAGTGCAGACCTAAGTAACTGATCTATATATAGATTGCCTAGCAACCATGTGGAGCAAAAAAAAAAATCTCAACCTTTTGCTTTCAACCTGCTTCTCTGCCGCTGAGCAAAGACCATTGTTTAAAAATCTGTAGATCAGTGGAATAGACTTAAGAGTGTTGTGTTATGGTTCTGACAGATGAAACTGCCAATCCCACTGTGGGACCTTCCTAAAGAATCCTAGAAAATGAAATTTCTGCAAGCTTTCCGAATTATGGTGTTTGTTCCCTTGTTATATCCAGGAGCAGACTGAATAGGAGAAAATGCAAAAATAATGATGACTGCTATTATGATTCTTCTTAAATTATCCAGACAAGAGTAGAGCCTCAAATAGCATCTCCTTCTCCACACCATTCATTGATTTTCAAATACAGGTAGTCCTCAACTTACGACCACAATTGAGCCCAAAATGTATGTTGCTAAGCAAGACATTTAAGTGAGTTTTGCCCCATTTTACGACCTTCCTTGCCACAGTTGTTAAGTGGATCACTGCACTTGTTAAGTTAGTAACATAGTTGTTAAGTGTATCTGGCTTGCTCATTGATTTTGCTTGTCAGAAGGTCACAAAACGAGATCACAGGACCCAGGGACACTACAACCATAAATATGAACCAGTTGCCAAGCATCCTAATTTTGATCACGTGACCACGGGGGATGCTGCAAAGGTTGCAAGTGTGAAAAATAGGTCACTTTTTTCAGCGCTGTTGTAACTTTGAATGGTCACTAAATGAATGGTTGTAAGCCAAGGACTACTGTAGACACACACACACACATTACACACAAGCTTTTGGGAGTTGAAATCCACACAGCTTTAGGTTGCCAAATTTGAAAAAGACTATTCTAAAGGAGAGAGTGAGAGTTAATTTATCTATCATCTATCAGGTCCCAAGTGATATCAGTTATTTGATGATAGGCAATTAGAAACAAATTTAATGAAACCAAGAAGGGAACTCTTGTTTACTTCTTTTATTATTGTAGGCGCAATATTCATTATGCTTGCCTTTTGCCTTTCTTGATGAATTCCGCAATTGATTTTTGTAACTCGCTAAAATTTGACTTTTGTGCTAAGTTATGGCATAATCCTGTTAGCCCAAAGAGAATTCCAATTTCTCTCCAGAAGGGCATTTTTAATTAACTGTAAACTGTTTTTAATGAAAATAATAAATACTGGAATATTTTACTTTTCTAAGGTCATTGTATAAGCAGAATTTTTATGATCTATGGGTACTATTATTTTTTCTTATTCTTATAATGTATTTTGTTTGTTATGGCAGATAATAATATAACTAGCCCTGCTCATTAACCCTGGAAACCTTATTAGTCATGCATAGCTTATTAGCAGAGTCTCCATAGGGCCCTTCTAATATATGGGCTAGAAATATATTCTTACAAAAAATAGAAACCAACTCTAGATGGCTGGTTTCTGGTTCTTGAGGTCTCTTTTTGGCTATTTTCTTATTTTTTTTGTATTCTTGCAGATCATCACCTATCAATAATGCTGTTCCTGACATATTCTTTTATTTAGATGGTCCGCCTAATTTCACCGTACCATCTTTGCCCTCTGTTTACAGGTAGTAAATGATAAAATAGTTGCTACGAATATGGTCACTGGCTTGCCAAAGCAAACACCTGGCAGTAATGGCGACATCATTGTTCGCACAGGAAAGCTGCTGATCCCTGTCACTTGTGAATTCCCTCGCCACTACACCATCTCGGAAGGCTACATCCCGAATGTGAAGAATTCGCCACTGGAAATTATGGGGCACAATCAAGGTGTCTTTCCCTTCACCCTTGAGATATTTAAAGACAAAGATTTTGAAGAGTCCTATCAGGACTCCCTTCCCACTCTTAAACTCCGAGACTCTTTATATTTTGGGATTGAGCCCTTGGTGCACGTGAGTGGTCTGGAGACATTGGTGGAGAGTTGCTTTGCTACCCCTACATCCCAAACAGACGAGATCCTGAAGTACCACTTAATTCGAGATGGGTAAGCATTGACCACTTCCGTCTTTGAGCTGAGATTTAAAACTCAGGTCCTTTGATTATTTAGTCACCTAAGTTTGAGGAAAGAAAGGAAGTCCAATCTTTCTTAAGACTATCAGCAGGCCTTTTGGCCAGCAGAGAAATTGGAACAAGGCCCAGCTGTCATGATTATGCAGGCAAAACTATCCACTTCATAAAAAGGAAGCAGAGGCTGAGCAAATAGATGAAATGGATTTACTGGTATCCCACCTTTATCATTTTTACAAATAACTTAAGGCAGCAAATATATTCAACACACCTTCCCCCTCCTATTTACCCCACAACAACAGTCCTGTGAGGTTGGTCAAGCTAGAAGTGAGTAGTCCTAAGTTAACCAGCTGGCTTTCATGGCTAAGTCGGGACTCGAACACATAGTCTTCCACTTTCTAGCCTGGTTGCCTTAACCACTAGACCAAATTGGCTCTCATTTACAATTAAAATTACAATACTGTTCAGCAGAGAAAGTTTCCTTTCTGATGATAATGGTGACCATAATTAGGTGGCCATAATTAAAGACATTTGCCCTTTTTATGTAGCCCAGCTGTTCACGCATCATTAGAGATATTTAACATTAATTAGCAGAATTATCTTTTATAGTTGTTCCAGGCCTCAGATCCCAGTCCTTTTGCCTTTGCAAAGAATTCATTTTTTTTGTATGAGAATTGTATTTACAATGTTCATAGGTAAGCATCCACTCTTGGTTTCTATCCATTTTTAAATTATTCCTGGTTGCACAGTCAGCCAGATGTTTAGACTGGATTTGGCATTTTTATCTATCTAGTGAGTCCTTCCCAAGGACCTGGGGTAGACAGATGTTGTTGGTATTAAAGGTATCGTTGCAGGATATAAGGTGTTCCAAGTAGGGCTATCTTTTGCAATTGACTGATGGTGATTTTTGTCAGTGCTGATGGTGTTCAAGTGGTGCTCCAGTTGTTTTGGGATTGCACCCAAGGTGCCTATTACTATTGGTACTATCTTTGTTTTCTTTTGCCACAGTAATTCAACTTCTATTTGTAAGTCAAATAGAAATCTCAAATCATATTGTAATCTTCTCCTGTTCTTTTCTTTCTATTTTGCTCCTCTCCAGGTGTTACAATATCCACTAGCCAGACTTTTTTGTTATTAACAATTGTTAATAATTGTTATTAACAATTGTTATTAACAATTATTTTAATATTATATTTTATCCCACCTTTATATACATGTATATGAATGTGTGTGCATACACACACATTCTATATATAACTCGAGGCAGGCAGCCTTTGTATTGCAAATCTTAAATTGTACAGGATAATTAGATGTACAGTATATGATGATCATAGCACCCTGTATGAAATTTGATTCCAAATCTTGTAATCCCTGTGGTTAGGTAGCCCAAACCACCATGACTATGAATAAGAGAGAGGAGGGGGATCGGCCAAGAGTTTTGTAGACTGAATCTTGAGAATGGAAACCCAGAGATGGCAAAATATCTCAAATGAACCGCAAACTACTGTAGGGACAGAGAATTTGAGCAATAGAGAGGAAAATATGACACAACTAGGTGGCAAGAGGAAAAGAGAATGATTAGGTAACCCAAGGTAGTAGAACAAGGGTCTTCAAACTTGGCAACTTTAAGACTTGTGGACTTCAACTCCCATAATTCCTCAGCCAGCCAAGGCTGGCTGAGGAATTATGGGAGTTGAAGTCCACAAGTCTTAAAGTTGCCAAGTTTGAAGACCCCTGTAGTAGAACTTAAAAGGACATCTCACAAACATGAGGAGAAATACTTTGGTCTCACCTTATATCTATATGAAGTGGCCGTATGCCCCCTAATCTTCCTAGTCATGACCAAAGAGATCGTGAAAGATCAGAGTTGATTGGAAGAAGTACAATTTCAGTGCAACTGGGAGCCCTAATAAGCTACCATTTAAATACTTGTGTTCAGCTGGAGGTGAATAGAACTTCCCCAACCGATGGTTAAATTTATGGTTTAGCCTCAAGTTATATATGGACTCAAACAGATTAGGCAGGGATTGTATAAAAGCAGTAACAAATTCACAGTATCTCTGACTGCTTTCAAATGAATTGTTCCTGGACTAGTTAACAGACCACCAAATATTCAAAATATTAAAATTAATCACAGCTTGGCTCAAGGAACTGTAGAATAATTCTTGATTTCTTTATCACTCTCATTGGTTTGTTCCATGTTTCTGGATGCTCAGAATTCAGATTCCAAGCATTTGTATGCCCTGCTGAACATCAACATTCACAAATAATAAAATGACGGCAAGTGCAAATAAATAAACCCAAAGCAACAGCAACAGGAAATGGCAGTCTTGAGACTTTCATCATTGCAAGTTAACTATAATGTTTAGGCAATTCTAAGGGTATAGTGTTCCTTTAGAGAAATGAAAGATTAAATAAACAGTTGGGGTCTCTTAAAATATAAATCCTCTAAGCAAATGGAAGGGCAAGAAAGCATTTACTCATTATGCTAAACCACACTTATGATTGATGGGCTGGAAATTATTATCCTAACACATACCACATAAAGGCTGAAGTTTTGGGACAGCCCAAACAAACCACAAAGCTTGTTGAAAAAGAAGTGTGGTTGATGACTCCTCCTTTGAAACCCAGTGTTAGATCTGCCTCACCTTGAACCTCTAAGTAAAAACGACTCTATTTGTTGAGAAAGATATAGTTTACTAGAAGTCTTTTAGAAAACTTTTCCTTTCCTTAGGTGCCTCCCATTGCTGCCTTCCCCCAATCAAATTCAAAGATGTTCTTCGAATAGTCACTTCAAGTGACTGCATGCAGCTGTGTTCCGTTCCCAGCCGGTTGATCTTGAAGCCACGTCTCAGGGAGATACAGTGAACTTTTTGCTTCCCTTGAAATCTCCTCCCCCTCCCATCCAACCCCAACCCCTCCCCCCCATAGAATCCATGGCAGACTGTCACCGAGTAATAGTAAAGCGCAAGCATGTGAGGTGGCAGCTGACACCCAGCTTGGAAACTAGGAGTACACTTACTCTGTAGATGGGAGCTAACTCAGATTCCACACAATAATTGTTTTCTCTGCTGCTGAAATTCTTTTAGAAACCACTTTGGTGCTAAAGGAGGGCCTTGCACAGGAATGCCATAGAGCCAGTTCTACTTGCATAAGCCCTGCATTCTTAATCATAGGAAGTAGCGTCTCCTTGCCTATGGCACATGTAAACATATACTGTGGAAAAGAAGAAGGCTTTTGATGAAGAAAGATATCCAGATGAAGCACAATAAAAAAAGATTTCCCAACTGTGTTCTTAAAAGCCAGATTGCCTACCATTAAGGACATATCTCTTGCTAGACTAGGCTATTTCAATAGTAAGGGGAAGAGATGACAGTTTTAAACACAATGGGATAGGTGGGTTTTGCTGTACAACACAAACCTTCTAAACATCTTGTAGCACTATAAATATTAGCCAATTTCTAATGCCATAAACCTGAATGGGCTATATTCCACCCTATAGCAAATACAGTTCCTAAAATACAAAGTTTTTTTTTCCAGATTCGTAGTTAATGACATTCTTGTCCTGAATATCTATTACATGGTTCTATTTTTTTTAAAATAACAAAATAAAATACCCTTTTAAATCAATGTAGAGCAGGGCTTTTCAACCAGTGCTACGTGTACCACCTGTGGTACATTGGCACCTGGCAGGTGGTACATGACCATCCTAGAAAAATGGTAGCGGGGGAGGAGAATGAGCTGAACCGGTGGCAGCACCGCACAAGCCTAAGCGAGAGATGGCTGGAGCTGCAGGGCTGTCAGGGCTCAGTGGAAGTGCCAGGATCAGTGCCACTTTCCAGCTGATCGGCGCTTCTTCGGGGCTGTCAGGGCTCAGTGGAAGCGCCAGGATCAGTGCCAGGCTCCAGCTGGAGCTCGGCGCTGATCCTGGTGCTTCTGCTGAGCCCAGAAGAAGCACCAATCAGCTGGAAAGCAGCACTGATCCTGGCACTTCTGCTGAGCCCAGAAGAAGCGCCGATCAGCTGGAATGTTGCATTATCTCCAGGGTCTTATGATTTACATTCAGATGCTTGGCAACTGATTCATATTTATGACGGTCACAGTGTCCCAGGGTCATGTGAAGTGATTAAAACCTGCTGCAACCACCCAGCAGACGGGGGGGGGGAATAAAAACCAAACACCTCCCCACCCCACCCCCGCTGCCAATCCTCAACAGAAATGCTTACAACAATGAAAACCTCGGACAGGAGGAAGAGTGCCACTGGGTTGGCAGGCAGGTGTCTTGCTCGGCTGTGGCTTGGGGGGCACTTTTTTCAGTGCCATTGTAACTTTGAACAGTCACTAAGTGAACTGTTGTAAGTCGAGGACTACCTGTACTTTTTTCCTTTTTTTTTTTTTTTTTTTTGGTCATCAAGTTTTTCACACCTTGCTGGGTGACTGGTGGTACTTGGATGTTGCCATATCCTAAAAGTGGTACAATGGGTGAAAAGGTTGAAAAGCCCTGAGAGTGATCATGCCTTCAAAGAAGGTTTTATGTAGCATCTGGTGTTTATCCAATCTCTTAATTTATGTTGGTGCTGTTGTTTGCTGATGCACTTCATACATTTATAAGTTCCCCTAGGGATCATCTTTATACCTGTTATTTATGAAACAATTTTAGACGTATTATCCCTAACATTTTCATTTGTGAATAACAATGTTCCTTCATAAATGTTTTATGGAGTTCATTAAATCTCACTGATAAAATGACAGGTGGAAATTTACTAAATTGGCATTCTGGCATTCTTATTCTTCTAATGCTAAAATTACAGCACAATGGAAATGTATGTTAAAGTAACTCAGTCCTAGTCTTGAGTGTTGAACCATCTGTTTGGATTCCTTACCATTCCTTCCATTGTTCTTTGGAGTAGTTCTGCTGTTAATCACAAAGACACACGTTGATTGAACATTAGAGAAATGGAGAAAACTTCACAAAGTCAAAAAAGCATTAAGGAGCATCTGTTGTAGGGATAAAAACAAATCAAGAAACAGCTGAGATCAAAGCCCCACCTCTTTTATCTATAATACACATCCAAAAAATAGGCTGGGCTTTGAATTTGAACAGCAACCTTCTTGAATTTTTGAATTTCTCCTCATTTACTCCCTACCCTCCAAGGATGGCCTTGGAAGAACTACTCCCTGGAGTAAAACTAGGTGTACCTCATAATCCTGAAGAACTGCTTGCTGGAATTGGGTATATCTAGTTTAATGAAGAGAAGGACTAGGGGTGAAATGATAGCAGTGTTCCACTATTTGGGAGGCTGCTACAAAGAAGAGGGAGTCAAGCTATTCTCCAAAGCACTTGAAGTCAGGGCAAGAAGCAACGGATGGAAACTAATCAAGGAGAGAAGCAACCTAGAACTAAGAAGAAATTTCTTGGCATTAGAACAATTAATCAGTGGAATGGCTTGCCTCCAGAAGTTGTGACTGTTCCAACACTGGAAGTTTTTAAGAAAAGACTGGAAAAGCCATTTGTCTGAAATGATATAGGGTTTCCTGCCTGAGCAGGAGATTGGACTAGAAGACCTCTAAGGTCCCTTCCAACTCTGTTATTCTATTCTGTTCTGTTCTGTTCCCTTCTGTTCCCTTCCGTTCCACTTCATCCATTCCACTCCATTCCTGCCACTTAGCAAGGAATTTTCTGCCATTCACCTTTCTTTGTAGAAGATGACTTGGTAGCATCATAATCCATATTCCAGGTGCCATTGATTTTTTTAAAACTCTCACAGAGACCTAAATACAGAGTATTTATCTGAGTTCTCTCTCTGTCTCTCTCTTTCCATCTCTCTCTCTCTCTCTCTCTCTCTCTCTCTCTCTCTCTCTCTCTCTGTGTGTGTGTGTGTCTCTGTCTCTCTCTGTCTATGTCTCTGTGTCTGTCTCTGCCTCTCTGTCTCTGTCTCTCTCTGTCTCTGTCTCTGTCTGTCTGTCTCTCAATTGATTTATTATAGCATAGGTTTTAACTAGCAAAGATAACAATATTTTCTTACATGGACTATTCTTTGAAGCCTGTCTTACCACAGAAAAAAATGTTGAACTTTTCTTGGTATGGTTACAAAATGATTCCCCCCCCCCATCTAGCAATAATACAAGGAATGACAGTCCACATCCTGAAAATTCAGGTTCTGTCTGATAATCTCTTCTCACTCAGGATAAATGCAATTAATGAGCAATTTATGTCAGATTCCAAGAGGCAAAGGTTATTTCTATTTAGGACATTGCTGTCCACGTCTGGTACTTTTCCTTTGCTTTTTGTTCTGGGTAGCAAGTTTTATAATGTTCAAAGTTTGCATTCTGGAGATTAGATTGCTGGTAAGCATTCCCTCGTGTTATCATTCACCACCAAAGAAGATACTTTTTCTTTGAAGACACAGACACAGTCCCACAAGAAGCTAGACACTGAGGAATAACAACACTCATTCTCAGTATTTTTGTGTCCTTAGAATGACATCTCATTTTTCAAGGAAATTCATTTTGCTTTCCTCAGCCTACTTTCTTTATATTAACTCAGTTGGTTTTGATTCTCATTAAGGCTCAGAAGGCACATTGACAAAACAACCCCCCCCCCCACAAAAGATGTTGGTAATCATTTGATTAATTCATCTTTTGGACAGAAATCCTGAAAACCTATAAGCATAATGGAATAAAATGATTTGGGGATAATGCATTGTGTTGCCCATTTCTTCTCTCAGATAAGTGTCTTAGTTATTTGCAGGAGTGTCTGGCAGGGAATGAAGATAGCAGTCACAGCTCTCTGATTGATGTCTTGCTCTTTTTTGGAGTGCATCACAGTGTACATTCAAAGAGGGGAGGGCTTTGATCCCAGGAGTGTGGCAGCCATTTTGATATTTTCCTCTTTGTGAATACAGTTGGTTATTTGCCAATAACAAAATAATTAAATACAGAATATTGAATGCATGCTCTATACATTCAGAAGGTCCACTTCCAACCTGTGTCTAAAAACTACTTTCTCCAACTCAAGGATTTGCAATCTACTTTAAAGAAATGTACAAAAATTAACATAAAAGTTCAGGTTAAAAATTGTCAGGAAAAATTGTTTGACTTTGTTGTCATTAATCCCATGTTTTTGGGAACCTGAGAAGAAAAGAAGAAAAATTTCCTACAATATTTTCTCCATTAGCTCTTTGGTTTTGCCACGTCTTTGAGTCATCTTTGTTGAAGAAATCAAAGGTTGGCTAAGGATTTCTTTGATTTAGGATGCTGGTAAATCTTTTGGTCCTTAGCAGAACTGCAAATCCAGACTGTGAGGGAAGCCTAATGCATTCTTTTAAGCATTTTTTTTGTTGCGATGGGTATTTTTTACATTTCTGGAATGCAATTAGACTCCATTTCTGTTTTTTCATCTTCAGTCTTGGCTGACTACCAGTAGAACTAAGACGGCAATATGTGTGCCTGCCAGCCTCCCTGGAAGGCACTAAAATATCTTCTTTCTTTTGACCATCACTCTATGAAAGCCATTGACATTTGTCTTCTCTCCCCTTCTCCTCAGCTGTGTTTCGGATGATTCGATAAAGCAATATACATCAAAGGATCACCTGGCTAAACACTTTCAGGTCCCAGTGTTCAAATTTGTGGGTAAAGACAACAAGGTGAGCAAAAATTCAAATTCCCCGAATTTAAGAAAAGCTGACCAACTCAAAAGTCTATTGAAATGGATTAGCAGAAGATCCAGGTGCCACCAAGATCTTCTCTCACTTTTGATAGATTTGACTAGGAGAACATGAAAATGAATATTATTGGTAAATGGGGGTTTAAGTTAATTAAAAAGTGGTTTAGAGGCAAAACCAAATTGGAGAAAGCCAATATTAATACTGTAAAAGATTTGCAAAATGTTTTCAAGTCTTGCCTAGCCCTGATGCTTTCTTCTTTTAATTCCCAAACCTACCATATTCTCTTTCTCCTGAGTTGTATCTTAGACGAAATGGACTGTCTGAGATTAGTTGCTAAACACTACCCGTTGCACCAAATAGATGATTTCACAGCTTGGTTCCCTTGGAAATTTTGTATTATTATTTTAGAATGGGCGATATTAAAACTGTCTGTTCTGAAATGAGAACTTCTCATGTGCAAGCACTTTTTAACAATTCAGTCTTTGCAAGATAAATAAATATAAGTGGATTCTTCCTAAGAATTCAACACTACCCATTTTATGACACTAACCAAAACATTCAACAATGAGTTTCGGATTGAACCAAAACTGCTGGCAGCCTAGCAATTTCAAAATTTCAAGGAAAGAATGACAAGGAAACCAGCTTTTATTCTACAGTGTAGAGGTATCATCAGTTTTTCTTGAAAAAAAGTTAACACCATTATTCCTTTTAAGTTTTTGCTCAGGAATAAAATACTACTGTTATCTAAAATGATATAAAATCTGTCTGCTTTTAAAGATCTCCAACCATTCTGACTCATTCTCTGAAGCTCACATCTAGTGTTGGACAGATCCATTTAATTTGCCTTTGCAAATGTATCTGTTTGAGGTAAGGGCTATAGCTGGATGAAAGTAAGCCTGGACTTTTATTTGGATATTCGAGCTGGAGGCTGACATAGTGTCTGTTCCATATTATGGGATGGCTGAAGGTTCAGTGCAAATAAAATTCCACCAGGCTAATGTTACTTCTACTGTTTTATTTCTGTCTTCACCTCCTGAATGAGAGAAATTTCAAAATATTGTACCAAGAACTGCAGCTAAGGCAAAATGAATACATGTCTCTATCTCTTAGACTGCCAATCTCCAGACATGGGGGTCTGCTTCTTTCAATTTCTGGTATGAAAATCCATAGTCAGAAGCTTAGATATTCTTTGTGTCTGAGAAGCAAAGCAATATGAAATAGCATTTTTTCTGAGCCAGTGGTTCTCCTTCCCCTAGATAATGTATGTACGTATGTACGTATGTATGTATGTATGTATGTATGTATGTATGTATGTATGCATATAGGAAGGTATATATATGTAGACATAAATATGCATTTTTTTCCATTTAGGAAGTGTTCCTACATTGCCGTATTCTTGTATGTGGAGTAACAGATGAGAGATCTCGCTGCGCACAGGGTTGTCACAGACGGATGCGCAGAAGAGTTAAACCACAAGAGGAAGGGCATCACATCACACACCATATCCTGACAAGTGGCCCAATTAAAATTGATGTGCAGGCATAGATGTATGAATATATATACACAGATGAAAGCGTACAGCCCATTTCTTTCAGAAGCATATGCCCCCCTTGAGTTCAAATTAGATGTAATCTTACATCTCAGTTCTGTTGCATGTGGCAGGGACATTGCATGGGAAATTTGATTTTACAGGGTCAAAGCAGGGTCCTCTTCAATTAGACATGATTTATTCAAAGCACAGCCAAAAATGCAGGGCCATCCACAGCTCAAACAAATGTCAAGTTGAAGCTACAGCTGTACAATTGAAGCCTTGCCTCTTTTTTGTATACATCTAAACAAGTCTTCATACGTGTCAAAATTCTGAGTTTCTGTAAAGCAGTACTGACATTGGGATAACAGTTGGGACTGGTGGTAATGTATCAACATATTAAATTGTCATGCTTAATTGTGTGTGTGTGTGTGTTTTGGAAAGTTTACATGCTCATAGGCTTAATTATGGTTTCACGGATCTAGGATCTTTCCCTACTGATCTGAGATAGGCACTGCCTTCTGCACCCTCACAATACTTTAAAGCTGCTGGCAGTCTTTTCCTTCTCAACCAATTAATTTCAGAAGTTAATTGGCTACTAATCTAAAGGAAACACAACAAAGGCATATTTGTTGCATATCCTCCTAGCATATCCTCCCTAGGATAGGCAGTTCCTATTTGGAATCTTCCTCAGCTTCCCCATTCCCAAGAGCTTCCCTCCCCTCCTGAAATGAACATGTTGTAATAATTTACACAATTGCTCCACTACTTTCAGGCTGTTTTGAGAGATGTTTTCTCTGTGCCACTGCAGAACGATCACTTTCTTTTGAAAAAAAAAAGAAAACCCCCATGAAAAGCAAATGCAACATGAAAATAAGAAAGAAGGGGAAGGGTACCAGTTAATATGGAACCAATAAAGGAGAATATTTGTAGCTCATGGCTGAAATGAAGGGTCTTTGGTGCTCTCTGAGCTTGGTTGTTTTCTTGCAGATGTTTTATTACCCAAACTAAGTAACATCATCAGTGCTGGTAGAGGGAGTGGGGTTTGCTCTCAAGTTATATTTTAATCTTAACAAATGAAGTAAACACCCCAATCAAGGAACTGTCAAACAAGCTAACAGTAAACAGGCCAACCAAAGAATATCTAAGACCACCCCCACCAACACTGACAGGGCAAGCCACTAGAATATAAATTGAGAGCAAACTCCACTCCTTACTAGCACTGATGATGTTACATAGTTTGGGTAATGAAATGTCTGCAAGAAACCAACCAAGCTCAGAGAACACCAAGGACCCCTCACCATTAGGAACCCCCATTGGCCAGGTGCAGGAAAAGGAAAGGAACAATTCTTGGAAAGTGATGGTGCAAAAATGTTAGTGATGATTGGGTAGACAGCATTGTGGTACTGTGGAAAGAGCACTAGCCATTCTAATGCTTTCTTAACAGTTCTGCAGGTGTTGAGAATGTTCTCCATGATAATTAAGAAAATCTTGCAGATGGGAAGGAAAAGAATAATAATTTGCAGGTCATACAAGGATTGAAAACTTTCCTGTTCCCGGATTAATGCACACATTCATAAAGTTTTCAGCCTGCTCAA
Organism: Azemiops feae; assembly: GCA_023970755.1. Classification (NCBI taxonomy): domain Eukaryota; kingdom Metazoa; phylum Chordata; class Lepidosauria; order Squamata; family Viperidae; genus Azemiops; species Azemiops feae. The sequence continues at coordinate 1,038,927 of JALGBA010002262.1, read as the reverse complement.
ACTCAGGCTGTAATACTTGGCTATGCAACCATAGAAACTGACAGGCTCAAGTCTGAATTATTCAACTTCCTGAAGAGAAAACCGTGACATTTAAATACACATTTTTTCCAGAAAATTTATACATCACACTGTTACAGACTTTGGAAATGTTCTGCAGCTGCTTCATACCTTACTATTATCTCTTTCTTACCACTCTCCCTTCTTTTTTCCTTTATGGAATTATCGGGATTTTTTTCCCAACAACTTGATTTATGATAGCTCCCTATGCTGATTTAAGAAACTGTGCATCAGTTAATATTGTCTGCAATTCTCCCACCCATCCAAAGTAGATTTTTCCAAACTATTTTGAAAAAAACAAACCACATTAATATTTACACTACTGAAAATGACATGTTTTAACTTGCTAAATATGCTTTAAAAAAAAAATATTCTCAGAGGTGAGAGTAGTTTTCATGCAAATGTTTTCCTTTTCCCTCTTGATTCGAAAAGCTTGTTTTTTTTCATCAGGATACTATGATACTGTTGTGTATGCTGTTGTGTATAGATAGTCCTCAACTTACACTTTGTTTAGTGACCGTTTGAAGTTCCAGCACTGAAAAAAGTGACTTATGACCATTGTTCACACTTATGACTGTTGCAGCATCCCCATGGCCACGTGATCAAACTCAGATGCTTTGCAATTGACTCATATTTATGACAGTTGCAGTGTCCTGGGGTCGTGTGACCACCTTTTGCAACCTTCTGACAAGTAAAATCTGGAGAAGCCAGGTTCACTTAACAACCGTGTTATTAACTTAACAACCGAACTGATTTACTTAAAAACTGTGGCAAGAAAGGTCGCAAAATGGGGCAAAATTCACTTATGTCTTACTTAGCAACAAACATTTTGGGCTCAATTGTGGTCATAAGTCGAGGTCTACCTGTATTGTGATAACAAAAATTTGGGGGAACCAATGAAACATTCCTTATGAACAGCATGTCTTTCAACATGTCTTTCATAGGAAAAGGGGAAAAGGAAAGTTTTCTCTCTGGGGGATTGTGAAAAAGAACCAATCCATCTGATGTAAAAGATTGGCCAATGCAAACCCAATTATGTAGTACAATAAAGCAGTTCCAAATACTTCAATCTCAGTCAGAAGGAGATTTAATTCCATTCGCCTGTGTTCAGAGAAAAAAAATAGTCAGTTCTCTTTCTTTAGCGAGCAATGGGCAATCTACCAGAATGGTTCCATTTTAAAGAGGAGGATATGGAAAAAGAATCAGGACAGCCCAAGAGTTTTATGTGTATGAAATATATAGAGTTGCATCACTTGAAGTTGTAGAATAGTAGTAACTCTATGTAGTTAGAAGTAAATTCCTTGCAATCCCTGATAGTATTTTAAACCGTATATGTTATTTAATAAAAGTTTGAAATGCTCTGCATTTTATATTGTTCTTACCACCATGTACCATTTATACCTTTTTCTTATTATGAGATGATCTATAATTTTCCTCTTTAAATGGAACAATGATTTAGTGAAAATAAAATAAGTATTATACAATGACTTCATACTCTGATCTTGGCGTTTGTCTCTCTCTTGTCTTCAAGCAGATGCCCACAACTCTCGTTTTTGTGTCAAACTGAGATCTGCAGCTGGTAATCTAGTCAATATCGAGGGGCTTCTTTTTACAGCAATGTAAGATTTCTATGACTTTGTATCCCTTGAAAAACAAAAGCAACAGCATCTGAGGAAAGCCGTGGGCTTAGCATACATATATGGGCTGCAAAGGTGTATATTGTCAGTGTCATCTTGCAGCCTTTAGATCTTCTTTGATGCATGGATTGCTCATGTGCATCTCAGCTGCTCTTCTCATATGACAAATCATCTCTAAGTCAAGCAGATGCTCTGGGAAGTGGATAGAAGCAATTGGATAGAACAAATGAGGGTATCGGACCAAGCAATTCCATTGCTTTTTGGAATTTCTTTCTCAATCATGCTCACTTGACAATTAATGCATGGGTGGTCACAAGAAGCTGATTCCCAAGCCCCAAAGTTAAGAAACTTGTGCTTGTTCCAGAAGATAGAAGACCAAGCCTTTTGTAAACAAAGGATACCAGAAGCCAACATTGTCTCACACTACCAAACAGCTTGATGGTCATTTCACAATTCATCTCGTTCTTCTTCATTACAGATGCAGGCACTTCTTTGGCTGTTCATGAAGGGACGGCAACCCAAGGTCCTGACTGTTTGGAATATCGTATCGGCTATTGATTCACATGCTGTAGCAAAAGAGAAAGAGATCAAATCAGTCACCCCTTTCTTTTACAAGCCAACTGGGATTTCTTTTCCTTAGACCATAGAAAAGTGATCAAGATATGAGTCAACCTCCAGAACTGTGTCTAAAGTTTCTATGCCAACACAGCAAACAGGGCCCTACTATTCCCAAAAGCAACAGTTTTCTTGTTTTATGTAAGCTTCCAAAAATGGATCCAATATCATGAATATTGGTCTCTTGCTTGAGCAGGGGGTTGGACTAGAAGACCTCCAAGGTCCCTTCCGCCTCTATTCTGATTGATTTTGATTTTTTTTTTTATTTTGAAAAGGTGCAGTACTCACTTTAGGAACATTTGCTATAATAGTGTTATATATACAGCACTGACAGAAACATGAGGTAAAGAAATTTACTTGGACTTCAGTAAGGCATTTGATAAAGTAGATCACAACCTACTACTTGATAAAATAGAAAAATGTGGGTTAGACAGCATCACCACCAGATGGATTCGTAGCTGGCTGACCGGCCGTACTCAGCGCGTGGTCCTCAATGGAACCGCATCTACATGGAGGGAAGTGTGTAGTGGGGTGCCCCAGGGCTCTGTTCTGGGGCCAGTGCTCTTCAACATCTTCATCAACGATTTGGACGAGGGGATAGATGGGGAACTCATCAAATTTGCGGATGACACCAAGCTGGCAGGAATAGCCAACACTCCAGAAGACAGGCTTAAGATACAGGAGGACTGGACAGACTTGAACATTGGGCGCTATCTAACAAAATGAAATTCAATGGTGAAAAAAGTAAGGTTCTACATTTAGGCAAGAAAAACCAAATGTACAGGTATAGTATAGGGGGTACCTTGCTCAATAGTAGTAACTGTGAGAGGGATCTCGGAGTCCTAGTGGACAATCACTTAAATATGAGCCAGCAGTGTGCTGCAGCTGCCAAAAAAGCCAACACAGTGCTGGGCTGCATTAACAGAGGGATAGAATCAAGATCACGTGAAGTATTAATACCACTTACAATGCCTTGGTAAGGCCACACTTGGAATACTGCATCCAGTTTTGGTCACCCACGATGTAAAAAAGATGTTGAGACTCTAGAAAGAGTGCAGAGAAGGGCAACAAAGATGATTAGGGGACTGGAGGCTAAAGCATATCAAGTTTGCTGGAATTGGGTATGTCTAGTTTAATGAAAAAGAAGGACTAGGGGTGACATGATAGCAGTATTCCATATCTCAGGGTTGCCACAAGAAGAGGGAGTCAAGCTATTCTCCAAGGCGCTGAGGCAGGACAAGAAGTAATGGATGGAAACTAGTCAAGGAAAGAAGCAACCTGGAACTGGGGAGAAACTTCCTGACAGTTAGAACAATTAACCAGTGGAACAACCTGCCCAGAAGCGGTGAATGCTCCAACACTGGAAGTTTTTAAGAAGAGACTGGACAGCCATTTGTCTGAAATGGTATAGGGTTTCCTGCCTGAGCAGGGGGTTGGACTCGATGACCTCCAAGGTCCCTTCCAACTTTATTATTATTATTATTATTATTATATACCTTTAAAAAAAAGGCACTTTGTCCCTTTATTTTAATGTACAGGACTATTTTCATTTTTATTACATTAAGCCTTTAGTATCAAGAAATCATAAGCTGCTCAGTGCTACATTTCTCATCAAATATGCATGGTTCTTATCATCATGGAAAGGCATTTCTTCTTCTCTAAAGGGATTGCCATCTTTCTGTTTGGTCCTAAGGGGTGCGTGAGCTGGACCTCAGGCTGTATTCCAGGCTTAGCAGCACTAGTGCATCTTTGCCACTCAGCCAAAGTCCATTCCTGGCAGTTCTTTGGTACCTCAAATACATTGGAAATAGTCCAGTTTCTCCTTTCGCTGGCACTTTTGAGATAACTTGGACAATAAATTCTTTCCCATCAGCGAGAGAAGTCAATAAGCTGCAAAATGCTGTTATATTTATTGTTCCCTTCAATTTGGCATGATAACATGCTAAAAATATAGTAAAGATTGCCATTTTAAAAATAAAAGCTCTTATTTTCTGGACATGTGAAAGAGAATGAGCTGAACTAGAAACATAGCAAGGAGGAAAATGGTTTTAATATTTTTTTCCCTATGCCATTTTCCTATTTAAAGATCCCTCCTTCCCCTGTTGCTACATTATTACCCTGTGGCTAACTTTAGGGTCTCCTTTATCCAGTTAAGACAGAAGTTTTAATAGGTTTGCCTAAAATGCTCTTTCACAGGGCTATGCTTTTGCTTAGAAGCACTTTGGAGATCACCAATACCATCAAGACTATCAAACTGACAGGGCAAACCACTGTATATAAACAAAGAGCAAACCCCCATCTCTTCTAGCACTTAACATGTTTCCTAGTTGGGTAATGAAACGTCTGCAAGAAAACAACCAAGGACCCCACACCTTGGAGATCATTTCTGTCCAATTCATCCAACATGAAAGGCTACAAACAAGAGGTGCTCAATCCCATTCAGAAAAAAAGGAAAGAGAACAAGGGGAAAAGACAGTAGAAGTATCTATGGAGAGATCAAAGCAAGTTAACATGAGGGCTGCAGACGGGTGATCAAGAATTCAAGAAAAAAAAATAGTGGAGTTTCAGTCATGCAGTCATGACCATGTCCTGACATTTTTAGGACCCTTTTTCCCTGGAGGGGAAGGAAAATAGGATCCAATGTGGGTCAGTCACCGGGACCAGAAGTTCCCTGAAGATGGGCTCCAGCACGAGTCCAAAAGCTCAGAAGACTAAACCTCAGAAGACTAGACCCAGATTGGATCTTGCAACATTATCCTGGCATACATATATTCACCTTCATTTGTGGGAAGGAAAAGGAGAAACTGAGTCATTTTCAAGCATGATAATAATAATAATAATAATAATAATAATAATAATAATAATAATAATAATAATAATAATAATAATAATAATAATAATAATAATAATAATAATAATAATAATAATAATAATAATAATAATAATCTGGAGAGAAGCAGAATAGATGAGAAAGAACTGGAGAAGATAACAAAATACAAAGACCTACAAATAGAAATAGAAAGACTGTGGCAAAGGCAAGCAAGGGTAGTACCACTAGTAATAGGCACCTGGGGTGCAATCCCAAAACAACTGGAGCACCACTTGAACACCATTAGCATTGACAAATTTGCCATTTGTCAATTGCAAAAGGCGGCCTTACTAGGAACTGCTTCCATCCTGTGAAGATATCTGTAATACCATCAAACATCCACATCTGCCTATCCCAGGTCCTTGGTAAGGACTCGATAGGTAGACAAAAATGCCAAATCCAGTCTGAACATCTGGCTGACTGTGCGATGATCAATAATAATAATAATAAGAATAAGAATAAGAATAAGAATAAGAATAAGAATAAGAATAAGAATAAGAATAAGAATAAGAATAAGAATAAGAATAAGAATAAGAATAAGAATAAGAATAAGAAGAATAAGAATAAGAATAAGAATAAGAATAAGAATAATAATATTGGAAGGGACCTTAGAGGTCATCTAGTCCAACTCCCTGCTCAGGCAGGAAACCCTATACTATTTCAGACAAATGGCTGTCCAGTCTCTTCTTAAAAACAGTGTTGGAGCATTCACAGCTTCTGGAGGCAGGTTGTTCCACTGATTAATTGTTCTAACTGTCAGGAAGTTTCTCCTTAGTTCTAGGTTGCTTCTCTCTTTGGTCAGTTTCCATCCGTTGCTTCTTGTCTTCAGGCGCTTTGGAGAATAGCTTGACCCCCCCTCTTCTTTGTGGCAGCCCCTGAGATATTGGAACACTGCTATCATCTCCCCCCTCGTCCTTCTCTTCATTAAACTAGACATAGCCCATTCCAGCAACCGTTCCTTATATGTTTTAGCCTCCAGTCCTCTAATCATCTTTGTTGCTCTTCTCTGTACTCTTTCTAGAGCCTCTGTTATTGTACTTGTGAACTTAAGTGCATGTTAGAACACAGAACACAGAATCATAAGGCTGGAAGGGAACTCGGTGGTCTTCTTATCCAACCCCCTGCTCAAGAGCTCCTATATTATCCCAATTCAATGGTTGTCCAGTCTATTTTTGAAAACTTCCAGTGTTGGAGCACCGACAATTCCGGGAGGCAAGCTATTCCATTGATTGTTCTCAGTGCAGAAAATTTCTCCTTACTTCTAGGTTGGATCTTTCTTTAACAAGTTTCCACCTGTAGGAAGTCAGCCCCCCCCCCCGCGAGAATGAAATATTTTGGGGGATATTAAAAGAGGCAGGATAGAATATTTCCCCTGAAGGAGAAATGGAGAAAAAATCTTAGGCAGAAACAGCCCCAGTCTCCCTTTCCTCAGGCAGAAACCTGAGGAGGCCAACCTTTAGAAATGGAGATTTGGTAATCCATTCAGAAACACTGGGGCACAATAAATAGCTGGTGGGATTAAGAATTTACTTTCCCCCACCCAGCTCCAAGGACAATGGGAGTCAGGCAACAATAATTAGAATACCAAAAGGGCACACTCAACCACAGGTCAAAGTACATTTCACAACAGGCATCTCAAACACAAAGCCCCAAAGAAGGTATAAAAACCCACCCACTCTCAACTCCATTTATCAGCTGTCCCAGAACTGCATGCTGTTGCTGGTTCTGCTCATCAATAAACAGGAAGCTTCTTTCTTAAGCAGCCTCCATTTTATTCCCGGCTTGGAACTGGACCTGATTTTTCTTTCAACACACCCATTACTTCTTGTCCTGTCTTTTGGTGCTTTGAAGAATAAATCTATCTTTGTAACAGCCCCTCAAATACTGGAAGACAGTTATCATATCCTTCCAATCCTTCTCTTTGAGAAACTAGACTTACCTAGCTCCCTCAACTGTTCATCATATGATTTAGACTCCAGGCCCTTTATCATCTTTGTTGCTCTTCTTTGCACACTTTCTAGGGTCTCAGCATCTTTATTGTAATGTGGTGGCCATCATTAATATGATTAAAGGCCTTGAGACTAAAACATACAAAGAACTGTTGCAGGATTGGGGTATTGCTAGTCTAGAAAAAAGAAGGACCAGGGATGACATGATAGCAGTATTCCAAAATTTGAGAGGCTGCCACAAAGAAGAGGGGGTCAACTTATTTTCCAAAGCAACAGAGAGCAGGACAAGAAAGAATGGATGGAAACTAATCAAGGAGAGAAGCAACATGGAATTAAGGAGAAACTTCCTTACAGTGAGAATAATTAACCAGTGGAACAGCTTGCCTTCAGAAGTTGTGGGTGCTTCATCACTGGAGGTTTTTCAGAAGAGACTGGACAGCCACTTGTCTGAAATGGTATAGGGTCTCCTGCTTGAGCAGGGGGTTGGACTAGAAGACTTCCAAGGTACCTTTCAGTTCTATTCTGACTGACTGGATGCAGTATTCCAAGTGTGGCCTCATTAGTATGGTATAGAGCAGTATTATCACTTCTCATGATCTTAACACTATCCTTCTGTTGACGTAGCCCAGGACTGCATTGGCTTTTTTTGGCAACTGCAAGACATTGCTGGCTCGTATTCAAATGGTGGTCCTCTAGGACATATAGATCTCTCTGTGGAAGAAGATTTGCAAAAAAGGTCAAACTAGCACTTTCCTTATAGTCTCTGAAGTAAGGAGCTGGAGACAAGAGTACTGGGATAATGGGGACTCAGCCTCTCTAAACATTTCTGACCTGTAGGAACACTGTGGGACTTTCAAGCTCATGAAGAATCCCTGTGCAGAAGTGCCCTAAGTCTTGATGAAAAACAACTATTTCCCCCACTGTGGTTTCTTCTTCTTGGCTTCTGAAATGATTTATGAAAAATAGTTTCTTCTTTTCAGCAGAGTTTCTTACTTCTTGGCATTCTAGCCAATATTTATAACTTTATTCACCTTTATTAAACTAGTAGAACTAATCTGGAAAAGATTTTTGGCAACATGATTTAAAATATATAGCTTTATAAATATGCATGAGACATTTGCTACAAGAAAGAGAGAACATCTCCTTCCAGATAAATACTTAAAGGAGGATTAAAAAGAGAGAAGAGATAAATTCAAGGCAAGGAAAATGAATACAGAAATCAAGGATCGGGTATTTAAAAGGGTGCCTGGATCTGTGAGACCACAGAAAATTATATAAATGAGAAAAAAGTGCTTCATAATTAAAATATGGGTTTCATTATTTCTTTCAACTAAATTAATTCAGAAGGCAGACTATAGCAAAGGTTTGGAATCTAGAAGCCTAATATTTTCAGAGCTAGCTGTAATATGTTTGGGTATCATAATTTTTAAAAGAAGTGTATATGAATTCAGAAATACAAATGAGATTTTCTGTTCTAATTAGTATGATTCAGCATTTTGGGGGATTTTATTTAGGCTAACTGAAGGATAAATTTAGCTAATATGAGATAGAGTTTATTAGATCACCCAATCATTTTTTTTCAACAAGCTGTGCATTTATTATTTGTGGCTTTGTTATTGTTCTATATATTTCATTAATGTTGTTTATTATGAATAATTAATTATGTTGTTTTCATTAATTAAAACATATACATAACTCACAGAGTTCTTTCACTCTTTTCTATAAACTGTTAGATTTAATGATATTTATATGTAAATTGGAGCAGATTTAATGATAACACTATATTTAAATCATAATTATAATTAATAATTCAATAATTATTGAATAATAGAGACATACAACAGCAAGCAAACATTCTCAGAACAAAATAACCTAGTAGTGCCTCCAATATGATATTTATGAAAAATGGATTATACTATTAAATTCATATTCATCACAATGGTCTTAAAACATTATTTTCCATCATCCTTCTTTCCTTCCATTTTTCCCTTAGAAGGGTAGATCTTGCTTGTTTTTGTGTGATAGAAAAGGACTGAGGCTGTGATGGGATGCTCTTTAGATAGGATAAGGTCAAAGATCCCCTTAACAGATTGGAGGAAGATGTGTTTTGATCATAGCCAAAATTAAATGTTGCCCCTGTCTTATATACGGTGGGAGCTGTAGTGGGGCAGTGGTTAGAATGCAGTACTGCAGGCTGACTCTGCCCACAACCAGGAGTTCGATTATGACCAACTCAAGGTTGACTCAGCCTTCCATCCTTCCAATGTCCGTAAAATGAGGACCCAGATTGTTGGGAGCAATATGCTGATTCTGTAAACTGCTTGGAGAGCGCTGAATCTAAGTGCTATTGCTATATGATAATCTCTAATATTAGCTTGCTGGAAAAGTCACTCACCCCTAAAAGAGAAATGAGTAAACAGCTTCCCACGCTTCTAAGTGCAGGAAGAAATTGTGCTAGAAATTAAGTAGGAAAATGGAGGAAATAGCAAATGGTTTGTATACATAAGATTGTAGGTTCAGTTCTACAATCAGAAAGAGCTAAGATAGATGCTTCTCTGGACATCTAGAAGATAATGCCAGTGAATGTATTGTATCTAAACCTGAGCAAGGACAACTACCAGTCTAATCTTGTGTATTAAGGTAAATTCCTAGAGTAGCCTCATGCAGAATTGGGCTACATACCCAGAACTAGAGGACAATATCCTAATCCCAAACTTCATGGAAATCAAATTAGACTTCACCCCCATTTACAGATATATAAATAATTACTGAATTCAAACCTGGCAACCAAGAAGTAGTAAATCTACACATTTTATCACCCTAATGAAGCCAGTGAATTAGTAAGTCACTTTTTTTTAGACTGTCCCATACATCTGTAGCTCTGAAGTATGAAGTTCCTAATTTATCTTGTTACATTTGAAAACTAAATTAGCAACCCCTCTTCCATCTAATTGCTTCTGATTGAACCAAAGAGAACTTAATGGTGCATGGGAATGAAATGCTATTTTCTGCCTGAATGAGCTTTTTCAAAATATTTTGTTCAGTATTCCACGCCTTTTTTAACTCGCAAATATATTTTAATAAACTTCTGCATCTTTCAATGTAATAGCCTTCGTTCCATCCTTCCTTCCTTCCGCTGGCTGGCTTTAGAGCAGTGCCTCCCAACCTTTTGGGCACCAGGGACCGGTTCCATGGAGAGAGGTTTTCCCACAGCCTGGAAGGGGCGTGATTTCACATGTTGCCTGCATCCTGCGGATGGGACTTCGCTTGTTTGCGCGGACCAGTTTCTTGCATGCCACAGACCGGTGCCTGTCTACGGACCGGAGGTTGGGGACCCCTGCTTTAGAGGAAGTTTTGTTTTTAGTTATTCAGATGGAGGTACAGCCATTTGTTGAGTGGCTGTTCAAAATTACAACACCTCTGAAAAATGTGACTTATGAGCAATCCTCACACTGATGACCGTCGCAGCATCCCCATGGGCACATGGACAAAATTTAGGTGCTTGGCAACCAGCATGCATTTATGATGGTTGCTGTTATGTCCTGGGCCTTGCTGAGTCATTCAGCAAGGCTCAGAAAGGCTGCAGGAAGGTTGCAGAGACCCGGACAGACCACGTGTCTGCCCGGGACCCAGACAGGCTGTCTCCGGCCTTGCGCGCATGCGCAAGGTGGGAGAATGGCCTGCAATGATTGGTTGTGCATCACCTTGCAAGGGGAGTATAAAAAGGCCAGTTGCCATTGTGTTCTTGCTTCTGTTCTGTGAATGTACTTAACAAAGAGATCCTTTGTTGTGAACCTGCCTCGTCTCGATGTCTGCTTTGCAAGAACAGAACATTGGCGATGAAGGTGGGATTCGCCGCATAGGAAGCCAAAGGAAAAGAAGCTAGGGCCAACTCACCTGAAGGCCTGAAGCGAAGCGAAGTGCGGCGTCCAGGAGAAGCAACCGCCTGCCAGTATGAAGACGCTGGAGGTGGGCTTGGCTTCGTGGGACCCCTTCTCCTTCCTTGTGGCGAGAGACATCGAAGAGGCTATCGGTCACAATGATGTCCAAGCTGGGCCGTCTTGTCGAATTTGATGCTTCACACCCAGAACGATGGAGCTCTTACGTAGCTCGCGTCGAGAACTACTTCAGGGTGAATAAGATCCAAGAAGATGAATTGAAAGCTGCTACTTTGCTGTGTGTCTGTGGGCAAGAGACTTTTGACATTGCTGAGAACCTTGTAGCCCCAGCACCATTGGAGTCGATCGCCTATGCAGATCTAAAGAAAATGCTGCATGAGCATTTTGAGCCCAAGCTTTCTGTAATAGCTTGGAGGCACCAATTCGAGCAGCGGGATCAGTGGCCGGGAGAATCAGCTGCGAACTTCGTCGCGGCTCTGAGGCAGGCTGCTAGGCCATGTGCGTTCCAAGACTTGGAAGAGAGGCTCCGAGATCGACTCGTCTGTGGATTGTGAAGCCGTGAGATGCAACAAAAGTTGTTTGCTAGAGCTGATGTTTCCTTCCAAGATGCCCTGAGAGAAGTTGCAGCTGAAGAAGCAGCCGGTGGTGCGGTGAAGACTTTGCGGTCGACCAAGAACCCTCCAGCAGCAGTTCCCGTCCATCAGGAGGTCATGCGAGAGGCATCCGGAGAAGAATCCAAGGAAGAAGAGGTGGACAAACTTCAACAGTCGGCGGAGAGAAGACTGAAAGAACGCAGAGGACAGACGCCTGCATCCCTTCGGTGTTTCGGCTGTGGGGGTCGCCACAGGAGAGCCGACTGCCGTTTTCGTTCTGCTGTTTGCCGGGCATGTGGCAGGCAAGGCCACATCGCATCAGCCTGCATGGGTCACCAGAAAAACAGGTCCCCCGAAGAATTGCCTCTGAGAGGTACCAAGGTCCCCAGCCAACACAGGGTGGGTTTCTGCACGTCCCGTAGGGAGGTATTCAAAACTGGGGTTCACCGGCCCCTTAAGAAAAAGCTTCGCATTGATGTAAGAGTGCAGGGAGTTCCCCTGGCAATGGAGTTGGACACAGGGTCCGCTCTTTCTATTATTTCTGCAGACACCTTTAAAAAGGTTTGTTCCAGGAGTGGCTCATGAGTCAAACTCAGGCCCTCCAATCTCATCCTCACTGACTTCCAAAATTCACAAGTCAGTGTGAAGGGGGAGGCCACGCTTAGAGTACAGGGTAAGGAATTTGATGGGTTGTTAGATGGGGGTGATCGCACGAGTCTTATCGGACTCGATTTGTTCGAGGCACTTGGGATCCAAGTGACTGGTCTTAATCATCTACAAACTGCCAGCCTTGCAGGAGTCTGTAAGGAGTTTGCAGATGTGTTCAGCCCAGAGCTTGGCTCATACAAGGGGCCTCCCATTGCTTTAAGGTTAGATCCAGCCATCACACCCATCAGGGTTAAACCAAGGAGGGTGCCTTTTGCTCTCAAAAGTAAAATAGATGCTGAGTTGGACAAACTGCTCCAACAAGGCATTCTAGAACCTGTGGATTCTAGTCCATGGGAAACCCCCATAGTGACACCATTAAAAGCCAATGGTGAAGTCCGAATTTGTGCGGACTATAAATGCACTCTAAACAAAGCCTTGCAGCAGCATGCATATCCAGTGCCTGTGGTGAGCCACATTCTGGCCTCACTGAAAGGGGGAAAAGTCTTTGCTAAGCTTGACTTAGCTCAGGCCTACCAACAGTTACCTGTTGATGAGGCAACAGCTGAGGCCCCAACAATACTCACAGAGGGGCTTTTAAAGTAAAAAGACTACAGTTTGGGGTCAATGTAGCCCCTGGCATTTTCCAAGGGGTGATGGAGCGAACGCTCCGTGGTATTCCTGGGGTCTGCCTCTATTTCGATGACATCCTCATTGCAGGAGAGTCATCTGGGAACTTGGCTGAAAGGCTGAGAGCTGTCTTGCTGCGTTTCCGCCAAGCTGGGCTGAAGCTACAGCAAGACAAATGTAAAATTGGTGTATCCACCGAATTTCTAGGGTTTCGTATTGATGCTGAAGACATCCACCCTGCAGAGTCTAAATTCCAGGCCATTCAACTGGCCCCAAGTCCCCAGTCAAAAGCTGAACTCCAGGCTTTTCTGGGCCTACTTAATTTTTATCATTCATTTCTCCCCCACAAGGCTGCAGTGGCTGAGCCGTTACACCGGCTCTTGAACAAGCAGACTCCATGGAAATGGACAAGTGTCCATGAAAGGGCTTTTAAAGAAGTCAAGGCCTTGCTATCTTCAAATGCGGTCCTGGTGCATTTCAATCAGCAATTGCCTGTGTGCATCGCATGTGATGCCTCCCCTTATGGGGTAGGAGCAGTGTTAAGTCATCTCAAGGCTGATGGGACTCAGGTCCCTGTGGCCTACTATTCTAGAACTCTCTCATCTGCAGAGCATAATTACGCGCAGATTGACAGAGAAGCCTTGGCAATAATCTCAGGCATCAAGAAATTTCATGAATTCTTGTATGGCCGCCATTTCACGGTCTACACTGACCACAAGCCTTTGCTGGGTTTGTTTACAACCAATAAGCAGACCCCACACATCATCTCCCCCAGAATGCTGAGATGGTCAATTTTCTTGTCAGCTTATGACTACACCCTGATTCACAAACCAGGGGCAGAGATGGGCCACGCTGATGGCCTTAGTAGGTTACCTCTAAAGCAAATAGAGGCAGACCCTGCTCCTTCTGTACACATTCTTTCCATTCAGGAATTTCTTGAATCTCCCCTCAATGCTAGGGATGTGGCTGCTGAAACTGCCACTGATCACACGCTTGCACGCGTGCTGACATGGGTGTTGTCAGGATGGCCTGACACGTGTCCTGGTACAGAGTTCCAAAGTTTCTGGCGTAGGAAACATGAATTCTCTACATTCAAAGGGTGTATCCTGTGGGGAAGCCAAGTAGTCATCCCAACCTCACTGAGGACTAGAGTCTTGCTCTCTCTGCATGAGGGACATCCGGGAATTGTGAGGATGAAGGCGCTTGTGCGTAGCCATCTGTGGTGGCCTGGACTCAATAAGGACATTGAGGCCCAGGTTCAGGGGTGCCAAGTGTGCCAACAGTCATGGCCTGAGATGCCCCAGGCCCCTGTACATAGGTGGGAGGAGACACTCACTCCATGGTCACGCGTACACATTGACTATGCTGGGCCCTTTCAGGGGCAATTCTTCCTTCTCCTCGTGGATAGCCATTCCAAGTGGCTAGAGGTCGTTCCTGTATCCTCTACCACTACTGCCAGGACCATCCAGGTGCTCAGAGGAATCTTCGCTTCCCATGGTCTTCCTGATGTCCTTGTTTCAGACAATGGTCCCCAATTTACCTCTTCTGAGTTTCAGGTTTTTCTTCAAGCCAACATGATCCGGCATGCTACGTTTGCTCCTTTTCACCCTGCCACCAATGGTCAGGCTGAACACATGGTGCGTACCACCAAGGAAGCATTAAAGAGAATCACTCAAGGACCCTGGCATCACAGGTTAGCCGATTTTCTCCTTGCACACCACACCACACCTTGCAGGAAAGAGCCCAGCTGAACTCCGCTGGGGTCGCAGACTCATCACGAAGCTGGACAGGCTGCACCCAGACCGGGTGGCTTCACAGGTGTCACAACCGCGGGCACCTAGGAGACTCCAAGTGGGTGATCCGGTATGGGCCAGAAACTATGGGCATGGACATATCTGGGTACCTGCTGTGGTATGCAAGGTCTCTGGACCACTGTCCTACGAAGTGGCCCTAGAGGATGGTCGTGTGCTTAGACGCCACATTGACCAAGTGCTCTGGAGGCTTCCTGGCCATGTTTCTGCTCCTGGCTCTGCTCTCGGGGGGGGAGGGGGACCCCAATTACGATTGTGGACCACAGTCTCTCCACGAGGGCGCTTATCCAAATGTTCCTACACATGTTCCAGGTGGGGGTCTTGCCATGGAGGAGGCTCCTGACTCTGGCATAGGCTCCGGGGGTCTTGCCATGGAGGCAGCTCCTGACTCTGGCAGAGGTCCCTGGCTAGGGGCAAATGGCCGTAAATTGGCTACTCGAGGTACTCCTGCTGCTGGTCTTGGGCTCGAGGGACAGTGCTCCCAAGAGGAGTCCCATGGAATTTTGGGGAACTCCACCCCACCAAGGGACTCGGGGAACTCAACCCCACCAAGGAACTCTGGTTTGGGTTTGGTGGATCCAGCCAGTCAGCAGTCAGGGGGAACCCCTGAGTCTTCTGGGCGACAAAGTCCTGGTTTGTTTTGCGCAAACCGGGAGCAGGCACTCCAGGCACCTATTCCTAATCCCACACCTACAATTGCACCTGCACCTAATCTGGCTCCATGAAGATCAGAGCGGGTCAAGGGCCCTCCTAAGCATTTAGGGGAATATGTAAGATCCCTGTTCACTATACAGGAGGGGTATTAGTCCTCGCCATCTGAGGGGGTAAACAAAAAAACAATTGTAGGTTGCGGTGCGAATATTGTCAAAGAGTGAAGGTCCGTGGACTCCATTGGGACTTGAAGGTAATAGGTTGCAAGGAGTAAGGTGGACGGTATAACGTGCTAACCGGCCTGCCATGTTGTGTTTATGTGAAGTGTTAAACAATTTGCTTACTTATTGTTTAATCCAAGGGGGGAGGGGTGTTATGTCCTGGGCCTTGCTGAGTCATTCAGCAAGGCTCAGAAAGGCTGCAGGAAGGTTGCAGAGACCCGGACAGACCACGTGTCTGCCCGGGACCCAGACAGGCTGTCTCCGGCCTTGCACGCATGCGCAAGGTGGGAGAATGGCCTGCAATGATTGGTTGTGCATCCCCTTGCAAGGGGAGTATAAAAAGGCCAGTTGCCATTGTGTTCTTGCTTCTGTTCTGTGAATGTACTTAATAAAGAGATCCTTTGTTGTGAACCTGCCTCGTCTCGATGTCTGCTTTGCAAGAACAGAACAGTTGCAATGTCCCAAGGTCACGTGATCACCATTTGAATACTTCCCAGCTGGCTTATGACAAGCAAAGTCACTGGGGGAAGCGGGATTCGCTTAACAACCATGTGGTTCACTTAACTTCAGTGACTCGCTTAACAGACTTGGCAAAAGGTCATAACATTGAGTGTGATTCACTTAACAGCCACCTTGCTTAGCAACAGAAATTCTGGTCCTCATTGGGGTCATGAGTCAAGGACTACTTGCATAACCTGCAGACATGCTTGGGCTTCAGCTCCAGAGTGGGAGTTAAGGCCTAATACGTGAAGAACCACACTTTCCCTATTGGTCCTTTCAGGAACACAAGCACTGCAATAAAAAATTGTTGAGTCACCTTGGTAACATCCATTTGAAATTACTTTGCTTCCCTTCCTACTTAATTATATCCTATAAATCTCATAGGAAAAATTGCACTTTTTGGGTCTGGAGCATGCAGCTTAGTATGCTTTTTAATTATTTCAGGATGAGTATAATAAGTCTGGTCTAGCCTTCTCTGTCCATCGGTGTGATAGTTTTAAAAAAACATTCAGATAATCTCAACACAGGAAGTCCTCGACGTACAACCACAACTGAGCCCAAAATTTCTGTTGCTAAGTGAGATATTTGTTAAGTGAATTTTGCCCCATTTTACAACCTTTCTTGCCACAGTGGTTAAGTGACTCACTTCAGTAATTAAGTTAGTAACATGGTTGTTAAGTGAATCTGGCTTCCCCGTTAATTTTGCTTGTCAGAAGGTTGCAAAAGGGGATCCCATGACCGCAACTGTCATAGATATGAGTCAGTTGCCGAGCATCTGAATTTTGATCACGTGACCACGAGGAGGCTGCAACGGATGTAAGAGGGAAAACAATCATAAGTCCCTTTTTTCAGTGCTGTTGTAACTTTGAACGGTCACTGAATGAACTGTTGTCGAGGACCAGCTGTATTTGGTTTTTGAGCTCACTCACAAGTGCCTGAGTCCAGGTCACTAGATGGTCCCTGTCCCTACTGGCAGCTCAGAATCTGGTGTGGCACTGCAGCCATGTGTTTATGTGTTTAACATCTTCCCCAACAGGAAACTTACCTTCTACCTTGGAGACAAAACCAAAGCTACGCTTAAGGTCAGAGCAGATGGACTGCATGCACCAACGAAACTTGGCATCGCAGCGATATTTATTAGACCCACAGGTATCATAACATACATCCAGCTGGTTGCAGCATTTAGTCATGGCTGGGATGCCCATATCAAGCTGTAAAAAGAATGCCAAGAGACGACAAAATTATTCTGGCGGTTGAAATGATTTCCCCCTCCTTCCATATTTCTCCTATAAAAAAATCTCTTCATGCCCCGTCACACGATGAAAAAATGAAAGTGCTATTTATTTGACTGCCCTGCCCAGCAGGAGGACTGCAGTGAAATGTGAGATTAGGCAAATTGATCTATTTATTTTGGGAATAAATAGGAACCAGGAGAGGATCTCCTGAGCTGTATCTGCCTATGGCTTTTAACTGCTTTACAGAGTGACAAGATATTGTTCAACATCCAAGGATGCATTCAGCCAACCTGAATATGTCAACAAAGCGGCAACTGTCCCAAACTTTCTTGGAGATTTACCAGGAAATTTTATAGTCGCAGAGCAAGACTTTGCTTCTGTTGCATCAGGTTGAAAGTAGCAGCAATCAGTGAACAGTGAGCCTGAAGCTTGTGCACTTTAATATGCCGTCCAGGGTGAACTTGTGCAAAGGAAATATGGAATATGAAAAATGCAAGTTTTATTCAGCAAACACAGATCATTCTTGCAACAAAGAATTCTGTGATTAGGGGACTGGAGGCTAAAACATATAAGGAACAGTTGCTGGAATTGGGTATGTCTAGTTTAATGAAAAAGAAGGGCTAGAGGTGACATGATAGCAGCGTTCCAATATCTCAGGGGCTGCCCCAAAGAAGAGGGAGTCAAGCTATTCTCCAAAGGGCCTGAAGGCAGGACAACAAGCAACGGATGGAAACTCATCAAGGAGAGAAGCAACCTAAAACTAAGGAGAAACTTCCTGACAGTTAGAACAATTAACCAGTGGAACAACCTGCCTCCAGAAGTGGTGAATGCTCCAACACTGGAAGTTTTTAAGAGACTGGACAGCCATTTGTCTGAAATGGTATAGGGCCATGGTGGCGAACCTATGGCACGTGTGCCACTGGTGGCACGCAGAGCCCTCTCTGTGGGCACGCCCCAGTCCTAGGCCTTCAGCTGGGTTTTATAAAACCTTTTCGCTTTAGGCCTCCACTGCTGTGTGCAAAAAAAAAAAAGGTTCAATCAATCAATCAATGTCAACTTCTCGTTTGATTGATTGATTGAACTTTTTAGTCCCACACAGTCTGCCGTTACCACTGCAGCCATGCCCACCCAATGGGCCACACCCACCCGGCACATGACGATACATAAGTGGGTTTTGGGTTGCAGTTTGGGCACTCGGTCTCTAAAAGGTTCGCCATCACTGGTATAGGGTTTCCTGTCTAAGCAGGGGGTTGGACTAGAAGACCTCCAAGATCCCTTCCAACTCTGTTATTCTGTATTCTGTAATGTGGGAATTTCACTGCTAGAAAATTGTTCATCTACTAGGAAATATCAGATGCTGGCTAAATTCTTAAGTCATGACACCAGCTGAGGTGAGATTAATGGACTTTAATCTGAATCAGACATAAGTATTTGAGCAATCTTCTTATTGCTAATATTCATGTTACAGTACTCTGGGCCTTTAACTTTAATTATTAAGAGGGTTTTCTAGCCAGCATCCATTTCCAAATCTTCCATTTGTAGAAGATATATTTAACACTACAGCTGTTCCTAACAGTTGGGGATTAAATATTCTGTTGCCCAGCCAATCAAAGAGTGAATTCTATGGGCAGTGGTCAGACAAAAACAAATTTGTTTTGTCTGCCATAAGCAGCTGGCCATCCCCTTTGGCATGTATAGGAAAATAGCTTGCATAACATGGGGTAAGTGACTGTCTAGGCCAACTTTGAATAGAAATAGTTGAGCAATTGCAGCTATTTGCAACAAAGTCAAACACTTCTTTCTTCCTGGATGTTTTGATCAATTAATTATTTCATTATTTCATCAGGGAAATGGGTTGTTAGTACATACACTTTCTGGTACCTTGAGACCCAGGAAATAGGAGCTACAGCCATTGGGTTCTGGAGATTTATAATTTGGTCTAGGCAATGGTGCTTTCCCTGGGGAAAAAAAAGCAAAGAAAAGTACTTTGTGGCAGCCTTGAAAAGAATTATACAATATAACATAAAGTCCTGTATGTGCACCTGATGTACTTCAGAGGTTGAATTCCAAATATCATCAGGCCTAGTCAGCATGGCCAGTGATAAGCATGATAAAGTCTAGCAGCAGCTCAAAAGCTAGAAATTGCATGTCTGTCTTTTACAATGTTGTTGGAAAATAGGAAAGACAAAGCTAGAGTTTGCCAAAGACAAGGTCATAAATTTAATTAGGAATCCTTGAAACATAAACCAATATGTATACAGAAGATCAGAAACTTTACGTATGTTAATTCTTCTAACTATAGCTGTATTTCTATTCTGGACATTTAAGTTTTGAATTGCTCATTCTCCTTCTGAAATATAAAAGCAGACTTTGAAAGGGATTCCTTTTGTCTCAGACTTTTAGCCCTCTAGAAGTTGCCACTGCAAACAAAAGAACTTTTGGATGTCAAAATTTATGATCAAATAGATGCCACTTCGTGTTACCATTAAAGTATTGTCAAATTTAACAAATAATATGTTATGCTGGCAAAGACTGCAGTTTTTCTATTCCATATTTAATGTTGCAGTTCATGCCCACATTAGAAACTCAACAGGTTTTTTTTTAATAAACGCCTTGCTTTTATTTATTTATACTGTAATAAGGTAATACAACTCAATTACAGAAGGAGAACATTATATTTTTAGAGATAGCATAAAAGAAGCAGATTTTAAGAGGAAGGATGAGAGTTCAAAAGAGTCAAAATGCCAATAACAACTGCATAAGGGGAGCCCCAGTGGTGGGATTCAGCCAGTTCGCACCACTTTGACAGAAGCAGTAGCTAATTTTTTGTTGCCCAGGCCCAGAATGGACTTCCGGAAGTGGCATCCACACAGAGAACTGGTTGTTCACATATTTGAATCCCACCACTGGGGAGCCCTGTGTGTCAAATGTGCGGTGCATTTGAAAAAATGGGTGGGGCTTCGAATTACAGGTAGTCCTTGACTTATGACAATTGGGACCAGGATGTCCATTGGTAAGCAAGATGGTTGTTAAGTGACTTGTGCCGAATTTTAGGACTTTCTTTGCCATTGTTTTGAAGCAAATCGCTGCAATTGTTAAGTGAATCACCAGTCATGGCTTCTCCCATGGACTTTGCTTGTCAGAAGCCAGCTGGGAAATTTACAAATTGTGATCATATGACCCTGGGACAGTGTAACCATTGCAAATGCATGCCAGTTGCCAAGTGCCCAAATTTATGATCACAGGACTATGGGGATACTGCAATGATCATAAGCACGAACACCAATCATAGGTCACTTTTTCAATGCCATTGTAATGTCAACGGGTCACTAAATGAATGGTTGTAAGTCAAGGATTACCTTTGTGTGGTTGTGACCATCATTGTGCCCCCCCTGCAGACACCCTGTTTGAGGGAGTTGACAACCTCAAATAAAGGGGAAAACATAAGCTGCAAGCAAAAATTAACTCTTTTCATTACTTATTAACACAGGTAATAAAATGTTTAACATAAATGGAGTATAACAACACTATCTGGGCTGGCAAAACAATTCTGAGTCTTAGTACTCAAGAAGAGTTGAAAAGGTAACTGAAGCTCAGGTTTAATCTGTTCTGGAAAGCAGTGAGCAGGCAAGTACCCCATCAAAGAGATAATATTCTTTTAAAAAAAATAAATCTCTTCATCCTAGCCCCTTTGTAGATGGTTTCCCTGATACAGTCCCATCTGCTTGTAGATAGTGAAAAATGTGCTATTTCACATGTTGTCAACATCATTTCAACAGGGAAACCCACTCACACTGCAAAAGAATTCATCTTTGGACAGAGATGATTAGTACTGGAAAAAGAAGATTATCTGTCAAACATTTGCTTGGTGCAAAACAAACCTGAAATTTGCTCTCCAGTGCTCTCTGAAGGCTGTTAATGACAAGACCTTTTTATCAATGTTAAAACCATAGATGTGGAATTAGCTTATTTAGAAAACACTCATCTAATCAGGGGATGCTTCCATTTGTTACATTCAGAGTTGATTATTCTACAGAAATTTGCATATTTTAAGAATTATTTTTATCCTTTCATTTCTTCAAAACGTTCTTATGAAAGAGTAATTGGAGCAGAATACGTCACCCAGAATACTTGCAGTAGCTAGAAGCTAAGGATATATTATAGCTATTCCAATAATTTTGTATCAGCTTCTTATTTCAGAAGATCCTGGGATTGAATCAGAAATAGCTGGTTCACTCTGCCTCAATGAAGGGGGTGGGGTGGGGTGGTCAGCCTATTCTCCAAAGGACCTGAAGGCAGAATAATTGATGGAAACTAATCAAGGAGAGAACCAACCTACAATTAAGGAGAAGTTTCCTGACAGAGCAATTAACCGGTGGAACGGCTTGCCTTCAGAAGTCGTGGGTGTTCCATCACTGGAGGTTTTTAAGAAGAGATTTGATAATCACTTGTCTGAAATGGTATAGGGTCTTCTGCCTGAGCAGGGGGTTGGACTAGAAGACCTCCAAGGTCCCTTCTAACTCTGTTATTCTGTTTGTTTGTAAACAAGGTATGATCTCAACCATTGAATTGTGCCCCCAAACAGATAGATAGATAAATAGACAGAGGGACAGACAGAAAAACAGACAGACAGACACACATGGTTTTACGAGCATGGCATTTGGTGACTACCTAGTAGCTGTTGAGATGAAAAGCATGGGGACAAACTACTGGTGTGTGAAATGGCTATGCATAGTACTTACATGACTATACATAGTACATATTGCAACTTGGCAAATGGACATCTGTGTCTGTCCTCTATTGGCATTGCTCAAAAGAATGGGTGGGATGGAGGTTCAAAATACTTGCATTACTTTTTAGTAGCTTACTAGTCTACAGAACTGCCTGCAGTATGAAGACAGGCAGGAAGTTGTGTAAATTTTCATTGGTTGCCAAGGAAGATTGACATTCTAAGGACATAATAGGAGCAGGATGACCTTATCCTTTTGTCATGACCTAATAGGTTTGTTCCTTCAATTTTACAGGCATCTGCTCTTACATTTTTAGCAGGGGCTCTTTATTTTACGAGGCAAGAGGCATACTTTACATGGAATCCCCATTTAACCCAGATTTATGACTTAATGTACAGTATGTTTGCTTTTTATATATGTGGTTGTCATTTTCAATTTATAAATTGCACCCTAGTAGGTGCCTTTGGAAGCTAAAATGTAATAATCAATTAAAGTTTACCATGACAACCTTTCTTTAAAAAAAATGAACAAAAGCAATGCTGTATTACATTAGAGCATGCAAACCATACAGTAATAATGGTAGAGGTATTTGAGGGACTGTGTCTCCCTGAGTCGGTCTCCGCATCTCATCAGATTTGGCAGGAGAGGCACATCTATATTTTTTTTTAAAATGCCATCTGACAAGGCAAAGCTTTTTCTGTTGTGGCACTCTGAGATGGAATATGTTGATGGCCTTGGGGAATGAGGGGAAGAGATGCTGCCTAGGAAACAATCAGAAAAGAGAGTCAGGAGCCCCCAGTGGCTAAATGGTCAGAGAAAGAAACATGGGAAGAACTCAATCTAATGTATCAAGCAGTTAAAAGCGACGGCGGGAAGTTTGTATTTTCAGAGTTGCAAGTCCTAGTCCTCCTAGGACCTAGGTAAACTAGACCGGAAGCACAACTAGATGAACTCATTTTACCTCATTCTAAGATGCCATTAACATAATCTTGTAAGCTACAAAAGATCAACACTGGATGGAACCTGCGGAGGAGCTGGCACCTGGCCATGATGAAAACTGGGAAGTTTGGCAATCACTAAATACTGCGCACAGGTACAGCAAGATCAGGGGATAGTTGAATAAATGGGGATATTTAGCGACTTCTGCCTACTGCGAGCGTGGAGATTTACAGACAACCACACACATGTACACTTGCCCCTTGTGCCCTTGCCCAATGTACTCTTATGACAGTGCAACAGAATGCTATCGATGTTGCATGCTTCTGGGCAAGCGCTGCCTAAATCAGGCTTTTATACATTTTAAATGTTATGTTCTTATGTTTGCATTCATACCTATACATACAATTTTAATAATGATGCTCGTGACATGAATACATCAATAAATCTTGCAAAAGTGAAAATACAGACTTCCCACTTCCACTTCTAACCAGCTGATCGATTAAGGTGGTCTTCCCCTCATTTCCCAAGGTCATCTACACATTCTATTACACATCCGCTCTCCCCAGAGAGAAGATTAGTCCCAACCCTGCTGGCCTCTGAAGATCTGATTATGCCATAGTGCATGCGGATCGGATGGGATGCTCATACTTGTGATGGTTTTTGCTTCAGATGCCAATTTGCATTCAGTGTGATATTATTACTAATATCAATATAGTAAGAGCCATGGTGGCGCAGTGGTTAGAATGCAGAATTGCAGGCTAATTCTGCCGACTGCCAGCAGTTCGATTCTCACCGTCTCAAGGTTGACTCAGCCTTCCATCCTTCTGAGATCGGTAAAATGAGGACCCAGATTGTTGGGGGCAAATATGCTGACTCTATAAACCACTTAGAGAGGGCTTTAAAGCACTGTGAAGCAGTATATAAGTGCTATTGCTATTGCTACTATTTTATATTTTTAACTGCAGCTTGCTACCCAGAGTCATGAGGCTGAGAAGGATGACTATGTGGAATTCTGAGAGTTGAGTCCACACATCTTAAAGTTGCCAGGTTGAGAAACAATATTTTGAGCTATTCAAAGGAACAGGGATATATAACTCTGGGCACAAACATACAGTTAAAATTTAAACCTAACCATTTTAATGTTAAGACTGTTTCTATAAACAGATTGGCACATTTCAAGTGATTTAACAGAGTTTTCAAACAAACACAACAGCAAAACTATAGGCTGTAAAAGACGAAGTAAAAGGCTTTATAGTTCCATGTGTCTTTTGCTCATGTTTTAAGCACAGTGGATGTTGTGTTAAATGGTTCAGTATAGATGCCTGCTGATTAGCTGTTGCATTTCAGAGAAATAGCACCTCAAAAGGGATTCCAATGTACAGTACATCCTGCCAAAGACATGGACTTAGAACAAGGCTGATAATAATTATAATAGGTTATGGGTAATGTAATTTAATAAGAAAGGAAATGATCCTTCAGCTATCCTAGAGCTGACTCCACGGATTTCTCTAGATTAAAAAGAGGGACACCTTGATTTATGTCAAAAAATAACTGGAAGCTGGTAAAGTTGTTCCAACATGATCTTCAAAAGACTCTTCTGATCAAAGCCAAAATGCTATAGTTTGAACCATCTATAGTTTCTCAGACACTTTTCAAGGAGAGTGGTATATAGAGCATATTGCCATCATGTAAATGAGGCAATTAAAATATAAATCACTATAAGCAATCTCAGCTCTTTAATGAGGATATTAGAATAACATGCTTTTTATTATGATGATATAGGACTGAATCTTCTATATACCTTGGAACGTCTACATGCGAATCAAAACCTTAAGAGAAGGAAGTCAGAGTAAATTATCAACAATATGAATAGGAAAAAGAAAGAAGGTAAGGAGTTGATTAACAGTGGCTGGGGAATTCATTAGTACCAATTTCAGAGGCTAATGGAGTATAGAAAGTATAATTAAAACAATATACATTATCAAGCAAACCAGAAGAACAAATAAAGAACAAGAATGTAATACTTTTCATACAACAAGATTATCCGTGCTTTTCTCTGTCACTGTTTCATAACCACAAGGGACTATGTATGTATCACAAGGACCTGTGCGTGTGTTAATTTCACTGATCCCAAAAATCATTTTTAGTTTTTGTCCAGGGAGAAGAATGGAATGCGTCTCTGCATTCTAAAAGAAGAAATCTGTTTTGACAGCACCACATGCAAAAATTTCCCATTCCAGAAGTTACTTGGGCCCTGAATCTATATGGCTAGTCAGGGCAAGTGATTTTCCTCAATCTATGATAGACATCCTTCTAGATTTTTGGATGGATGGGGAACATATTATGATTTTATACTGAGAAACCATTCACGGAATGCACAAATGAGCAGGGCTGATGGATAGGGCCATAACAAGTGTGAATGCAAGCCCACACATATATTTATATAATACATCCACTCTCTCACTCACCTCACTCCCTTGCCATCCTAATTATTGTCACTGTTTTTCATTGCTCTTTGCAGTTAGAAAACAGTGGTGTGTTACCCATCTCTTAGATGATGTGAGAGGTAAAAAAAAAAAAGACAGGGATTATGGGTCTATGCAAGAAGAAAGGAGAATTACATGTGGTCTATGGGTATCCATATTGTTCTAGTCCAGTGTTTGAAAACTAAATTCCATAAGTGTATACTCCAATTACTCTTTCTCAACCTTGTATCCTTCAGCTCTGTAAACAATACCCCATTTCCCCCAATGTTATAGGTTGAGGATGAGGGATGTACAGTGATCCTACAAAACTAGAAGGCATTCAAAAGTTCACCTAGTACAGAAAGTAAGTTGGCATTTTGACAAATCTGGCTTCTTAAAATGTGTGGGAAGTAGAACAATTCAATTAGTAAGGCAAAGTAAAGAATCATTTTGAGAGAGTGCTGCCAATATACCACATTTTAGTTATAGAAACATACTGCAAAGAGAACTGTCACCTTCTAACAGGTGACAGTTCTAACTTGTTAGAAAACAAGACAACTTGTTAGAAAAATGATTGCCATCTCAGTTTTTGTAACCGAAGAGTAATGCTGACAGTTTATTATTAGTTGTTTTGCTAGAATAAATGGAACTACAAACATGATATTTAAAGGATACATCACTTCATGTAGATGAAATATGTAATGATGCTGATGATAATAGAGGCAGTATTGAGTTCAAATACACTAATTTGCATCATAAAAGGGCAGCAGTTCAATGAAGTAAAGTAAAACATGACAGTAAGAATACAATGTCTTGGTCAATTACTTATCATTAAAACATGTAGTCAAACAAAACAGGGAAACATTGCCTTGTGTAGGGAAACAACAACTGTCAACACAAAATAACAATGTTGAGCTATGAGGGACTGGATATGAAAGAAGCAGCCGCCGAAATGCTTACCGTATCTGCACCTGTATTGACAGACTCCATTCTTCCCTCCTAACAGCTCTGAGACAAAGTCAAAATAGCCATTAACAGCATCAATGCCATCCCGGATGGTCCCAATTCCCCAGTCAGAATAGGAGCTTTCCTCTGGCAATGGAGGAGGAGGGATGACATCATCCTGCATGGTTTCTTCAGTGCATTTCCCTTGACTCAGAGACAAGCACAGAATCAGTGCCCTGATGAACAACTTCATGCTGAAGTTGGACAAAACAAAATTGGGCCCAGGAAATCTCCAGGAACAGAAGCGGTGCCAGTGGGATCGTGATAACAAGACTGAAGGTATTTTGAGTGTGCTTTTGTGGTGGACTTTAAACACTGCTGTGTTAACAGGATGAAGTCACCATAATCAGGGAGCACAAAGTTCACATGAACAGCGTGTGTTGCCCAATATTTAAGGGCTTTGATATGCTCTGCCCAGGTGGACGCAGGGGTGGCAGAATTCCAAGGCTAATCATAAACTCCCACAGGCAAACTCATCCTCTCCCCCAAACCTTTGAATCCCCCATCCATACCTCCATTATGGGTCCATTTAGTTATTTATGGCTTCTGCTGAAATGCCCAGAGCAGTTTATGTTTGGAAAAAAGCATAAAAGAAAGGGAGCCTCCGACCTTAGTTTTTGAAAGACCGGTATTTGCCTCCAACCTTAGGTTGTCCTTGGTCTCAGACCCCAAAAACTATTCCAAAAGCACATTCCCTTATATTAAAGAGGGGGAAAAGGCCTCCTTCAAGTTGTGCAACACAAAAAAATCTTCTGAAGTAGAAAGTCCAGCAGGATTTAGTTATTTTCAGTACCTAATGGAACACTAGAATGCAGGAGGCACCTGAAACTCCTGGGATCAATAGTTTCACAAAATGGGGGCCACAACTAAAGAGGTCCCTCTTCTTGTCCCTAATCTCCTGCTGAGGACTTGGGTCAGACCTTCTTGGATCCTTACCTTATTGGATATACAGTTCAATTTTGGTAAAGCAGGACCCGCTAGAACCCAGTACACCATCTAGATCAGGGGTCCCCCAACCCCCAACCTCCTGGTGGCCATGGCCTATTTGGAACTGGGCTATGCGAATGGCGGGCCGGCATGCGCACATGCAGCTTGACTTGCACAAGTGGTGGGCCAGCATGATCACACACATGCACACAGCTCAACTTTAGCTACATGAGCGTGCACACACTCACTCACTGGCCCACCACTTGCACAAGTCAAGCTGCAGGCGCGCACGCCGACCTGCCACTCGCGCGGCCCAGTTCCCCTCTCCTCCCCCCCAGCTGGACTGCCAAGCCACAAAGGTAGGGGACTGCTGATCTAGATTTCAGTTCCCACCTTCATCTTTAACTCCCCAGCCCCTGGAACAAGTCATTTCATGTCACTACACAGCAGTGAGATGACCACTTACCCCATCAAACAATAACAAGGTTATCTCTGTCCCCAAGAAGTTATACTGATTTGAAAAAAATGTACATATATTGCTGCCTAAGTAGAATCGCAAATTTAAAAATAACTACTTTAATCTCAGTAGAATTACAAGGAATCATTAAAACCAAATTTCTGGTATATCTTTTCAGTTTGTTATTCAGCTTATTATCCTGGTGGGCAACTTTAAGGACCCCATTCTATCAGTGGCATTCTGAAAGCAACCTTCAGAAGGTCCCACCATCTGGGTCAATGGTAAGGGATGCTGGAGTTGTTCCTTAACAACATCGGGGAAGGTTATAGAGCCTCCATCTTTTTTTTCAGATCTTTTCTTTGGCCTGGATAATCTTTCAGATGGAGAATTACCCTCTGTAAATTTGGATATATGGCTCATTCTTTCTGATAGGCAGCCACCAACTGGGTCTTTTCTTCTCTTGGTCTGCTTCATTTACTCTTATGGCAGTCAAGGAAAGCTTAAAGACAAAAACAATCTCCCTCTCATTGCAGCCAGTGCAAAAAGGAGAAAGGGAGGAGATGAGATTGTCTCCTTGAGCAGCAAAGCAATTGAGCCATTTGTTTCAATGCAGAAGTGCCACTCAGGTTTTATCTAGAGGCTGTCCACTTTAATCCTTTGATGAATGTTGCTGCAGGTCTGGGCGCACTTAAATGTTCATCATACAAACCTCTACAACTTCAGCTAACCAACAATCCCCTATTAATCTCACTGAGATTTTCTCACAAGTAAGATATACTGTATAGGGCTGAAGAGTAGGAAGTTTATTCGAGTTTAAATTTTCATGAATTAGACCTTGTCTAATTCCTTGTCTGGGCAGTTTGAAAGAAGCCTCTGTAATTTTATTCTCAGGCATGTATTGAAAGGAAAGATGCTATAGCTTATATCTTTAAGATATGCTATAACCTTGACAAACACCACTGACCTTTGCCGGCCTCAGGCCACAATACCTTGTCAGAAGTAGATATTTTCAGAGGGTTTTCCTAACTTTGTGATTCTCAGTGCCACACAGAGTTAGCCTTTCACTGACAAACTATCTCATGGGGTCTGGTATTCTACAATACATGGGATTTCCACTCAAAGCTTGTTCAATATATTTCATTATTTGAGGCAGAGAAACAATAAAGTATGTTTTGCTCTAGGTCAGGGGTGTCAAACTGCTGGCCCGCAGGCTGGTTGCATCATACGGAGGTCGCGCCCACCCCAGCTCCGGCAATGCAAAAAAAGTCGCGATACATCGTGACACGTCACGTGACGTGGCGAGTTTGACACCCGTGCTTTAGGTCAAGGATACAGTACCCCCAAAACTAAGTGAATTATTTTAGCCTATGAGGTGGGAAATATAAGAACCTGTTTCAATCCCTGACCCTAAAACTATAATAAGAACAATATATGTTACTAACCATCTGATGCCCTCCTTTGACTGCCAAAATCTGAGTGATATGTTGGCTAATGCTAAGGGCCTAACTAAGTTAACCCTGGTAACAACAGGCTCATTTTGCTAGACACCTGAGATTTCTAGGTTAGGCTGAGACTTTGAGCAGTGACTGCATCCATAATGCTGAGAAACTGAATAAAATAGTGAAAAGAAATGATGTTTCCATACAATTATTTCTAATCTTCTTTGTGTGCACCACTACATTGCCTCTGAAACATTTTGAGGACCCCTGAATTAGAGTGGAGTCAGCAGCATAATGGCTTGGCTAAAGTGGCTCATATGATGGTCTTCTGAAGATGTCTGCAAATTCATAAAATTAAAGAAAAAATAATTTTCATTTATCTTTTCTTTTAAATGGTTGAAATCTGATTAAACTACCAATTCTTGAAAGATGTTCATGTTCCTGTAGAAACTTCTGCAAGATATGGGGCAAAACTCATAAGTTTTCAATTGAATTTGAAATTAAACTAGATGTTGAGTATTTAATTAAATACATATTTGGACACTTCATTATATCTTGGGCACCACCAGTTGTTTCTGATTCTCAAACTGAATATTCTTGTTCTAGTCCTTACTGATAAACCAAGTCAGATGGCATCTCTCTAAGAGTCCTTTAAAACTTCAAACGTGAAATAGCGATCCAGGAGACAACTTGAACACTGCAGGCTAGTTTGATGAGCATCCATTCTAGGTGAATTGGTGAAAAAATATTTTTAATGATAACCTCATAATGCATATTCCAGAGTCATGACTAGCTCAATAAAATATTATATGGAGAAAAAATTATTACATAAATAGAAGTGAACCCATCAACAAAGTCTTCCTAAATTGTGAAGGATTCTTGGGGTCCTTCAATAACTGAAATATGAGCCAACATTGTGCTGCAACTGCCAAAAAGCAGTTTGCCAAAATGTTCTAGGCTGCATTAACAGAATGATAGAATCAAGATCACGTGAAGTGTTAGTATGGCTTTGTAGTGCCTTGGTAGGACCACACTTGGAATAGTGCATCCAGTTTTGGTCACCACAATATAAAAAAAATGTTGAGACTCTGGAAAGAATTCAGAGAAGAGGAACAAAGATTATTAAGGGGCTGGAGGCTAAAATATATGAAGACTGGTTACAAGAATTGGGTATAACTAGTTTAATGAAAAGAAGGAATAGGGGTGACATGATAGCATTGTTCCAACATCTAAGGGGGCTGTTACAATGAAGAGGGGGTCAACCTATTCTCCAAAGCATCTGAAGGCAGGACAAGAAGCAATGGATGGAAACTAATCAAGGAGAGAGCAGTCCTAGAACTAAGGAGAAATTTCCTGACAATTAGAACAATTAATCAGTGGAACAACTTGCCTCCAAATGTTTTGTGTTCTCCAACATTGGAGGTTTTTAAGAAGACATTGGACAACTATTTGTCTGAAATGGTACAAGTTCTCTTACTTGAGCAGGGGGTTGGACTAGAAGACCTCCAAGGTCCCTTCCAACTCTGTAATTGATATTCTGAAGATTTTTCACTCACCAAAGAATCCTGAGCAATCTTAGTGATCAATGGATTATGAAATAGGTCAAGTGTATGAAAATATAATATAAAATATAACATTTCTACTTCGATGCTGCTTGTTTTATCAATTAATGAGTGGATTAGAGTTTTAAACCAAGTTGTTTTGGGGTTTAGGGCAACAGAATACTAATCTGGATGAGTCTCATCTAGAGAATACCTCTTATTTTTTATGTTGTTCTCTACCAACCAGATTACCCTTTAATTGCATATAAAAAACATCTGCTTAGGATATATTTTTCAGTTCTAAGATGGTATATTTTAATTAGAGATGAGCTTCTAATCTTCTGCAATATGATACTTCATGAAACGCTGCACACAGAAAAAGGTGGTCAAATAAAACCCTTTTTCTTCCTACATTTTGTTACCATCTGTTTGATTCTCCATTTTAGTCACGTACTACAATTTAAAGAATTACAGTTACCAGATCAGTTTGACCTGAGTCCATCAGATGTTAAATGCTTGTTTTTCTTTCCTTCTTAAATTTTATTTGTAGTTTTGATGACCTGCTATCAATAAGTGCTGAAATAGAGGAAAACAGGTTCAAAAGTCATGTCGTCCACTCTGTTTTACTTCAAGGAGCAATAAAAGTACTTCCTAAGTGAATCATCACAGTGTATATAATAAAAGATTACAACATTCAAAATCCTTGTGCAGACCCACACTTTGGTTTTTATGGATGAGCCAAAGGCTATAGTTTATGCCATGGAAAACATATCTATAACCAACTTGTAACATTGACAGCCCATTCTTTTTATAGTGGGTTTTCATAAGAAATTTGATCATTGTTGTCTCACACAGATTGAAGGAACTGGGAAAGTCTAGTCCAGGGGTAGGCAACCTTGGCTCTTTTATGACTCGTGGACTTCAACTCCCAGAATTCCTGAGCCAGCATGGTAGCAGTCTTCCAGTACTTGAGAGGTTGACACAGAGAAGAGGGGGTCAACCTATTCTCCAAAGCACCTGAGGGCAGGACAAGAAGTAAAGTGTAGAAGATCATTAAAGAGAGAAGCAATGTAGAAGAGAGATTTGTTGACAGTGAGGACAATTAATCTGTAGTACAGCTTGCCTCCAGAAGTTGTGGATGCTCCATCACTGGAGGTTTTCAAGAAGAGACTGGACAGTCATAAGTCCAGAATGGTATTGTCAAGTCCCCAAATCCTTATTGTCTTCCTTGCATATATACTCTTGTGCTCTTGTTTTGGGGCCTGCCATTCCACTGGGGGGAGCGGGAATAATTGCTTTCGCTTGGGATAACCTTTGCTTTCTATTTTTTCTCTCCCACCTCTATCCACTTGAGGAAGGAATGTGTCTCCCTTATCAGGGAGACGGTTACACAGAAAAGAAACTGGAGAAGACCTTGAGATGCGCGCCAACTGTGCCAGTTACCTGCACATCGTGCCACCTGTGGATTGGCTGGATTTCAAATGGACATTATGACTCTGGTGGGAGGAGGAATATTGCTGATTTAACTATACTGTTTAAGTGGGATTTTCCCCAGATCTTGCCTTGACTTCCCTACTGTCACTAACCCCTAATAAAAGTTTCCTTTTGAGACAATACCTGTTTCAAGAGTTCTGCTTTCTTGGGTAGTTAGCTGAGGTAGGTTCTTACAGGTATAGGGTCTCCTGCTTGAGCAGCGGATTGGACTACAAGACCTTCAAGGTCCTTCTAACCCTATTATTCTATGTTCTATATTCTAGATGCAGAAATATATGACTGGTCATTAGAAATATATTACCACTGAACTTTTTCTGCTGCTTTTGTTAATTATGATCATGAAAGAGTAAGTAGGTCAACTGTGTTCATATTTATGGTTTTTATTATATATTCATTTATTTAATGGAATGTATATTTATTATTTTATTTATTGGCTAGATCAGGGGTCTTCAAACCTGGCCCTTTTATGACTTGTGGACTTCAACTCCCAGAATTCCTCAGCCAGGCAGGCTGAGGAATTCTGGGAGTTGAAGTCCACAAGTCATAAAAGGGCCAGGTTTGAAGACCCCTGGGCTAGATTTACCATCCCCACAACTCTGTCAATTAGACTGGGCTGAGAGAAGGTCCTCCAATGAGGCTGAAGATGGACTAGAACAGTGATGGCAAACCTTTTAGAGACCGAGTGCCCAAACCGCAACCCAAAACCCACTTATTTATTGCAAAGTGCCAGGGCCGCATCAGCATTGTGGTGCTCTCAGGGGGTGCAGTGGGGGGGGCATGGCCCACTGGGTGGGTGTGGCTGCAGTGGTCATGGCAGACTGGGTGGGCATGGCCAGGGTGGGTGTGGCCACCTCAATGTTGCTCATGGGGGGGACGCCTGTGGGGACTGGGCAGGATTGGGGGAGCGCATGGGGGCATGCTCTACCACCTCTACTCGAGCTTGCTAGCCGGCCGCTTCGCTTCCTTTGTGCTGGGCGGAGCTGTTGCTCCGGGCGCCAGCAGCGGCCTAATGGACCTGCACGAGATGCTGGTGGCAGCGGCAGGCGTGCCCACAGAGAGGGCTCCGAGTGCCACCTCTGGCACGCGTGCCATAGGTTCGCCATCACTGGACTAGAAGATAGATGCTGACCCAGCACTTGAGGCATTATATCAACCTGGCTACGGTATTTATAATAGAAAAGTATACTATATACATATGCAGCTATTTATTACTTGGTTTACTTTTGACAAATGATGTCTGGATTAACATTTTTCATTTTAATTATCTCTAGCAATTAAAAGAAGGAGATGAAATGGTTTTCTGATTTATCCTTACAATAATCTTGTAAAGAAGGTTGGATTGATTGTGTTTAGGTTACAGTTCTAAGCCTTGGAGTATATTATCAAAGTAACATGCTGTTTTTAATATGCAAACTGCTTCGGGGATCCTCTAATATATTGCTTATTTTTCTCTTTATTTATTTAAATGGAACAAAGAAAAAATAAATAATGGAAAAAACATCAAAGACAGCAACAAAAAATAAACAACAGATGATATAGCTGTTATTGAGGAGGGATACACAACATTTTTAATAAAGGATGCCTGTCTATATACTATTAAAATATCTGTAACATTTAACTGGGCAAAACAGTGCAACATAGGGCAACAATTGGTGAACCAAGTTATCTCAAATGAGCTAACTTACAGAATGCGGGCAAAATCTGGGATCCATGACTCCTGTGGAATTGAAATTTAATAAAACATTTTACAACAAAATGATCATAAAACAGTTTATGATATAATACAAAATGTCATAAAACATTTCCTGTGCTGATGTTTGACTGTGCTGTACAGTTCAACATGGGCTATTTTCAAGGCGAATACATCTCTGAAGGTATCCCAACTTTTCCAAGTGAAGGCAGTACGTTAGAAGTTCTGTCATTGTTGAATGCATTGAGGAAACTGGTAAGGAAATATAGCTGAAAGGGATGACCCAGCAGGTCATGGCTTGTCTAGCATTTCATTATAATCATCCATATGTAATCTATGACTGTAAACTTAGGTTAAAATTAACACATGATCCCAATTACTTAGTGTATTGAAGATCTGATATTAACTGTTTTAGGGATGTGGCTTAAAGGTGATGCAGAAATAAACCTAGGACTAGGTATGTATAGTATGTTTGTACTTAAATTTCCAGAATTACCTATTCATGACTCTTGGTTGCATAGAAAGATTACAAAAGAGAACAAATACTTTCAAAGCGATAAATAGCAAATCAAGATGCTGGAGGAAAAGGCCATAATTGTTGAAATGCATGACCATCTACTTCATTGTGAATATACCCGCATCCTAGCCCAAAGCCTGGGGAAAAACTAGATCTTCAAGGCTTTCTTGAAAGACAATAAGGTTGGGACTAAATGGACTGGGGAGGAGGTTGGGATGTTGTCTAGACTCTAGAGCAGGGGTGTCAAACTTCTGGCCCGCGGGCCAGATGCATCATGCCGAAACCGCACTCACCCCATTGCTGGCAATGGAAAAAAAAGTCGCGATACGTCGTGACACGTCATGTGACTTTGCGAGTTTGACACTCCTGCTCTGGAGATTAGGGATCATTTTAGAAAAGGCATGTGTTGTGTCCTGAGCCTTGCTGAGTCAATCCGAGATAGACTGGTGTGCGGGCCGCGAAGCCGCGAAGTACAGCAGAAACTGTTTGCGAGAATGGACGTCACTTTCCAAGACGCTCTCAGAGAGATAGCAGCAGAAGAAGCAGCCGGCGATGCCGTGAAGGCCTTGCGGTCGTCGAAGAGTCATCCAGTGACCGTCCCGATCCACCAGGAGGCCGCCCGTGAGGCTTCAGGGGAAGAGTCCGAGGAGGACGAGGTGGACAAGATCCAGCCAGCGACAGAGAGATGGCGACCGGATCGGAGGGGGCCACCGCCTACATCCCCTCGATGTTTCGGCTGTGGAGGACGCCACAGGAGGGCCGACTGCCGGTTTCGATCCGCTGTCTGTCGAGCATGCGGAAGGCAAGGCCACATTGCATCGGCCTGCATGGGCCGCCCAAAGAACAGGTCCCCAGAATTGCCTCTGAAAGGTACCAAGGTCCCCAGCCAAAACAGGGTGGGTTTTTGCACATCTAGGAGTGGGGTGTTCAAGACAGGAATGCATAGGCCCCTCAGGAAGAAGCTCCGTCTTGATGTGAAGTTGCAGGGAGTTCCCCTGGCTATGGAGCTGGATACAGGCTCCGCGTTGTCTATTATTTCAATGGACACATTCAATAAGATTTGCTTCCGGAGTGGCTCGCGAGTAACGCTCAGGCCTTCCAACCTTGTCCTTACTGATTTTCAAAACATGAGAGTAAGAGTAAAAGGGGAAGCAACGGTCAGAGTACAGCGAAAGGGTTTCACGGGTGCATTGGATGTGGTCGTTGTCGAGGGGGACAGAACGAGTCTCATCGGACTCGACTGGTTCGAGGCACTTGGAATCCAGGTGACCGGTCTGAACCAGCTGCAAATGGCTAGTCTTGCGGGTGTCTGCAAGGAGTTTGCAGATGTGTTCAACTCGGAACTTGGATCGTACAAGGGGCCTCCCATTACATTGAAATTGGATCCAGGCATTACACCCATAAGGGTCAAGCCTAGGAGGGTGCCTTTTGCATTAAAAAGTAAGATTGATGCCAAGTTGGACAAACTGCTCCAACAGGGCATCCTGGAACCTGTGGACTCTAGTCCATGGGAAACCCCCATAGTAACTCTCTTAAAATCTGATGGGGAAGTCCGTATCTGCGCGGACTACAAGTGCACGCTGAATAAGGCCTTACAGCAGCATGCTTATCCTGTGCCCGTGGTGAGCCACATTCTGGCCTCACTGAAGGGAGGGAAGTACTTTGCTAAGCTTGATTTGGCTCAAGCATATCAACAATTGCCGGTTGACGAGGCGACTGCTGAAGCCCAGACCATAGTCACGCACAGAGGTGCGTTCAAAGTAAAGAGGCTGCAGTTTGGGGTAAATGTAGCCCCTGGCATATTCCAGGGGGTGATGGAGCGAACGCTCCGAGGGATTCCCGGGGTCTGCCCCTATTTTGATGACATCCTCATTGCAGGAGAATCATCAGGAAACTTAGCCGAAAGGCTGAGGGCTGTCTTGTTGAGGTTCCGCCAAGCTGGGCTGAAGCTTCATCAGGACAAGTGTCAGATCGGTGTGCCATCCACCGAGTTTTTGGGGTTCCGCATCGATGCAGATGGCATCCACCCCGCGGAATCCAAATTCAAGGCCATCCAATTGGCCCCTAGTCCCCAGTCAAAAACTGAGCTTCAGGCTTTTTTGGGCCTCTTGAACTTTTACCATTCCTTCCTTCCAAACAAAGCTGCTGTGGCCGAGCCGCTTCACAGGCTCTTAGACAAACAGGCTCCGTGGACATGGACAAGGGTCCATGAAGAAGCCTTCTCTAAGGTCAAAGCCTTATTATCTTCAAATGCTGTACTGGCTCACTTCAATGAGAAATTGTCAGTGTGCATCGCATGTGATGCATCCCCTTATGGAGTAGGAGCACTGCTAAGCCATCTCAAGGAAGATGGAACACAGGTCCCTGTGGCCTATTATTCCAGGACCCTCTCATCTGCAGAGCGAAATTATGCCCAGATTGACAGGAAGGCCTTGGCAATAATTTCAGGCATAAAGAAATTCCATGATTTCTTGTATGGACGCAAATTCACAGTCTATACAGACCACAAGCCTTTGCTAGGGTTGTTCACAACCAACAAACAAACTCCCCAGATAATATCTCCTAGGATGCTGAGATGGTCTATATTCTTAGCAGCATATGATTACACACTGGTTCACAAACCAGGTACTGAGATGGGCCATGCAGATGGCCTAAGCAGGTTACCTCTTAAGCAAATAGAGGCAGACCCTGCCCCAGCTGTACATATTCTGTCCATTCAGGACTTACCAGAATCTCCCCTCAATGCTAGGGATGTGGCTGCAGAAACTGCCACTGATCACACGCTTGCACGCGTGCTGACATGTGTGTTGTCAGGATGGCCTGACACGTGTCCTGGTGCTGAATTTCAGAGTTTCTGGTGCAGGAAGCACGAATTGTCCACATTTAAAGGGTGTATCCTCTGGGGCAACAGAGTACTCATTCCGGCCTCGTTGAGGACTAGAGTCTTGCTCTCTCTTCATCAGGGACATCCGGGAATAGTGAGGATGAAGGCGCTTGCGCGCAGCCATCTATGGTGGCCTGGTCTCGATAAGGACATCGAGGCCCAGGTTCAGGGATGTCAAGTGTGCCAGCAATCACGGCCAGAAATACCCCAGGCCCCTGTTCATAGGTGGGAGGAGACACTCACTCCTTGGTCACGCGTTCATATTGATTATGCTGGGCCCTTTCAGGGGCAATTCTTCCTCCTCCTCGTGGATAGCCATTCCAAATGCAGGCAGATCCTGACTCTGGCATAGAAGCAGGGAGTTCTGCCATGGAGGCAGCTCCTGACTCTGGCAGAGGTCCCTGGTTGAGGGCAAATGGCCGTAAATCGGCTACTCAGGGCACCCCTACTGCTGGCCTTGGGCCCGACGGACATTGCTCCCAAGGGGAGTTCCAAGGGTTTTTGGGGAACTCCACCCCACCAAGGAACTCGGGGAACTCCACCCCCCCAAGGAAATCTGGTTTGGGTTTAGCGGACCCAGCCAGTCAGCAGTTAGGGGGAATCCCTGAGTCTTCTGGGCAACAAAGTCCTGGTTTGTTGTACGCAGACTGAGAGTCAGCACTCCAGGCACCAAAAATAACTCCCCCACATGTCATCATACCCGGCCCTAACTGGGATCCGCGAAGATCCGCATTAAGGCCCTGCCTAAATACTTGCAAGAGTATGTGCGGTCCCTAGAGGGAACTTGTTATCAAAAAACTAAAAGACCGTGGGTTAATTTGAATACACGGGGAACCAGGTTACCCGAGGGTACCGGGAACAGCCAGGGTGGCATTTGCTGAATGTTACATGGTACTGATATAGCTGCATCAGTGTTGTCCCAGCTTAGGGGGGAGGGGTGTTGTGTCCTGAGCCTTGCTGAGTCAATCAGCAAGGCACAGGCAACCTGCAGGATAACTGCAGAGGCCCGGGCAGACCACGTGTTTGCCCGGGACCGGTTGTATAGAACCCGGGCAGCCCATAAGTTGCCCGGGACCCAGACAGGCTGTCTCCAGCCTCGTACGCATGCGCAAGGCAGGAGAATGGCCTGCATTCATTGGTTGAGCCTCCCCTTGCAGGGGAAGTATAAAAGGGCATGTTGCCATTTTCTCCTTTGCTTCTGTTCAGTGCAAGTACCAAATAAAGAACATCTTTTTGCATAAACTGCCTCGTCTCCATGCCTGTGTCGAGAACAGAACAGCATGACTCCTGGGAGCCACAAGATGGCACCCTTTGATAGATGGAACCCAAAACTTGTCAGATCTTCCAAAACAAAGCATCTGGAGAAGTTCCTCAAATTGTTCCTCAAATATCCAGACTTTATGCCAAACAGGGCTTTGCAGGGGACAATCAGCAGTACCTGAATTCCACCTAAAAGCTTACTAAATTATTATTTAATGCAAAGACTTATTTTTGTGTGGCCTGAGGATGTTTCTTTGCTTAACTTTGTAGGTCTGAGACAGCAGGTCTCAGAATTAAGGTCATTCTATGGAATTTAAAAAATACAACACTGTCATTTCCCCCCACTGATTACATTTTGGAATGCAACTGTTTAACATATAGGTCATTAAAAATGAAGCCCCAACTTGAAGGTGATTGGCAGCAATTTGGAATAAAAAATAAAGCAAGCAAGCAAAAAACAAATAAAAAGACTACCCGTGAAAGTTAAAATTATATCTATCCCAGCCTCACCTAATAGACATGAAAATAGCTTCAGGGCACTTTCAAGACAAGTGATGCTTCCCTTATCAATCAGATGACTGCATCAGGATTCTGAGTTTATAAAACCTGCCCTGAAATTGCTTTGAAATGGAGCAATTTTCAAAAAGAACTTCATTAATGTTTGATAGAGTTAGGGATGGAAAATACAGCAGAGTGAATAATAAAAATGTGTCTGAATAATGCTTCTTTCAATGTCACATACTCAATCCCCATAATAATTTTTCATTTCAGTATTCTTGAAGGCACACTGAATGTTTGCTTTTCCAGCTCTGTATCCCTGCTAATAATTTCTCCCAAAATCAAAAGTTCTTAGTATAATCCATAGTCAACTGTCTTTTATTATTTGTTTGTTTGTTTAGTTAAATTATTTGCCACCCATCTCACCATGAGGTCTTTGTACAACAAATTGCTTGAGAGCAGTGTTTTTCAAATAGTTAATGCTGTTGGCTTCAAAGTCATCAGAAGGCTTCTGTTACTCATTTAAATCTCATAGATAAATAAATAAGGACGATGTGGTGCCTTGGTATTCATTGGCTCCTGGAGGCGTGATGAGTATCAGAAATGATTAGTACCAAATAGATTTTCCCCATAAGGAATAATATTGTGGGTCATAAGGTAGCAGACACAGACAAGTTCTAGCTTGTGCATTGAATACCAAGCAAATGATGAATAGCGGGTCACAATTTTTGTGTCAAAATGCACTGAGCACCAAATTTGATGAATTTCAAAGTAGGTGACTACCAAGATACCACTGTAATAGAATCAGAGAGGATTTTTCTATCATCTTTCTCATTTTAATAATTCCACAGGCAGATCCTCCAGTAGCAGGTCCAAGTAGTTCCCACCAGATTCTTGATGGCTGTTTCATATCTAAGTCTGGAAATTGAGTCATGGCAACTGGAATTTTCTTTTTAGGTTTGAAATGTTTCACTGCTTATCTAACTAGCTTCTTCAGTCTCAACAAGTTGGTTAGGGGAAGCTACTTGGATAAGCAGCAAAATGTTTCAAATCAA
This sequence comes from Azemiops feae, assembly GCA_023970755.1. Taxonomy (NCBI): domain Eukaryota; kingdom Metazoa; phylum Chordata; class Lepidosauria; order Squamata; family Viperidae; genus Azemiops; species Azemiops feae. The sequence goes on along the minus strand of JALGBA010002262.1, from coordinate 998,713 downwards.
AAAAGAAAAGAAATCCAATCGTCATGCCTCAACTTCCAGACAACATGAATGACAGAATCTTCATCAACATATTTTATATCTAAAGTATATCTTCCATAACAAGATTTCTTCTTAGTCTTCTGCAACTAGGGATGGCAGTGTGTTAGGACTGGACCAAAAAGGATACAGACTTAAACTGAGTTTAGCCCCTAATGAATGTGGACACATCCATCAAGCTTTCCTAGCAATAGTGTGAACGTATTTTACCTCTGCATTCTTCCAGAACGTTTTTTGATTTCACAATCTAGTTATATTCCTTGGATTTTCTGGAATCTTCCATCCAAATGTTAAACAAGGCTGACCCTCCTTAGGGTTTTTAAAATCAGCCAGATTGAATGAGAAGTGGTCACCTACCAAACCCAGGAGTAGACTATAATTGACAATATTTTCAGCCCACATGGCCAAAGGGAAGACTTAAGGAAAATAATATGAGATGGTTACTCTAACATTCACTCATTGCATACGAAGATGTATTAATTCTGGTTATCCTTGACAGCCAGATGATTGTCCATATTTGCCTCTCTATAATAATACAGGTAGTCCTCGATTTACGACCACAACTGAGCCCAAAGTTTACATCACTAAATGAGACAGTTACGTGAGTTTTGCCCCATTTTACGACCTTTCTTGTCACAGTTGTTAAGTGGATCACTGCAGTTGTTAAGTTAGTCACACGATTGTTAAAGTGAATCTGGCTTCTTCATTGACTTTGTTAGTCAGAAGGTTGCAAAAGGGGACCACATGACCGCAGGACACTGCAATTGTCATAAATATGAGCCAGTTGCCAAGCATTCAAATTTTGATCACGTGACCATGGGGTAATCCGATGGCCGTAAGTGTGAGAAACGGTCATAAGTCAATTTTTTCAGTGCCGTTGTAATTTTGAAGGGTCACTAAATGAACTGTTGTAAGTCGATAACTACCTGTACTAATGGGTAGAGGAGTTAAAGAAAAGATTTGTATAAACCCCCTTCAGTTGTGCCAAAGATATACACTGAAATATGAGTGATAAAATAGCTTTCTAGGAATTTGAGAAAAATAAAACTGGCTTCCAATGCTGGGAAGAAATTTTCTTCAGAAAAGCTCAGCACAGCAGCTCCCCCTGTTGACCTTACATATCCAGTTGCGCAATTTCTTCCAGATGTCCTTGAACTAGTTAGCTCAGTGTTTCTCAATTGTACCAACTTTAAGATGTGTGGAATTCTGGGGGTTGAAGTCCACACATCTCAAAAGCTGATGAGATTGAGGAACTCTTCCTTAGTTTCTATCCGCTTGACAGATGTGGATGCAAAGGAAGCGTTTTAGCTCTGCAGCACAAGGAGGAATCTTTGCTTGCTGAATATTTCATGTAGGGCCTCAATAATTTCATGTGCTTTTACAAATTGACTGAGTCACAGACTTTTATATTATGTCCCAGATATTTTTTAAAGAAAATACTTAGGATTTTTTTTTTGAATGCGGTGATGATAAATGCATTGAGATTTAGGATAACATATAGTAAGGAGTTGGGATTTTTCTTTCCTCAGTTGGGCTAAAAGATTTTTAGGGTTCTCAAGGATTTTTGCTGTCTACATCCGGTGGTCCTACTTTTAGATCATTTGGATAATTTGCAATTTTGGAGCGATTCACAATGTGGGTGCCATGATGGTTAGGCTACAACACAAACTGCAGATGTGTGTCCTGACACCATTTATAGCCTCTATCCTTCCTGCCTCCTCATCCTCCATACCACAATCACAGCTTCAATACATAGCTCCATCTTAAATGTACAAATTAACTGGTGATACCACAAGTGCTGTCTTTCTATAGAACATAGCCACAAAAAAATTGGTACATGAGTCAAATCACTTTGGAAAACAAGAAACATTTTGTACCCTTCCTTTCAACAAACTCAGTATTCAAGTGCAGCTAATATTAAGGTGTTGCAAGAAAATTGAATCTACGGATTTAGAAGAGTGCTGATTAAGCCACTTCCCCCCCCAAAAAAAAGTCATTACAACATTAAATGATGATTATATTAAAAGCATAACAGTCATCTATTCGTATTTCAGTGGCCTGCTGGTTCTCTTTTATGGAATACAGCTACCGTAGTACTCAACTTAAGACAGCAAATGGGACCAGAACTTCCATTGCTAAGCAAGGCCATTGTTAAGTGATCCGATTTTATGACCTTTTCTCCCATGATTTTTAAGTGACTCACTCCAGTTGTTAAGTGAGTCATGTGGATTTAAGCGAATCTGACTTTCCCCATTCAGTTTGTCAGAAGCTGGCTGGAAAGGTCACAAATGGAGACCACATGACCCCAGGATGCTGCAAAGGTTATAAATACATGCCAGTTGCCCAATGCCCAAATTTTAATCACATGACCATGGGGATTCTGCAACTGATGTAAGTGCTAGGACTGATCATAAGTCACTTTTTTTTCAGTACCATTGTAACTTTGACTGGTCACTAAACAAATATTTGTAAGTTGAGGACTATCTATACACGGATTACAAAATGATATAAAGGACACATATTCTATCAATAGAATTGAAATCTAGTTTTTTAATCAGAGGCCATGGATCTGTCTGTTAGCTATCTATCTATCTATCTATCTATCTATCTATCTATCTATCTATCTATCTATCTATCTATCTATCTATCTATCTATCTATCTATCTATCTATCTATCTATCTATCTATCTATCTATCTATCTATCTATCTATCTATCTATCTTCAATTTTACCTCACACTTGAACATTGGGCACTATCTAACAAAATGAAATTCAATGGTGAAAAAAAGTAAGGTTCTACATTTAGGCAAGAAAAATCAAATGCACAGGTACAGTTTAGGAGGTACCTTGCTCAATAGTAGCAACTGTGAAAGGGATCTCAGAGTCCTAGTGGACAATCACTTAAATATGAGCCAGGGCTAGGCTGCATTAATAAGAGGGATAGAATCAAGATCACGTGAAGTGTTAATACCACTTTACAATGCCTTGGTAAGACCACACTTGGAATACTGCATCCAGTTTTGGTCACCATGATGTAAAAAAGATGTTGAGACTCTAGAAAGAGTACAGAGAAGAGCAACAAAGATGATTAGGGGACTGGAGGCTAAAACTTACAAGGAACAGTTGCTGGAATTGGGTATGTCTAGTTTAATGAAGAGAAGGACAAGGGGTGACATGATAGCAGTGTTCCAATATCTCAGGGGTTGCCACAAAGAAGAGGGAGTCAAGCTATTCTCCAAAGCACCTGAAGGCAGGACAAGAAGCAATGGATGGAAACTGACCAAAGAGAGAAGCAACCTAAAACCAAGGAGAAATTTCCTGACAGAACAATTAATCAATGGAATGTCTTGCCTCCAAATGCTTTGTGTTCTCCAACACTGGAGGTTTTTAAGAAGAGATTGGACAGCCATTTGTCTGAAATGGTATAGGGTTTCCTGCCTGAGCAGGGGGTTGGACTAGATGACCTCCAAGGTACCTTCCAACATTATTATTATTGTTGTTGTTGTTGTTGTTGTTATATACTTTTTTTGGGGGGGGTGATATCTTGAGAGATATATTTCATAGCCTAACTTCTCTGCTTTTATTTTCCTGCATGATATTCTTCATCCCCTATGTCTTATGGCAGGACTTTTCAACCAGTGGTACGGGTACCACCTGTGGTACATTGGCACCTGGCAGGTGGTACGCGACCATCCTAGAAAAGTGATAGCGGGGGAGGAGAATGAGCTGAGAGATGGCTGGAGCTGCAGGGCTGTCAGAGCTCAGCGGAAGCGCCAGGATCAGTGCCGTTTTCCAGCTGATCGGTGCTTCGGGGCTGTCAGGGCTCAGTGGAAGCACCAGGATCAGCGTCAGGCTCCAGCTGGAGCTCGGCGCTGATCCTGGTGCTTCTGCTGAGCCCAGAAGAAGCGTCGATCAGCTGGAATGTTGCAGCATCTCCAGGGTCTTATGATTTACATTCAGATGCTTGGCAACTGATTCATATTTATGACGGTCACAGTGTCCCAGGGTCATGTGAAGTGACCAAAACCTGTTGCAACCACCCAGCAGACGGGGGGGAATAAAAACCAAACACCACCCACTCCACCCCTGCTGCCAATCCTCAACAGAAATGCTCACAACAATGAAAACCTCAGACAGGAGGAAGAGCGCCGCCTGGTGGGCAGGCGTCTTGCTCGGTTGTGGCTTGGGGGGCACTTTTTTCAGTGCCATTGTAAGTTCGAACAGTCACTAAGAGAACTGTTGTAAGTCGAGGACTACCTGTACTTTATCACTTTTTTCTTTTTTCTTTTTTTTGGTCATCAAGTTTTTGACACCTTGCTAGGCGACTGGTGGTACTCTGATATTGCCATATCCTAAAAGTGGTACAATGGGTGAAAAGGTTGAAAAGCCCTGTCTTATGGTATTCTTGTTTGGGAATAAGTCTTGTTATGTTCCGTAGGATGACCACCTTGAATGGCAATCATAATCCAGAGCCATACTGGGCCAGATCCAATTGAGTCTATACAGGGAATCATAGAGAACCACAGAGAGGTCCCCAGCTAGAGTGGTAATAAAAAAAAATGCAATACATGATACACACAGGGACACCGATAGCTCTGATATGACGTCCACATTCAAAGCGTTGTTTTTTAAAAAATCTAGTACCTGAATCCAAGACTTGCTTTTTGCTCTGTACTAAATGGCTCTACTGACCCCACAATGGCTCTAAAGTCAGACTTCTCCATTCATTAAGGACCTTCATTGGACTAGCCTTATGGATGATGATGATGCAAAGGAGAATGGAGTTACTCTGCATCTTCACTTATTTTGCATTTGGAGACTTCAGCAAGTTATTACAGAAAATGAGGGCATTGGTAATCCATTAAAAATTGGCACAGAGAGGACATGGGACTATCACATTACAGCTCCTGGCCTAGCATGCCAGCACTGGCTAAGGATAGAGGTCCATTTGTAAATGAATTCTCCTTGCACCAAGAAGTAAAGCTGTTAAGGACCACCTGGATTTGTACCTTTTCTAGAGGCCTGCTGGGGGTTGCTGCTCTGCGTAAGCATCATTTTAAACCACCATTTTGTTTAATGGGAAACTGCAACAGAGCTGAGCTCTCAGGATAGGTTTCCGTTATGAACAATGCAGCCAAATGGTTTCTGTCAAGTTGTAGAACAGCTGAAGAATGGTTTGAAGTAGGTTCAAAAAAAGCTTTTAAGAAAGGATAGGAAGTCTTGGAAAGCCTGGTTTCTTTCCAGAGGGGGCCTCAGGTTCTGCAATGAATGGAAGGCCGATACTTGCATCTAATTCAGTCTATTGCTTGGCTGCTTGGGAAAAACATTCTATAGCCCAATATTGATTAAATTTTTAAAATGTTGAGGTTTATACAGTAGAATGGAAATGGCTATATAGAGTAGAGAGGAATCAACAGCCAGGATAACTGCCTGCATTAAGAGGGGGAAAAGTCTTCAAGGATGAAGAGTGAACAGGAGATATCGAGAAGAAAAAGGAATAAAAATATGGGTGGGGAGGAAGCCCAGTGATTTCCTGTCAGTTTATTTAATGTCTTTGTCCAGCTAGCATCTGCATACAGTATTGAATTTCCGTCAGCTAGGCTCTGGCCCGAGAGAGCTTTGAAAAATCTTGCCACACCCAAATGAAGCTGTGTTTCAATGTACAGTTGCATAGAAATTACAATCCTGTGACTACAGTCTCATGAATGGAGAACAACCAAATAATCTTGATTAATTGGCATACTCAGATCACCCATCTGAAAACAGATTTGCTTAATCAGTGAAGAAATGTACACAATCAGCTTTTTTTCTTTTTAAAAATGTTTGTATTAAAGGAGTTTTTGCAAAGTAAAAGAAATACAAATTAAAAAAAAATAAAGTGAAGTGATTAGTAAATAGAAAAGAAATGAAAAAAAAACCGCAAAAGAAAAAGAAAGATATAAGGAAGTGGCTTCCAATCTTTACAGTGTTTATAAATGCGTTTATATTTTATCCACTTTGTCTCTAAGATTACATCATGGCTCTCTTCTTTTCATATTTTACCCTTTCTTATCAAAACCAAAAATCACAAGTTCGGGTTGTTTTTTTTTCTGTTTTCAGCAAAGATTCCATAAAAAATTTCCAGTCAATAAAAAACGTAGTTATTGTCTTTTCCCAAATAAAAAAAACTCACCGAGTTTTTCCAAAGAGAAGATGAAGATTGTGAGTTTTATTGTACGGTACCCTAGATTGGAATTCACATGACTTAGGAATAGGCTCCTCAAAAATCCCCTTCAGGAAGTGGGTTCTCTATTAAACAAGACAAATATTATATTTGGACACACTTCCAAAAATCAAAGCTCCATTTCCAATATTGGTAGAGCCACCAACATGCATCACTTGATCATAAAGTTACCTGAAATTCATTAGGTGCTACTTGAATTATAGCTCATCTGAGAACCAGTAAACTGGTATACCATTTTCAAAGATCTTTTCTTCCTTCCTTCCCTGTATTCCTTTCACCTTGTTGTATTTGTGTTATTTTTATATTGTGAGCAGCCCAGAGTCATCCCAAAACTGGGTAACACTGAAGTAATAATAAATTTTTAAAAATCACATGTGGAATTTATTTCTTCACCTCTTAAATCTACAACCTTTTTTCTTCCTAGTGTTTTTCCTACAAGTGCGCTTTTTTGGGGGGGGGGGATCAATTGTTGATTCATTGATTGCAACAGAAATTGATCAACCAACTTGTTGCCTAAGCCTGATGTCAGCCACCCAGCTTGCTTTCATGCCTAAGGCAGGATTAGAACTCACAAATCTCCTGTTTTTTATTTTTATTGTTTTTACAATAAAACATTTTATGGCGAACATTTCCAATGCTTCTTCCTCCCTTACTACAATGGTGCTGAATCAAGTATTTTCTAAATCAAATCAGATTGGAAAGATGAGAATTGGAAATATTCCAGTGTTTTGGGCCTTGATGGTGTGGTGGGTTGAATTTTTTTTTTTTTTTTTGGGTTCTATGGTTTGAATTTAAAATTAATATATTTTAAAACTACTTTACTAGGAAATTTCAGCCATAATTTATACATATATTTTTGTTTAAGTTTAATGTTGCACAAAATGGACCAAAATTCTCAGCTTTATCACTGTGTGATGATTTCTGTTCCAGGCTGTAAACTTGTTGAGGCAGGTCAGTTTTGAAATATAAGTCACAGGGCAATAAAGTACTAGAATTTCTATCTATTCAAATTCCATGAAATTCTATTTATTCCAATGCAGTTGTTTCTTACTAGTTAGGATCCTCTTTTGCAAACAGATCAAGAAAACTGAGTCATGAATGAAGTTGTAATACTGTTTGTGACCTTACTCTGAAAAGTCTTGTCCATGAAATAGGATCTCCCTTTTTGTTTGCCAAAAACCAAAAGGAAATTGTGGTAAGTAGCTAAAGGCAATACTATTTTCCCTGCATACTTCTTCCTCCCTTGGTTAGGGTTAGGATTAGGAATATGGTTATACTCCTTCCAGCAGTGAAACTATTCCAGGTTAACTATCTTTGGAAGCCGGAAGAGGCATTACATAAATCTGCACAACTTATGTTTAAGACACCAAATGCCAGTTGGATCCTATAAATGAAATATGAATGAAAAGGTCAGGGCACAATACATCAAGTAAGATTCTTCCCAATAAGTTTTTATGTATAACCTCTTTTTTAAAGATTAAAATGGTATCTTTTATTTTTTTTATGTACATTTTATTAATTTTTTACAAAAACAATCTTTGGTATTTAGTAAGCAACATGTCTGGTTTTATATGTTTGACATTAATAGTAGTACAATTTCCATTCCTACCTTTTATTCCATTTTTCTAACCATTTATAAAAAAATTCCCATGTTTGAAAATATTCTGAGTCTTGCTTCCCTTTCTTTTTCAATTTGAGCCTATCCATTTCTGCACAGTCCAAAATTTTCTTAATTATGTCTTCTTCAGATGGTATTTCTTTGTTTTTCCAAAATTGAGCAAATGTAATTATCGCTGCTGTTAATATATGTAATATTAAGTATACACATTTTTATCATAATTTTCTGAGATTATACCTAAAAGAAACAATTCCGGTTTATAGTCTACATGTGCTCCTATCATCTTTTCTAGCCACCTATGTATTTTTGACCAATAGTTCTTTGCTTTAGGACATGTCCACCAAAGATAATACGTGCCTAGATTTTGTCTGCATTTCCAACAATTGCTAGACATATTTTTAAACATTTTTGCTAGTCTTGCAGGTGGTAGATGACATCTATAGAACATTTTATATAAATTTTCTTTATAAGTAGTTGCCCTTGTTATTTTGTAGTTTCTTTCCCATAAGTTTTGCCATTTTGCTAACTCTACATTGTGCCCAAAGTTTTTTGCCCAAGTTATCATTGTTTAACTTGTTCATCTTTCATCTTTAAATTTAACAAAAAGCTGTACAGTATCTTATTCAATTTGTCATCTGATGACAATAGTATCTGGTCTAACGCTGTTCAGTCTTTGTAAAAACCATATATTTTTGCATCTTTCTCATATCTCATTTGCATTTGCAGGTGTGGCCACCATGATAGCTCAATGCCCTGTTCTTCCCATTCTTGTTTAGTTTGTAGTTTCCCATCAGTATTCAAAATATCTTTATAAGTCACAAGTTTCTCATAATTAAGTTTGGATGTACAAACGCCTCCAATGTTGAAATCCATCCTGGTATTTTCATGTAAGTTCTTGATTTTATCTTTTCCCATGTCAAAAGCAGTGCATTTCTTACATAGTGGTTCTGAAAGTATTTGTGAATTTCGTTCTTCCCATACCATAGGAAAGCATGCCATCCAAGTTGTAGGTCATGTCCTTCTAGGTATAATAGTCTTTTATTTCTAAGTTATTCATTCTTTTAACCATGTTAACGCGGCTACTTGATAGTACAAGACCCAGTCTGGTAGCCCAAAGCCTCCATTTGCTTCTTGTAACATTTTCAGTCTGATTCTAGCTTTTTTCCCTTGCCAGATAAATTTCAATATAAAAAATATTTATATCCTGTACAGGATATCAAGGTGAGAAATAGGATTTTCACAATAGGCTTAAAACTTTTTTTCAATAATTGGGAATTATCTGAAAAGCAGTAAACTGTTGTTCCTCAGTAAGAGAGGTTTTATTTTTTTACGCAAAAAAGAAAAATCAACCTTAAGTTCCAAAGATTTAGATATTTAACTTTTATGAGCTATTAAGTGACTATTTTCTGGTTCTTAGATGTTCCGATGCTTAGATGTTTCCGTGACGTTATCACATAGTTACTATTTTAAGTTCAGACAGATGAATTCTTTCTTACTTGAGTTTGCTTAGAAAAGTTTGTAAAATCTGATCCAGTGTTTCAAAACCCAGTTTTCGGATAAAAAAAGCATCCGGGAGGACTTTGGTTCCCTGACAAAGTACGAGAACCTCCTTTCCTGGGAACTACCTATCATGGCTTTCAGACTCCTTGTGAGTCCAGGATTACCAGCCACCTTTTTTAAAAGCAGTGAGTACTGATACCTCCTTTCCAACTACCGGTTTTCAGATTCCTTGTGAGTCCAGGAGGACCTGCCGCTTTTTTTTTCTTCAAAAAGTGGTGAGTACGAGCACCTCCTTTTCTGCCACCGGTTTTCAGACCCCTTGCGGATCTGGAAGGACCTGCTGCCCCCTTTGCAGTGAGTACGTGGCACCTTCTGAACTAGGCTTTGCTTCCAGGGCCTTACCAGCTGGTTGCCCAAATCCAAATTCTCTCATTCACTCATTCCATTCCATTTTCACACAGCCTCTCCCTTTTCCCTAACAAAAGGTCCTGCGCTCTGGCCAAACCCCCATGCTTTCCAGGGTCTGCCACTTGAAAAGATCCTTTCTGCGGTTAGAAAAGGCCAGAGGGAGCAAAATCCAAGTGTGATTGGGAAAAAAGGGTCTTCTCACTCACACACATAGACATACACACATTTCCTTTGTTCCCCTGGGCTTTAAAGTTAAAATTTAGAGGTACTCACCTTCACCTTCTTTCCAAAGCAGCCCTTGAGCTCAAACTCAAAACTCCCTTTACTACCCTGGTTCCACATGGGCAGGGCCTGAGAAACCCATCCACAGACACAAGGGGTCTGCTGCCGGCAAGATGGGGCTTACCAGTCTCAGTCCATTGAAGAGGTTAGCTTGGAGTCCCATTCTGGGGTGCCAAATTGTTGAAAGAAAAGTCTTCATCGTGGTTCAGTCCAAGCTGGGAATAAACATGGCAACTGCTTTAGGAAGAAGGTTGCAGTTTATTGAAGAGGAGAGCCAGACAGAAAGATGGCCCTGGCAGAAAAGAGAGTGAGCACATGTAGGGAATGGGTTTTTATACCCTCTGGAGCCTTTTATTTGGAGTTGTTCCTGTGGCATGAACTTTGACCTGAGTCTGAGTGTGCCCTTTGGTATCTGTGTGTTAATCCTATTATGTCCTGTTTTAGAGTTTGGGTGGGCTATGTAGATTTTAGGAGTCTTTGTCTTCCTAAGCTTCTAGCTTCGACCTTCCTGATAGTTTACATCTGCATTCCTATAGAGCTGGTTTCTGCTTGGGGGAGGGAGACAAAAAAACTTTTCTGCCTTTTTAAGATCCTTTGAGGAAATATATTTTTCTGCCCTTTTAATATTTCCTTCTCTGGGGGGCTGACTTCCCACAAAATAAAACATTAATTTCTTTCAGGGGACAATGGTTCAACTTACATTATCAAGCTTCACCTCACCATTTAAGAGTGATGTGTCCCGTCATCACCTTTTAAATGAAGACTGACCTCTCCTCACCCCATTTTTTAATCTTAAATTATGTAGAAGAATTTAAGTCTTAAATTAAGTTCTATAGAAGAAAGACTTGTTATTTCAATTCACGGGATGGAACTGTGTGAAAGTAAATCAAAGAGCATTCCAACTCTTCACTGGAGGGTGTAAATGTCTTCCTGACCTGCTGGTTAAAATAAGTTTAGGAATGGAGTTCTAATCTAGGTGATTGACAGCAGAGGATTATTTGCAGTGCTGATTTTCTGCTGTTGAAAGGAGTGAGTAAAAAAGACTCCTTTTGAATTGTATCTTGCAAGAGAATGTGCAACGATGCACTTTAATCAAGATGAAATTCGCCAATTTGCAGTCCTTTTCAGAGTTAAGTTATAGAAAGAATACTGCTTAACATGATATTTCCCCACAGTTTAAGCATAATGCAAAGCCTCAAGGGGCAGATCTAATGGACTTGGCCCTCTTTCTATCCATATTTTCCCCAAATATGAGATTAGCATCCTGATCAAAGTAAATAATCATTTGCAGCATTTTCTAAGAGAACAGTACCACAACCATTACCCTTGCAACACTTGTAAAAATACATTTTTGGCAATAAATCCATAAAACAACATGCTTTAAATCTGGAATAGTCAATAAGAGCAAAATTACTAAAACAAGCTTTAGTGCTTCAGCTGCATTTCAAACTGCTGTAGCTTTTAAGATATGCCTAAGTTGAATCCATTTCTTCTATTTAAGAATGAATTTCTCTATAGTGATATTGTCGGGTTGTTATGTGTAAAACTGAGTTGATTGTGCACTTCCTATTGCTCCAGCACAGCTGGAGATCAGAAATACTTGCTTTAGCATTCAATTGTTCTTTGTATCCTTGTTCAAATATATTGTGGCAAGTTATAGGATGAGGAAAGTTGTTTATTATTTTCAATTTAGACAATCTAAAGAGCATTGGGCCCTATCCAACAAGATGCAGATCAGTGGTGAGAAAAGCATTAGGCACAAAAAAGCACACATAGGTATAGAATAGGAAGTATCTGGCTCAACAGCAGTAACTGTGAGAGGGATCTTGGATCTTAAGTGGACAATCACTTAAATATGACTGTCAGCAGTGTGCTGCAGCAGCCAAAAAAGCTCTAGGCTACATCAACAGAGGGATAGTATCAAGATCATGGTGAGTGATAGTACCGCTTTATATTGCACTGGTGAGACCACACTTGGAATACTGTGTCCAGTTCTGGTCACAATACAAAAAAGATGCTGAGGCCCTAGAAAGAGTGCAGAGAAGATCAACAAAGATGATAAGGGGTCTGGAGGCTAAATCATATGATGAATGACTAAGGGAACTAGGTATGTTTAGCCTAATGAACAGAAGCTCGGGGAGACATGACAGCAGTCTTCCAATACTTGAAGGGCTCTCATAGGGAAGAGAGTAAATTTATTATCCATAGCACCTGAGGGCAGGACAAGAAGCAATGGGTGGAAGCTTGTCAGAGGGAGATTTAACCTGAAAATAAGGAGGAATTTCCTGACAGTAAGAACGATTAATCAACGGAACAGCTTGCCTTCCAGAGTTATGGATCCTCCATCGTGGAGGTTTTCAAGAAAAGATTGCATAATCATTTGTCCGGGAGGGTATCAGGACTCCTGCCTTGGGCAGGGGGTTGGACTAGACCTCCAAGGTCCCTTCCAGCCCTGTGATTCTATTTAGACAATTGTTAAGGTGAATATAGCTTAATCAAGTTGGGTCAGAAAAAAAAATCATTAGACTTGGAGGTCTGTTTCAAGTCAGTGCAGAGAATGAATTGTATTGGTCCAATAGTTTAATTCAGCTTATTAGGTCCATTACCAAAGTAGTTGCCACTTCATTTTCAGATATATCTTATCTTATAGCTTCATTTGCTGATTTTGAATACAATCTTTCACATGCTTGCTGCTTAAAATTAGGCACAGACAAAATACCCCATGCTTGGAGTAACTTGGAAATATTCCATTCTCCCTTTGCTCCAATTTGACCATGTTCTGGGTAGCCCACCAGGTTTGCAGCAATTCATCTTGTAGAAAAAAAGAAGTGATTTGTGTTGTTCTGGACATTAAATATTTTCCATATCCTCCCAAAGACATAAAGATGAAGACAGAAACATTTGTAAAGCAGTATAAGTAACCTTCAACTCACAACTATTCATTTAGTGACCGTTTGAAATTACAATAGCATTGAAAAATGTGACTTATGACTTGGTCCTTGCACTTATGACCAATGGAGCACCCCCATGGTCATGTGATCAAAATTCAGGGAGTTGGAAACCAGCATGTATTTATATGATGGTTTCAGTGTCCCAGGATCACATGGTTGCCATTTGGGATCTTCTCAGCCAGCTTCCAAAAAGCAAGATCAATTAGGAAAGCCAGATTTGCTTTATAATTGTAGGATTCGCTTAACAACTGTGGCACAAATCATAAAATCAGGTGTAACTTAACAATCACCTTGCTGAGCAATAAGAAATTCTGGTCCTAATTGTGATTGTAAGTTGAAGAATACCCATAGACCAGAGGTCCCCAATCTTTTGGGCACCAGGGACTGGTTCCATGGAGAGAGGTCTTTCCATGGACCAGAGCGCGCATGGTTTTGTGTGCTGCCTGCATCCTGTGGATGGGGCTTTGCTTGTTTGTGCGGACCGGTTGCTGGCATGCCACAGCTTGGTACTAGTCCACGGACCGGGGGTTGGGGACCCCTGCCATAGACCGTTCTGGAAATGTCAACACTGAATCTGGAGCAACGGGTCCCCAACTTTTCTTGCTCCGTGGACCCGCAGCAGTGGTGGTGGCAGTGGGGAGGAGGGGATGGTCTCATGCGCATGCACGCCACTTGCGCACATGGAGCTTTGCGCACTCGCATGCTTGCCTGCCATTTCGTGGTCCAATGGGATGCGGACTGGTACCGGTCCATGGACCAGGATTTGGGGACTCCTGTTCTAGGGTTAGGCCTATTCATCTCTAGAGTTGGTACTGAGAAGACAGAAAATGTCCTTGCAAATACACAGACAATTCCAGAAACTAAGGAGTAAGGGATTTTGTTGCTTCTGCAATGTCATGAACTAAAGTTCACTTATCCCAATCCCTAAGGCAGCTGTGTACTAAAAAAAAAAAAGGCACAATCAGCTTGGGGTGGGGGTTGGGTGACCCGGATAAATATAGTATAGTTTAGAAGCAAATAAAAATTTGCATTTGCTTGAAACACACGGAAATGGAACCACGAGGACTCAAGAGGAACTGTGAAAGCCTTTGATTCACTGATGCTTTTGTGCATTATCTGAATTGCAAAGGTATGAGAACTTACTTTCATGGCTAAAATTCATATTATGTGTTGCCTTCAGAGACATCTGCAGGAGGTGGTCAAAAAATGTCAAGACAGCAACCGTGGCCATACAAGTGCCATCTTGGCTTCTTCTTTTTTTTTTACACCCCCCCCCCCTTCAATACCTCTGTTGTTCTTTTACCTGATCTGGCTATTTTTTCAAGTATGAAAATGCAGCAGCATTAATGGATACAAGAGTCTTCCTTTTTTCTTCAACTTAGCTCAACTCCGAATGATTTTACTAAAAAAAAAAAAATACAGCTTGTAGCAATCTGGGAAAGTGAGACTGTCCTGTTACAGAGCCAAGATGATGATTTTACTGCTCTCAGAGGAATCTTGGATTAAGCTGGGAAGCCTCATAACTGAGTAGGCTCAAGTGAAGAAAGAGTGATCCAACACGTCTCCCGCTGCTTAGAAATACTGCATTTAACAACTAAAGAATATATCAATGTACCTGAAGTTATTAATCACCCCTCTTTATTGCACTGTAACTCTTAGGAAAGATTAAGAGAGCTAAAAACTCTTAGTGGAGGTCTCTACAAAAAAATTTAAATAAAGCCTGAAATGGAAAAATACATAGAGAAGCTTGTTGTATGGGTATATGAGCCTGGTGGTGCAGTGGTTAGATTGCAGTACTGCAGGCAAACTCTGCTCACAGCTTGGAGTTCGATCCTGTCCGGTTCAAGGTTGACTCAGCCTTCCATCCTTCCGAGGTTGGTAAAACGAGGACCCAGATTATTGGGGGCAATATGCTGACTTTGTTAACTGCTTAGAGAAGGCTGTAAAAGCTGTATGAAGCGGTATATAAATCTAAGGGCTATTGTAAGCTTTTTCAGAATTATCTGTATTTAATATTTCAGACGCCAGCCTTTATGAACAGAGACTTGGTTAAAAAGTTTGTATCAGAGACAACGTGCACCTGAGGCTCACAACATAAATCATTCTCCAGACCACAAAGAACTTTCAAAAGATTTAGTATTATAAATATATTGTCTTTTTTTCACAAAGCCCCTCCATTGGAAAATAAGGTTTGGTATTGTTGGTAAGGGAAGTATGCATTTTCTTATACATATGGTTTCATACAAATTCAAATTCGGTAGATAAGGCACAGTGCTCTATGTAATCTCAGAACTGATCTTGTCTCCATGCCTTCACGGGGTAAAATTGTTATTCCTTACAGAATAAAAAGCAGCAGTACATTTTAAATTACAATCTTGAATCACAATGACATTTAAAAAGATGAGCTGCACTTAAGACACACACACAAAAGTCATTTTCTACAACCTTCCTTCAAAAGGGGTCCTCCGGCATATCAGACAAAGCACAACTGCAGTTCTGTTCAAGCCTTTTATATGTGGACAGTTACTGGCTCATTTCTTGGAATTAGCTCAATTTATTTGTGAGGCATTAAGGAAAAAAAAAACTATACTGGGAGGAAGAATTTGTTTTTGAAGCTTTTTGGCACTTGGTAAAACCAGGCAAAAACAGACAATTTGCAGTGAAGGCCCAGAAACACAACTGGTTTTTACAGAAGTGTTCAGGCATTCAAAACTAAAGAAACAAGTAGAAGTGATATATAATATCTTACCATCCAAGCAAAGCAGTTGTCAGATGATGAAAAGTTCATATATACATTCTGCTTCCTTCACAAGCTTGGTGTCTCTACAGAAGAAGTTTTTTAGCCATGGCATCTTACAATCGTTAGAAATGAAGCGTATCGCTCAATAAAAACATTTAAATGGGTATATCTGCAAATATATATATTGTCCATAGATAAAATATTTGTCCATAGTTGAAAGAGTGATTGGCACTGGAGACAAAAGTTGGAGTGGGATATTAGTGTAAACTATCAGTGTTAATCAAGGCAATGAGGAAGGGAAAAATAATTTGCCCTAAAAAATAAAATGGGACTGGTATCATTCAAACTCTGATAAGGCACACCGTCTTCGAAACTCTTGCCCACGCTCATGGATCCATTTATTGGAGACTATAAAAAAGGAAGAAAAGGAAGTATTTGTTAGCTCATCAAATTTTCATCCTGTCTTCCCTTCAGAAACTCAAGACGGTATACACAACATTTGTTCCTCCAGTTTTCCCCTACAGCAGAGGTCCACAACCTTTTGGGCACCAGGGACCGATTCTGTGGAGAAAGGTTTTTCCACAGACTGGAGAGTGCGTGGTTTTGTGTGCTGCCTGCATCCCACGGGTGGGGCTTTGCTTGTTTGTGCGGACCGGTTGCTGGCATGAAGTGGCCCAGTACTGGTCCACGGACCGGGGGTTAGGGACCCCTGCCCTACAGCAACCATCAAAAGGGTAGGTTGGGCTGAAAGACAGTGACTGACCCTGAATTAGCTAGTGAGATGTCATGGACAAAGGTGAAGATCAACCTATTCTCCCTACTTCTTAACCAAAACCATTATTATTTCACCACACTGGTAATTCACACCTGGTTATATTTAATGACCAATCCACCTATAAAAGTGCCACATAAACGGTATTATATAGGTTGTCCTCAACTTATGACCACAACTGAGCCCAAAATTTCCATTGTTAAGCAAGACAGTTATTATAAGTGAGTTTTGCCTCATGTGACCTTTCTTGACACAGCTGTTAAGCGAATCACTGCATTTGTTAATTTAGTAATATGGTTTAAAGTGAATCTGGCTTTCCCATTGACTTTGCTTATCGGAAGGTCGCAAAAGGTGGTCATGTGATCCTGGGACCACTGCAACTGTCATAAATATGAGTCAGTTGCCAACTATGACCATAGGGATGCTGTAACAGTTGTGTGAAAAATGGTCAGTGTCATAAGTCACTTTTTTTCAGTGCCACTGTAATTTCAAGCAGTCACTAAATGAATGGTTGTAAGTTGAGGACTACCTGTACTTATTATTGGGATGAGGAGAATTAGAGTGCTATGCTTGAACCATATCTATAATAATAATAATAAAGTTGAAAGGGACCTTGGAGGTCATCTAGTCCAACCCCCTGCTCAGGCAGGAAACCTATACCATTTCGGACAAATGGCTGTCCAGTCTCTTCTTAAAAACTTCCAGTGTTGGAGCATTCACCGCTTCTGGAGGCAGGTTGTTCCACTGGTTAATTGTTCTAACTGTCAGGAAGTTTCTCCTTAGTTCTAGGTTACTTCTCTCCTTGATTAGTTTCCATCCGTTGCTTCTAGTCCTGCCTTCAGGCGCTTTGGAGAATAGCTTGACTCCCTCTTCTTTGTGGCAACCCCTGAGGTATTGGAATACTGGTATCATGTAACCCCTCGTCCTTCTCTTCATTAAACTAGACATACCCAATTCCAGCAGCCGTTCCTTATATGTTTTAGCCTCCAGTCCCCTAATCATCTTTGTTGCTCTTCTCTGTACTCTTTCTGGAGTCTCAACATCTTTTTTACATCGTGGTGACCAAAACTGGATGTAATATTCCAAGTGTGGCCTTACCAAGGCATTGTAAAGTGGTATTAATACTTCACGTGATCTTGATTCTATCCGTTAATGCAGCCTAGCACTGCGTTGGCTTTTTTGGCAGCTGCAGCACACTGCTGGCTCATAATTAAGTGATTGTCCACTAGGACTCCTAGATCCCTCTCACAGTTACTATTATTGAGCAAGGTACCACCTATACTATACCTGTATATTTGATTTTTCTTGCCTAAATGTAGAACCTTGCTTTTTTCACCACTGAATTTCATTTTGTTAGATAGCGCCCAGTGTTCAAGTCTGTCCAGATCTTCCTGTATCTTAAGCCTGTCTTCTGGAGTGTTGGCTATTCCTGTCAGCTTGGTGTCCTCTGCAAATTTGATGAGTTCCCCATCTATCCCCTCGTCCAAATTGTTGATGAAGATGTTGAAGAGCACTGGCCCCAGAACAGAGCCCTGGGGCACCCCACTGCACACTTCCCTCCATGTAGATGCGGTTCCATTGAGGACCACACGCTGAGTACGGCCGGTCAGCCAGCTACGAATCCATCTGGTGGTGATGCTGTCTAACCCACATTTTTCTATCTTATTAAGTAGTAGGTTGTGATCTACTTTATCAAATGCCTTACTGAAGTCCAAGTAAATTATATCCATAGCATTCCTCTGATCCACTAATTTTGTCACTTGGTCAAAGAATGCAATAAGGTTTGTCTGGCATGATCTGTTTTTGACAAACCCATGTTGCCTTTTAGTAATGACTTTGTTTGCCTCTAGGTGTTCGCTGATTCGTTGTTTATCTTTTCCAGAATCTTCCCAGGTATTGAGGTCAGGCTGATAGGTCTGTAATTTCCTGGATCCATTTTTTCCCCTTTTTTGAAGAGTAGAAGGACTTATCTGTCAGGCTCGAGCCCAAAGACAACACAAGATCCAATCAAGTCCAATCCTTTATTTGCTTACAACTAATAGACAGAATCTTGCTGAACAAAAGCTCTATCCTTTTGCTATCCTAAGAGATTCTAGGTTATGGCCATTCTGAACCTCTTCCTCCTTCTCCCACCAGCTTAGGACTGCACTGTCTCTTAACCCAGGCCTTTCTCTGGGAAATTCTCCTCACTGCTATTCCAGATGCACATTCCCTCACAATACCTAAGTGTCAAACCATTTTTCAAGTTAGAAACAGGTTCTGGTTTTGGATGGGGGATTCCCGAACGTCACATAGATCACTGCTAGGGCTAAGAGGCACTTAGCATCTGAGGGATCATTAAGTCACTCTCCACCCCCAATCCATTTCCACATAACCCGTGTCGCAAGGTGTGGATTAAACAACTTCTCTTCACTGTTCGCAATGGGAGAAAGTAAAACAAAAACATGCAAGTGTGTTTCCATTCTGATTCCACACTCTTCATACAAAAAGTTTAATAAGTCCTTCTACTTGGGACATTTCAAGGATGTTCCATACAGGATTTAAAAGGGGACTATTAAAATCTTATCTTTCAAATTTCATACATACCCCATTTGTTACCAACTAATACGGGACATGCAGCGTGCCGGGTGCTGTAGTCTCCTTCACCACTTGGAAAAAGATTGTACCAAAATACCGCTGTCCCCTAGTAAAACACAAAGTAACAGCAACTTATTTGGGGGTTAACTTTTGAAAAACGCAATACTAAAAAGGGCACATAGAAAGTAAATATCCTCCAAATGCCTGAAAGGATGCGGCAAAGCACTCTCCATCACCCACTGCCTTGGTTTCTAGTATTCCTCAAATGCTACATTTCAGGGGGTGGGCAAAATACAGGTAGTCCTTAGATAATAACAATAATTGGGACTGGAATTTCCATCACTAAGTGATGAGATGCAACATCATCTGACAGAGTTGCTTAGCAATGGCAACCCTGACACTCCCTATTGCCGTTGTTAACCACCCAGTCATTAGCTGAGAATCCACCAAGACCACTTCCACTCATCCTGCCAGGACAAGCTACCAGAAATGGTATATAAAATGAGAGCAAACCCCATTCCCAACCAGCACTGATGATGTTATCTAGTTTGGTAATGAAACGTCTGCAAGAAAACAACCAAGGTCAGAGGACCAAGGACCTCTCATTTCATCCGAGCTACAAATATTTTTCCTCTATGAGGATCAACCCCAATACAACCCCATTCCCAGCTTGGTCCCTCCCAGCTGTGAGCCTCAATAAGGTAAGAGTATGCCACCATTTCGATGGTGTCCTTTTGGCCACCCTAAACTCCACTGCCTCTGCACCACCATAATCGCTTCAGGTAATCTTCACTGTCTTCTTCCTCCCGCTGCTGAAGAGGCGCACCTGTCCTGGCCCTGACAGTTGCTGGCTGGGCCAGGTCTTCTTCCCAAGGACATTTCTGACCTTGCCCAAATAGTGTGTAGCTTATTCTTGAGGCTTTGGAAGTGGAGCATGGGGCATAGGCCCAGGAGAGGCAGCGGAGTGCACGGCAGTCAAGGGGGTAGAGATAAGGGGGAGACAAGCGGGTGGGGAGAATTGAAGCATCCCTGCAGATGTGAATGGCCTGCCAAGCGATCTGAATTTTGATTATATGACTGCAAGGGCATTCTTTCAGCAACCACACGTAACTACTATTCCTTCAGCATTGCCCTAACTTTAAATGGTCACTGAACAAATGGTCATTAGGGGAGGACTACCTGTATTTCATTTCAAATGATTTCAAGGGTGAATTTTCACAAAATTATCCATCTCAAGTTACAAAATGCTCAAAACAACTCAAAATAAGAGGTCGATGGAATTTCACCTTTGGAAATGGTTCAAAACAAAACGTTTTGCACATCCTATCCACTCCTCTCATCCATGTTTAAACAGCTGGCAATATTTCAGTTTTGTTAAAAATGAGGGCAGCCCCAAATCTTTTAATATAAAAATTCTCAGGCTTATTAAGACTCTTCTAATTTATTGTAAAACGTAACAGGAATGGGCAACAAACTAGGACTGCAAACTGCTGTTTGCCTCTGATGGGGAAGCTAAGCTTATTGCCAGTGTTTAAACTGCTGTGTTCAAACTTAGATATAACAATAAAGTGTTATTTCATAAATCCAGGACTATTGCTTCAAGGCCTGCAAGAGAAGAAAGAAAAGAAGACATGCGGCATAACTGTTCCTATGTACAGGTAGTCCTTAACTTACAGCTGGTATCTTAGTGACCATACAAAGTTACATCAGATCCTCCAGTGAGTACCAGACTGAAACAAAGCAAATGGAGACGTCATGACTGGTTCTACAGACTACCAACTCTCAAGGTGAATTAAGCAGCTGTTGCAACTGCTTCCTAATCTGGCAACCCAAAGAGTTGATAGAGCTTCACATGGCATCAGAAGAAGACATAAAGAATCCTTTGGGCCAATGTATGGTCAGAAAACAAAATGGCATGGATGGATGGATGCAGTGGTGGGATTCAGCCAGTTCGCACCAGTTCGGTAGAACCAGTAGCTAATTTTTTGTTTCCCAGGCCCAGAATGGACTTCTGGAAGCAGCATCCACACAGAGAACTGGTTGTTCACATAGTTGAATCCCACCACTGGACGGACGACCTGGACCTGTCCTATCTTGACCTGGTCCTGGTCGGAGATGGTCACCTTACTTACCTTCTTTGGCCAAACACTGGCTCCGACTTCAGGGAATACAGTTGCTCCTCCTGCTGCCACATCACTCATCTGAAAAGAGAAAAAGTAACTATCCATTCACAACTCTCTTTCAACCATAACTGAAAAGTAATCCCACAGATTCCATTAATAAACTGATAAAAAAAAGGTAAAATTTTGATGCCACCCAATTATTTATGCTAATTCAAAGAAAGCAATATTCAAAGAGGCAAAAGGCTCCAATAATTCTTTATCTGGGAAAATAGTAAATATAGTTCAGTAACACATGAATGCTGATGAAACTATATTGTTAGATTATGGACAACGGAAAAGCTTTTGGGATTGTGGTGGAAAATTGAAAGAAAAAAAATGCCTTATGGATATTTACTCTGAAAAAGGCCAGTTTCATGTTGGGAAAATCAGGAGGACAAGAATGAGAAAATAAAACTACCAACATCACAATGTCTTCGTAAAGCTTACAATATAACCTGATTTGGTATATTTTTTGCTTTTTGTAATTGCCATAAAAATATTGTAGCCCTAGAAAAGAGGCAGAAAATAATAAACAAGGTACTTAATTATCTGAAGAAATATCATAACGAAGAAAAACTTTGTCCAAAGTTACAATGTGGTAAGACGGGGGGCCAATGAATTTAATAAATAAAAAAAATAAAAAGTGAGCACAGGTGAATAGAAGGCGAGATGACAGTTATAAAGAAAGTCAATCAAGAGACATTTTTCCCCGTTTTCTCAAATCTAGAACTGAGATCTTCCAATGAAGCTGAACAATGGGAACTTTAGAACAGACTAAAACAAGCGTGTGTGACCCCTTCTTATGAATACCTCCAATATCAGCGCCTGCCATTTGGAACATCTTGCCCCCACAAGCTGAGATCCTCTTTCATGCTTCTGACCTTCCATAAGGACCTGAAGGCCTGGCTCTGCCAATTGGCTTGGGGCCCCAATGGGAGTGTTTCATACTGGAAGTGGCTGATGGATTAAGAGAAGACCCCCACCTTCCCCCCTCCGGGCATCTTGCTTCCTTCCCATCTTTTTAATTTAATCTTTACTGTTATGAAAAAACTATTTATTCTTCTTGGTTTTACTGGCTTCCATTGTGCTTAGCTGCCCAAAGTCACCTCAAAGTGAGATGGACGGCAAGCAAATCTTATGATTTTCAATATTTACTTGAAGGGAAAAAATACAGGAGGAAGAGGAAATTTTTTGCTCATGGCTCCTTGATGAGTTTCCCAGTAGCATTTGGCTGGGCACCATGATAACGGAATAATGGCTTAATTGGCAGCACAAAGGTAAACGTTTTGCATGTAGAAAGTTCTAAATCTTCAATTAAAAGTTACAGCTGAAGTACTGTAGTATTATGGAAATGGGGTTGTCTGCTTGACAGACTTCAGAGAAGTGCTATCATTTAGAGGTGACAATCTTAAACTTAATGTGCCAATCCTCTGACTCAGGATAGGTCCACCAGCAGAGTCTGGTACACACAGCATTGGATGGGCCAACCTTTGATTTGACCAAGCACGCCTATTATGTTCTTACTGGATATTTATGATAAAGGATATCTAGCTAAGGACATTGTTTTGTGAAAAATTGGTTCATTCCATTCACCTATAAAAACGTAACTCATGATGTACAATACAGAATCTTTCTCCCAAACTGCTGTCTAATACCAAACACTTGTCCTTCTACGGTGCCATAACATAACAAGTTCTGTGTTCTTCAGCAATTGATGTTTTCTCTCTCACTGAGACAAATTCCTTGATTGCATTATAAGTGTGGATATCCCAATAACTTATCTTACTTACATAGAATAGCCACGTAGCAATTCTATTGCCTGTACCCAGTTCTTTAAAGGCGTCTGGTTCATCCTTCTGTGTTCAAAGACATAGATGGTATTATGAGTAAAACAACAATGGCACACCAAGGAAACATTTTTTTAAATATAATTCTTCTTGGAAGATCTGAAAGGCAAGAAAAACTGTAGCAGGGCTTTTTCTCCTTGAAGCTAAAATTGTTTTATTCAGGTAATAACTCTTTTGAATAGCTGGATTACATAGTTAGCCCACAAAATTCTTAAGACACAAAGCACGAGTTTGTTATTCTTCTACATTATATACAAAGGGAAATCTGCACCACTTTCTTGTTGAAAACTCTCTTCTTTTTGGAATGGATAAGAGAGCCTATGTTCATGAAATTGAACAGCAATTTTTTTGAAACCCACCCCAACAAACGAGCTATGTAGTAACATCCTATGCATTCTTGCTGTCTTTGTATCAAGTCACTGAAATGGTTCACTTTTTTTGGCAACCTCCTAAAATTCCAGCCATTTTGAGCCACTTTATGAATGCCTGTAACACATCACGGATAATCCTCTACCAGATGTTGTATCCTACTTTTTTGCTATTTTACAAAATCTGATGTGTTTTGGAGAATTCATTATGCAATTGTCTTTAATCTTGTTGACATTTTTAAAACCAGTTCTATTGTATTTGCCAAATTTGACTGGATGTACAGTCAAACTTGAAAAATTACTGGTGATATAAAGTCTACTTAAGCTACTATGATTCCAATACCATAGGCATTACTGAATAAATTCTTCCCTAAAGCACACGGGTTATTCAAAAAATCCATAAAGAAACAATCATCAATAAACAGGGCAGACATATGCAAATTTCTTTACACAGAGTTTCCAGGGTGCTACAGTTCCTACAAAACAAACCTCTCCTACATCTAAAAATAATTTTTAAAAATCCAGACAACAGGGGATTGTGTGCTGTCCACTAACTACAACTCAAGTCAACCAAACAGCTAAATTATACTTGTCAGCTTAAGCAAGTTGCGCCAATGCAAACAGAATGTCTTTCATCCTAGAATTACAAGATAAACCTTTTCGTGCTGGTAAACTTAATTACTTTCATATGCAGATGTTTAAAATAGTTTAAAAATTGCAGTGCTTCCTCCATATGATTAAGTACTGCAATAGCTTCCTGCCCTTTGCCCAACTTAAAGATTTTAACTTTAAAGGGCTAGGAACAACCTCATCTGCAGGAAACTGTTTTCTATGCATAGATCTGCTTTTTCTAGGAAAGATCTTCTTTAAAAGCCCTCCTCCAGGGGTAGAGAAACATTTGAATGGTGGCTTATTACAGGTAGTCCTTGACTTACAAGCATTCGTTTAGTAGCCTTCAAATTTACAATGGCGCCGAAAAAAGTGACTTAAGACTATTTTTTACACTTACAACTGTTACAGAATCCCCATGGTCACATGATCAATATTCAGACACTTGGCAACTGACATGTGTTTATGACAGTTGCAGTGTCCCGGGGTCATGTGATCACCTTTTGTGACCTTCTGACTAGCAAAGCCAATGGGGAAGCTAGATTAATTTAGCAACCCTATTACTAGCTTTACTGCAGTGATTCACTTCATTGAAGCAAGAAAGGTCATAAATTGAGGCAAACTCACTTAACAACTGTCATGTTTAGCAACAGAAATTTTGGGCTCAACTGTAGCCATAAGTCAAGGACTATCTGTATTACCCAGTCATTCCAGGGAAGTTTGTTTGACACCTGCACTCTTAATATTTTTCAAACCAAGCTTAGACGTTGTATTAGTTATTTTTTTAATCTTAATTTTTTTTTCAGAAGTTATAGAAACTGGGATATCTTTTAATCCATGATATTTCTGCTACTACTGTATTGCATTTATCTTCTGCCTGTTTAACACTGATTTTACATTTCATTGTTTTCTTTCTTATAAATCACTATTTTATTGTAAGTAGCCCTGACAAGGCCCGTTAGTGGCTAAAATAAAGATTTCATTAAATAAATAAAATATTAAATTGAAATACATTGGGCATTATTTAGCATAGTAGAATTTACAACACACTACAGAAGTTCATAGGCGCACTGCAAAAATATTAGGACAGAAATTAAAGCTATGCATGAAGACATGTTAATATACGGTTGATTTAAGAAGCACATCAGAGGATTTTAAGCAACAAAGTGAATCGAAGTTTGATCTTGTGTTAAGGCAAGAATTTTTAAATTACTACCTGAAAGGTTGGTTCAAGAAAAATGTTAATTGAAAATGTTACTTTACACCAATGCTTCGTAAATCACCATCTGAATTTATTCCATTTTTGGATTAAAAGATAATTCATTAAGAAAAAAATATATAAACAGGCATTAAAATGCAGATATACTGAATTTCAAAATCATCTTTTTTTTTTGATAAGCGCAACACTTAAAAAACTGTGATTATTTTAATGAGCTAAATTTGATAAAATTAATATAGCTAAAAAACAAAAGCTGACCATTGCTTTGTCTATATGCCACTGATATAATATAAAGTTGCTTTATCACTATTCCCAATGAGTCAGCAACCTTTTTCTGTAAAGCACTTTCTATGAAGTGACACTTTTAACCAGTGGTGGGATTCAAATATGTGAACAACTGGTTCTCTGTGTGGATGCCGCTTCCGGAAGTCCATTCTGGGCCTGGGCAACAAAAAATTAGCTACCGGTTCTGCCGAAGTGCTGCGAACTGGCTGAATCCCACCACTGCTTTTAACTCTTTCCTTAATAGTTCTTTGCAACTGACTATCTTTTTATTGTTCAAATGGCGATTTAGGAAGCTTTATCCAGTCAGATGGATTAGACCACTCAAAAGCCCAAATGTAATACAGATATAAGACACTTCCAACAGCATCCCAAAAGCCTAAGCTCCGCAAACTTTTCTTTCACCCATCATTTTACTTGCCCGAGCAAAGTCATAGTGGGGCTCATACTGTCCTCCCATTCCATAATTTGCTACCTGGAAAAAAAGAAACACAGCACATATGAAGCCCGAAGGCAAAGAAAGACTTACCCTTCCAAAATCAAAATGAGGCTCGTACTGGCCTCCTACTCCGTAATTGGCTACCTACAGTAGAAGAAGGACAAACACTCAGTGAAAGATTTAAGATGTGACCTCAGACACTTGCTTCATTTCTAAGGTGAAATCTGACTATAAGACTTAACAATTTAAATCTTCAGAGTAGCAAGTCTCTCTAAAGGAATATACAGGTAACCTTTGACTTACGACCACAACTGAGCCCAACATTTCCGTTGTTACCGTGTTTCCCTGAAAATGAGACCGGGTCTTTTTTTTTTTTGCCTCCAAAAGAGGCACCAGGTCTTATTTTCAGGGTAGGCCTTACCTCACCTCCAGCACTGACAGCCCCACCCAGCCCGTCCACTTCTTCTGGAGCTGAAGTTCTGCAGCTGCATTCAGGCCTGCATTTTGCAGTCAGGCCTTTCCAGAAGGCCTAAGCAGCCGAGTACCGAGCTATGGATTGAATCCATAGCTTGGTGCTCGGCTGCTGAGGTCTTGCAGAACCGAGCTACGGATTGAATCCATAGCTTGGTTCTTGGCTGCACAGACCTTCCGGAAAGCCCTGTGACTGAGAAATGCAGGCCTGGCTGCAGAAGAGGCCTCAGAAGAAGTGGGCTGGCAAGGAGAGGCCTGGCTGCAAGGGAAGTGGATGCAGGGTGGGTGGGGCAGCTCCACACCCCCACCCTAGCTTGATTTTTAGGTGTGTGCCTCGCCCCAAAACTAGGGCTTATTTTTGAGGTAGGGCTTATATTAGGCCCATCCCCCAAATTCAAGGTAGGGTCTATTGTTGGTGTAGGCTTTACTTTTGGGGAAACACGGTAGGTGAGTTTTGCCCCATTTTATGATTTTTCTTGCCATTTCTTTGATCTTAGTGTAATTCTTGTCCCACAGCGAATTGTCACTCGCCACGGCGAGTTGGCCATGGTGAGTTGGCCGTGGTGAATTGTCATAGACCCGCAACCATTGTGATTCAGTTGCAAGCATCTGAATTTTGATCATATGACTATGGGGATTCTGCAATGGTCATAAGTGTGAAAAGTGGTCATAAGTCTCTTTTTTCAGTGCTGTTGTAAGTTCAAATGGTCACTAAATGAATGGTTGTAAGTCGAGGACAACCTGTATAGGCAATTGCAAAAACTAAAGCAGGAACTATTCAGCAGCATTGCAGACCTGCAAATAACAATGCAATAATTTGAACATATTAATTCAGCGGCCCTTGCAGATGCAAAGTTAAAAGTACTGGAACCTTTAATAGGGAAGCTTTTGTTCTATTATCAGTGATGGCGAACCTTTTAGAGACCGAGTGCCCCAAAACCGCACCCGCCCCACCCGTCCCCCGCTCCACCCTCGCTATGCCCGCCTGCCCCCACCCTGCCTGCCACCCCACCTGCCCGCAGGACCACCCACCGCCTCCATGGCCTGCCGCAGTAGATCGCCCAGGCGGCCCAGCAGCACCATGGCGGCCATGCCATCCGCCTGCACCCTGCAGCAGCATCTGCACGTGACGGGGCACGAGGGCGGAGTCTTGTCCCCGCTGCCCGGCTGCCATGTCCTTGGCAGCGCTGCTCTGCGTGGGCTGTGCTCGGGGGCGACTCTCCTCTGGGGGGGCTGCTGGTGAAGAGGGGGCCGTGCGGGGATGCAGGGCTGGGGCGACAGCGCGCGTGCCCACAGGGAGGGCTCAGTGCCGCCTCTGGCACACGTGCCATAGGTTCGCCACCACTGTTCTATATGCTTTCAATTTCATTCAACGTAAAGTGAAAATTTATCTACTTTATTTTACATCTGATAATTTAAATGTTTTAATGTTATGATGTTGTAAGCCACCCAGAATCATTTGACACAACATGAGTGGGAAATAAATTTCTGAATGAATGAATGCCTGTTCTGTCATATTTTTCTTTTTTTATAAACTCACCTGGAGCTCCTCTGCTGTGGAAACATCCAACCCTGTTAGATCCTGTATCCTCTGATTTATACGTGCCACTACAGGATTTTCATATCCAGATAGCCAGGCACTAAAAATGAAATTAAGAGTATTATTCATGAACAAGATCTCAGTATTAATTTTCATGACCAATCAGAAACTAATTTTAATTGTGCAAAGTAGTCTATAAAACTTAACCTCAATGTAATTTACAAGAAATATTTTTAAGTCTACACACTGTTTCGCATGAAATGTAATTCCGACTTGTTTAGCTAGAGCACATCCAGGATTAATTAAAAAAAAAATCTGCTGAATCAAACTTCAGATAGTATATTTGGATTTTATAGTCCTTTGGGGACAGTATATTCTGTGAGCAACATATTATTTTCTACATAGGATTTCTGGTGTAATATGAGTGGAGTAAATGAGTGAACCCAGGATCACTTAGCTTGTGTGCGTCAGAAAAAATACTGGACCACTGCTTTAGAGCAACATAATTTTTTCACCATTAACTATAATGGAAAGGGGAAACAAAACATTACTTATCCAATTCTTCTCGCAATTGTCGGAATGCTATGAAGCAATTTCCCCCCCCCCCCTTCTTTGGTACATCATACAGGTAGTTCTCAGCTTACAACCACAACTGAGCCCATAATTTCTATTGTTAAGTGATTTTTGCCCTGTTTTACGACCTTTCTTGCCCCTGTTGTTAAGTGCATCACTGCAGTTGTTAATGACATGGTTGTTACGTGAATCTGGCTTCCCCATTGACTTTGCTTGTCAGAAGGTCGCAAAAGGCGATCACATGACTCTGTGTCATAAATGTGAGTCAGTTGTCAAGAATTCAAATGTAAATCATGTGATCATGGGGATTCTGCAACGGACATGTGTGAAAAATGGTCATAAGTCACATTTTTCAGTGCTGTTGTAACTTCAAACGAAATGAACTGTTGTAAGTCGAGGACTACCTATATTCTGGGGTGCACATTTCAAAAAAGACTGAATGAACCAAAGCTGCAAGAGAACCCAGGATTACTTTCACAAACCATCAATGACCACTGAAGCATTGGAGAAATTCAGCACATTCTGCTGGATTGGAAGGATGAAGTTACGTATTTACTCCAGCAGATTTGCTATCTTCCTTTCTATAGGAACACAACAAATCCCTAATCAAGAGCAGCAGATCATGAACCAACAGATTACAGAATCTTCAAGAGTATGGAGGAAATACAGCTGAACATTTGCCAGATATAGAATGATTAAAAAAAAAACTCAGTTAATGCACTTGTTAGTATATTGCTGGCATACTGTTAATGTTGTGTATAGTTAGTATATGAAACAAAGCAGACAAAAAAAAGGATTTCCTGCCTAAAAACAAGCTGAAATTACATCAAGCATTATCAGGAAGCGTTATCTCCTAGAGAGGGAAATTAAGTTTACAGCAACGAAGGTGTTAAAAGCAATGAATATGTAGTACGTTCTATATTTAACCAATGAACTACTTGTGCTCTGTAGCTGGGATTCCTGGTTGATATTTCATGGTGGCGGTTCAGTATCCCCTGGCAACTAAACTAAAAAAAATCAATGTTTTCTCACACTTCTTCTTACAGAGAACAAAATAAGATAGCTCATCAAAAGAGTAACTCTGTACTATTCGGCATCAGCAACCTACAATTTGTCCATCCACAGTGTATTCTCAGAAGTCAATCTGATTGATTTAGATAGGATTTGCTCTCAGTGTATCTGTACAAGAATGTAATTCAATGTATGGCCCTGACACAATGGAACACAGCAATAAGTCAAGCAGAGTCAAATAAGTCAAAGCTTTCTAAATCACTCTGAGATTGCTTTGGCTACTAACCAGCTTTTAGACCAATATTTTCCATTCTTGGCAGCTTAAGATGAGTGGACTTCAATTCCCCAAATTCCCCAGTAAGCCTTGCTGGCTGGTGAATTCTGGGAGTTGAAGTCCACTCATTTTAAAACTGCCAAGGTTGATAAACATTGTTTATACTCACTTTACAGTTCTGTTTTTATAGTCACAAAGTGCTAAATAATTGGATCATATTTTAAAGTGCCATTTTTATTTATTTATTTGTTTATTAAATTTGTTTGCCACCCTACCACAAGGTAATTTATTCCATATGAACCTTCACATCTCCTTACGTACATTTGGAAGCAGTTCTGATTTCAATCCTGCTTCAGTCAGTGAATATCTGGATGTGCTTCAACACATTCCTGATTAAGCTATTAAACAGGAAGACTCCCTATTACTAGATTGTTGGCTCCAGTTACTCAGTACTGCTTTGACTTACATTGCACCTGAAATTACAAGGTTCTGTTGCAGATCACCTTAAATATCCTTTGGCCAAAAAGAAAACAAAGAATTAGTTAATACGTAAATTTATTGCATTGCTTTTCTGTGGTAGTATACATCACCTTCCTTCCCATCTTCCTATTATTGTAAAATGTACTCTTCATTTTCCAGTACTGAATCTTACAGTTCAGTCTTAAATGCCTCTCTTATTTGGACTTTTATTTAATCAATTTTATATTTAATCAATTTCTTCTTCAGGAAATTTGAATTCTCAACACATTTCAGTTCAGTTCAAAGTATTCAAAGGTAAAATTATTTGTATTGTCTGTATCTCTTCAAAAAGTAATGTTAGCTAAATACTGTTGTGGTGTTATGAATATGAATATTACAATACATCTGAAAACTTTTTAATTCAAAAAACAAGGTAGTTATAGCAGTGGAGGTGGTTGATCAAGTAACAACAGATCCCACCTCCTCCAATTCTGCCCCCCCAGCGTAATTAGATTTTAGATTTTAATAATTGATATTAACCTAACTATGTTTTAATGTATATAGATAGATTTTTATGACTGTAAGCTGCCCAGAGTTACCCTGTGGTAAGATGGGTGGTCATTAAATTTAATTAATTAATTAATTCAAGCATTACAGAAGCTTTTCCAATTTCAAATAAACTAACATTCATCACGCATGTATACCTTTCTCAGTCACTGCAATAATCAGTGTTAATTTTTACTCTTTTCAACATTCCACAATTCTATTCAGAGCTTCTAAATCTCCATTTGTAAGAAAGGATCTTATAAAATACTTCAGTAGTATTATTTAAACAGTGTTCTCTCCTGTGATGAAAAAAAAATGTTTTACTTAAAGAGAAGTAGGAATTTCAACAGTGATAAAACTGGATTTCTTAGAAGAATGTACTCTTAATAGCATCTTGCAGAGGGTTGGGCTAGATTGAACAAGTTATTTTAGTACAGCACTTGACTTGGCTCAGAATCCTGGGCCAGTTTATACAAACTGCATGCCGCATACTTCAGAAGGAACAGTAATCCTGTCATTGCAAGGGCATACTGTAATATGGAAACTAGGAAAAAGTTACTGGAATGCCTGGGCAGAGAAAATGGGCTTCTCTTCAAAAATACAACGGGGAGTTATTTTGGTTTCTAATACCAGGCCGTGGCCTGTTCGAAATGGGGCTGTGGGAGAGATGGGCAAGCGTGCACGTGTGAAGCTCCATTTGCATGATCGGAGGGCGCTTGCGCTCAAGTGCGTCCATTTGCGCGAATGGAGCTTTGTGAGCGAGCACAAGCGTCCTCCACTCAAGCGCCTTCTCATCGCGCAAGTGGAGCTTCGTGCACAAGCGCAAGTGGAGCTTTGTCCGTGGGCGCAAGCACTCTGTTTGCGGGTGAAGCTCCATTGCCATTCACACACCCTCCCTCCACCCCAGGCTGGGCCACCAAACTGGAAATATTGGAGACCACTGTCCTAGTGGATGCTTTTTTAAAAAAATCAAGGAATTGTTCTGACATCCGTGTTAGTTTTGCCAATACAGCTTCTGTTTCGGAAAATTTTAGCTTTGAAAATATACGTGTAAAGTTTCTTAATGTATGTAGTATTTCACAAAATGACAAAAAAAATCACATTGAAACTTAACAATAAAAAAACCCATGAAGCAGTAAAAAAAAAACATAAGCCATTCAGTGGCTTATTAAAATACTTTCTTGCAAATATTCTGCGACTGTATTTTTCAAAAAGCTAGCTGAGGATCAGGTATATTTTGTGCGCTCTCTATTTAAAAACAGATGCTGAACTAGGAATTTCAAGCTATCACTATCACATATGGCTTCCTGTTTGTCATGTGCTTCTTAAGTCGTCTTAAAATTAAGATAGATATAGAGAGCCATGCTAAAAAGCAAACAGATGGTAGAATGTAGCCTCTTCAGGTTAGGAAATTCACACAGATTGTGTTTAAGATGAAATAACTCAACGTGCTACTTTCATTAGGACTGTGCAAAGAAGTAATACATTGAATGCACCAACTGGCTTAAAAAGCATTAAAGCATCACTTAATTTCAATGAAAGAGTGTGAAGGACATGCTTCGACAACTTAATTTGGTTAGCACTTACATCTAAAACATTCCAAACTTTCAATGCCATAAGTGTTAGCAATCTGTTTTAAGACTCTGTCTACTGTTCAGGCAAAGGATCCCAGTCCCAACTTTTGACACCAACCGCTGATTGACAAATCCCATTGTAGTTCAGACGTACCCGTCTCCTCTTACCTCTTAGAGACTCTGTAATGTGCTGTGGTCAGTTTCCCAGTCTGAGGATCATGCACAGTAGCTCGGCTCAGCTACAAAAAATAAAAAAGAGAAAGGACACGGGCTTACTCTAGAAGCAAGCGTCTGGGCCAAGCCACAGGCAATTGGGAGGGTTCCGATTGGTCAAGATGGAATGTAATGCTCAGATCAGCAGGAACGCTTAAAGGATTGCAGTATCTGCTGTACTCAATTTAATTCAATTGCTTTAATCAAATTTGGTTAGATTGTCCTTTCACTTTTTCTTCCCCAAATGGAAAGCTTATGCAAGCCACTTGTATCTGCTAAGTTTCACAGAAAACTTCCCAGGAACCCAGAAGTTAAAGACTCTTTCTCCTCTCTACTGCTTCCAGTTATTTTTTCTTTGAAAAAATATATATTAATAGGTTACATACTTAAAACCTTATCAAAGTTAGGGTGTTCCAATAATTGATAGACTGCTGTATTTATAGGGTACACTATGAATGTTTGTAAATGTTCTATCGCCACTAAGAAAAAAGTGGGATAAAAAAAAAGCGGGATATGCATTAAAGTGAAATAAATGAATGGAATAAATTAACATCAACAAAGTTTCTGAACAAAACACAACAACATTTCATTTCTCCTCTACAACAACGCTCGATAGGAACCACTATAAGAACTGGAATTTAGGCAGAGAAATTGGAAATTCCCAATTCCAATTCCACACAGGAGTGAAATACAGTTATTTTAAAAATTTTAAATTATTCAAATTGTGTATAAACACGTGGGGACTCCCCATTTTCAGTAGCCAGATACGGAACAATTAATAAATAGCAGTGGTATTAAGAGGAATTCATGAAAGCAAATAGGGTATTTTGAGACTGAAACATAAAAACTATACTAAACTCAACAGCACATATGGTTCCAATAAAATCAAGCAGAATTTAACTATAGGGCTGTTGGTGTTACAATAGATATATATAGAATCAGTGCATATTTCAATATAATCAATTTGTAGCCTTGTCAAGAGAAGCATCTCATTGGTTTTTGTATACAGGAAGCAAATAACTCTCAGTACACTTAAGCATCCGAAGCAGAACATCCAGATTCAGTCACAGTTTTGTTCCATACAGTATTAACCTTGTGAACTCTAAAGCTTCCTCCTTCCATTATGTATTCAAGATAGACAGTGATTAATATTTATATGTTACTTATATGTAAGGGTGTAGGTCTAAACATATGTTGTATATAGTATGTTTAATTGTGTGTTATGTATGTGTACACTTTGAGAGCAAGCAACTAAATTTCATTTTTAATGTGTGCCATTGTGCCCACAGTAAAAAATGACAGTAAAGGTTATCTATCTATCTATCTATCTATCTATCTATCTATCTATCTATCTATCTATCTATCTATCTATCTATCTATCTATCTATCTATCTATCTATCTATCTATCTATCATCAAATTATACTCTGAATAAGCAAATAAGGACAAAACCTCTGGCGACAAGAAGCGTCTGAGAAACTCAGCAGTAACAAAGTCTCTGTGAATAGCACAAATGACCAGAAAAGTTTTGAACCAACTTTTTTTTCTTTCTGGCCACTCTCTACATCAATGAGAATCGCAGAAGGTCTCGTCACAAGGACTGAAGGTATGGCAAGTAAAGTCTTACCTTTTGCTAATTCTGTAATGTGCAGTCTCCAAGACTCCCGTTATGGGGTTTGAAATGGTGGCTCGCCTCAGCTGTGAAGCGAACCAATCAGAATAGACGCATTACAATGTACATATTGCATCACATTTATCTGACCATTCAGAATCCGGGGGCAAAACCCCAATTTTTGTTTTGTTCCAATTAAGGAACAAAAACCACCACCACCACCAAACAAGAAACATGGAATACAAAACAAGTAAGAATGACAAAAATAGTAGTTTTAAGCACAATATTGAAATTTTTGACAAGCCAATGCTACATTTGACAAGCCAATGCTACTAGAAGAAAGCAATTGAGGCTTCTTTTGAAGCAGCAAGTACTACACTGTCATTCTGCACTGGGAAAGTGTTAAGAGGGCAAGTGACCACCGTACACATTACTTACCTTCCTGGTGCCCCTAAAATAAAAGTAGGGATTATTGGGAAAAATCATCCAGATTAAAGCACTTCGGACCCTCAGAGTGGCATTGCCCAAGCCAGCACAGGGACATTACTGTTTACAGGTAGTCCTCAACTTATGACCACAATGGAGTCCAAAATTTCTGTTGCTAAGCAAGACATTTGTTAAGTGAATTTTGCCCCATTTTACAACCTTTCTTGCCACAGTTGTTAAGTGAATCACTGCAGTTGTTAAGTGAATCTGGCTTCCCCAGAATTCTTATTTTATATAGGTGATAAGAACAAAAAAATTAATCTCAACTTTCCAATTTAGAACCTTAAATTCAAGCTTCCTTAAACTTTTAGTAGACCAGAATCTCTTTTAAAAACGCCTTACTACAGTATGGACCAATTAGATATAACATTCTAGTAACTTGCTGCATGATGATTTAGTCCCACAGAAATAAGACTCTACACTACTATATTGTACAGGAAGAATCAAGGACATAATTATCTGTCATTAGAGTTATATCTGAATCTACTATTAGAATTTGTCTCAACAAAGAGAAAGTGTAACAAAAAAAAAAAATAGTACGAATGGTACTAATTGCCAGTTCACCTGCAGTAAAGAATTCTTATGCTTCTCATTACTGTGTTTCACAACAACCTTCCAAATAGGGCATGCCCACATTTTATCCAACATAACTGTTGGACAAGCAACAATGGTTCAAAGAACACTAGGTCAGAACTGTTTGTCAATCTATTCTGCTTAGGCCTAACCAGATAAGCAAAAGCTCCTTTGCTATTTCAGAAATAAAACGAAGATGCCATTAAGGTGAAGGACTGCAAGAGGATATTTAGCAAGGCCCAAGCAAGCTGTAATCAAGAAGCAAATGTTGGGCTTGAGGAAATTATTCACTGGTACCCTTGTTCAAAGAATGTGGACAATTTAGATTCTTTACCCTTGGTTTTGAAAGCTCTTTGACTTTTTCTATTTCTTCATTAGAGATGATGTCAAGAAAGCGAACAATCCGAGGGCGATCCCATTCATCTTCTTGTCTGACAGGTCCTAGGATGTAATTTGGGTTCCCCTTCCCATTGTAATAACGGCAAAACAGCTTCTTTTCTCTTCTAGGAGTCTAAAAGTTTGAAATAAATCATCAAGCATTAGTAGTCCAATGCATTATTTTTTTTTCATCAACAAATATTCTGTAATGATGATATTGCACACAAAGGAGAACCCAAAGGTGCTTTTTCAAAAGGCAACTGGACTTTTTTTTGTTTTTTTCCTTGAAGATATTTTGCTTCTCATCCAAGAAGCTCCTTTAATTCTGACTGAATAGTGGAGAATGGAAGGCTTTATATTCCTTGCAGTCATCTGGTCATTAGTACTCTTTCTGAGAATCATTGAGACCACTTAGATGGTCACCTGAATAGTGCAAATGGGTGTAGAACTTTCTTAAGAGTTGCTGAAAGGTCCTTTTGAAAAAGCACTTTTGGGACAACCATGACCTGGATTACTGAGAATCTCCACTGACATACAAGGGAGAACTTACCATTTTCAGACCTTCACCACGGCATAGTTTTTCATACTTCTGTCTCTCGGGCAGATAATCTTTGGGAGGCCCTCTTTTCTGAGTCTTCACATTTTTCCCAGGCTGCTCATTTGTGTCAGTCACAGACTCGTTGGCTTCTTTTTCTTTTTCTTTAACCATGATGTATTCAAAGTATTTCAAATTTCCATTTGCTCTCTGGTGCTCGGGATCTGTTGGAAAACCAGGTAGAGGACTAGTTAACTCCATGGAAGAAAGCTATTTTTAAGGGATTTTGTCCTTTTGTTTGAGTTTAGTGGTCGTTGAGTTAAGATCTAATGAAATCTGTATATGTCAGCATCTAATCCACCTATGTCAGCTGGAATGTATCTCTATTTTCATATATGTAAATACCCCAGTCACAGAAGCAAATGGCATGTAAAGCGATGGGGGGGGGGGATTAATGCTTCCTAAACACATTTGTAGTTACAGGGATTCCCAGCAGCATTTTGTCCTTCAGTCCACTGCATTATTTTGAAAAGCCTGTACATCCAAGTGGAAAATGTCTGGGGGGACAAAAGTTAAGCAGTGCAAACATGCGGAACACAAAAAAGATTATCCTACCCAATTCAAGTAACTGTTTGGTGAGCATCATTGCTTTGTCCAAATCCCCTTGCTGGTACACAGCATAACTCAAGTAATCTAGAACAGAAACTTTGTTGATCGAAGAAGAAACCTCTCCCTCTTCCAACTGTTTCAGAGCTTGCTCCATCCACAACTCAGTATGGTAGTAGTCTGCTTCAGTATATGCAATCTTTCCCAACGCAAAGCAGTCTTCAGCAGTTAGAAATACCTTATCTTTCACTCCTAGTGGGAATAAGAACCAGCAACAGCTGTTACAAAGCTCTTGAAATCATGCGATTTTGCATTTATGTTTCCTTATCTGCAGCCATACTGTTTAATTCTTACTTCCTCATTGATAAAACTAGATAGACTGCTAGAGTTATTTAACTATATTCTCTAGTGATTTGTTTTCATTTTGAAATGATTGTAATAAGCTGGATATAATATAGCACAGGTTCTCCACGACTTATGATCACAA
The DNA here is from genome assembly GCA_023970755.1 of Azemiops feae. NCBI lineage: Eukaryota > Metazoa > Chordata > Lepidosauria > Squamata > Viperidae > Azemiops > Azemiops feae. The sequence goes on along the minus strand of JALGBA010002262.1, from coordinate 961,343 downwards.
TTGAGCCCGTTTTTGTTGTGAAGTGAAATATTTGTTAAGTGAATTTTGCCCCATTTTGTGACCTTTTGTGCCACAGTCATTAAGTGAATCACTGCAGTTGTTAAGTGAATCTGGCTCCCCCATTGAATTTGTCAGGTCACAAAAAGTGATCACATGACCCTGGGACACTGCAACCGTCATAAATATGAGTCAGTTGTTAAGCATCCAGTTTTTGATCACGTGACTACATGGATACTGCAATGGTTATAAGTGTGAAAAACAGTTATAAGTCACTTTTTCCCCTGCCGTTGTAACTTTGAATGGTCACTAAGTGAACTGGCTCTAAGTCAAGGATGACCTGTATCTTCAGATATTATATTACATACGGTTTTACATTTATGTTAATAATTGTATTTTTCTAACATGATGTTCATAAATATAATTCAGTGGTACATCTATTACTGAATATTTAATTTGTTAAGTTTTTAGATTATCAGAAGACTTCTTCACAGTGTTCTATGGCTTTGTTTCTATTTCCTAAGCTGTAGTACTGCCAATAAAATAGTGGCAGAGTCCACCTAATGTTTTTGGGAAAGGGAGGGGGAGACTTCTCACGCTGAATTTTTAATTCACAGGCTAGATTTGCTTTTCATCATACAAGAGCAACTGGCCTCTAAAAAAAAAAAAAAAACAAACAACCAGAAGATCAAAGGGAAGCAAATCCTGTCAAAGCAAATATGAAAAAAAGTCACTGCAAGTTTCAAATCACAGGGCCATCATTTGCACTTGATCCTGAATGTTATGGATCTAGTGGGACAATAATCCTGAGACTAATATAACTCAATGTGTGTGCTTTCCTCTGTTAGTTTCAGCCACCTCTCTCTCCCCCGCCCAAAAACAATAATCCTAGACCTTTTCCAAAAATGGTATTTCCTTAAGGCAAAAAGTATGCTGAAACATAAGAAATCTTGAAAAAAGCTTTAAGAGATTCAATCTCTTAAAATGACCCATACATAGAAATGTATTGCCTTATACACTGATCTGAAAAAAAGAGTAATAATATACAATGCAATTCCCAGCTTTCGTTATTGATAGTAACAAGACTAAGGTTAAAAAAAACAACACCAAACAAAGATGCACAGAACAAAACCTTTATCACAAGGGACAAAATCAGAAATAATACTAAACACCCCCCCCCTCAATGATACCTATGATAATAGCCCAAATGTATTTTATTTTTTTACACATTAGGACACCCAAAGTTTTACTTAGTTACAGAATACGTTCACGTGGGAGATCCCTTTGGTCCCAGGCATAAACACTGCCATGTGTTATCTGTAGTTGTTTCTAAGTAAAACTGATTTTTTAATGCAGAAAGCATAATTGTACGTCTTTTAACTTTTTTATTATTGTTCTTCCCTTACTTTCTTACATTTACTGTACTGAAAAATTTGACACACACACACATACACAAAAGTGTATTTAAAATCAGAGCATCCTAGAAGAAGAGAGAGAGAATAAACTATAAGACTGTTTTGATCTTCCCTATCGCTAGAAATCACATATAAATGCGCACTGTCCCTCTGAAATAAAACAAAGTTGCTTCCCTAAAATGCTGGTATCTTATATACCTGGAAGATTTCCCCTTGATATTGTGTCAGTATCTAAATTATATGTATCTTGGAGTCTCAAGAGAGCTTTGCCAGCACCAGTTTGATCTTCATCGTCAGGGAAAAACAGCCGTTGAACCGTCATGTTGGAAATAAACCCTAAAAATAATAAAGAAAGAGGTTCTTGTAGTATTCTCAGTAGTACTCTGCAGTGATCACAATTCCACCCAATCTCTCACCCACTTGCCTTCTCCCCCCCCCTTTGTTCATAATTTATCCTCCTCTTCCTCCTCTTGGCTGCTTCCCAGACTGATGATGGCTCACGGATGCTTTTGGCATGACTAAACTTGGATCCAATCCCAGATATATATTTTTTGAAGAAGGAGGGGGAGGATAATGGCAATGGCTGCAGCCTTCTTGTTATAAATCATTTTCTTTTTGATAATGGAAGCGATACTAGTTTGTACGCAAAATGAGGTATGGGTCAATTGTATACTTTACATAACTGCAATAAGGCTAAAAATATTGCTCTAGTTCAGTAACAATTTCTTTCACTATTTCTGGAATACAGAGGAATATTATAAATTTATAGGGATGTGTAAAATTGATTGTTTCAGGGACAGAACAGAGCAGAATGACAAAGTTGGAAGGGATATTGCGATTAATTCCAAGGAATAAAATAGATGATTGACGATGGCATTCATCAATAATTTGCAGTATTATTCTTGCTGTAACCCCAATCTTATTGGTTTCTAAAGAAACCAATCACTGTCATTTGCTTTATTATGAAGAATAACAACTGAACTCAGGAAGAGAGAGGCTTCCATTCAGATCTAATTAGTAAACACTGACTTGGTGTGTTTTAAATTTATTTATAGTTACATCCTCTGGTCACTTCCAGCCAGAAGTATCCATTACTCTGGCATTTGGGCAATATACACAACTGTAGATAGTTGCACTGCTTAGTCTGGAGGATATAACACCAAATTCGTTTTTATAGTTAAACATACTTGAGACTCTTCCCAGTGAATTGGCATGAATTGAAATCCAGACTTCCTTGTCTATTCAGTGTATTTTAATGATTGATTGCTTCAAAGGATTTTGAAAGCCCTACCAGCAGACATGTCCTTCAATACCAAATTCTCAAGCTCATTCCACTCGGTGTTCAGTCGCTTCATCAATTTGAATGCATTCACCGGGTGTCCCAAAAATCCCTCTGGGTCTTTTGTCGCCGTATCGGTCAGCTTATCCAACCTCTCAGCCCACCTAAGTATAGGAAATAAAAGCTTCGTAAATTGTTACGCCAATGCTACGGATAACGTGCTTACACACACACACACACACACACACGAATATACATTTTTCAGTTAGCTCTTAATAAAATTAATCTTGTTTATATTTATTTTACATTTTATTATCCAACCTTTAATATTTATACAAATATACAAGGCAGCAAACATATCCAACACAGCTTCCTCCTATTTTTCCCACAACACCCTGTGAAGTGAGTTGGGCTGTGTGTGTGTGACTGGCCCAAGGTCATTCAGCTCAGTAGTCCCCAAACTTTCTGGTTCCAGGGACAAGCTTTGGAAGAAAAATTATCTTCCGTGGACCGGCAGCGGGGAATGGTTTTGCACGTGCAACCTAGATTACATGCATGTACAGATGAAGTTTTGCTCACTCGCCTGCCACTTGTGCGGCCTGGTTCCCAACAGGTTGTGGACTGGTACTGGTCTGTGGCCCGGGGGTTGGGGACCCCTGATTTAGCTGATTTTCATAGCTAAGCGGGGACTTGAACTCACGGTCTCCCGCTTTCTAGCATGAAATACCTTTCTAGACCAAACTGGCTCTGATACATATTACATACTATATATCCTATCTTTTCTCCATGAGTTCAAGGTGGCTTACATGAAAGTCTCTATTTTATGCACTATGAGGTAGAATGTCTATAAAGATTCTCAATCATCCAGGTCACGGTTGTCCTAAAAGTGTTTTCCAAAAGGCAACTGAATTTTCTTTGTTTTTTTCTTTGAAAATGTTTCACTTCTCATCCAAGAACTGAACTGAACCCATGAACCGAAAAAGCTTCTTGGATGAGAAGTGAAACATTTTCAAACAAAAAACCAAGAAAGTCCTGTTTCCTTTTGGAAAAAGCAACTTTGGGACACTATGATGTAAGTTGAGCTGAGAGAGACTGAACTTACCTAACTGATTTTAATAGTACATTTTTTTGTTTAACAGATAGAAAACAAATGAAGGAATAAACCTCAGGCGGACTTACGGAAATGCCATTATTCATTATAGATATTGACCTCTGAAGAATTTCAATAAGAATCTTACCCTCAAATAACGGTAGATATAGTTTTACTCTCAAAAAAGCCACGAATTAATTAACATAAGGTGTGTTTTTTTCATTTTGTATGGTAGAACAGTGCTAAATATTGGCATTAAAAGAATTACATACTGCCTTAATTGGTCCAACTTGCTTTCTTCTGCCTTGATATAGTCTTTCAGTGATATCACCAGATCCTTTTCTGTATGAATCAGGTCTGTCATATGACCTAAAAGACAGATCAATACAACCAGTATGTTCATGAAATTTGCTATGAAATTCTAACAGTTTTAGAACAAAAATTACAAAACCTTTAGTTTTAAAAGCCAACAAACCCAAATACGTAAATTTGCAGTTACTTTCTCACAATTTTTTGAAGAAAAAAAATTATCAGGAGCATTTTTCTCTTCACTAAGGAAGCATTAATCTTTCCCATTTTGTTAGGTAGGAAGACTATTACCAGAATAAATTACAGCTAAATGCAAGCTGCAAGGTAGCAATCTATTTTGCCATCCATGTCTGGCAAATACTGCAAAAATAATTTCATACTGATCTGCTGAAATTAAATTACCCCAGTATACTGTCCCAGATTTTGAATGCACAAACCAGTTTCTCAGTGGCAGTTTTATAGTAGATTAACCTTCACTCATAGTTCTGCAGCTCTTATTATCTGTTTGCTTTTTATAGTTCAAATTATCATTTCATGGGCATGTCAATGAAACATGGTTTTAGAATTTCATACAGGTTAGTAAGCACATAGTTAGAAACTTACTTTTTACTCTTTACAGCCTTGCATCATTCAAGTTAATTCGAGATATTAAGTCTGCAATGCCAGCAGGTAGACCAAGAAAGCACAAATCTACTCTACTATAAAGCCACCAGCTACACATCTAATTTAACATTTGCTATCAGAATTGAAGATAGATGAATTATGTTGATTGTTTTTATAAGTTCAAATGACAAGGCAACTGACATGTATATTTATTGAACTGTGATAAAGTATACTCACTTTAATCATTCTAATGTAAATAATATATCTAAAGTAAATGTTGACATAATATTAATTCTTTTTTTTCTATAAGCAGAGTGGATGCCAGAAGTGCCATGGAAGCATAATTGTGACATGTACAAACAGGAAGAAAAAATTAAGATTATTTTTGTAATTTACTGATCGTGGATTGAAATAAAATTAGTTATAAACAAAATGCTTCCTGCATATATTTATAACAGTCAGATTATATGCCCAGATCATTTTGCTGGACACTGCAGACACCACATATATTTAACCAATTCAGAAATGTCACCAACTGATCTTACACATACTGTAGGTGTTATGTCTATGGAGATTCTCAGTCATCCAGGTCATAGTTATCCCAAAGGTGCTTTTTCACAAGGCAACTAGACTTCCTTGTTTTTCTTTGAAGACGTTTTGATTCTCATCCAAGAAGCTTCTTCATCTCTGAAGAAGCTTCTTGAATGAGAAGCGAAACATCTTCAAAAAACAAAACAAAAAACCAAGGAAGTCCAGTTGCCTTGTGAAAAAGCATCTTTGGGACATAGGTGTTATGATTCTTAGGTAGTTCTCCCTTTACCAATAAAAAGCAATACTAAAATATAACCAACACAATTTATGTAAACTGGTAATAGTATTTCCAAATGTATTTTAACTGCTTCTTAAGAACTTAAAACTATGGCATTTTATTATTTGCTGGTATTTTTCTATAACACTTAAATTTTGTGACTGATCATGTTCTAGCCTTCAGCAGTTAGTGGATGGATAACTAATAATCCAAGCAATTAATTTACTACACTTTTGGTGCTGTTATTCCTGAATCAATCAGAAGTGCTTAAAAGCATCACTTACCAATTGAAGTGAAGAAATCTGTATGAGCATGAGAAGAAGGCAGTAGAATCCAGAGGACGAGAAGACACCACTCCCTTGAGACCACCATCGTTTTCACTGCTGGTTTGCCTTGACACACCTACAAATATAATTTTTAATGAAATTATGAAGAAAGGTTCATTTCTCAATTATCCAAACTATTTTCCCTGTAGATTTTCATTCTGCAAAATACATATATCACAATATTTGTCCTGAGCAATATTTCAATATTTGTACTGGCACGGTTTCTAGTTCCTCCTTCAATAATTAAAGAGGAGAATATAAAGGCTCTTTTCAGGATACTTTGGTGTTTAAGATTAGTACAGAAGTTCTCAACTTACGACGATCATTGAGCTCTAAATTTTTGTTGCTAAGCAAGACAGTTAAGTGAATTTTGCCCCAGTTGTTAGGTGAATCACAGCAATTGTTGATTGTTAAGTGAATCTGGCCTTAGCAACCGTAAACATCTGGCCTTAGCAACCGTTAGCAAACATGGTTGTTAGATGAATCCCCATTGACTTTGCATGTCAGAAGGTCGCAAAAGGTGATCACATGACCCCGTGACATTGCAACCATCATAAATACATGCCAGTTGCCAAGCGGCAAAATTTTGATCACGTGACCATGGGGATGCTGCAATGGTCGTGTGAAAAATGGTTATAAGTCACTTTTTTTCAGTGCTGTTTTAACTGTAAACAGTCACTAAACAAATGGTTGTAAGTCAAGTACTACCTGTAAACCACATGGGTGAAAGTAAGCATTTTGAAATCCAAATTCAAGCTGTATTTCTGTAATCCAGAGTACAGTCAAAGATAAAAATCAATTCCTAAATATGCCATCCTATTACCTCTGTGTAACACTGCGTAACAGTGTAATTTACCTGGTCCAGAATTATGCAGTAAATAAGCTACCAGATGAATCTATGAAAGCTGCAACTAAACATTTCTGGAGATACATGTTAGCAACTCAATTTATTTCATTATTCCTCTGTAATAAAACTGATGATATAATGCTATTATGATAAAATTTAATCAACCTTGTAATCAGCTATCTATCAAATACTGTAGACTTGATTTAGAAGTCAGGGTAAGGACTTGCTTATTTTCTCACATTGTGTATTTTCTATAAAAGCCACTTTTCTACTAATGGTTACTTCAGCTGCAGTCCTATCAAATCATACCATGGTCATTACACAAGAGTAATGTTTTATCTCCAGAGCCATTTAAGGCTTATTTAATATATATTGCTCCCTCTGTCTCTCTAGCTGCCTCTCTCATCATAAGCCCATTATTTCAGACATTTTTCATTCTTTCAACAAAGCTGTTACAAAAGCATTTCTGACTTTTGTCCCGTCTACTCTGGAATTTAGAAATGGTGCAGCTATTAACTATGCAAAGTCTGGGAAAGTTGTCCTGTTAAAAAAGAGGTTTTCATTCTGGAATACCTATATTTATATACATGAACACCTAAACAGTTTGAAATAGAAGTATAATATCCATGATTCCGTTTACTGAGGTTTAGGTGAGACAAACTGTGTGAAAGCATTAGGGATCAATCAGAAAAACAATGTACAGCCATTTAAACATATAATTTGTACATTTTTGCATTAACTGAATGTTGACATTTGAAAAAAAAATTAAGAATTTTAATACATCATGAAAAAATAATAGGATGCTGAAAACAGTGCAAATCAAAAGCAAATTTGTTCTCAGTTTGGGATTATTTTTAAGGAATGGACTGGAGGCTACAATCGCAAAATAATATGCCACAACAGGACAAGAATTATACCTCAACTCATTTTATTTACTGTAGCAATAGCAATAGCACTTGGACTTATATACCATTACTAACCATATTAAATATACTTAATAGTATTTTCTATGTAGAACAAAACCCTGAAGCATTTGGAAGTTGGTGATTTTAACAAACCATGCTCAGGGATAAATAATTTCAAGGAGTAATTGAAGGGGCAGGATACTTTAATGGAATAGAAAATACTCATTCACTTATCTATGGCTCCAGCCCATCAGCCTCAAACTTTGTTATATCTTAAACAGAATCCATCTGTGTATATCATATATATTCAAAGAAAGTACAGTATGTATTTGCAATACAGGATAGTCCTCGACTTACGATTACAATTGAGCCCAAATTTTTTGTGGCTAGGTGAGAAAATTGTTAAGTGGGTTTTGCCCCGTTTTGCCTTTTTTGTTAAGTGAATCACTGCAGTTGTTAAGTGATTCTGGCTTCCCCATTGGCTTTGCTGATCAGAAGGTCGCAAAAGGTGATCGCATCACTCTGCGACTCTGCAATCGTCATAAATACATGCCAGTTGCCAAGCATCTGAATTTTGATCACATGACCATGGGGTATTGCAACAGTCATGTAAAAAACAGTCATAAGTCACTTTTTTCAGTGCTGTTGTAACTTTGAATGGTCACTAAACAAACAGTTGTAAGCCGAGAACTAGCTGTAGCACTACTTATTTATTTTAATAGATCTTAAATCAATGTTTCTCAACTTTGGTGACTTTCAGATATGTGGAACAAGTCTGGGAAGTTGAAAAACATCCTGGAAAAATTGGCAAACGATATCTGTTTTACTGCCAACAAAATAACGTGGATATTATCCATGAAATTGCCAGGAATCCATTTAGAGTCAGAGGTTTTACCTTTTCAAAATAACTTTGCAATCAGGCATTAAGTCTTTCTAGATGGAGCAAATGCTATTTGTAATATGGCATTTGGGTTGGCTCTTTTTCTGCCTCCATCTTCCAACTAAATCAAACCAGTTGATAAATAAAAATCCTGATTCTTTATTACATCGAATAAACATCCTGTCTGTATGGATTTGAATCCATTAGAAAACATGAAAAAAGGACAAAATTAATGAAGGCAAAATGAAACCACATCAAAAGACGGCTGACCATCAAGGTGTTCCAACAAGGCCCCCCAAGACATTTGAAAGGGCTGGGAAGCAGTCTAGCTGGAACAGACATTGGTGTCTTCTCCACTTGCCTGTTATTATTTCTTCCAATAGAACAGTGTGTGAATGGACAGTAAGTGTCTAACTAGAGCAGGGGTTCCCAACCAGGGGTGCTCGCACCCCCTGGGGGTGTGAGACGATATTCCAGGGGGTGCGAAAACTTGGGTTTTTAAAATTATAGTGTATATGCATAATTTGTTGCTATTATTTTGAATTTTTGTAAGGGGTGTGAGAATATATCAGAAGTGTTCTAGGGGTGCGGGGTATAAAAAAGGTTGGGAGCCACTGAACTAGAGTATTCTAATGCAGCGGTCCCCAACCTTTCTGGACTGACAGCGGCAGCAGCAGAGTAAGGAAGAGGGGATGGTTCCATGTAAGCAGTGGGTGTGCGCAAGTGCCTGCTGCTCATTGCACACTCGCCCATGGCTTGCACTGCCCAGTTCCAAACAGGCCACGCACGGCCACGGCCCAGGAATTGGAGACCCCTGTTCTAATGTATTTATTGCTCTTCTTCTATAGTCCGAAATGGTTTCTATAGTCTCAACATTTTCTTAAATAGAACACAAAGTGGTTTAGAATGCAATCCAGTACATATATATGCTTATATGAAGTGCCTAAATAAATGTGAATTGTAGCATTCTCAATATTGTTGCCTTTTAGATGTGTTAAGGCTCCCCCCCCTTTCCATTCAATCATGTGTAATTCTCGGACACCGCCTGGACAAGTCCCTGTAGTTTTCTTGGCAAGGTTTTTCAGAAGTGGTTCACTATTGTCTCCTTCCTGAGAAAAAGTGATTGGCCCAAGGTCACCCAGTGGGTCTTGTGCCCAAAGCAGTACTAGAACTCACAGTCTCCAGGTTTCTAGCTTTATGCCTTAACTATTACACCAAACTATCTCTCTTGCATTAAGCCTACAGTTCGCAAAATTGCCACCAAACATGACCAATCCATATGGCAATGAAGTTTGGGAGTTGAAAGTCCCAACATATGGGAAAGCCATCTTTTGACCAAATCCTATGGACACCCTGGATAATATGATCATCAGGATAATAAAGAACACTAATATTACATTGAGTCCTGCATGACTTAGTTACATAGCATCTTCAGATACTTTTATGCAAGAAAAAAAAATCTGTTATGTGCCCATTTCAGGTTCAAATCAATCTGAGAGTTAATGGAATTTGTGAAGAAATCAACCAATGTTAATGTGTCCGTACAAATTTTTATGGGACAAAAGCTCTATCATTTTTCTATCCTCTTGAAAAAAGCAGGCAGAACTTAGTAACTGAAAAACATTACTTAGTTACCCAGTTTGGTATCATTCAAGTATGAGGCAATACAACTTCCTCAGAAAAGTATTGTGAAAATTTGGAGAAAATCAAATACTACAAAGAATTTTTAAAAAATGATTTTATCAAATTTTTAAATGGATTTATACATTTTTCTATCTAAATTTACCCAAAGGGCCTTGATTTAAGAAAACAAATGCTACATAATTACGCATTTTTGAAAGCGTAGATTTTTCACTGATCTGAAAGTGCATATTACTCATATTTAGTAAGCAAATAGTAACAAGGCCAGAAGTTTCTAATGTGAGCAAAAGGTTGATGAAAAAATGCTACTGCCACGTCTTCCAAGTCACGTCCTGTAATGGACACGGCTTCAAAATTCTTTCTTAGCCAAGTCTAAAAAGAGTACAAGAAAAGGTTAAATTACTATATAAACTATTCTTTTTTATTAGCTCTTCTACCCACCCATTCCACCCTTTGTTCTCATTAGCATGAACATTTATTTTCAGTACTCTGCAGGGAAAAAAGATTTCAGCATAGGAACTAAGAATTTCTGCAAATACCAGTCCAATGCCTTTTGTAGAATTTAAACATTTTTTTTTAAAAAAAGGAATCAAATTACTACACTGACTTGGCTAACCTCAAAAGCAAAGTCTTGAGATCTAGTTAAGCTAGAGGATTTTTTTCAAAGTGTTTTTTTCTTTTCCCCAGCCTTGCATCCTTTCTGAAATGAGGGCAATGCCAATAATCTTAAGTACGGGATAATCCACCTCTCTTCCCCAGTGAATTTTAGGAGATTTGGAGATTCTAGGAAGAATCAGATTTCTTCCCGCGGGGCACTTAATCGTTAAATTTTTCGGAACAGCGAAGAGCTCTCTCTAAACTGCCGCCTTCGAAGGAAGGCTGAAACACAGTTGGAACCTATAAAGGGTCCGCGTCCACGTCAGCCACAGATGTCTTCGCCCTTCGGAGCATAAAGAGAGAAAAGAAATCTCTGCTTGCTCTCGACAAGAGTGGACACGTCGGGGAGTTATTCCCAGGCAATGATCGCTCGAGGGCTCGCACGCTCCTCGGCTGCAACCTTGGCTCAACCTCGGGTTCATGGAGCAAAACCTATCTAGCAAATCTAGCAAAATCTGTGGGGTCTGGAGGATACGATGCCCCCCCCCAAATCAATCAATCCATCAATCAGATCCCCGGCACTTCCCATTAAGGGAGCTCAGCGCGCCTTTTGCAAAGAAAAGAGAAGCGAAAGCACCCGAGGGCATCGGAGCAAAGGAGGGCTAAGCAAGCAGGGGGACCTTCCGTGACAAGGCTCCAGAAAAAAAGACAAGGGAGGCTTAGCGCTCGAGTCAGCGTCCCCGAGGAAAATTCCTCGCGCAGGCAGCGTTCAGACGTGCGCTTGTCCCGCATCTAACTTGGCTCCCCCCCCCCCAAGCAGGGAAGCAAAAGGGAACAGACGAGGAGCTTTCGCCCTACTGGGAAAAAGCGAACGGAAGACGGAGCCTGCCGCTTTGATCCAGCGGGGATAAAAGCGGAGTCGGGGGAGAAACAGCCCGCCAGCGCGGCCACCTACCTGGGAGAAGAGCCGCTTGCTCGGTCGGTCGCCGATCGCTCCCAAGCAGGCCCCTTTCGGAATGCTTCTCTCGACTGGCCCCGCCCACCAGCCTCCGGGGGCGTTCCTGGGAACGCGGCGGCGAGCGGAGCGGCAGAAGCACTACGTGAGGTGGGTCACACACAGCTCTGCGAGCGGCTCTGGAAGTGCGCAAGCGCGAGCGACGTCTCTCTGGTCGTGAAGAAACGTGCGAGGCGAGTAGCGGGAGAAGAGGGATGTTAAAAGGAGGTTAGGCTGGGGTGGGGTTGTCAGAAGATGTGTTTTATAGTTGGGAAGTTACTAGTGAGAAGGGACCCCAGCATCATCTAGTAGTCCAAATGATTCTTGGCAACTTTGAAACGGGTGGACTTCAACTCCCTGAATTTCGCAGCCAGACATACATGTCTGGGGAATTCTGGGAGTTGAAGTCCAACGATCTCAAAGTTGTCAAGTTTGGGAAACACTGATCAGGTCCAGCCGTCTGCAATGTGTTTGAAAAAAACCATTAAAATTAAACCATTCACGAGAGCAATATTTTTTAAAATGTTTACATTAAAGTTTAAAAATACAAAGATTAAAAGAACTAATACTATACAAACTAAGAAAAAGATAACAGTTAAAAAATTGAAAAGTGTTAAGGAAAAAAGGGGAAGAAAGAGAAAAATGTTTTTTTTAAAAGTAAAGATATATAAATGACCTGCTTGTATTAAGACAAGTACAAACAATTTTAGTAATATTCATCTTCTTTAACATTTTAATTAAAGATCTTTTTTCCTATATCTCATCTGTTATGCATAAACCAATTAGAAAGCTGCTGCATTCAATCTTAATCAACAAAAGTCCATTAAGTGTTTTTCAACCTTGGTGTCTTACAGATAGGTAGAATTCCTGCCTGGTAAATTCTGGGAGTTGAAATACAGTTGTAGAAGAAGGGCAGACAGAGCTGGAAGGTGGAGTAAAATGTGTCAGCAGTTTTGAATCATTGCATTGCCACACGTGACCCAAGTCCAGCCCGCATGAATTCCATTGACCCTTATCTAGCACCAATTTGGTACTGACCATTCATTGACTAGATTTTTCTGTAGAGGTAGCAACAATAAAATCTTCTGAACTCAATGAATGCTTCTGGTTATTTGCTCCTGACAACATCCATCTTCAAGCTGCCGAGGTTGTCACAGCATCTTACGGTCCCTTGATTACCATCTGGGGGCTTCGTAACCAACACACATTTAAGACCATCACAGTGTCCCATGGTCATATGATTAGCATTTGCATGCTTCATAAACAGCTTCCAATAACCAAAATTAATGGAGAATGCAGAAGTCCATCTGCATTTAATGTCAACGCTGCTAATATTGGATATTCTTGCTTTGACAAAATATCCAGAACTGTCTGGTATTTTTAGAGTTAACTTAGATGATGCTGGGAGGGGAGGAGAAAGAATGTGTGTAGGGAGTAATTAAGATAAGGAATACGGGGCTGCAGAATGGAAGTGAACCTTTGCCCTTCGGGCTGATTGGAGAACGTGATTTATGACTGCAAATAGAGGAGGGGAAATTCAGATCTTGACATCCATCCATGCCATGCGGACACTCTGTTACACAAAGAATAAAGACTTTTTAGGATAAACAATGCCTGGAAGTTCTTTGAAGTGTTTCATTAGTCGGAACCATGACATCATGCCAAGATCTACAAACTTTTCAAAACATCTGGAGTCCTGAACTCCCCCCGCTGTCTCTAGGTTTGAGAGAAGCTGGCAAAGATTCAGGAGAAGATTTCAAAAATGGAGAAAGGGAAATTGCCTGAAGCAGACAGCCTGGCATCAGCTGCTACCCCAGGGTGGGGAGCGACAGCCAAGATGCCGGGAGAGGAAGAGCTTTGGCAGAATTCCCAGCTGGAGAAAAACCCCAAGCAGCTAAGAGAGCTTATCTGGTCGTCAGGCTGGACCCAGCCCAGCGGAGACTCCAGGGTTTCAAAAGCAGATGAGGTGGAGCTACAACAAAGGGATTCTTGCATATTGTATCCCCCAAACTGGTGGAGAGCTGCCAGATCGTCTGCCACTGAGAAATTGGGTGAGTGGGACTTCCGGATCCGGTGGCAGCGCCCGCGGACGTGCAGAGAATTCGTTCTCTTGGCCGTCCGGTTTCCCCCCACCGGTAGACCCTGGACAGGGTCGAAAGTCGCCCTGTAGGGGCGACCACCGTAGAGGAGGGCACTCGTTGATCTCGGAGGGAGCGGCGGCTCCCTCTGAGGTCCGAGAAAATCACCTTTGGGCCGACGGGGAAAAGATCGGCCAGTAACGTGGCCGATCACTCAGCTGCTCCAGCCGAAAGTCACAGCAACATCTAAGCACAAAGAACCACCGTGGAAGATCCGGGTGAGAACTTTCCTTCCCTCTTGTTACCTTCCTTACTTCCCTATGAAAAGCTTTTAGAAACTACTCCCTTCCTTAAAAAAGCAGCGTTTGAACACTTGGGGGAAAAAAGTGACTTTGCTATTGTGTATTTGAGCTGTTGGAATCCGGGGGATCCTGGAAGAAAAAAAAAGAGAAGAAAAAAGCCTTACTGTGACTTTTCCTCTCTGTCTGTTTGTTTTAAATTTAAGTGGAAATTTTAGGGAGGGGGGTGGAGTGTTTTTTCTTCCTCCCCCCCCTTCTGAACATTTTTATCCACTTTAAAAAGGGGAAGAAAAAAAAACTGCCTCGGCTACCGGGATGTGGATTGGAGGGCTACATTGTATCTACATTGTATCTTGGAAACTGGCGTGAAGCCCAGAAAGTCTTATCGTAACGTTGCCATGGTAGCTGAACTTTTGAACCTGGTGCTACGCCCAGACACTGCTGTTTTCTTATTATAGAAAAAAAAAAAAGGAGAGAAGGATAGAAGCTTATTCACAGCTCAATTATGGATTGATATTAGCAAAAATTTTGGAAACAAGAGAAGAACTAAAAGATCTTTTTAGGACACTAAGGAATGAGGTTGGTTTAGAGCTAAAAACTGGATTTCAAGCTCTAACTGAGCATGATATACAATTGGATTTACAATTTAATGAGATGGAGGATCTATATTCACAATCTACTGAAGAGGAAGATGTTATACCTTATACACAAAGGATGGAGACTTCTGAAGACCAAAAGCAGAACTTAATTGAAACATCTATAGACGTAAAAACAACAGAAATGGACTCTCTAATACGAGACATTAAAAATGCTGATAGTACATATAAACAACGAATAATCACCACACTGGCTAAGACTGAGTATATAGTGCAGACAATATTGGGAAAAAGAGAAGAAGACTATGATCAGACGCAACTGTGGGAAAATGTGTATAACCAAATACCAAGATGGGAGGAGCTGAAAGCCGTATTGTGGAAACCTGCTTGGCATAAAAAGAAAGCTAGAATTAGGTTTAAAATGAGTGTTAAAAATTTATTTGATGGGTAAAATGGTTTTTAAAGACTTTAAGTGAGCCAATATTTTTGAGATCTTTAAAGTTTAAGATTTTAGTCTGACCAATATTGATTTGAATTATGGATTTGATTATGGTCTGGAATAGTAACTATGGAAAACTGGAAAAGCGAAAATCAGGAGTTGTATTGAGACTGGTGAAATACTAATGATATTTTTACATGCAATGATTGAAGAATGGATTGACTTATAAAAATGTTTAGAAAATAGGAAATAGAATACAGTGGAGAACTTTAAAAATATACTTATATATGTTTAGCTTAGAAATAATTTAGAAATAATTTAAGCTAATCCAAAATGGTTTAAAAACGTAAAGTTATATTTATTTATAAAATATGTATGTGAGATAGAATAAGAGATAGAACTTAATTGAGAAATATAAATTGAATATTTGGAATGGTTTGGAATGGTAACTATATTGAGAAATATAAACTGAATATTTGGAATAATATGGTCTTTATTATATGGATACTCGAACCGTATTCTATATGTCTATGTAATGCTAGTTGGAATATGCTAATAGTTAATTAAGCTTAAAATGGGTGGAAATATTGTTGATAGTTTGGTTTTGTTTGTTTGTTCTTGCTCTTTTGATTGATAAAATAGAGAGGGAAGATTTAAAAAAGTGTAAATTGTTTATGTATGATTGTATGTTCTATTTTGTTTTATGGAGTGCCCTATCTCCACGATGAGTCTTAAGCAGTTGGCTGTAAAATTAAAAAAAATTCAATAAAACTTGTTATAGAAAAAAAAAAGAAATTGGGTGAGTGGAAAACCCTGTCTGCAGACCAGACAGCCCTCCAGCCCCAGGAGTCCCCTGCCAGGCCCTCCAGCCCCACAGAGAGAGAGAACCCCAGCCTGGGGTCCCTGCAGCAATGGGAGGTTTGGGAACCCCCTCAGGTGAATGGTCAGCAACCTCTGAGCTTGCCACAGCTAATAGAAGCCTTGCAACAGCTTGGGGTGGTGCAGAAGCCAGGAGATCAGCAGCTGGTGGGAGAACGACTACAGCAAGGAGATTGGCCACAGCCCCCGAACGTGCAACCCCTGGGCATAAATCAACAGCCACAGTGGGGGCCCCAACAGCCTATAATTGCACCACCTTTCAGAGCAACCTTCGATGGGGACCCAGAGAAGCTGATTTTTTTCCTCAACCAAGTGCGCTCTCATTTGAACCGCTGGGCCTATCTCTACCCAGACCCAGGCGCCATGGTCGATGTGATTGCGTCCAGCCTAGAGGGAGAAGCATCCGAATGGCTGAACAATTTATATAATGAGCAATTGGAGGACCCCCACCTCTTCCTCCTAGGGCTGAGAGAAAGATTTGAGGACCCATCCATTGGCCTCAAGGCAAGAGAACAAATCCACAAAATAAAACAAGCCGGCAGGCCTGCCCTGGAGTACGTGTGAGAATTTCACAAGATAGCAGGTCGAATAGAGGGGTGGCCTGAGCAATCCCTAATCCATCACTTCATTGAGGGATTAGATGATCACCTCTCTCAGGCCTGCTTCTATCGAGCAGTACCTGATCAGCTGCAAGAATGGTACCAGGCAGCGGTGAAGCTAGACATTGAGCTCGCCCGCTATAAGAAGCCTCCCCCACCTGAATCGAAGCAGCAGCCAGAGCAACCCGAACAGCAATCACCCCCACGAAAACCTCCAACTACTGCGATGGCTGAGAGACCCAGGCCACCTGCAGGCCCGTCAATTAAGTGTTTCCAGTGCGGACAGGAGGGACATCGAGTAGTAAACTGTCCAATCCCCTTCCCCCGACTACAGAGCAAACCGGAACCAGCGGCGAGAAGGAAATCTGCCCAGCGGCTAACGAGAGAAAAATCCAACTGGGTCACGCAAGAACCTGTTGCCCAGATTACACCCCCCACACAGGAGGACACCGGGACTCCGGGTGGACCCGCCCCTGCTCTACCCTCCTTTGACAGCGACGCTGAAGGAGAGAACGACCCGATGGTGAATCGACAAGTCCCGCCTTTTTCACTGCCCGCCAAACTTATAATCCCTAAGTCGGGGGCACAAATGGACTTAAACGTGCTAATCGATTCTGGATGCTCTCGTTGCATCATTAGCTTGCCATTTGCCATGAAATTGGGCATACGAGCAAAACTGCTCTCCAAGCCCTTGAGGTTTGAGCGAGCCGATGGCTCCCTGATGGGAGGGACTCTTGTCACGCAATTAACTGTCCCCTACGCCTAGAAATAGGTGAGCACTGGGAGTTTATTCGCTTCCTGGTGGCTCCAAAAATTACTGAGGCTGTGATCCTAAGGCTAGCCTGGTTGGACAAATGGAAACCGTTTATCTGGTGGGAGAAAGGAATGAGAACTGTGAGACTACCTATAGGGCCTAAACCCCCCACTGATTCAACCGATGTTGCAGGGCACTTTAGGCCACCTAACGAGCGAGCGCACATGGCTGCCTCACCACCACGAGGCGAACCACTCATCCCCAGCGAATACCAGGACCTAGCGGAGGCATTTAGTGAAAAAGAATGCGATGCCCTGCCCCTTCACAGACCCAATGACTGCTCTATCGAACTGCTGCCAGGAGCCAAAATCCCACACCGAGAATGTACGCTATGTCCCCCCTCGAAATGGAGGAGATGCAGCGATACATAAACAAAAACCTAGTGAGGGGGTTCATTGAACGGGCCAAATCTACCGTGAGAGCCCCTGTGTTATTTAAAGAAAAAAAAAGATGGGTCTCTTCGTCATTGCGTGGATTATAAAGGTCTGAACGCGGTGAGTGTGGAAAATAAATACCCCCTCCCCCTCCTGAAGGACTTACTAACCCATCTAGCTAAGGGGAGCATCTTCACTAAATTAGACCTGAGAGAGGCATATTACCAGGTGAGAATAAAGGAGGGAGATGAGTGGAAAACTGCCTTCAACTGCCCCATGGGGAGCTATCAATTCAAAGTCATGCCATTTGGACTACAGGGGCCCCAGCCGTATTCATGCAGTTGATTAATGAAGTCCTACATGATCACTTGTACAAAGGGGTTCTCGTGTACCTTGATGACATCTTGATATACAGCACGAATGCGGATGATCATATAAAGTTGGTGAGAGAAGTATTAAAGAAACTATTGAATGCCAAACTTTATGCCAAATTGTCAAAATGTGAATTTCACCAGACCCGATTAGATTATCTTGGCTACAGAATTTCCAACGAGGGCATTGAAATGGATCCAGCCAAGGTGAAAGCTATAATCGAATGGCAGCCCCCAAAGACTCGCAAACAGCTCCAGAGCTTTCTAGGTTTTGCCAACTTCTATCGTCAATTCATCCCCTCTTTTGCCGAGATTGCCCTACCCCTTACAGAACTACTCAAAACAGGCAAAAGAGGAGGGAAGCTGCGACCGGGCCAACCACTAGCATGGACGATGGGCTGTCAAACAGCTTTTGAGAATTTAAAGAGACTATTTGCTGCTGAACCGGTCCTAAAGCACCCCTGCCCATTGGAGCCCTTTGTAATTCAAGCCGACACCAGCGATGTGGCAGTTGGAGCTGTGTTACTGCAGAAGAACAAAAGTGGGGTCCTGCAACCCTGTGCCTACACCTCTAAAAAATTTACTGAAAGCGAGCGGAGATGGGCAATCTGGGAGAAAGAGGCCTTCACAATTAGGTGGGGGCTATTAAACTGGCGACACTATCTAGAAGGGAGCAAGGTGCCTTTTGAAGTATGGACAGATCACAAAAACCTAGAGGCACTGAAAACTCCCCGCAAATTGTCCCCAAAGCAGGTACGGTGGGCACAGTACTTTAACCATTTCAACTTCACTCTAAAGTACATACCGGGAGGAAAAAACTTCCTAGCTGATGCGCTATAGAGATTGCCCCAGTACAAAAGCGAACGCGAAGAGGTTAATCAGGCAATTATCTCCAATCCACAAACGGCCGCTCAACTCACGCCTCACAGAGTCCCTAATCCTGATGACCCTGGGGTAAAGAAAATAAAACAAGAGCTCCTCACCGATCAATGGTTCAAAGATAATCAAACCTCCCTAACATGCAGGGATGGCTTGGCTTACAAAGGGGGGAAACTATATTTGCCTGAAGCCCTCCATCTTAATGCTCTCAAACACAGCCATGATGTAAAACAGGCTGGACACTTTGGATATCTAAAAACTCTACATCTCATCCGCCGACAATTTTGGTGGCCGGGGCTGAAACGGGATGTGGAAAGCTATGTAAAAAGTTGTACTGTATGTGCCACAATGAAAAGAATCCCAGGGAAAACCCCTGGGTTACTGCAGCCAGTGGCAGACCCTTCTCAACCATGGGAAGAAATAGCTATGGACTTTATAGTAGACCTACCTGAAAGTAGAGGAAATACTGTCATCTGGACTGTGATAGACCTGTTCTCGAAGCAGGCTCATTTCATTGCCTACAAAGGACTCCCATATGCCCAACGACTGACCAAATTGTTCCTGAAACATATCTACCGGCTGCATGGAGTCCCTAAAGCGAATAATTTCGGACAGGGGGGTGCAGTTCACAGCGAAGTTTTGGAGGAGTTTTCTTAAATTAATTGGATCATCTCAAAGCCTATCATCTGCTTTTCATCTGGCCACCAATGGGGCTGCAGAATCCGCTAACAAAATGGTGGAGCAATATCTCAGATGCTACGTTTCCTACCAACAGACAAACTGGACTGACCTCCTCCCTTTCGCGGAGGTGGCGTACAATAATTCTGTTCACAGCAGCATCGGCTACATGCCTTTCAGAGTGGCCACAGGAAAGGAATTCAGCCCAAATCCTGAATACCCTCAGGTGCCCTCCGCCTCCCAGACACTTGATCAATGGGTGAGGGGGTGGGAAGAAGTTTGGAGAAAAACGAAAACTGCATTAAAAAAGACTTCCGAGACCTATAAAAAGCAGGCTGATAAAAAGAGGGCTCCTCAAAGGACATTCCAAGTTGGAGGAAAGGTTTATCTGTCAACTAAATATTTACGCCTCAAATTGCCCAGCAAGAAATTGAGACCAAAATTCTTGGGGCCTTTCCCCATCGTAAGGATCATCAACCCCGTCACAGTAGAATTAAAACTCCCTAGCCTTTTAGGGAGGATTCATCCTGTCTTCCATTGCAGCTTGTTAAAACCTTGTCAGGGCTCCACTTTAAGACCTCCCCCTAAGAAGGCACCCAGGCCCCTCGTAGTAGCGGGTCAGATTCACTATGAAGTGAAACGTATTCTTGACTCTAGAATTTTTAAAGGGAAATTGCAGTACCTAGTACAATGGAAGTGGTACTCGTTGTCCGAAGCTACTTGGGTGAAATCTAGCGATGTGAAGGCTGACCGACTCATCAAAAAGTTTCATGAGAAAAACCCCAACAAACCAAGAGATAATCCCTGACATATGCTTTTGTTTACATACAGGACCTATCCTTTTTGTAAGGGGGGCCGGATGTCAATGCTGCTAATATTGGATATTCTTGCTTTGACAAAATATGCAGAACTGTCTGGTATTTTTAGAGTTAACTTAGATGATGCTGGGAGGGGAGGAGAAAGAATGTGTGTAGGGAGTAATTAAGATAAGGAATAAGCTGGCTGCAGAAGGAGGGGAAATTCAGATCTTGGCATCCATCCATGCTGTGCGGACACTCTGTTACACAAAGAATAAAGACTTTTTAGGATAAACAATGCCTGGAAGTTCTTTGAAGTGTTTCATTAGTCGGAACCATGACATTTAAAAGACAAAGGCCACTCTTTCAAAGATAACATAGTCCACATTTTGGACAGAGAGGACTGCTGGCTTGAAAATTGAACAGCCTTCTCTCAACAGGGGGCCATTAATATGAAGACACAATTGGAAGAAAAGCACAAGAAACTCACTGACTTGCAATCTAAAAGACAGAAGTGCCATTCTGTTCAACTTATTTTCTCATATTTATAAAGATTCCTTATGTCACATTTGCATTTCTTGTATACAGGTAGAAAGAACTGGATACCTTCCCAAGTAGACCAGACAGGAAACACAACCAGGTGAGCTAATTCTACTCTATTATAAGGCTACATTAATAGAAACTTGCAAGTCTGAAAATACATTTCTCTAACTCCCCTTTGTAGCCTGAGAACCTGGGGGGGGGGGAATCCCTTCTGAGTCACTTTCTCTGCCCATTATATAGCTATGGGCTATGTTCTCTCTTATCTGATATTCCCTAGGCAGCATCTTTTCATCCCCACCATTCCATCTTCCATGGTGATTCCCTAATACTATCACATCAACCGGCGTCAGGAAGCAGAGTTAAGTCTCATAAATACAAGGCGTTGTATTCAGTATATAGATATACTGGTAAATGTAGCATTGAATCCCTAATTGACACTGGCTATACTGTAATTATAAACTGGCAACTGGAATATGCCGGTACTTTGTTTAAAGAACTTCAAAATGATTTGTTTAAGGTCCAAAATAATACCTGATCTGAAGAAATTATGTTTAGCCAATATGACTTACAACCACAATTGAGCCCAAAATTTCTGTTGCTAAGCAAGACAGTTACGCGGATTTTGCCCCATTTTACAACCTTTCTTACAACAGTTATTAAGCGAATCACTGCAGTTGTTAAATTAGTAAGACAGTTAAGTGAATCTGGCTTCCCCATTGACACTGCATGTCAGAAAGTTGCAACAGGTGATCATGTGAGCCTAGGACACTGCAACCGTCATAAATTCATGCCAGTTGCCAAGTATCCAAATTACAATCATCTGACTGTGGGGATGCTGCAATGGTCCTAAGTGTGAAAAATGGTCATAAGTCACTTTTTTCAGCACTGTTTTAACTTTGAATGGTTGCTAAATGAATGATGGTAAGTTGAGGACTACTGTATTGTATGTATGTATAGCATAGACAGATGTATGACTGGGTTGAAATAAATGGAATATTTTCACATTTAGGATTAGTTGTTTCATTCTAGGTAATGTGGTAGACCAGATAAAATCACCAAATTATGCAACAACAATATATCTGAAGCTTTGGTGCATCACAAAGAGGTATTCACACAAACAATAGCAATAGCACTTAGACTTATATACCGCTTCACAGTGCTTTATAGCACTCTCTAAGTGGTTTACAGAGCCAGCATATTGCCCCCCAATAATCTGGGTCCTCATTTTACCGACCTCAGAAGGATGGAAGGCGGAGTCAACCTTGAGCCGGTGAGAATTGAACTGCTGAACTGCTGGCAGCCAGCAGTCAGCAGAAGTAGCCTGCAGTACTGCATTCTAACCACTGTGCCACTACAGCAATTTCATCATTAGGGAAAGATAATTCTTTAATTGATACAAGTCTCTTAAACATTTAGAAACTTTGATTTTTGCGACTCCTCCATGAATAAAATTAAATTGTTCAATTATTAAATAATTATTAAATAAAATTATTTAGTGAGGGTTAGAGTTGTGCAAAATAAATATGTTTCCAACTTTAATTATTAAATGTTCACCCATATTTCATGCAGTTCTCAGATTTTGCAAAACCACAACTGGGGCTTGTGCAGACAGAAGGACAGAAATGGGTTTTTCCATTCTGCATTTCGCGAAGATGACCATGTTTTTAAGCAATTTGTGGTTCCCCTCTGAATTGCTTATGATTCCACAGTTGAGATCCCCTCATTTAGAGATAAAATAATAATGCAAAATAAAAAAGATTATAAATTTTTGGAATATTTTAATGCTGATGGTGCTTTTCCTTATGGTAAATCAACTGATTTAACCACTTAACTGCTTACATATTTAGGCACTCTCAAAGTAAAAGAAAAATGTATGGATGTATTCTATGAGCTCAGTAATTTACATTTGTTTAGATTTTTCTTTTTGTATAAAGCTTTTCTTGCTTCTTTTTAGTGTGCAGCTGATTAATTAATGACTGAATTCTGGTATTATGGCTTGTAAAATGCATTTCTCTGGCAGCTTTCCAGAGAAAAGCAAGTATCTTTTCAAGTTAGCTGTTCTAGAATATGCATGTGTTAATCAGAGGAAATACTATTCTGCTAACCAAACTGGAAATTTTTATAACAGTTATAATAGAAATTACTCTAGCTTTGCCTCCCATTAACAAGACAGAGATTAATGTGAGTGTTTTTCTCAGTTTCTCTTGTTAGCTTGTAAGAAACTATTGCAGCATTCTACCTTATTTTAATATGTGTGTCATATATCGCTTCAATGGCTTATTTGATTTTGTTGCTATGAAGATATGACTTCTAATGAAATGCTTGACAATCTTTATTACTCTTCTGGAGGATAAGACAAATAAAGGGATGACATCGTCCCAATATATTTTGAAAACATCCTATTTATTTTTGTATAAAGGTCAAGAGGGGGCCACACAAATGTGTTATTGTAGCACACAATAAAATGTTATTGACACATATAAAAAAAAGAGATGGGCTTTGATCACATAGCATTCGTTGGTTCTTTTTTTTAACCTTCCCACCTTTCCCCGGCTCTGAATAGACACTCCTAACCAGAGCACTTGAGCATATAAATGTTATTCTCAGCATGATTGTCCGACAAAACCTATGTACAAGTACTTTACTTTTGTTCTTGTACTTGCTTATGATTATGTTTGCAAGTTGAATTGACTATTCATTGGTTAAGATCAACACTGGCTGAAGGTTGCTAGGTATGTAACTTCTATTAACTGGATTATTAACCCACAATTCCAATACATATAAACAGTGTCAACTAAAATTAACTGCGTTCTTACATTCATTGGTTGGAAGGTATGGAGTAGCCTAATTTGTGTGGGAGCCAAGAAAGTTGTAAACATGGAAAACCTTGCCTTTAAAACATTCTGCTAAATAAACCGTTTTTCTTGAAGCCACATATGAAGATGCTCCTGATCAACATGGAATCTCTCTAAAACATAGCTGACATAGGGGATGCTTGTGATGCTGATGAATGTGGAGGATAAATTATCCCAAATTCTCTCTTTAATTCCTGATGCATTATACGGTAGTAACCTATTGTGTCACTTACTTCTTTCTTGCTCAGGATTCCTCCCTCCCTCCCTCCCTCCCTCACACACTTTTTTTTAGGGCTGAAGCTAAAACATGAAGAACTGTTGCAGGAACTATGTATTGTCTAGTCTAATGAAAAGAAGGATTACCGGTGACGGGATAGCAGTGTCCCAATATTTGAGGGGCTGCCACAAAGAAGAATGGGTCAATCTATTTTCCAAAGTACCTGAAGGCAGGACAAGAAGCAATGGATGGAAACTGAACAAAGAGAGAAGCAATCTAAAACTAAGGAGAAATTTGCTGATAATAAGAACAATCAACCCCTGGAAAAAACGTGCCTTCAGAAATTGTGGGTGCTCCAACACTGGAGGCTTTTAAGAAGGGACTGGACAACCATTTGTCTAAAATGGTATAGGGTCTCCTGCTTGAGCAGGGGGTTGGACTATAAGACCTCCAAGGTCCCTTCCAACTCTGTTATTCCATTCTATTCATTTATCATTCCAATATTTTAGCTCTTCCTTCAGCCCTTCCCATTCCCAATTCCGGACTCCCATTTCTTCTTCTCCTGCAGTCATTCTCAAGCATCCTGGCTTCTCAACAATGGAAATGGAGTGAGCAGGAAAAAAACATTACAAAGCAGGGATACCATTTTTAATTGATTTAATCCATTTTAATTTGTTTTTCAGACTGAGACTTACTTACTAAAAGTATATTCGTGAAATGAAGACATTAGGTGGCCATAGGTCATTACTTTCACCACCCAGCTAAAAGTAATTTAAATCTAAAAATGAATCACAGGCATCAGCAGAGAATTTTATAGGCACCAGGGGAAATTACTTATAAGTGCTCCAGGTGTAGTTTTTATGAGTATCCATATATTTTGTTTTAGTTGATGTACAGAGAAGTAGTGCATCAGTCTCTAAAATCCCTTCCAATTTTTTTATTTTGTTAATCCTATTTTTTGTGTGCTGTAAGACTTGAGTTGTAGCACAACAATAAATTTTAATGTGATTAAAACAATGAGTTTTAATCACAACAGTGTAGTCTGTGGAACAATTAAAATTACATAACAATAAACAGTTCCCCAAATTAAATCACAGATTCATAAAACCAAGCAAAAGCAATAAAAAAAGAGAACAGCGGTGGTGAAGAAGCAAGGTGTCATCTATGAAAATAAATAACTGTAGGATATTATTCTACTCTGCACCCATAGGGAATACCACTATCACATAGCTGACTATATTTCTTGGGTACTCTTGTTTCTGTGGCTGTGCATTCTGTTTCATAAATCTGCCAACTTCACATTATTTGTAAGGAACTATTTTAGCATTGATAATGTTACCTAGTTGGGTAGTGAAATATCTGCAAGAAAACAATCAAACTCAGAGCACCAAGGACTCTAGCCGATATAGTTTGGTCTTGTCCTGTTATTGTCACAGATTGGGACAACATTGTTAGACTTGTAACTATAACTTTGTATCATTTGCTGCATGCTAACGATATATATGTTCTTTGTCTATGAAATATGTAAATTGCCACAATCTCAGTGACTCTAGCACATGTTCTTGTGGTATTTGGAACCTATCAAGACATGAAGAATTACAAATTTGGGGCTAAGGACTAGCTAAAAACGATCAGACAACACTAGAAGAAATCTAAAAGAAATTTGCAGCTATGGACTGTTGAATGTATTGTCTGCCAATATTTAAATTACAATATATGGGGTTTGGTTTTATTATTTTTTTAACAAAGGAACAAGAAATCTTTTGAACAATATGGTTAAAACTTTTGGGGTTGTTTATAACAATTTGCTAGGAACCTCTTTTTGTTTTAATGTTATTACTAACAATACTTTTTTTTAATGACCGTTGTATTTGAAATTAAAAATATACTATTCCATTCTGTTCTATGCATGTATCTTCTTAAATTAGCTTAGTACCTAACATTGATTAAAAAGGTTTGTCAGGAGAATATTCTAGCATGGAGAATTGACAAGCTGTTTTATATTGAGTTAGCTATTCCATCTACTGTCAAGGGCTGGCTAGAGAATTCCATGTAACTTCAAGCTGAAAAGGTTGTAAAACACTGGTCTGCATTGACTGGTCTCTTGGCAATTCATCCTCGGGTGAAACTACTGTACATTCTTCCATTTATCCTAGAAACATTAGGAGCGTCTTTTACAGTTGAAAGTAGCACTGGATCCAAACGGAGATACATTAACCCCAGTTTGCAGCTAGTTCACTTTCTTTTCTTATTCTTGAGCAGCCTATTTTTAAACCGGCTAACAGAAATCAGCGTTTGCTTTTTTTTTTTTTTTTGCATTTTATCTTGGGCAAAATCTGCGGCGTTAATCCTACAGTTTTAACAACTCCTCCTTCGCTGTTTTAATCCTATCCTAAGGGAAAAATCAGCAGGACGCTAAGCAGTCCTTTTAAAAAAAAAATGCAACTTGTCTTCCTCCAGCATTTAAAACGCACATAGACTCACGTGCCTTGGGACTACCAAGGCGAGGCATTATGGTCAACGTAGTTTGCGGTAACAGAAATCTTGCTCCTTCGTGGCGGAACTGCAATGCAATACTTCCTGCTGGCGGAAATTGTAAGATCTGCGAAGCTAGTAAGTGGGAGGCGTGTGTTTGACTATCGTTGATATAAAATCACTACGCCCAGTGAATGGTCACATCTGACCTTCTCGGCTCTATATTTAACTTTTGATTCTGCCCTGATTGTACGTCTCGGTGTTTTGCTGTCTTTAAAAGCAGAATCACACTTTTCAGCATTTCTCGGATTAAAGGTTAGAAGGTGGTTGAGAAGTTTAAAATCCTTTACTTCCAAATTTAAAGATCCCCGTCTGCGTTTTTTTTCTCCCTTTCCTGATGTTGGTTTATATCCATAGCCTATTCTAGAATCCCTTAAAAGCATTAGTGTCGTAAACAAAAACAAAGCTGACAAAGAAAGGTTAACAAACTTGGTTTCTTTTTAAAGGTATTGTTTACTTTGCAACCCTAAAGACGTACACGGAGATACTGCATTACATTTATTGCCATTTTATTCTTAAGAATGGAGGAGGGTAGCTTCGGTAGTCTCATAGTTTGGTAATCAATAGAGGTGAGTATTTTTGTTGTTTTATAGAAAGCAATGCCAGAAGAGGCAGCAGCAGTTGTTCACAGACTCTACTACTGATAGTCAGTTCAAGTAGAGAGGACATTCAGAAGGCTTCTATTTATTTAGTTTTTTTTTTTTTACCATATTTCAATTATTAAAGGGTTTTTAGGGGAGCTGGTAATAATAAAAAACACCTAAAATTTAAACAACAGTGAAAGATAAAATAATAACATTTGAGCTTCTGTATCTAAGTAACTGCTAGCTGCTGCTTGTAGTGTCAAGTGGTATGTAAACGGTATTTCTCTCCTCCTCTTCCTCCCCTTATGAATGAATGAATGAGATGGCTTGTTCCTTCCATAATCTGGTTAGGAAACTGGTAATTTACAGCTATTTTTATAACTTGTTTTTTTCAGTTGCGGCATGCAAGATGGTTATAGCTTTGGCTTGTCAAGTGGGATATAGAAGAACTTCAGCTCTATGTAATAGGATTTATTCAACCTATGTCAGGAGAATGAGGTATGTATGTTCTTAGTCCATGAGAAGATAGGCTGGTTCTATCAAGTTTTCTCAAAATATATTAGCTAATAAGATAAATTAAGAATTATAGGACATTATAGTGAAGTTTTACAAAGTTTGTGACTATAGCAGTAGATTTCTATTGTGGTCAAATACTTTGGGCTATAGTCCTGCATTTATTTATAGAAGATAAAGCCATATTGAATACAATCATTCCCTTCCATATGCAGGAACTCTGCCACTTTTTAATCCATGCTGCCCTCTTGTGTCTCCACAATGCTATGCAGCTCTTTGCAAGCTGAAGTTCGTTTATTTAATGGAATTTATAGAGCTGCCGAATGTGACTCTGGATGATGTATAGCTGAAATCTGCCCCCTATACAGCATTAAAAAGGAACAATATATAAAATATAAAATAATGAGCAAATGTGGTAATTAGTCATCCAAAAGGACACTCCACTTAACTTGGACCCAAATGCTGGGGGAAAAGCCACATCTTAATGGAATTTTTAAAGTTTTCAGAGTTGGGGCTCATCATATATAGGGGTGGAGACTATTTCTAAGGGACAACCTGGGAAAGCACATTCCCAGGTTCCATATAATCACAATATTTAAAAGGAGGACCTGGAGCATGCCTTCCCTCTAGGAATGTGTAGAGTGAGCAAATATTCTTGGGAGCAGGCGGTCTCTCAGGTAACCTGGACCTATGGCATGTAGGGCTTTAAAATGGATCAAACACCTTGCATCGCACCCAGAACCTCTAGAGCAGAGGTCCCCAACTTTTTGGACACCAGGGACCGGTTCCATGGAGAAAAGTTTTTTCACGGACCGAAGAGTGCGTGGTTTTGTGTGCTGCCACAGATGGGGCTTTGCTTGTTTCTGAGGGCCGGTTACTGGCATGCTGCGGCCTGGTACCGGTCCACGGACTGGGGGTTGGGGACCCCTGCTCTAGAGAACCAGTGTAGCTTGCAGATGGTGGAATTACAAGGGCGTAATAACCCACCCATTCTGGATGAACTGGAGCTTCTGAATAGTCTTCAAGGAGAGTTCCATGTACCTCAGCTGCTGCTCCAGAAAAACACTACAAAAGATAATTTGCAGTATTTCTTCTTGAGCTTCCGTCCTGCCTCATCTTCTCACAAAGTCTCCAGGATTCTTCTCTCTGTCTTGAAGCCAAGAGACCATTGAGCTTTGGCATGATTTTCTTCGCACTCCCATCTGGCAACTAGGAAAACGTGCTGCTCAGATTCCAAGAGAATACAGAGAACAGCAAGGGAAGCTTGCTCTGAGAACTTGGCAGCCCTAGCCAGCAACTGTAAGAACAAGGGTACAGTTCTGAACATACCCAACAGGATTAGATTGTTTTATGTAGCTCCACTGAGTGAATGCAGGGAAGATTATTGTTTCGTCTATTCATGAGGTGCTCCTTCTAATCCTTTCCCAATTACAGATACATGTTAAAGCTGAAAGAAGATGATGATGCTTGTCGGCAGGCTTATAATTCTGGAACTTTCTTCCTATTTTACAACTTTTCTCCCTTCGTGCAGCTAAAAGGAAAAGCGTTACTAGCCCCAAAGTTAAAGGCAGCAGGTATTTAGCTTCTGTATTATTCAGACATAATTCTACTAGATCAATGCTGATATTCCTGAGCTGTGCTTGATCTATAGGAATAATAGATTTGGAAAGGGTCGTTGAGGCGATCAAGGCCAATCCTCTAATCAGAACAGTTAAAAAGAGGATTGGCGGGGTCAACCTATTCTCCAAAGCACCCGAAGACAGGACAAGAAGCAATAGATGGAAACTAATCAAGGAGAAATCCATCCTAGAACTAAAAAGGAATTTCCTGAGAGAACAATTAATCAGTGGAACAATTTGTCTCCAGAAGTTGTGGGTGCTTCAACACTGGAGGTTTTCAAGAAGAGATTGGACAACTATTTGTTGTTCCTGCCTGAGCAGGGGGTTGGACTAGAAGACCTCCAAGGTCCCTTCCAGCTCTGTTATTCTGTTAAAGTATTGTGAGAGGTGGCTTTGTACCTTCTGTTTGACCACATCTAATGACGTGGAGACCATCACCACTCTTATTTCATTTGGTTCCACCATAAAGTCTCTCTTACTGCTAGGAAGTTTCTTTTCTATCAAGCAATCAATTTATTTAGGGGAAAAAGGCCTTGAAGTAGGAAACAAGGGCATCCATGACTTAATGTTACAAGATGTCAAAAATGACCTTGCTTTCTACTTGCAAGCAACCTGGGATGATAATTTACGAGATGAAGGGAAGGGAGTTGGAGATCTTGAATAGAAAATTAAGTCTCGGTGCTCTTGTAAAACTGCAATCGTTGGATTCCTTTGGGAAGCACTTTATTATAATGTTGCTTTCTATTAATCCAGATTTATGATAAAGCATCTGTGCATTGGTTTTAGACTTGCTATATTAGATGGTAAATATGTTAATGAATCATTACAGTGGTGGCTGTATCTTTTAAGGCATCTCCTTATTCTAATATCTTTCAGAAATAAAAAGACTTTTGCAAAAGTTTCAGAAGAGTGAGAAGATGATGGAGGAGTCCATGCTGGTGGGCTGTTCAGAAGAATGCACCCCATATTTTGCTCTTGACCTAGGTTAGAATTTGTATGCGTGAATGTTAATAACCTGACCCTCATTGCTACACTATAAATCATGTGAAACTGAATCTCATATCCTAAGGATGTGCAAATTTGTCAATGTGGGAACAGTTAATTCCAAAGGGTTCTGGTATGATCCACCCAAACTGTGCCATTCCTGGCTTCTGGTGGCAAATCCTCTGCATAGGAACTAGTTTGAGGTATTCTGGACCTTGTGCATTTGGTTCTCGAAAGAAAACTATTTTACAAATGAAAGCAAATATGTGTGTCCCAGAATAATATTGCAGGATCCAATCTGGCTTGATCAGTGGGACCAGAGATTTAGTCCTCCGAGCTTTTGGACTTGTGCTGGGACTATTCCTCAGGAAACTTCTCTCTGCTGGAATGTGTGCTTTGGGCTATTCTATATGTCAGTGATGGTGAACCTTTTAGAGACTGAGTGCACAAACTGCAACCCAAAACTCACTTATGCATCGTTGAGTGCCGGGTGGGTGTGACCCATTGGCTGGGTGTGGCCAATTGGGTGGGCATGGCCAATTGGGTGGGCGTGGCTGCGGTGGTAACGGCAGACAGGGTGGGACTAAAAAGTTCAATCAATCAATTCCAACTTTGCAAGATCTTTTTTTTTTCCCCGCAAGAAGTTGAAATTGACTGATTGAAACTTTTTTTTTTTTTTGCACATGGCGGAGGCCTAAAGCGAAAAGGTTTTATAAAACCCATCTGAAGGCCTAGGACTGGGGCGACAGCACGCGTGCCCACAGAGAGGGCTCTTAAGTGCCGCCTCTGGCACCCGTGCCATAGGTTCGCCACCACTGCTATATGTCATATTTATGTGCCTGGTTGGGTGTGGCTTTCTATTGGTTGATTGGCATGTTGATGGCCAGCTGTTAAAGTACCACATAAATACGATGCAACGCACGCATTCCAGCAGAGAGAAGTTCCCTGAGGATGGGCTTCTGCATGAGTCTGAAAGCTCGTGAGACTAAACTTCTAGTCCTGCTGATCTACCCAGATTGGATCTTGAAAACTGTTTTGTATTTTTGGAGTATTTTGGGAGAGTGATAAAAAAAAAAACCTCATTGTACTTTTGTAATCCTCTACCATGCCTTTGCTTAGTCATTTTTTTTTAAAAGATTGAAATTCAGCTATCCTCAGCAATCTTCTGTCATTTGTAAAATGAAAAGATCATAAGTGTACAGAATAGTTCAAGGTGGATGTAACATATCCTCTTTAACCTTGTATTCACTAAATTGCACGGGCAATGCTGATGCTCATTCATTTGCTTAGGAGAGAGATTTTTCAGTTGTCCTGAATAATTTGGTGGTATTTGCAAACTTGATTTCCAGTCTAATTATTTTTGTGTTCTCACCAAATACAACCGGACCTATATTCTATGAAAACATTGTTAGGTGTTTCTGAATTCCTTAAATGCTGGAAGACTTTATGGGATACAACACTTGCTCAGGACTCTTTACAAAAAATGGAATGGCATTTTGTATATGTTGAGTTTATTTGTAAATATTCAGAAGATCAGGTCTTTTGGTTCACTATTTCACACTATATTATTTCTACAGCAACACTATTTGTTTTTCCAATCCTAGAAATTAAAGCCCTGATCCTGGCCATAGTCTTCCTCTAAAAGTGATAGTGTATTATGTTTTTAAAGGTGATAGTCATGAGTTATATCAGGATATACAGGAGAAAATAGGGAAAGAAAGGGTATTTTCTTTCCTAAGCAGTATCTGCCTATTTAATGTGAGCCATTAATCTCCATTTCTGTGATTAATCTCCATTATCTTCTTAGATAATTGCCAGAGCTATTAATCTTGCTCATACTACAGCCTATGCTTTATATAGAATCACTGACCCAAATAATGTTATGGAATGATTATTTCATCTTATAGTACAATTATTGGTTAACTGTATCAGCAACAGTATTAACTCTACAATAACTGTGGTTTAATCCATGGAAAAGGTGTGGGGGAGGGGGTAATAAGATGTTTGATTCCCACAGATTTATTGAATTCCAGGATCCTTGCCAAAATCTGCTGTTGAGTCTGAACTTGATGGATCCTTTGGAGAATTACAGAAAGCTTTCTTCCAATTAGAGGACGAAGATGCATCTTTGATTTCCACGGTATGATTTTATGCATAAAATACTGTAAACACAAATGACATATGCTAACTCATATATAATTATGATAAAAAATTGTAAGCATTTCCAGAGGAAAATAGGAAATTGAGCTTCCTGATGTGGGCAATTTTTGACTGCTTGAATTTATGCTTTCTCTCTCTTTTTATTTTTCTGTCTTCTCAATTCTGCAAACTGCCCTTCTTTGTGTAGACCTTTTGGTTTCTGATCAGAATAGGTCAATTTTGTCAATATCATCCAGAAATTTTGATTGGAGCAAATCAATTTTCATTGATTGAAGAATCTGGAATCTGTTACATTTTACCCCAGTGAAATTTATGACAAATCAGAGATATTTACTGCATTGTTCCATTGATTTATTAGAAGGAGTGAACATAAGGAAGAAGATCAGAAGTGATTGTTTGTTTAATAACTTTATTCCTTGCATTTGGCTATTATTTGTTTAACTGTAGTGTGTTAAATAGGACATAGGGGCTAGCATCACACACCACAATAAGTGATAAACCATAAATTGCAAATTGAAGAGGCTGACCTTAAAGCCAAAGCCAAGCAAGTCCCATTATGGCTTAAGTGTAGTGCTGGAACTCAATCATCCAGCTTTTTATTATATAACAACACCTTTCATTTTGATGTGGTCAGGTATTCAAAATAGGATATCACCTCTCCAACTTCAATGTGCCTGGCCCAGATATGGTGACAGCTGTTACTGGCCACATTTTTTTTTGGGAAGTAACATTACTGTGCTGTAGTCCCAGTTTAATCCCAGGAAAGGCTTGGCAATAAATTATGATGAAGGTTCATTCTCCAAGCTTATGGGTTGGTTTCCGAATGTTTCGTTACCAGGCTAGATAACATATTCAGTGGGGTTTAGGGGATATCAGTGTTCTTCTGTTTATAAGGGCTTCCTATGGTCAGTAAATCTTGTGCTGGATCAAGTGTGGGTGTGTCAAGTGAGGGTCTTGTGATGGGTCTTGTGATGGGTAGGTTATATCAGGTGAGAGTCATTGGGAGGTGAAGTGCTGATTGAGGGGGGCTTGTGTGCGTTGGTTGAGGTGCTATCTCTGGTTGGCTGTGGATTGATTTGGATTCAGGGGGGTACGCATAGCCTGGTTGTAGGTCAATGTGTCTGTTGACACATTGTCAACAGATACATTGACCTTCAACCAGCCTACGAACCCCTCAGAATCCAAATCAACCACACAGCCAACCACAAGACTCTCACTGATGACTGACACCTGACTCATCACAAGACCTTCACTTGACATACCCACACCTGACTCATCACAAGACCTACTGACCACACGAAGCCCTTATAAACAGAAGAATACGGACACTGACATCCCCTAAACTCTGCTGAAGATGTTACCCAGCCTGGTAACAAAATGTTCAGAAACCAACCCACAAGCTTAGAGAATGATCCTTCACCCTCATCCTATACCCGAGCTATAGATATTTGCTACTATTGCAAACCATAATTATGCTTCGAATATTATCTGAGTGGATATGGCATCCAGTAATGGAATATTCACAATTCTATAGCACTAATAAGTGCTGGAGAGACTGAAAAGAATCTTTTATGGAATAATTTATTTTTATGGCAAGTCTTTCTGGCAAGCCTCTTTTTGCAAGGAATCTCATTTAAGGGAACTGTACTCATCACACACTGCTATGAATGAGCTAGACTAGTCTCCAGAATTCTGAAATCTGCCCAGTTCTGCATTTCTTAGCATTCATACCCAGGACTCCTCTCTTTACCCCAGCCCTGGAAAAAAACAAAAAGTCTTTTCTGTCACTCAGAAATTAACAAATCTTGTGCTGGGTCTACACAGAAGCGACCGTGTTTTCCCAAAAATAAGATCGGGTCTTTTTTTTTTTTTTCCTCCAAAAGGGGCACCAGGTCTTATTTTCGGGAGATGTCTTACACTCCGACTGCCCCGCCGAGCAGGCCCACTTCTTCTGGGGCTGATGTTCTGCAGCTGCATTCTGGCCTGCATTTTGCAGTCAGGCCTTTCCGGAAGGCTTCTGCAGCCAAGTACTGAGCTATGGATTCAATCTATAGCTCGGTCCGCAGCTGCAGAGGTCTCGCAGAACCGAGCTATGGATTGAATCCATAGTTCGGTTCTTGGCTGCAGAGGCCTTCCAGAAAGGCCTGTGACTGACAAATGTAGGCCTGGCTGCAGAAGACGCCACCGAAGAAGCCGGCTTGGGGGGGGGGGGAGAGGCCTGGCTGCAAGGTAATTGGGTGGGGGAACATGGGGCAGATTCACACCCCCACCCCGCCCTAGCTTGATTTTTAAGTGTGTGCCTTGCCCCAAAACTAGGGCTTATTTTTGGGGTAGGGCTTATATTAGGCCCACCCCCAAAAATCAAGCTAGGGCTTATTTTCGAGGTAGGCCTTACTTTCGGGGAAACATGGTAGCTGTGTAGTCATATAGTCTTGCATTGAGATCTTAATGAGAAATTCCCTCATTAAGTCAATGAAGCCAGATTTCTAAAGACAAAGGTAAATTTATTGGGAAAGGGGAGATCTTAAAGGGGAAGCAAGAATTGGAACAAATTCCAAATAAAATCAATGCAATCTAGCTACAGTAATTACTTACAGGTAGTCCTCAATTTACAATCATTTGTTTAGTGAGTGTTTGAAATTACAACAGCACTGAAAAAAATTGCCAACAGTTTTTGACACAACTATTGCAGTATTTCCCATGGCCACGTGTTCACATTTGGATGTTTGGCAACTGGCATGTATTTATGGCGGTTGCAGTGTCCCAGTGATCACGTTTTGCAACCTTTGGACAAGCAAAGTCAATGGGGAAGCCAGATTCACTTAACAATCGTGTTACTAGCTTAACAGCTACAGTGATTCACAACAACTGTGGCAAAAAAAGGTTGTAAAATGGGGCAAAACTCAACCGCTGTCTTGCTTAGAACAGAAATTCTGGGCTCATTTGTGGTTGTAAAGTCAAGGACCACCTGTACTATGTTTTTGCCCAATCAGAGCCTTTCCTATCCTGACTCACTGAATTGATTTTTGTAGTCTCAGGCACTCCTTCGATGGCATGATAATAACCAATATTGTGGCAAAACCGGAGAGCCCACAGTGAAGAATTTGGCTGGGAGCAAACGAATTTGTCATAACAATGGAATCATCTATTATCCACAGGTAGGCCTCCGAATGGAAAAGAACATGTTCTAAAGCCATAAAGGCAGCCAGCAAGATTTGTCCACCCTGGCAAAACCTTTTTGTAAAGATTTTTTAAAAAATAATATTTATGACTTACCCTTAGGATGATCCTTGCAGAATAGGAAAGAAAATTATTATTTGTTTACTTTAAATTAAGGGTACTGGCTATATTCCCCAATCTGTCTAAAGCAAGTTTGAAGCCAATGTGTCGCTTCTGTTGGCCTCTAAACACTGGGATCATGCAGAAAATTCCCTGTGTCAGTCAGTGCTCCACCAATGAGCAAATAACCGCATGAAGTTCTCGGGTGTCAGTAGAATAAAAATCTTGTCACCCACTCCATCCAAAATGAAAATACATTGTTAGCTATCCTCCCCCCCCCCCCACACACACACCATTTACAGCTTAGTTCATATTCTGTGCCTTGGCTTGTTTATAAGGAGAAAAACAAAGAAAAAATCCATGCACACAAACAGTTGATAAGAGAGGGAGCTGCCAGGTTGCCAAACCATCTTTCTGCCAGTGTGCTTAATTATCCCTGTCAACTGTGATGATGGAAGAACAGCATGTTGTGATTTCTGCAACCTTGTGTCTTTCCCAATAGCTGAAAACCAGTTTATACAGTATTGTGGTCTTTAAAATGAAGGAGAGTGAATATATGTTTTAGATGACTAGGATGCTAAAAAGTGTATTGGCGAGAGGGTTGCCTTGAAATCAGGAGGCTGGTAGTGTCCTGAAGCAAAGATTCCCAACAGTAGGAAAATTTTCTGTCTACACGTTCTACAGAGCAGCAGGTTTACAAGTAGAACATTAGAGGTGTTTTTATTTCAAGTAAATTACAGTAATCCCCTCCCCCCTCAACATTTAGCTTTCAAAGCTAGCTAGCAATGTGCTGTCTTTTAGATCCAGATTAGATCCAAATTGGTTTCAAATTTGCAAAGCCCTTGTGTGGAGGTCCCCCATTTTAAAACAAAATAGTTTGATTTCCCCAGCTTCTGTTTGCACCTCCATGAAAGAAAACCTG
This sequence comes from Azemiops feae, assembly GCA_023970755.1. Lineage (NCBI taxonomy): Eukaryota > Metazoa > Chordata > Lepidosauria > Squamata > Viperidae > Azemiops > Azemiops feae. The sequence goes on along the minus strand of JALGBA010002262.1, from coordinate 924,638 downwards.
CAGAAGGAAAAGAAGTCCATCCTGAAGATAAATTCAGAAATAATTTAGTAATGCTCTTTAGGCAGATAGGCTCATGCTACGAAATTGGAAGCAGCAAACTCAAGGTATCGTTCTCAGTATGCATTAAAAATATGAGGATTTTTGACTTCCGGTTCCGGTCGCAGCGCCCGCGGACGTGCAGAGAACTCGTTCTCTTGGCCGTCCGGTTTCCCCCCGCCGGTAGACCCTGGATAGGGTCGAAAGTCGCCCTGTAGGGGCGACCACCGTAGAGGAGGGCACTCGTTGATCGCGGAGGGAGCGGCGGCTCCCTCTGCGGTCCGAGAAAACCACCTTTGGGCCGACGGGAAAAAGATCGGCCAGTAACATGGCCGATCACTCAGCTGCTCCAGCCGAAAGTCACAGCAACATCTAAGCGAAAAGAACCACCGTGGAAGATCCGGGTGAGACCTTTTCTTCCCTCTTGTTAATTTACCTTTTTCCCTGCTAACAGCTTTAAAAACTATTTCCCTATTTTGAGAAAGCAGCGTTTGATTACTGGGGAAAACGGGCTTTGGAAAAACAATTATTGTTTTTTTTTACTATTTTATTTTGTCTACATAAGCAGTTGGAACTCGAGCATCCGGGTTATTGTGACTTTCTCTTTTGGCTTGTTTATCTTCAGTTTAGGTGAAAATCCTTAGGGAGGGGGTGGAATGTTCTTTTTTTCTCCCCCCCCCCTGAACAGTACTGCCTAAAAAACTTTTTGCTCTCTGGGCGGACTTATGTAGATTCTTTTGGATACAATGCATCCTGGGACTTGGCATGAAGCCCAGAAACTTTGATACAATGTAACTTGCTCCATTTGAACTCCCACTTCCTGATTTTGGCGTGATGCTCAGATTGGATTACAATATAACAACTGACTGCCAGTTTTTATCTCTGTGCTGGACTTGACTATTGGTTTTTTTTTTCTCTATCTTTCTTTGGAAACATATCTCTGTCTGCATTTTATATTTTATAACGCTGCAATCTATTTTTTAAGCTGAACTTCTTTTAAAAAAAAAAAAAGAAGATGGAATCCTACTCACAGATTAATTATGGACTTATATTAGAAAAAATCTTGGAAGCGAGACTGGAACTTAAAGAACATTTTAGATCGCTTAGTTTCAAGGAGGACTCAGAATTAAAAATTGAAGCTCAACCTTTGATTGACTATGATACACAATCAGATCTACAACTTAATGAGATGGATGGAATACATTTACAATCTATTGAATCTACTGAATTTATTGAAGAGGAAGAGGACACATCCTACATGATGGATTTCTTTGATGATCAAAGGCAGAACTCAACTAAAACATTTACAACTTTAAAAGCAACAGGATTGGACTTCCAAATACGAGGCACAAAAAACGTTGACAACATGACAGTACAGACAACACTGGATAAAAGAGAAAAAGAATATGATTGGACTCAATGGTGGGAAAAGGCCTTTAGCCAGTTACTAAGATGGGAGGACTTAGAGGCCCTGTTGTGGAAACCTACCTGGCACAAAAAGAAAGCTAGAATTAGATTTAAAAATAAGAGTTAAAATTTTATTTGATGGGTAAAAAGGGCTTCTGGACGTTGATTGAACTAATATTTTTGAGATCTTTAAGGTTACTTTGGTATGAGTCAACACTAGATTTAAATTATGGATTTGATTATGATTTGGAATGGCAATAAGAAAAATTGGAAAATTTATAATTAAAGGAGTTAGATTGAGATTGAGACTGGTGAAATATTATTGATATTTTTATTTATAAGAATTGAATGGTAATTAGTGAGGTATTAAATGGATTAAACTGAAACAATTGAGGAATCTTTTAGGGACGTGGACTGATCTATGAAAATATTGGATAGAATATATGAAATAGAATATAGTTGAGAAATATTAAGATATAATAGTTATATTACTTGTTTATGATAGAAATAATTATTGTCCTATTATTATTATTATAATGTTATTATATTACTATGTCTAATGCAATAGTTTTAAAATATATAAATTCATGTTTATTTACATAATATGTATGTGAAATAGAATAAGAGATATAATTTGATTGAGAAGCATAAATTGAAATTGGAATAATAGATAGAGGTGAGAAACAATTTATATTTTAGGAATGCTCGAATTGTATACCATAAGAGGGAACTTTTAAAGTAGTAGTTTAAATTGTATATGTATGACTGTATTTTTTGTTGTGTTCTATGGAGTGCCCTATCTCCACGATGTGTTGGAAGCACTTGGCTGTAAAACAAACAAAAACTAATAAAACTTGTTATGAGGAAAAAAAAAATATATATGAGGATTTTGGCTAGGTAGAACCAAACTCTTTTCTTATTAGAGAAAAGTTCTTGACACTTCTCCTGGTTTCTAGGCCAGCACCTAACCATTACACAGTTATCTCATCTACTCTGGTCGTCAGTCTTTTCTTTTTTTTGCTTTAGCTAGCAACAGCTTTAAGGTTGATCCTGATAGCAGGATTATGTGTTCTGGCTGTTGTTATTTTGCTCCAAGGTAAATGTAAGTGAATATTGTTCTAGAAATCTCTCTTGCTGGTCCCATATTCCACACTTGTGTTATTTTTTGTCTGAATTACAACTTCATGTGATAGCTGGCTAATATAATCATTGTCCTGATGTGTTTGTGCCTTTTTAGATGTCTCCAGTGGTTATCGCATTGGTGTCCGATGGGAGTCGATGCCTACTTGTACGGCAGGCATCATTTCCTAAAGGGATGTACAGTGCTTTGGCTGGCTTCTGTGATGTGGGTAAGACAGCATGTCCACAGTACGTGTTTTAATGATAGCCTATGAAATGTAGCTTCAGAGCGGTAACCCACTCAAAGCAGAGATGATATATGAGCCTTAACTAACTAGCTCATTATGTTGCATGTAATTGCCACATTGTTCAAACTTGGTCAAACAAGTTAATGGATGTATTGTGTTTGTTCTGAAATGAATCTAAGAAAAGAAGGAAATTCAGCACGTCAAGTATCTTGATAAATTCAGAACTCAAGTGAATCAAAATTTTGTGTTAGATTAGCCTACTTCAATCTGATGCCCTTCAGATTTGATAGGCCGGCCGCTTGCAGTTGTAACACAGGTTGAGACCAAATTGGCTAGGAATTATGGGAGTTCAATCCCATTATATGGATTGTGTCTGTCTCAATATATCTTCAGGATATTTGATTGGGGAGATACGTTTTATTTTAGCCATTGATTTTTAATAATTATTTAGCCTAGGAAGTAGGCATGATGTGGTTTGTTTGTTCTTGGCCTAGTATGTTTTTTCTGCTCAGTATTTATGGTTTACAAACCATGATTTCTGGTATAGTATGTTGTATGAACCCAGCTTTTTTGATGTTTCAAAACACCAGAATTATTCTCCAAAAAATAACCATTAATTAATTTGTTTTTTGACTTTGTTTTAAAATATTGATTCATAAACTTACCAAATACAGTGAATTTGCTAAAGTAAAAATCTAACCATTACCTAATCCTGATCAGTTTAGTATGCTGTGTCATAGTATCTGCCAGATCTTTACCTAACCTGTTTAAGTTTGTGAATATAAAATTCGAGTTATGTGTTTGGTAAATTGAGGAAATCCTCTTTTATGACTCAAACCAAGCATCTTTATAGCTTTTCCTGTTAGAACAACAGAAAAGAACAATAATTGACAAGTTTACATTAATTATAAAAATAAAAGGCAATATTTTTGTAAAATAAAATACTGGCTTTTAATTGCCATAAAACTGGCAGTGTTATTAGATAAATTTCTAGAAATTTATTTATTTAAAACATTTGTACAGTATAGCTAGTTATTTTAAAACAACCCTGTGTGGCTTACATGTAAACAGTTCATTAAGTATTTTTCTAGTTGGCTTTTCTGCTGACGTGCAAAAGCTAGCCTAAATGGCATTAAAAAAAATGAAAAAAAATGAAATACATTTTCTGAAATAAAGCAAAGTAATGGCACTTTGGTATTTATAAGGTAGTTGTGCTAAGGTGGTGGCAGATAAACTCTTCAAGTATCATCATGATCATGCTTTCATGAAATTTTGATGACTGTTGGCATATGGACAATACTTGGTAAAAAATGTCAACTCTACTATCAGTATATCATAATCCATTTTTTTTAAAAAACCCGATACTCTTATTTTCATATGTTAGAAAGAGATTTTGTATTTATGCTATCAATGCTAAAGAAAGATATAAAGGTATTGGGTATGAAGATATCCTTCATTTTGTTTTCTGCCTTCAGGTGAGAGTCTAGAAGAGACAGTCCAACGCGAGGTTGCTGAAGAAGTAGGTTTAGAGGTGAAATCTCTCTGGTATTCTGCATCTCAGCACTGGCCATTCCCAAACAGCATCCTCATGATAGCTTGTCATGCATTAGTGCATCCCCTACAGAGCAAAGTAAGAAGGCTGCTAGAATCCAACTTTGATTTTATTTGATGCTAGTTTATGAATGAGAACCTAACCTTTCTTGAACTCAGCTTTCCCCAATTTGATGCCTTTCAGATACAATATGTTGGACAACTATTCCAATAACTTTCTGGAACTTCTGAATGTTATAATTCTGTGCATTTGAGGCCACTGAGTTCCACACTAACTGACAAATAATCACTATTCACTTTGATTCTTTGATATTTTATGAAACTGCTGAAAAACAATTCTGGATCATGTCCTTCCCCAACCCATCTTTTCTAGCCATGCTGCCTGGTGAGCATATGATTGTAATAGTCATGGATAGCTATTAAATTATATCATGAGCCATTTCCTTGACAAGATCACTTAATCTTACATATCTTACTTTGTAGCCTCTGCAGTATTTTTCTAAAGCAAGTTATAGGCTGTTCTTTCACTGCATGTGGGGGAAGGAGCTTGGTGCAATAAAGTCTTGCCTTATGCTGAACCTATGATGAAGAAGAGATTTGAACTGAAGCAGCATTGTGCTGCTACTCAGTTTTAGTTGTAGCTATGGCTAATGCACTAATACACCTTCACTAGAAGATGACAATTTTTTTAAAAAAAATTGCTTTGGTTTTCAATTATTTCATTTGCAGTGTACAGTCAATACTCAGGAGCTTGAATCTGCCAGATGGTTCAGCCATGAGGAAGTGGTGAAGGCACTTGAACGGGAATCATGGCCTTCCAAAGAAACGGATGACAGAACCTCTTTTTGGGTGCCACCTAAACAAGCTATAGCTCGACGGTTGATCCAAGAATGGGTGAAGCAGAAAACGTCTCCTTAGTTTAAAAAAATGGGGGGATGATGGTAACTTTATATCTGATGTCTTTTTTGCAGTGGTCCTCCATATTTTGTGGAGTAAGTACTGGTAAACCATATTAGATCTTTTAACATGTTGTCTTGAAAATTCATTGCTGTAGAAATCATTGAATGGGTTTGGAACGAGAGGTTGATATCCCCATGTGGTAATAATATGTAGCAAAACCAGTCTAAACTTCTGTTCCTTTTAGAAACTAATAAGATTTGGGAGTATTCTTGGGATTTCTTAGTAAAGCCATTTGTGGGCAAATCTGGGCCTTGAATTGCTTGCTTGTCCTTGGAAGCACCCTGACCATGCCACCAATTGGGGTTGGGAGTGGAGTTAAAATTCTTGACCACCAGGAGACTATCTATGACCAATTTTGTCCTTATTGGGATTCATCAGGTCCACATAGCCATTATAGTTAGTATTACTCTTACATGGTTGACTCTCCTCTATCCGTTTGACTCCTCTTCCCTCTTTTTAAACAGATGCCTCCTGTCTCTAAAAATAATGCAATTGTTTGCTAAATATACATGTTCCCCAACCAAAGTTCTGTTCTCTCATTCTTCCTGTGAGAATTCATGTGAACTTAAAGTATTCTGACAGGGGTGAAGGAGAGTTCATCATTTATGTTTGAAAAGTTCCTAATTATACACACAAAAGCAAAAAGGAGAAAACCAAGCCGAGGATTGGGGTGGGTGTTAAATTTACCCAACATACTTGACTGGGTGAGCTAAAGATGTAAAGACTGCTTTCAGCTAACCTGCTAATTCTGCTTAGTTTTAACCTTCTTTAATTTCTTTTTGGTTTGATTTGTGGGCAGGGGCTAAAAGCAACTCATTCAGGTAGGTTATTTTATACAAAAATAATAAATGATTTAGTTCAGTAACCAGATTAAAATGTGAATTCAGGCAGAATATTGATTATATGGAGTTTACTGGAGCTTATATGTTTTGGAGTATAGATCCTAGCACTCTCTTGTACAAGTAGTTCACTACTTACTACTGGTTGCTTAGCAATTGTCTGAAGTTCCAACGGACTGCCCCAGAGTTACTTATAACTCAGATTCAAAGTCCCAACCACTGCCCCCATCCCTGCAGTTCACATCACATTTTGGGTGCTTGGCAACTGGCTAGCATTTATGGCAATTTGCAGCTTTCTGAAGTAACATGACCATGATTTGTGATACGTTTTGCCAGAAACTGGCATTTTACTTCCAGTTTCCTGCAAAAAACTTCCATGGCAGACAATGGATTTGCTTAATGGCGGCAGTGTTCATTTAATGGCTGTGATGATTTACTCAACGACTCCTACAAAAAAAAGTAGTAAAATTGGGCCAGGTCATATGAGGACTCAGGTATCACCAGCATGGTGATTTGTAATTTGGGATTCAATTATGATCATAAACTGAGGACCATCTGTATTCTGAGGGCTGAAGGCTTTACTGTTTTTTGGTCTCACTATTTTGTTTTCTGTGAAATATATGAACTGTTGAAGCAGAAATCTCAGTTGGAATGTTTACATTTGGGGTTCAAATAGCAATAGTGCTTAGATTTATATATCGCTCCATTCTGCTTTCTCTGGGCAATTTACAGAGTCAGTATATTGCCCCCAACAAATCTGGGTCCTGATTTTACCAACCTTGGAAGGATGGAAGGCTGAGTCAACTTTGAGCAGATCAGGATCGAACTCCAGGCTTTGGGCAGTGTTTGCCTACAATGCTGCATTCTAACCACTGCGCCACCACGGCTCCTTGTAATTGTTTTGTAAAATTGTGATGCTTCCAATTTTGCAAAACAAAATATTTACTAAAAATGTCAGTTACATGCTTCCAAAGGTTGTCCACTCTAAGAGAAATTGTGGCTGATAAAACACCAGATTATCCTTTTGCACAGGAAGGAATGCTTCTTCTGTGATCTTAACCTTAATGGTACCAGCTTCCTGTTTGATATTGCGGAGAGAACTTTGCTCTCAAAGCACATTTCTTTTTCCCAGAAATCCCAAGGGTTCTTGTCTTCCTGCTGGTCCATAACAGCATGATTATAAAAAAACAAAGTGCATGAGGCAATCCCCACAATCCAGCAATTCCTGCTCTGTTCCCAAAGTCTCTGCACATAGTTTATACCTACAGTCCGAGAGCAAGGCTCAAACACATTGGCACACACACATTTTGTGCAACCTCCCGGCAAGGGGAGTCAAAGGGAGCAGCAATGCTCCGGGAACAAAACAGCTTCTCAAACTCTCCAGGTGATCCTCATGAGGAGAGACGGGTGGCTCTCCTCCCAAATAGTCGGGTCACCCTGCACTGACTCTACCTCTCCTTTCTCCACACTTGGCGATCAGGCAGGGGAGGCATTTGCTTGTCTCCGGAGCTCCTCTGCTCCACTGCCTGCCCTTTCCATCTCTTCCCCCCCTTCCTCAGTCAGCCTGCGCCCTCTCTTCCTGCCTACTATTCTGAGGCCCAAGGGACCTGGGACTGCCTCATCCTCATTCCCAGGTCGTTCCTCATGGCCCATAGGGACTGCACCATCCCACTCCCTTGGCCCCGACTCCATCTCCTTGGCCCCAGGTTCCATTGACGCCATGACACTATTGCCCCCATAGGACCCCCTCCCCTGGGACCATGCGGACTAGGGCGTTGCGGGAACCTGGCATGAAAGTCTTGGATCATGCGAAGGGCATGAACATCTGTGGCATCCACCCAGGTGAAGTCCTTCTGTCCATAGCCTTTCCATGCCACTAGGTACTGGAACCGGCCCCTCAACCAGCGGTAGTCCCAAATGCTGTACACCTCATACTCTACCACTCCTTGAGGGATAACCAGTCCTGGGGCGATGGAGCTGGGTAATGCGGATTAGCTGCTGTTATCGGTGCCAGCAACGACCGATGGAACACTGGGTGGATCCTCATGGTATGCAGCAGAGTCAGTTGAAAGCCACTGGATTGATCACTGCTTCAACCGGAAACGGGCCCAGTATAGAGCTTTTTTTATGGCTGAGATGGCAGGAGCCGCGTGGAGAGCCTAACCCAACCATCCATGACTAGCAGGGGACCATCTCTACGATGCCGATCCATGAATCTCTTACAGTCCTTGGCTTTCTCTAGCTGACTTGTTGCATGGCTTGCAGCTCTTGGAGGAAAGTATCCATAGCAAGTAACGGGGAGTCCAACAGAGCCAATGGAAAGACTTGCAATAATCACAGCACTGTGTGAGCTCCCTGATTACTTCTTGTGATGACCCAGGGCACAGCACAGAGGCAAAACAGTCAACTGGCAGTTCAAACTGCCCTTTATTTGCTCCAATTTTCCCCAAATGCTTCCACGTTTCTGGCAAACCGCAGAACAAAGTAAGACACACACACCTTCAGCAGCCTCTGGCTGCAAGTAGTTTCACAAGTTTTTAACTCTTCAGGCAGGGAAAGTGTGTGTATGGAACAAGTCCTCCTCCTTCAGGTTTGGACTCACACACAGAAGAGTAATTTACTCAAGGCCACGTAGATAACAACGAAAGAAACATATATCCAAATTCTAACGAGTCTGTGGAAATACAACCTTCCCTGAGCAGTTTCAGAAGAGAATTCAAAATTCAATCCGAGGTCTTTGAACACCAAATCAAGTTTGTCAGCCAGTCCAATGGTCAGAGTTTCAGGGTTTCCAAGCAGAAATCACAACACAGAACAAGAGATCAGAGAGTTGTTTCCAAGATCAGCAACGACACACATAACTCCAAGAAATCAGCGTTTGTTCCCAACAAATGCCCCTCCCCTTAAGTCTCAGTCTCCAGGTGTGCCTTGTGGAGAGGGGCGGGGTGCTCTCCTCCTGAGTAGTTGAGCCTGCCTGCATTGTTCCCTCCTCTCCACTCTCCGTGCTCTAGGATCAGGAGGGGGTGGCCCTTGCTCATCACCTGAGCTCTGTCTCTCATGTTCATCCTGTCCCAATCCTGAAAGGCCCTGGCCTGCCTCAGCCTGCTCTTCCCCACATTCCTCTGAAGCCAGAGACACCCCTCCCTTGACCTCCATCGGCTCCAGTTCCAGCTCATTTTCCTCAGCAGATTCAGGCTCCGACAGGGGCATGACACTTCTTCATGAAGAGCATTGGCGCAGCCAGTGGGGAGGTAGAAGGCTGGATAAACCTTTTCCAGAGGTTCTTGTTGAAGAAATACCTCGAGGCCAGCTCCGGTTCCGAGAGCAAGTAGATCTGGCCAACCGGCAGTTTGGCATCAGGCACCAGATTGATCAGGCAGTCATAAGGTCGGTGCAAAAGCAACCTATCTGTCTCCTTCCCAAACACGTTGGCATAGGCAACTCCTCAGGTAAATTCAATTCTGGACACTCAGACCCCCCCCCCATTGCAGATGTGCAAGAGGTGAGTGGCACACTTTTGACTGGTGAACCTCATCGCCCCTGACAACGAGACGATCTATGGATCATGGGCCTGCAACCACTCCAGCCCAAGCACCAATGGGAACTGGGGCGCCACAGCCATATAGAACGCTAAGTCCTCCACATCTGACCTGATGCGCATGCGGAGGGGTCTTGTGGCGATCACTACTCTTGAAGTTGCCAACCATCAATCATCTTCACCAAGACTGGCAGTGTCACCTGCTGCTGGGGAATGGACCACTACGCGGCCAAATCTATGAAATTGGCAGTCCAAGTCTATGAAATTGGCACTGGCTCCAGAGTCCACCATGGCCTGAACCTCCACATCTTCCTGATGAGGCATGGATACACTCACTGCAAGCATGAGGTGTTTCGAGGGAGTCGGCCATGGAGTCTGGGATTGGCCCGGGGCCAGGTGAGTCTAGCCTACTGAGCTCTCTAGGCTGGGCCCTGACCATTTCTCACCGCCAATTTGGTTGCCTTAGTACAGGGGTAGGCAACCCAAAACACTCAAAGAGCCACTTGGACCCGTTTCCCACCGAAAACAAAACACTGGGAGCCGCAAAACCCTTTTGATATTTAAAATGAAGATAACACTATATGTGTGTGTGTATGTGTGTATATATATATATTCAATGACACAGTCTTTGATCTCCGGGAGAAATATAAACCAGCTGTTTATTGTTAAAAAAATGTTTAAAACAATAAAAACAACTATTTACAATATTAAAACAACTTAGCTTTTGCTGGTCCCCTGCCAGCGTCCTCAGAGTGAAGTTTCGGGAGTGGAGATTACTTTTATAGACCTTGCTAGCCTAGTTGCTTACTCATTGACCGTGTGATAGGGCCATCCGTCCTGGCTGACCATAATTGCCTTAATTGTCCTGCCTCCTCCTCTTTGCACTCCAGTTCTCCAACCTTCCTCCCTCCCATCCTTGTCAATCCCCTCCTTCCTGGCGCTGTTGCCGTTGGTATGCTTTCTAGCCGCTCCCCCGTGCTCGTTCTGGGCCTTACATCCAGATCCGGTGTCTCAGATGCCTTTCCATTGCTGCTCCCCTCCTTTCCATCCCGTTTGTCTGCCCGTTGTTCTTGTCTTCCACTATCTATCCCTATTAGTCCTATTTCCTCCGGTTTCCTTCCACGCTTGGATGTGCGTGCGCACAGCCGTATCCCGTCCCTCTGCCCCGTCTGCCTACGATCAGCTGGGCTGTCTGCCGGCTCACTCCTGAATTCACTCCCTCTCATCCTTGCAGATCCTGTCCTTCCTAATGTTGTTACTGTTGGTGCGTTTGCCAACTGCCTCCCCTTCCCCCCTCTTTTTATCCCATTGAACCACCCGCGGTACTTGCCTTCCATTATCTATCCCTCTGGGTCCTATTTCTTCCAATCTTTCTACATGCCTGGGTGTGCGCACGCACAGCCGCATCCTGTCCTTCTGCCTCATTTGCCTATGCTCAGCTGAGCCACCTGCTTCCTCGCCCTCAGTTCCACTCTCCTCTCCTTACCGATCTTATCCTTCCTGGTGTCATTGCCCTTGATGCGCCTTCCACCCCTACCCCCATACGCATTTTGGGTCGTACGGCTAGGTCCGGCATCCTCAGTGCCTTCTCATTCCTCCACCTCGTCTGCCTTTGATCAGCTGGGCTGCCTGCTGACTCACTCCCGGATTCACTCCCTCTCATCCTTACCAACCCTATCCTTCCTAACGCCACTGCCATTGATGTATCTCCCAACCGCCCCCCCCCCGTGACCATTCCGGGCCGCACGTCCGGATCTGGCACCATCGGTGATTCTCCATTGCCGCCCTCCCCCTTTTTGTCCCGCAAACGCATTCGTTCAGCTGGATCATCTCTCCTCTCCTCCTTTTTGCAGACCACGCTGTTTATCTCTGATCGTCGTTCTTCCTCCTCCTTGGTTCCAGCGGCTCGTCGTGGGTCCGATTCCCTTTCCATATGATGATTGCCTTCTTTAGTTCTACCCCTTGCGAACGCCGTCTGCATCCTGGCTTGCTCCTCATGTGTTTTTAATGTCTGGTATGCCGGGGGCAATTCTACGTGTCGGTTAATCGAGCCCGCATCTGAGAACCAGGCCTCCTTCAGTAGGCGCCCTCCTTTGGAGGTATCCTGGGCAATGGCTTCCGCCCCCATGAAGTCAAACGAGTGCCCATTATTCACCATATGTGTCCATATTTGGGAGTACTGCTCCTGCCTTTTGACGGCCAATTTGTGTTCATGTATCCTGGTTTTTATCCGTTTGGCCGTCTCTCCCGTGTAATTACACTGGCAATCCTTGCAGTGCACCCTATAGACAACTGATGATTTTTCTTCCTCTGGCAGTGGTTCCTTAGGGCGCATTGTTTTCATACGGAGTGTTTGGTCGGGTCGATGAGCCACCCTGATGTTATACGGTGCTAATATGCGAGCCGCTGCCTCTGATACCCCCTGGACGTAAGGTATCGTTGTCCAGGATGTTGTCCCTAGGTCATCTGGTGCTCTACGGGGTTCCTGCCGTTTACTATATCTTTGGACAAAACTGGCCGGGTAGCCGTTCCACCTGCATACCTGGTGGAGGTGGGCACGCTCCGCTTGCTTGGCCTTTTTGGTACTGCAATGCATATTTATACGTGCAAATAACATCCGAATGCATGCGATCTTGTGGGCTGCCGGGTGGTTGCTCGTGTAATGCAGCATCCTATCGGTGTGGGTCACTTTCCTGTATACAGTTGTATGGTCAATGAGTAAGCAATTAGGCTAGCAAGGTCTATAAAAGTAATCTCCACCCCCGAAATTTCACTCTGAGGACGCTTTAAACTTTTTTAACAATAAACAGCTGGTTTATATTTCTCCCGGAGACCGAGGAGTGTGTTATTGAACAGATATGCCTGGGATTCGTATTTTTGCAGTCATTAAAGACATATATATATGTCTTTAGAAAAGGATATATGCAATGTTATCTTCATTTTAGATGTCCCTCCCTCCCTCCCTCCCTCTCTCTCCCTCTTTCTGCCCTTGGTCTGCCAGTCCTCTTCCCCCACTCAGTGTGTGTGAGTGAGTGAGTGAGTGAGAGAGAGAGAGAGAGAGAGAGAGAGAGAGAGAGGGACACTTGCGCTTCCTCTCTCTCTTTCCTCTCTCTCTCTCTCTCTCTCTCCTCTCCCCCTCCCTCCTCTCTCTCTCTTTCCTCTCCCTCTCTCTCTTTCCTCTCCCTCTCTCTCTTTCCTCTCTCTCCCTCTCCCTGTCTCTTTCCTCCCTGTCTCTCTCTTTCCTCTCCCTCTCGCTTTCCTCTCCCTCTCCCTCTCTTTCTCTTTCTCTTTCCTCTCTCTCTTTCTTTCCTCTTTCTCCCTCTCTCTTTCCTCTCCCTCTCCCTCTCTTTCTCTTTCCTCCCTCTCTCTTTCCTCTCTCTCCCACTCCCTCTCTTTCCTCTCTCTCCCTCTCCCTCTCTTTCCTCTCCCTCTCTCTTTCTCTCTTTCCTCTCTCTCTCTTTCTTTCCTCTCTCTCTCTCTCCCCAGGTGAGGAGAGAGAGAGAGAATGAAAGGCAGACGGCACCAAAGGGGCGGGGAGGGGAAGGGGGCAGGAGGCAGCAGAAGGCGCTGAAAGGCACCCGCGGCACCATGGACCGGCTCAGGGAGACGCGTGGCCCGCTCGGCTACCCAGGGAGCGGCCCGGGGACGGCCCAGGGAGCGATGCCCCTGCCGGCCACCACCCTAGCCGGGACTACCGCCTGGACTGGCCCGGGGAGACGTGTGGCCGGCTCGGCTGCCCAGGGAGCGATGCCCCTGCCGGCCACCGCCCCAGTCAGGACTGCCGCTTGGACCGGCCTGGGGAGATGCGTGGCCGGCTCAGCTGCCCAGGGACGGCCCAGGGAGCGATGCCCCAGCCGGGACTGCCGCCCGGGGGGCAGCAGGAGGAAGAAGGGAAGGAGGAGGAGGGCGAGGAAGCCGCCACCACCCCAGCTGGGACTCCGCGCTGCCCAGGCTCGCCCTCCGCCCATGAGATGTAGCCATGGTGGGCCGCTGGGGGGGCTAGTGCCACGCGGCCTGCTGGCCTTGAACGCGATGCTGTGGCTACTCTGCCTGACCAGCCCGTCAGCCCCTCCGCCTGGTACAGGTAAGCCGGGGGGGCACGCCACCTGCCCTGTGGCCGCTTCGCGGTGGCGCTCCACGGAGTCAGAGCCCCCTCCCTCCCCCCGCCACCTACCCTCCGTCTCCGGCTCTGCTGCTGGTTGGCCAATGGTTGCGCCGGTTGGGAATCGCAGGGGCTGCTCTCCCTCAGGGCCGCGGCTTGCGGGAGGGCTGGCCCGCTGAGCGGAGGCTCCGGCGGGCCGCTCCCAGTGGGGATCCTGGGGCTTCCCCGCGCGGCTCCCCGGCCACATGCACGTCAGATGGGGCCAGCCCGGGAAAGGAACTTCCTGGCCGCACTTGTCCCAGGGGGCAGGGCACCCGGGCGCAGGGCCAATTGGGAGCCCCGCGAGGGGGCAAGTCCACTTGAGAGAGAAAGAGACAGAGAAGGGAAGCGCAAGTGCCTCTCTCTGTCTCTCTCTCTGCAAATGGCGGAGGAGGCTGGGAGCCGCAGGAGAAGGCTCGAGCCACATGCGGCTCGAGAGCCGCGGGTTGCCGACTCGTGCCTTAGTAGGACACCTGGCTGCTATATGGTCCTGTCTGCCACAGTAGAGACAGAGGCTTTCGTGACGCCTTTGATCCTTCTCGGCTTGGGAGAGGTGCGGTCGAGTGGCCAACTGCATGGGCTTTTTCAGCCGTTCCAGTGCTGGCAGCTTCTTGGCTGGTGCCAATGAGGCCTCCGTTAGTCATCACACCTGTCACTCCTGGAGCCACATGTCAGTGCAAAAACACAAGTGCGTCAATTCCTGGAGCATTGAGGGGCAATCGGTGCGGGCCAACGCATCAAGCAACTCGGATGAGAGGCCTTCCTGGAACTGGTCCATTAAGGTGGCCTCATTCCACTGGAGGTCCTGGCTGACCACCCAGAAGTTGCTAATATAGTCCACAACTGGCCTGCCACAACTCTCTCAGGTGCCAGTTCACCATTTGGGCCTTGACCAGGTTATCATACATGGCGTGCAACTGGCGGCAGAACCTGGCATAATCATCAAGCGATGGATTGGGCTGAGTCAGCAGAGAAGTCGCCCATTAAGTCACTGACCCCGCTAGGAGACTAATCATAAACCCCACATTGTCCCGGTCATTGGGGAAGTCCTCTGGCCGGAGGCTCATATATAACTGGCATTGTCCGAAAAATGCAGGGAACTGAGCCAACAAACAGTTGAACCTATCCGGAACTGCCATGGGGTATTTTCAGTGCAGCTGAGTGAGCTGTGCTGAGAGGTGAGCGACTTGCTGGGCCAAGTGAGCGTTGTCTGTGTGGAGCTGCTCCATCTCCTCTGGCAACAAAATTGGCATGCTCACAAGACTGAGTGAGGTGGAAGTTGATTTTAGGTCGGGAACAAACTGTTATGACCCAGGGTTGGCTTCAAACAACACGTGCTAGGTGGAGGCTTGTCAGCATTTATTCCACTACCATTCCCCCAAATCCCCACAATCCAGCAATTCCCAGTCCATTCCCAAAATCTCTGCAAACAGTTTACACCTACAGTTCAAGACCAAGGCTCAAACACACGGGCACACACACACTTCGTGCAACTTCCTGGCAAGAGTAGTCCAAGGGAGCAGCAATGCTCCGGGATCAAAACAGGCTCTCAAACTCAGTAAAGTTCACGATGGATGACTTGGAACTACGTGGCACAGAGAGTCCACCGGGAACACAGTAAAACCCAGAACAGAGCCAATTCACCGTTAGCCCGCAGGCATCAAGTCAAAGAATCAATCATGAGTCAGCAACAACAAGGATTCTGGAGCAAAGTTCTTCTCAGAGCCATGTGTCGAGCCCCGTGGGCTCGACATGTACAGGAGGGGGGGAACCGAGCAGCCAGCTGCCAAGACCAGCAGCTGGCCGCCGGGATCGCAGCCAGACGCCGAGGCGAGCAGCCGGCCGCCAGAATCGCCGTGCAGGAGGAACAGCTGTCCTGGCCTGCACGGCAGCCTACCGGGTGGCGTGGAAGGCTCCGGTGCACACCGGGGCGGCCCGTTGGACCCTGGCTATATCAGCTGGTCAGTGCTGCATTGATCGACTCTGATAGCAGCGGCAGCAGGGAGGATTCCTTGGCGGCGTGGGACGCGGCGTGGAGACATTGCCAACGGGCGGGACGTCCCGCAGAGGCTCCGTGGCCTGTAGCATTTTGCAGCAGTGCCCGGATCGGCTTACCAGCGTGCGGGAGGCCCGGAGCAGCCCGGAGCCGTCGGCGCGAGGAACGGGAGGAGGGAGGCCGGGGGTTGGACTGCGACCTTTGACCTCCAAGGACCGGATGCTGGCTTGCTGCTTGGGGCGGAACTGCAGAGTGGGGGAGGCTATGTAAAGCGCTGGGAGCAGATCACTGTGTTCCTGGATTTATTTACACGGACGAAGGACATCTGACAGTAAGTCAGCGCTCTCCCCTTTTCTGTTCCCCTCCCATTGCCCTTGTATTGTCATGGGAATGGCTGAGGGTAAACAGGAGGCTCCTCTGGTGGTGGATGAGGGCGACCCAGCTGGAGCAACGGGACCATTGCCTGACCCAGAGGCCCAGGAGGCGCAGCTGGTGGTTAGGCCAAACATGTTGGAAACACGGCTTGCGGTCCCAGTGAGTGAGACCCAGGAGACCGGGGTCCCTGGGGCATCGGGGGAATGGTGGCACAGCCCTGCACTGGCCAACCCGGATGCTGGTCATGCATATACTCCGGGTGCTGGGGCCCCTCTGATGGAGTGGAGGGAGAGGCGGCTAACAAGGGAGGACGAGGAAGAATGGAGTTACTCCACAGCACCCGGCCAGTATACTATGGACGTTCTGAGAGACCGGTTCGGGGAGGCTGGGTACCAAGAACCCCCCTCATGGCCGAGATGGGAGGCGGCGCGAGAGACGGCATCATGGCACCGGACTGAGGCACCACTGAGACAAACAGATCCAGCCCGGTTCCGTCTGGCCAGTCCACGACTCAGAGTGGCCCCTGGTCTGGGTACCTCTACGTTGGGAGGCCCTAGCCTGAGTGCACCTGGGGTGGGGTGCGGCAACCAGGGGTTGCCCCAGTTGGCTGATGCAGCATGGGGAACGGGCCAGCCTATGGGGCCATGGGGTCCCGGGATGGTTTGGGGCCCGCCGCCTATACCCGTGACATTTGATGGAAACCCGGACCGCCTCGCAATGTTCTTGAGCCATTTAATCAGCCACCTGGACCGGTACGCCCGCCTCTACCCATCCCAGTGGGCGATGGTGGTGGCGGTTACGGCAGGACTGCAAGGTGAAGCAGCGGCATGGGCAGCAGACCTCTACAGTGACCATGCCAGGGAGCTGGCCGACGCTGGCCTGTTTCTGGAAGCGCTGCAATCCCAGTTTGAAGATGTCTCCCGGGTCCAACGGGCTGAGGCTGAGGTACTGGCACTGCGGCAACGAGGTCAGGCCGCAACAGCGTATGTTCGTGACTTCCGGCGGGTGGCTGGTCGACTGCGCTCCTGGCCAGAATGCCTCCTAGTCCCATCATTTTTGGGAGTTGCGCCAGGCCTGTGTTTTCCGGGGTGTCCCCAGCTGTCTCCAAGAGTGGTTCAGGGTGGTGGTGGATCTGGACACTGGGTTGCAGGAGTTCTGGAAAGGAGGGGAGGATCCGGCCGCACCAAGGAGGGCACCAGAGAGGCCACGGGATGAAGGACGAAGGATCCAGGCTGCAGTTCCGGGCTCCTCTGGCCCTACTGCCAGGGTGCCATTCCGTTGTTTCCAGTGCAACCAGCCCGGGCAGCGGAATGTCCAGCTCCTAGTCCACGGGCTCCTTTGTCGACTCCCGGAAAAGCTGCTTCCACCCCCAAAAAGACCCCGGAGAAGTCGAGAGCAGCGCAGCAGCAGGAGGGGGTTGTCTCCCGGCGGTTGTTCCTGGTGGAGGAGGAGGAGGCAACAGCGGCCACGAGGTACCATCTGGTGGCCGATGACAGCGAGGACGACGTAGCCGAGGATCCCATGGTGAGTGAACCCATAAGCCCTTTTGTCCTACCCGTCACTCTGACAAGCCCTCAGACAGGGCAACGGAGGGAATACCGGGCCCTCATTGACTCCGGCTGCACCCGGTGTTTGATGAGCAAGGGCGTGGCGGCAGAGATCGGAATCAGGGTACGGCGGCTGGCTCAACCGATCTGGTTTGAGCAGGTGGACGGGTCTCTCTTGGAGGCTCCGGCCATCCTCATAACGGAGCCCGTCAGACTGGAGATGGGCACTCATTGGGAGGTCCTCTGGTTTATAGTAGTCCAGTCCATGACTGAGGCCGTGATCCTGGGCCTGGCATGGTTGGATAAATGGGGTCCTACTATATGGTGGGAAGGGGGGTACCGGAAGTTACGCCTTGGGGTTGGTCCCGGGCTGCCTAGTCAGGATCCCGGAGAGCGGGGGGGCGGAGTGTAGGAAACAAAAGGCAGCACAGAAGAGCACTGGGGAAGAGAACCCCTTCCCGGCTGTGTACGCTGATCTCGCTGAGGTGTTCAGCGAGAGGGAGTGCGATGTCCTACCACCTCACTGAGCGACTGACTGTGCAATTGACATCATGCCGGGCACAAAACTACCCAAACCCCGGATGTACGCAATGACGCCCAGGGAGATGGAGGAGCTGCGTCGCTACATCGACCAGAATCTGGCCCGGGGTTTCATCCAACCAGCCCGTTCATGGATAGCCGCTCCGGTCCTGTTCAAGGAAAAGAAAGATGGCTCGCTCCGCCTCTGCGTGGACTTCTGGGGGATCAACGGCGTTTGCGTAGAGCAGGGCTTTTCAACCGGTGGTACACGTACCACTGGTGGTATGCGACCACCTGGCTGGTGGTACGCGGCGGCGCCTTCCTCCCCCCGCGTCGCCTTCCTCCCCCCCGCTCCGTTCCTTCCCAGCTCACTTGTGGAAAACATGCTGCTTGGAGGCGGCCTGCAGGAACCCTACTGAGGGCGTGCAAAGAGCGCAGGCGCAGAGCAAGGCCCTGCCCTCCGCAGGGACTCGTGCAGCAACCAGATTGACTTCTTCTCGTACAGGATCCCTGTCGCCCTTCTGCCCCTCTTCTTACTTCAGAAGCACGCGTGAGCCTGAAGGGGACAGAGCTATCCACTCCCTCGTCAGGTAGGGGTTTGAGACGGCTCGCGTCATGGCCCTGAGCGCCAACCTCACAACCGCCCTTCCTTTTCCCCCTTCTCTCTCTCTGTGTTGCGGCCTCACTCTATTCCATTTTCTTTTCCTCTCCCCCCCTCCCGCAAGCTTGCGATACCCCTCACGGCCCTCACGTTGCCTCCCAGGGCTTGAGACTTTCCCCCCCTCTCCTCTTCCCAAGGTGCCCGGCTTTACAGAGGGCAAAGCAAAGCTACAAGCAAGTTA
Organism: Azemiops feae; assembly: GCA_023970755.1. Lineage (NCBI taxonomy): Eukaryota > Metazoa > Chordata > Lepidosauria > Squamata > Viperidae > Azemiops > Azemiops feae. The sequence continues at coordinate 905,520 of JALGBA010002262.1, read as the reverse complement.
ACTGGGCAGGAGCTGGGATCAGCGTCCAGCTCACTTGCTTGCAGAAAGCGAGCGAGCGAGATTGCTGGGAGCCAGGGTAAAAAGGCAGGCGTCTCCTGCCTGCTTTGCATGGGGCCAGGCTGGAGGGATGCAGGGCTGTAATTTGCCTGAAAGTGGCTGGAAGGGTTTGGCTGGGGGGGGCGGAGGAGGCGAGAGGACAGAGGCTCTGGCAGGTCTTGGGCTAGTGTTGCGCTTTGTAGGTCTGTGTGTGTGTGTGTATACACACAACGCAGGAGGCGTGCACGGGGCGAGTGTCTTCCCCTGGCTCCGCTTTTTTCCCCCGCCCTTTCCTCAATTGGCTCAGCAGGAGCAAAGGCGTCCGGCCCTTTTTCTCTCTGCAGCCACCAGCACCAGTTCATTTTTTGTTTTCTGCTTGCTTTCTACAAGCAAGTTAACTGGGCAGGAGCTGGGATCAGCGTCCAGCTCACTTGCTTGCAGAAAGCCAGCGAACGAGATTGCCGGGAGCCGGTGTAAAAAGGCAGGCGTCTCCTGCCTGCTTTGCATGGGGCCAGGCTGGAGGGATGCAGGGCTGTAATTTGCCTGAAAGTGGCTGGAAGGGTTTGGCTGGGGGGGCGGAGGAGGCGAGAGGAGGGAGGCTCTGGCAGGTCTTGGGCTGGTATTGCGCTTTGTGGGTCTCTCTCTGTGTGTGTGTGTGTGTGTACACACACAATGCAGGAGGCGTGCACGGGGCGAGTGTCTTCCCCTGGCTCCGCTTTTTTCCCCCGCCCTTTCCTCAATTGGCTCAGCAGGAGCAAAGGTGTCCAGCCCTTTTTCTCTCTGCAGCCACCAGCACCAGTTCATTTCTTGTTTTCTGCTTGCTTTCTACAAGCAAGTTAGCTGGGCAGGAGCTGGGATCAGCGTCCAGCTCACTTGCTTGCAGAAAGCCAGCGAACGAGATTGCCGGGAGCCAGGGTAAAAAGGCAGGCGTCTCCTGCCTGCTTTGCATGGGGCCAGGCTGGAGGGATGCAGGGTAGTAATTTGCCTGAAAGTGGCTGGAAGGGTTTGGCTGGGGGGGCGGAAGAGGCGAGAGGACGGAGGCTCTGGCAGGTCTTGGGCTGGTGTTGTGCTTTGTGGGTCTGTGTGTGTGTGTGTGTGTGTGTGTGTGTATACACATACACAACGCAGGGATCCTTGGGGGAAGAAGTGTAGCAAGAAAACAACCAAGTTCAGAGAGCACCAAGGACCCCTCATGTCAACCCTGAGCTATTAAATACTCTCCTTTATCAGTTGAATCAAAGTGTTATTCTTTTCAATATTTCTCAACTTTACTGCACCCTTCTGGGTTGCATTATCATTATCATCATCTTAACTTTATTGCAGTCATTAACCAGAACAAAAGAATTGGCATTCAAATACTCAGAATATCCAAAACTAAAGTGAGAAATTCAGGATGGTTAAAAAAGTACTTTCAGACAAACATTTTGGCTAAAAAACAATATCAAATCAGAATATGTTAAAAGGGCTTATTCATACTTCAGATATACAACAAGATGAAATTTAAATATGCAATCTGGATAATATGAACTTGGAATAGCACTGTAAAATATGAATGTATGCACAAATACATATGCATATTCATATACATTCTCCCTCTCCCTTTCTCACATATACACACACATACACATGTTGCCCGCTTATCCTGGGGCTTCACTTAGCAAGCAGCATATTTGCCCTTCAGAGTATAAACAGTAACATGCCTATTGAAAAGTTTGGTTTCCCTCCTGCCCACTCACAATAGTAACAACTTTTGGGGTGTCTTTTATGGTGGGTTGTAGCTCTTACACAAAGGCTGAGATTTCTTGCACCAGAATCTTGGCATGCAATTTTTGCAACTGTTCCTGTATCAAGAGATTTAATCATTCCTTTATATTGGACTTAACATTGCTCATCTTAATTATTACAGTAGCGGAGAGAGAGAGAGAGAGAGAGAGAGAGAGAGAGAGAGAGAGAGAGAGAGAGAGAACAGCTGACCAGCCACCTGACCATCAAGGTAGTGGTGCATATTAATATGGAGAAATTCCTCATACATTCATCAGTGCAAAAGGAAAGTGATTCAGCAAAGGAACCACCACCAAAGAAATCAAAACTGGCACCAAATCGAAAATACAGTGAAGATTATTTGAAGTTTGGATTTTATTTCCTGGAAAAGAATGATCAGCAGCTTCCTGTTTGTGTTATCTGCAATGAAGTATTATCCAAGCATTCCATGAAGCCTTCTTTGCTCCAGAGACATTTTACAACAAAACATAAAAAGCACACTGAAAAGCTAGTAGCATTTTTTGTGAAGAAGAGAGATGAATATATAAAACGCTGTGCTGCTTTCGTGAAGGCCACTACCATCTCCAAAAAATGTCTCGAAGCATCTTACCAATTGTCCTTGATAGCAGCTAAACGAAATAAGCCTCACACAATTGTGGCAGAAGTCGTGATTCCCTCTGCCATTGCAATTTCCTCAATTCTCTTTGATGGAAAAATGACTGGTGCTATTCGTAATATTCCATGTTCTGATAACACCGTCCAAAGACGAATACAAGATATGGCCACAGATGTTATTCAACAAGTGGTGGAAAAAATCACAGCAGCAGAAAAATTTGCATTTCAATTGGATGAAAGCACTGACATCGCTGGTGAGGTGCAATTAATTGTCTTTGTGCGTGTTCCTGATTCGGACGATATACTGGAACACATATTATTTTGCCGCCCACTACCTGGCAGAACGACTGGGGAAGAAATATTCACAATAATTGACAATTTTTTCAGTGAATATAGAATATTATGGACTTGGTGGGTAGGAATTTGTTCTGATGGTGCAGCAGCTCTTACAGGAAGAGCTTCAGGGGTGATAGCACGAGCTAAGGCAAGAAACAGCTCCATTGTTTCAAATCATTGCATCTTGCACAGACATGCACTTGCTGCCAAACGGATGAGCCCAGTGTTACATGAGACTTTGGCAGATGTTGCAAAAATAATAAATTTCATCAAAAGCCGGCCATTGAATGGACGTTTATTCCGGCAATTATGCAAGGATTTGGATTCTGAGCACAGCAGTCTTCTTTTTCATACAGAAGTACGTTGGTTGTCAAGAGGTGAAACATTATCGAGATTATTCGAGCTACGAGATGAAACGCACCTGTTCCTGACAAATGTTTCATCACCCCTAGCAGAAAAGTTTGAAAATGTCTTTTGGGTATCCTGCCTTACCTATTTGGCTGACATATTTAAAAAGCTAAATGAACTTAATTGGTCACTGCAGGGCCACGGTCATAACGTTTTTGTTATGGAAGACAAAGTTTGTGCCTTCCACAAAAAAATCTCCCTGTGGATACGACAAGTAGAAAAAAGGAATATTGCCTCATTTCCAATGTGTCAGACTTCATTGAACTAAATTCTATAGCTGATATCGAGGGCATTGAAACAGCCATAAAAAATCATTTGTAAAAATTGCACACAGAGTTTATATTTTCCATTCGTGTCAAGAGGATATACTAGAATTTGCTGGGTTGCATCACCCTTCATCATGGACAATGTTGTTAACTCTGACCTTTCCTCTCCAGAGCAAGAGGTACTGGTGGAACTAACATCAAACCGCCATTTGAAAGAACTGTTTAATGAAAAAACACTGACTGAGTTCTGGAGCCAAGCCGCAAAACTATACCCGGAAGTGGGGGGAAAGGCTATCGCAGCCTTACTGCCATTTGGTTCCACATACTTATGTGAGAAGGCATTTTCTTCCTCCACATGTATAAAAACTAAGGAAAGGAATTGCCTGCAGCTGGAATCTGACTTAATTCTGTCAGTAAGCACTCTCTAGCCACGACTGCAAACATTAATGGCAGAGAAGCAGGCACAGGTTTCCCATTAAAAGTGTAGTAAATGGGTACACTTTTTTCCTGTTGTTTTTTTTTGTTCAATAAAGTTTTTGACACCTTGGTAAGCTGGTACTCGAATATTGTCATGTCCTAAAGGTGGCACTCTCCTCTGCCTCTGTGTGTGCACAGGGAGGGCTGTGATTTTCTCCAGGCTGGGGTCTGGGTGGCATAGCGCTGGACAATGGAAGGGAGGGAGGGAAGAAAGGAGAAAAGGACAAAGAAGGAGGGAAGAAAGGAAGAAGGAAGGGACAATGGGAGAGAGGGAGGGAAGGAGGGCACCCACCCCAGTCCTACCCCCCTCCACCAGAGACCCATGGATTCCCCCCACACAGGCACCCTGCAACCTGAGGGAGGGATGGACAATGGAAGGGAGGGAAGGAGAAAAGGACAAAGAAGGAGGGAAGAAAGGAAGGAAGGGACAATGGGAGAGAGGGAGGGAAGGAGGGCACCCACCCTCCTCCACCAGAGACCCATGCAAGTCATAAGTGTGAAAAATGGTCATAAGTAACTTTTTTAGTGTCGTCGTAACTTTGAACAGTCACTAAGCGAATTGTTGTAAGTCGAGGACTACCTGTATTTCATCATTTTTTTCCTTTTTGCGGGGGGGTCAAGTTTTTGAAACCTTGCTGGGCGATTGGTGGTACTCGGATATTGCCTTATCCTAAAAGTGGTACAATGGGTGAAAAGGTTGAAAAGCCCTGGCGTAGAGCACATGTACCCCCTTCCCCTGATGAAGGATCTACTGGCCCATTTGGCCAAGGGACATGTGTTCACAAAACTAGACCTGCGGGAGGCATACTACAGGGTCTGCATTAAGCAGGGGGATGAATGGAAGACGGCATTCAACTGCTCGCTCGGTAGTTATCAATTCCGGGTCATACCGTTCGGTCTGCAGGGGGCCCCCACGGTATTTATGCAACTCATCAACGAGGTGTTGCATGAACACCTATACCACGGGTTTCTGGTATACCTAGATGATATCCTGGTTTATACCACCAGCCCGGAGGAACACATCCACTTGGTATGGCAGGTGTTGGAGAAACTGCTAAACGCCCACCTGTTCGTGAAGCTCTCCAAGTGTGAGTTCCACCAGGCCCGATTGGACTAGGCTACAGGATATCGGGGGCCGGAATAGAAATGGACCCCAACAAGGTTAAAGTGGTCCTGGAGTGGCAGGCGCCTCGGACCTGTCGGCAACTACAGAGCTTCCTAGGGTTTGCCAATTTTTATCGGCAATTTATCCCCTCGTTTGCCGCAGTGGCCTTACCCCTGATGGACCTGCTCCGCACGCGGAATACAGCGACCAAGCCGCGCCCCGGGCTACCGCTGGTGTGGACCATGCCCTGCCAGAAGGCTTTCGAGGACCTAAAAGCCGGTTTTGCTCCACCCAGACCCCGAGAACCCATTCGTAGTGCAAGTGGACGCCAATGATGTTGCAGTGGGGGCAGTTTTACTCTAAAGAAATGGCCAGGGGATGCTACAACCCTGTGCCTACACATCGCGGAAGCTCATGGCTACCAATTTTGGTGGCTACCCAGCGAGGAGGCGTTCGCGGTGCGGTGGCGCTCTCGACATGGCGGCATTTGTTAGAGGGGGCGAAGGAGCCGTTCGAGGTATGGACGGACCACAAGAACTTTGAGGTACTGCAAACACCAAGGTGCCTGTCATCGAAACATGTCCAGTGGGCACAGTATTTCCACCACTTCCGCTTTACATTGAAGTACATGCCGGGGGAAAGAACTTCCTGGCTGACGCTGTGTCGTGCATGCCCTAGTACAATAGTAAGCGGGAGGCGGTAGTACAAGCAATCATGCCCCCATACCAACAAGCCGCAGCCCGGGTGGTTCCTCGTACCGTGGCGAGTGATCTGGTCCAGGAGCTACGGACGGCAGTCCGAGATGACCCATGGTTGAGGGACCATCCAGGCCTCTTGACAAGGTGGGAGGGGCTGGCCTGGAAAGGTGACAAGTTGTACGTCCCAAGGGTCCTGAGGCAGGCAGTACTCCGATGGTGCCATGATACAAAGCAGGCGGGGCATTTCGGATTCCTGAAAACCCTGCATTTGGTAAGGCGCCAATTTTGGTGGCCCCAGATAAAGGCAGATGTAGAGACCTACGTCAAGGGCTGCCACGTCTGTGCCACCACAAAGCCCCGCACCGGGAAGCCTTTGGGGTTACTGCAAAAGGTGGCGGATCCGACCCGGCCATGGGAGAACATCGCCATGGACTTCATGGTTGAGTTGCCAGAGAGCCATGGCCACACCGTAATCTGGACCATTATTGACCTTTTCTCCAAGCAGGCCCACTTCGTCCCATGTAAAGGGCTACCATCTGCCTGGCGGTTGGCTAGACGTTTCATCGAGCATGTATATCATCTTCATGGGGTGCCTAGACGGGTTATTTCGGCCTGGGGGTACAGTTCATGGCCCGGTTCTGGCGTGAATTCCTCCGGTACATTGGGTCGTCCCAGGGCCTCAGCTTGGCATACCACCCCAGCACCAACGGAGCGGCTGAACGTGCAAACACCATGGTGGAGCGCTACCTGCGAAGCTACGTGTCCTATCAGCAAATGGACTGGGTCGACCTGTTACCATTTGCGGAAGTAGCTTATAACAATGCGGTGCACAGCAGCACTGGGTTCGCTCCCTTTCGGGTGGTGCATGGTGTGGACTTCGTCCCTATCCCCGAGTGCCCCCAGGGGACCCCCTTGCCCTGCTTACCCCAGGAATGGATAGCACACAGGGGGGGTTATGGGGTACAGTAAAGAACGCCCTAGCGAAAGCCGAGGCAGACACAAAAGCGCAGGCCGACAAGAAGAGGGAGTCCCACAAGCCATTCCAGGTAGGCGACTGGGTATACCTGTCGACCAAATACCTACGCCTGGGAGTGCCCTGTAGAAAGCTGGGCCCAAAGTACCTAGGGCCCTTCCAGGTTGTCCAGGTCATCAACCTGGTAACCGTGCGGTTGCAACTACCCCGATTCCTGGGGAAGGTACATCCAGTATTTCACAGTAGCCTACTGAAACTGGTAGGGGGTTCCCCAAATAGGCCCGTGGGTGAGGCACCGGGTCCGGTTTCCGGGGAACACTTTGAAATACAAGAGGTCCTAGACTCCCGGACCCGTCGTGGGCGGGTACAATATTTGGTCAGGCGGAAGGGGTACCCCCTCTCGGAGGCATCGTGGGTGAAGGAGGAGGATGTCCACGCACCACGGCTGGTGTGATCATTCCACCGCCAACACCCTGGGAAGCCGGGAGGCAGGCCAACGGAACTGTCTGCCAGGGTGAACGTACACTTTGACCGCCAACAACTCCTTGTCCCATATTGTATAATTCCGTTAGGGGGCCAACAGCTTCCGTGAATAATAGGCACATGGGAACAAGGTACCTGCGGGAGCATAGGCTTGCAGAAGCACAACCCCGACGGCCATATCCGATGCATCCGTTTCCACCACGAACGGCCTTAAGGGATCAGGATGCTTGAGGATAGGCTCGGAGGCGAACACGGCCTTAATGGCATCCAAGGCCCCCTCCTCCTCAGCGCCCCAGCGGAACTTCACCCCTTTCCTTAACAGATTGGAAAGGAGAGCGGTCAGAGTCACAAAGCGAGGAATGAACGTGCGGTAATTCGCAAACCCCAACAGTCGCTGCACGTCCTTGACCCTCCGCGGAGGCTGCCATTCCTGCAGCGACTTTACTTTCTCCAGATCCATCTCCACACCCTCGGGCGAGATGCGATGTCTCAGAAAATCGATCGTGGTTTGCGCAAACTGGCACTTCTCACGCTTGGCAAAGAGATGGTTATCCCGCAATCGTTGCAACACGAGCCAAACATGGTTCCAATGCGCTTGTGGGGAGGATGAGTAGATCAGGATGTCGTCAAGGTAGATGACCACAAACGTATCCAACAGATCCCTGAACACGTCATGCATAAAATGCATGAACACTCCCGGCGCATTGGTGAAGCCAAAGGGCATAACCGTGTACTCAAAATGTCCATAACGCGTCCGGAAGGCCGTGTTCCACTTATCTCCCGCTCGAACTCGGACTAAGTTGTAAGCTCCCCGTAAGTCCAACTTAGTAAATATTTTGGCCTGGCGGAGCCTCTCGATGAGTTCGGGGATGAGCGGGAGTGGGTACCGATTACAGATCGTGATGGCATTCAATTTCCGGTAATCACAGCACAGTCTAAGCTCCCCTGACTACTTCTTCACGAAGAGCACTGGCACAGCCAACGGGGAGGTGGAAGGCCGTATAAACCCCTTCTGGAGGTTCTTGTCGATGAAATCCCTCAAGGTTGCCAACTCCGGTTCCGACAGGGAGTAAATCTGGCCAACCGGCAATTTGGCATCGGGCACTAAATCAACCGGGCAGTCATAAGATCGATGCGGGGGCAACTGATCCGCCTCTTTTTCCCCAAAGACATCGGCATAATCCCCCAACTCTGCCGGTAGGTCCAGGTCCACATATGGAGCCACATTCCCTGCGCAGGCATGCAGGTGATGGGTGGCACACTTCTTGCCGGGGAACCGCACTGCCCCAGACGACCGAATAATCTGCGGATCATGAGCCCTTAACCACTCCAATCCCAGCACCACTGGAAAGTGGGAAATGGTAGCCACATAGAACACGGCTTCTTCCACATGTGGCCCAATACGCATGCGTAGGGGTCTGGTCGCAGCAACCACTGGGCCGGAACGAAGGGGCCGCCCATCAATCGTCTCCACCAAGACCGGCGGTGACAACTGCTGCTGGGGAACGGACCACTGCGCGGCAAAAGCCGAGTCCATGAAATTGGTAGTAGCCCCTGAGTCCACCAAGGCCTGGACCTCCACCGCTCCTTTACCAGGCATGAACACAGTCACTGGTAACACAAGGTGCTTAACAAGAGTCTGTTGAGGTGGAGGTACTGGACCCATTTCCAAGCAAGCCCGGCCTACGGAACCCTCTAGGCCGGGCCCGGCCCGTTTCCCGCCACTGCTTTGGGTGCCTTCACAGGACACTTGGCCGCCATATGGCCTAGACCGCCACAATACAGGCAAAGGCTCTCACGGCGGCGGCGATCTTTTTCAGCTTGGGTCAGTCGAGGCCGTGCAGCCCCCAACTGCATTGGCTCATCCGGAGGTGGTGCCAATGGAGCCACTGTCTTAATAGGTGCGGGCAAGGCCTCCGTCCGTTGTCGCGCCCGTCGCTGCTGGAGTCTTGCATCGATACGGAGACACAGGTGCATGAGCTCCTGCAAGAAGCGAGGGCATTCGGTGCGTGCCAGCTCATCCAGGAGTTCGGACGAAAGTCCTTCCTGAAACTGGTCCATAAGCGTCACCTTGTTCCACTGCAGGTCCTGACGAACCACCTGAAATGTAGCAATGTAGTCTGCCAGCGAACCATGCCCCTGCCGCAACTCTCTCACCCGACGGTTTGCAGTCTGGGCCCTAACAGGGTCCTCAAACATGGCCTTGAGTTGCTGGCAAAACTCTGCATAATTGTGCAGCAGCTGATTGGGCTGGGTCAGCAGGGGTGTTGCCCAACGTGCTGCTGTTCCTGTCAAAAGGTTTATCACAAATCCCACCTTATCCCGGTCAGTGGGGAAGTCCTCAGGCCGAAGGCTCATGCACAACTGGCACTGCCCAAAGAACGATGGGAATTGTGCCTGTGAGCCATCAAACGTTTCTGGCAATGTAACAGGGCTTCTGCGGTGTGGCCTAGCTGCTTGCATCTGCATCATCTGTGCAGTCAGGAGGGCCACCTGCTGTTGTAACAGATCATTTTCTGCATGGAGCTGATCCATGGTCGCCCAACTTGGTCTGGAGGAGCAATTGGGAGTGGGCCGGGAACAAAATGTGATGACCCAGAGCCCCGAACGGAGGCAAGGCAGTTGGCTGGCAAGAGCTACAGTCCTGGAATCACTGCCAATGTTCACCCAAACACTCCCCCATATGATGGCAAGAGTTCAACCAAGATAGCCAGGAAAGTTTACAAAATTCTCAAGACAAGACAGATAACAACAAAACGTAAAAAGTCCTTTTACTCTCGGCTTGTCTGCGAACTGCAAACTGCCAACTGCCGACTACAAGGAGAGATCAGGAATGTAAGCTGTGATCAGGAAGCAGGAAACAAACTGGTCCGGAATACAAAGCGTCCAGGTTACAAGAGCACAAGTCACGACAATAGCAAGATTCCACGTTTGTTCCTGGCAAATGCCCCACCCCACAGCGTCTCCTTAAATGCTAATCCCCAGGTGTGCCTTGTGAAGTGGGGCGGGACGCTCTCCTCCCAAGCAAGTGAGCCTGCCTCCGTTGTTCTCTCCTCCTCTCTGCTCTCCTTGCTCTAGGATCCGGTGGGGGGGCCTTGCTCCTCGCCTGAACTCAGCCTTCCCTGTTCCAAACCAGAAGGGCCCTGGCCTGCCTCAGCCTGCTCCTCCCTACAGTCCTCTGAAGCTACAGACACCCCCTCCTGGGCCTCAATAGGGAACTCCATCTCTTCCTCGGAGTCAGGCTCAAACGGAGGCATGACACTCCAGTACAAGAGTGTGCTCAAGACGCAGGCTCTATAGACCTGGATCTTTGTATGTTCTGTCAACTTCTTATTAAGCCATACTCTCTTTGTAAGTCTGGAAAATGTGGTGGCCGCTTTACCAATACGTTTATTCAGCTCAGTATCTAAAGAGAGAGTGTCAGAGATAGTTGAGCCGAGGTACACAAAGTCATGGACAACCTCCAGTTCCTGTGCAGAGATTGTAATACAGGGAGGTGGATCCACATCCTGACCCATGACTTGTGTTTTTTTCAGGCTGATTGTTAGACCAAAGTCTTGGCAGGCCTTACTAAAACAGTCCATAAGCTGTTGAAGGTGTTCGGCAGAGTGAGCACTAACGGCAGCATCGTCAGCGAAGAGGAAATCCCGTAGGCATTTCAGCTGGACTTTAGACTTTGCTCTCAATCTAGAGAGATTAAAGAGTTTTCCATCTGATCTGGTCCGGAGATAGATACCCTCTGTTGCAGTTCCAAAAGCGTGTTTCAGCATGACAGCAAAAAAGATCCCAAATAAGGTTGGTGCGAGGACGCAGCCCTGCTTCACTCCACTTCGAATGTGAAAGAAATCTGATGTTAGGCCATCAAAAACAACAGTGCCCTTCATATCCTCAAGAAAGGACCTGATGATGTTGAGGAGCTGAGGTGGACATCCAATCTTGAAGAGAATTTTATATAAGCCGTCCCTACTAACCAAGTCAAAAGCCTTCGTAAGATCTATGAAGGCTACGAAAAGTGGCTGTCTTTGTTCCCTGCATTTCTCCTGCAACTGTCTAAGGGAAAATACCATGTCAATGGTGGATCTGTTGGCTCGGAATCCACACTGTTATTCTGGATAGACTCTCTCTGCAAGCGCCTGGAGCCTCTTCAGTACGACACGGGCAAGCAGCTTCCCTACAACACTAAGAAGAGAGATGCCACGATAGTTGTTACAGTCACTCCTGTCGCCTTTGTTCTTATACAGTGTGATGATATTTGCATCCTTCATGTCCTGTGGTACTCCACCTTCCCTACAACAAAGGCAGAAAATTTCATGCAATTCAGTGGGGATGCTCTCTTTGCAGCACTTCAGGATTTCGGCAGAGATGTTATCTTTCCCGGGTGCCTTGTCGGAGGCAAGGGAGTCCAGGGCCGCGTTTAATTCTTCTAGAGTTGGTTCACTGTCGAGCTCCTCCAAGACAGGCAGGCACTCAATATTATTTAATGCTTCTTCAGTTACCTCATTTTCTCTGGAATATAACTCAGAGTAGTGCTGCATCCAGCGTGCCATCTGCTGTGCTCGGTCCCGGATAACCTCGCCTGTGGCAGACTTCAGAGGGGCAGATTTCTTCTGTATTGGACCTAAGGCCTGCTTAATGCCATCATACATCCCCTTGATGTTGCCTGTGTCAGCTGCTATCTGGATCCGAGAGCAAAGCTGCAGCCAATAGTCGTTAGCACATCTCCTGGCAGTCTATTGGACTTTGCTATGTGCAGCTCGCAGAATCTGTAGGTTGCGCTCACTGGAACAGGCTTTATATGCAATTAAAGCTCTCCTTTTTTCCTCGATGGCTGGTGTCAGGTCCTCCGAATGGGCTTCAAACCAATCTGCTGTCTTTCTGGTCTCTTTACCAAATATTGACAAGGCGGTGTTATAAACAGCGTTCTTGAAATATACCCAACATTCAGATGCATTTGCTTCAGCCGGGCCTGGGAGAGTCTCCTTTAGCGCTTGTGCAAAATCCTCCACTTTGCCCTGATTGCGGGTCTTGCTAGTATCAATATGTGGTCTTCCTTCCTTCCGCGAGTGATGCAATCTCTTTATTTTCAGTTTTATTTTGCAGCACACCAAGGAGTGGTCTGTATCGCAATCAGCACCCTGATAGCTGCGTGTGATTGTAACACTGGGAAGGTTGGAGCGCCTGGTAAGAATCAAGTCGAGCTGGTGCCAATGCTTCGATCTTGGGTGTCTCCAAGAGTCACTGTGTTGAGGCTTTGTTTTAAAGAATGTATTGCTAACATAAAAACTGTAGTAGCAGCAGAACTCCAGCAGGCGTTGGCCATTTTCGTTCATCTTCCCGACGCCGAACTGACCTAAGCAAGTGGGCCAAGAACTATAATCAGCTCCAACTCTGGCATTGAAGTCGGCAAGAATAAACAGTGGTTCTTTCTCAGGGATTTTCTTGATAATAGCAGCCAGATTGTCGTAGAATTTGTCTTTGGATTCTACTGAAGATGATAATGTCGGTGCGTATGGGCTAATAAGAATAACCAATCCTGCTGGTAAGTGTAGCTGCAAGGACAAAATTCTTTCACTTCCAGCAGCAGGTGGAGTAATGAATCCTAGTAGGGTGTTTCTGACCGCAAAGCCAACCCCGTATTCCCTAGTCTCATTCGATGGTTTTCCCTGCCAGAAGAACGAGAATTTTCTCTCCTTAACGGATCCCGAGTCTGACAGCCTTGTCTCTTGAAGAGCAACGATGTCCATCTGCAGTCTGCTCAGCTCCATGTCGATGACAGCTGTCTTATGTATGTCATCTATTTCTTGCAAATCATCAGAAAGGCCGGGGGTCATTGTCCGAACATTCCAAGTGCCCAACTTTAGGGCAAAAATTTTCTTGTGTTTATTGCATGGTGCAGAGTTATCGATCTGCTTGTCGGCTTTAACCCTAAACCCCACGCACCCAGTGAGGTTAACAGACCGTGGCAGGGCGGCACCTTACTGGCTGGGGGCTGCCCAGCTTAAGGCGAGCGGTAGCTGCCCAATGAGGTACTATGACCTCTCCCATCGTCGAAAGTGGCCCCTAGCGTCATGCTCTATGCCAATCAAGCAAAGACTTATAACCGGTAACTGCGACTTCCCGTGTTGTTTCAATGCTATATGCAAAGCTGGAGTGTCCTCTCCAGAGCACGAGGCCTGGGTAGATTGATATGGAGGATAGGCTGTTACCCAGGCAGCAGATCCCCCCTCTCCACGTCGCTGAAATAGTCCAATGGAACGGCGAAGCCGATACAATTAGTTCCAGCTGCGTCGCAGGAGTTACCAGAACGTGATTATACGCAGTCACGAACTGCTTCCCGGACTCCGGCTCTGGATTTTTACTTCGAGGTTAACTCCTGAAGCCTTTTCCAATAGTAGATATAGCCACAAGGCAGTGGAGGTTTGAAATCAGAGTTTCCCTTCTCCTAGAAGATGGTTCTACCGCTTTATCCGCCGTTGGGGCATAAAGCCCTCTTCCGCCTTCAAAACCATTGGCCATCTTCTCCTGTAACCCTGGAAAGGGGCCCTTACGAGGTGCTACCAGCCGGGCCAGCTGGACCAAGGTTTTTTAAGGAGTTATTACTCCTCCTGCACTCCTCCTCGCTCCAGGACTCCTACTCCTACTCTAGATTTTACCTCGGGATTACTCATTCACTCCTTCTGTTATGGTTCCAAAGGAAGATTGCCAACTTTTTTTGCCAACTTTTACCGTAACACCTTCACTTACTACCCCGTCACTTCCAAACGCCATTTACACATTCACTCCCACACATACTACCCCGTCAGTTGCGAACGCCATTTGCTCATACACTCCCCCACTTGCTGCCCTTTGCTTCCAAACACCGTTACTCATTCATTCATTGCCTCACTTACTACCCCGTCACTTCCAAACACCATTTACTCATTCACTCCTACACATTCTGCCCCGTTGCTTCCAAAACGCTCCATCGTCCCGTCACTCCCACACATACTACCCCGTCAGTTGCAAATGCCATTTGCTCATACATTCCCTCACTTGCTACCCCATCGCTTCCAAACGCTGCATACATTCACTTCCAAACACTTCATACATTCACACATAGCTTTACTCACAAACATATGCATTACATATTTAAAATCCATTTCTGCAATTATTCACAAACCCAGCACGCAAAATACTTCAGCCTATCTAATCTAATCCATTTACTCATTCACTTCCACACATACTACTCCGTCAGTTGCAGACGCCATTTGCTCATATACTCCCTCATTTGTAGCCCCGTCGCTTCCAAACGCTGCATACATTCGCTTCCAAACACTTCATACATTCACACACAGCTTTACTCACAAACATATATATGCCTTACATATTTAAAATCCATTTCTGCAATTATTCACAAATCCAGCACGCAAAATACTTCAGCCTATCTAATCTAATCCATTTGCTCATTCACTCCCATACATACTACCCTGTCAGTTGCAGCCGCCAATCAGGCTAATGGGCCTATAATTACTAGGGTCCTTATTATTCCCTTTTTTATAGATGGGGACAGCTATTGCCATCTTCCACCCATCTGGTATATGGCAGGTGTTATTTATGTGTGTAAAAAGACCTGCCAATACAGGACCCCACCAATTGGGAAATTTCTTGAATAATTCTGCTGGTAAAAAATCCTCACCTGGGGCTTTATTGCTCTTTAAGCTTTTGATGATGGATTGTATCTCCTTTTCTGAGACTGGTGGCCAAGAGGGGGAAGTTCTAGGGTTTACTAAATCACTGCTTAAAGTGGAAGCAAACAAACACTGATAATAATTCCCCCAGTCCTCAGCAGAGATTGGTATGTCAAACGCAAATCTCCGCTCCTTCAGGACACCTGCTACAGAGTGCCAAAATATTACTGAGTTATGACTTCTGGCAGCCAACTCGAGTTCTGACCAGATTGAAATGGCAAAACTTTTTTTCTTTAATGTTATAGTTTTTTTATATTCCCTTCTTGTGTGCAACATCTTAGCTTGTATATGAGCAGTAGGATTCCTCTGGGCAAGCCTCATGGCTGCCTTCAATTTCTTTTTCAGTCGCTGGCATTCAGGATCAAACCAGCTGGGTCTACCCACTCGGGCTCTTTTTGTAGCAGGTTTAGCTGTTAGGTGTTTCTTCAGAATATTACAGAGATTGGAGAATGCATTGAAGGCTGACATCCAGTCAGTAATAGATGACTGGATTGTTCTAGCCCACTTAATAGCATTCTCTGTTTTAAGGCATTCTAATATTGCCTTAGTATCAACTTTGGCCCAAATTAACCTTTTATTTTGGGTCACCTCTACCTTTTTGGTGAGCCATCTATCAGCCATATTATGTGGTCTTAAATCTGAGCGGCCTCGCAGTGTCACGCTTACAGGCTGATGGTCGCTATTGTCGCTAAGGTGTACTGTGACCTCCAAAAAGAGGTCAACTTTATCTCTAGACACACAAAAGAGATCCAGTACACTGCTTGAATTGGCCGAGTGGTATGTATAAGGATATGTGTAATTCTTACCCTTACCTCCCAGAATTTGGAGATTACCTTTAAAAATTAAGGAGACTAGGAGCAGGCCAGCAGCATTATTTTTGCAGTCTCTCGAGAGCCACTGAGGATGGTTATCAAAAAATTCCCCTGGGACTCCCTTCTTCTGGGCGAGCTCATACAAAGAGGGACCCAGCCGAGCATTCAAATCTCCTAGTAATACCACTATGCACTGAGGGTACAATACAGATATAAATGATTTCCCACACTCTAAGCATTCATGGGTTGCTTTGTGGGTTTTTCGGAGTGCTGCTTGCGTCTGATGGTGGATCCAAGAGTTTCCCACACTGCATGCTTTCTGACGGCTGCTGCCTTGCACTGATTTTCTACTAACTTGACAGTTCACTTGCAGGTAAATCTTTGGTCACAATCTTTTACCCGCTGTTAAAAGGAAGAAAGTAGGGGAGAATTGTATTTCTTTTGATATACAATGACAAAATCTTAGCCTTGGAAGGGTCTGCGAAGGTCTTCTAGTTCAACCCTCTGCCCAGGGCGGGGATCCACAGTACACTCTAGAGAAAATCTCCAGTGATGGAGTCCCCACATCTCTAGGAGACAAACTCCTGCTATTCATTTACTATAACCTTTTCTCCTTGGTTCTTGTCCTATAAAAAATGAAGAAGAAAGTCTGAAAGTAGAGGTAGTTCTCGACTTACAACCACAGTTGGAACTGAAACTCCCAAAATCAATTCAGCTACATCTTTGTGTGTGTGTGTGTGTGTGTGTGTGTGTGTGAGATGCTCAAGCACAAAATGGTAGCACAAGTTCTAATCCATGGATACCCATTGATGCTGTTTCCACAGACACCTTTTCAGTTTGATTTTGTAAACATGGAGAGTAAATGCAGGATGGGACTTGGCTATTATAGTTACATGAAGTAAGTTAGTTCAAAAGTTTCTAGGATATTTTAAAAACCCTTCCAGAAAAATAATATTGGAACACAGAGATGGGATATGCACTCTGTTTAGGAATTAATTTCACAGTCACTTTTTCAGAAATACAGGGCAGAGTTAAATAATACTAGCAGGAGTTTGGTGAACAATGTAAAATAAGGTTAAAGAGAAAAAATAGATATTTCACAACAGTCCTAAAATGCGATCTACACTTGCTGATTGCTAATGTAATTTGTAAAATTCAAATACAGAGATATTATGACTTTAGAAGGCAATAGTACTGTAAAAACGAAGACAACGGCTGAAGTTGTCACCTCATTGTTGATGCAGTTGTTCTATCATTTTTCTCTAGTTGTGTTTCAGAGTTCCATTTAATATAATCCATTAGATTGCTTCAATGAAGTTTTTCTTTATGTGTGCCCTTTGATTCAGTGTTGACTTCAGGCAACTGCATGGACAACTCCCTGCAGTTTTCTTGGCAAGACTTTTGGAAGAGGCTTATTCTTATTTTCTTTTTAGGGCCAGTAACTGGCTCAAAGTCACTAAGATGCCTAAGATTGGATTAGAATGTAAGAATCTCCCAGTATCTAGCCACGTTCCTTAACCAGAGCACCAAACTGGATCTTTATGAAGTTATCCTTCATTAATGATTATATATTTCTGTCCAAAATACAGCATGCCATTGCTGTAAAGTAGTTTGTTTGCTAGATTTTGAGAAAAAAAGTAAAGCTTGCTGCAGATAAAATATTGATTTTAGCTCTTATGGTAAGACAAATTCATTTTCTAAAATAAGGTAAAATAATTGGTTCTCAGATAGAACCTAAATCCATTTCATTGAGATCACATACAATTTAGCAGTTTCCTTACCAGGCAAAATATGAAGACCTAGTGTTTTGTCTTTTCCATGACAAGGTTCAGTTAATATCATATTTCTGTCTCCTATAAAGGAAGACTAATTCCACCACCAAGACAATTATCCTTTGCTCAGTAGGGCTGCATGGTGAATTAATGGGCAAGGTTTGTTTCAGGTGTGACATAAGCAGGAACTATTGCTAGGTATAGTAGCCAATCCTGGGAAACGTAAAAAAGGGGCGCTCAAATGTTTTGATAATAAATATAAGGAACTTTTATATTTTACTTTTTGTTGGAAAACGTTTGTAGATGTTGAGCTGCTGGTTTGATCTCTGAGCTTGGCGATTTGGCTGCAAACGTTTCATCTCCATTCAGGAGGACATCTTCAGTGCACTTTGAATTGTGCTCGTCTGTTGGAGCACTGGCCTTTAAATACCTTTTTGTGTGATGTAAATTGGTTTGGGTGTTATTTGTCCCGATGTTTCTGAGTCATGGTCTGGTTTCGGGCTGGTTGATTGGCTGGTTGTTGTTGCTGGGCCATAGTCCTTGGTGCTTTAAGTATCGTCTGTGTGATGCAAATGGCATTTGTTCGTTTGGTTGCCTCTGAGTCATGGTCTGGTTTCGGGTTGTTTGGCTGGCTGGCTGCTGTTGTTGAGACATGGTCCGGTTTCTTATTGGGGGGGTGTTGTGATTTTTGTTGCTGTGTGGTGGGGTGCCTGTTTGTTCGTTTTAAATGCTGCCTTCGGGATTAAAGTAGTTTTGTTCTCAGTGGTTGGTAGACTGGGTCGATGTCAATGTGTCTGTTTATTGACTTATTGGTGGAGAACCAGACTTCGAGGAATTCTCTTTCTCCCCTTGATTTCGCGTGGATTACAACTGTGATCCCAGTTAGATCAAACTTGTGTCCTTCTGAGTCTTCGTGGACGGACATGAGGGATAGTGGGTCATATCTTTTGATAGCCAGGAAGTGTTTGTAGATGTGTTCCAAGTATGGGGGGTTTTGGAGCAGTGGGGAAGGCCTGTAGCCTTATATTATGGTAACATATTTTATATGAAGACTGTATCCCTTTCTTGGGGTCATAAGAAAATAGGAGGTTTACTGAATCCCAGAGAAAGAGTAAATTCTCCAAATAGACTCCCTAGACCAGACATGTAAAACTTGCGACATCACGTGACGTCGTGCGACATATCGGAGCTTTTCCCCCATTGCTGGCAATGGGGTGGGCGCGGTTTCAGTGTGACTTGTCCGGCCCATGGGCCGGCAGTTTGACATCCCTGCCCTAGAGTCTAGACGGTCAAAACTAAAATGGGAAAGGGAGTAAGTTTTAAATAAGACCCATCCATAGCACCTGGTTCATCCAGTATATGAAAGAAAATCCTAAAGTGAACTTTCTGAGAAAGAAACTTGAGATCTACTGTCTCTGTCAATTCAATCTCATTTTAATAGATTCTGATGCTATTGATGTTGAAATGTTAGTCTTAATAGCTTTAGAGAGGCGAAAAAGAGAATTTTATTACTGTTTAAATGTTTGGTGTTTTTAAGCAAACATCAGTTGATTTGTTGGACATGGCATGTCACTAAGATGTATTAATTTTATAGCACATCAGATCTTCCACTACACATCTCAAGTTTGTATTCCTTTTGGCATTTCAAAATGCCAGATGACTAACCTAAGATAACTGAATAGAACTCATAGAAAAATAATGAACAATCTTCTTTTTAACAGGCCGTTTAAGCCACTTTGCTTACATTCAGTCCAGCATGATTTATGTTGAGTTTATTTATATAAGCTTGCATGGAAATCTGTGTTTATACAGTTCATCATATAATCCACCTTCCCCTGCAGCCTTACCAATAGGAAATCTGATTAGAATATCCATTGTCTCATTCTCTGCCATGTAGATGTGAAGGTGAAGTTCATGTAATATACCTCTTTCAGTTAAATCTCTAGTATTAAAGGTAGAATTAAAATCACATAAACATTGGTTCTGGAAAACATTACTGTACTTGTAAAGAGAATCTCATCTCTATATTTACTATTTTTCAGACCTAAACCTGATTTTTGAATTCAGCTTTGAAATTGATTCTGCTCATAGCTGATTCTAAAACATTCTTTTGTATTCTATATAAAGCCACTAGAATATAAAGTGAGAGTAAACCCCATCCCTTACTAGCACTGATGTGACCTAGTTTGGATAATGAAATGTCTGCAAGAAAACAACCAAGCTCAGAGCACCAAGACCCCACATTCATTTACCTCTTATTAATACTTTAATATCATTTATACAAGAAGGAATAGAAGGTTTTTTCTGTTAAGTATCACTTATTCTTTCTAGCTAGCTGTTGAACTTGTCTCTTTTTTCATAACATGCAGTGCAGAGATCACTAAATATGACAATTGTTGAATCCTTAGTGCTTTCTGAGCTTGTTTGCTTGCAGACATTTCATTACTTGACTAGGTAACATCATCAGTGTTAAGTGTGAGGTTTGCTCTGTTTATATATAGTAGCTTGCCTTGCCAGTGTTGGTGAAGCTGTAGTTTTCTCCTTGCTCGTTCTTTGTTTAGTGTATTGTTTTCTGTTTCATTGTTTGTCTGCTATTAATAACGTTAAAATGTTTGGGAGTTGATGAAGGGTTCACCTTCATGAAGGGGTCATGATTATTGAAGGGTTTGGGGACTCCTGTGCTAGACAATCACAATTCAGAATATATGTAAATATATGTAAAATCTTAAAGAGGACAAGCATTTTACATTTAACTGAGCATCTGTAAAAAGCCATTTGGATTCTTTTTTTAAATACTATTTTTTTTCTTTTTCGTTGTTAGTGTTGAATATATGCTTTTGTTTTATTTTGTCTGTCTGTTTTTCTGTTTTGTATTTTACTTTTTATGGTAAAACAATATTTTTAAAAAGCCGTTTTGGATTTTGTCTGAATTTTGTCATCTGAAGAGTTTACAAAATCCTTTGGCAAAGTGTAATATTTGAAAAGAAATTACTTGCACCATAATTGGATTCATGGCAGAATTTATGCAGCATCTAGCTTGTAAACTTTAGTAGAGTGGGCCTGAACTTTATGCAAGCTGTAGCCTAAATGTTGGCATGTAAATTCAGTTTCAGCTTTGAAGCTGAGAAGCAAAAATTATTAAAGAGCACACCTTTTTTGCAATAATGGCCACAGTCGCTTATTACTGTTACTGTGTCACTCACCTGTATTTAAACATTGAAAGAAAATCTTTGTTCAGTTTTACTGCCTCATTGTTTTATAAACAATAACCTTGCCTCCTCATACCTATCAAATTAGTATTAATCAAATTAGTGCCAGCCACTAAGACCTACAAGGCATTCTCTTTCTGATGGTGCTATTCGGAATATTCTCCTCCTGCTGATTTGGAGACATCTTTCCTTTCTGAATGCTGAGCATTGTGTTTCAGAAATTTAAAACATGCATTTGCTTCTCTTTATGTTAAATTGTTTATGTTTATACTTGTTTTGCTATATCGCTTCATTTTAATATATATCTCATAATATGTATCTCATACTATATATTACTTCAACATATTCCGATTGCTGGAAAGTTGTTTAATGTTTATTAAACATTGTAGATAAAGTGTCTTTTTTTAAAAAAAATTCAAGATATTTGCAAGAAAATCTCAAGTATTTTAATGAAGCTAAAAGGGATTATAAAAATATTTGCAAGAGTCCATTTTCTCGGCGCTTTACAATTATTGTTTCAGAAAACAGATTCCACAAGATGGTTAAGTAGTTGGTAAGGATACTCCAAATGATTCAAATCTGCCTGCAAAAGCATCTTCTGAGAACTTAATTTTAGCAATGTAGCTTTTAAGCGAGGAAACCAATTTATTGCATGAATGAATTGCTAATGAGGTCTGTGGTCTGTATTATCTGGCAAATATACTCCCATGCTCTGTAGAATGTTAGAAGCAGGTCCTGGTAAGCCAACTTGAGCATTATAGGATTCCAACAAGTTAGTTACAAGGTTCACATCAATGTCCACAGGTGTTATATCAGGATCTTCTTTACTCTGACTGCCTTTCAAATCTGTGTTAGGGTCTTCATGTGGAAATACTTTACCAGATCTCACCTGTGTTAAATAATGACATAGAAAATATAAGATATTTCTGTTAACACTGGGCTCGGATGTCGTTTAGATTGAAAAAAAAACATGCTATCTAATTTCATATTGTAGCTTACTTATAAGAAAAAAAATAACCCTGGCAGCCATTCCTTCCTCTTAAGTCACCAGAAAGGTGGTCTAAGTTAAATGTACCTCTTTCTTCTGATTGGTAAAGCTTTTGCCAATAGTGGTGAATGATAATTCATGATCCATTTCATTCATGTATGATTGGAGATTTTTGGTTGTTTCATTCCAAGATGCTGTATCTCCTTGAGAATCAGCTTTTAAATCAGGCACTTCATCACTGTCTAAAAATTCAAAATCTTCTTCTTCTTCTAAGTCATCAGAGTCCAGCTCCTCTGAATTTGGCCCTAGAAGCAACACAGAAATGGTGTCAGAATAAGACCAAAAACAACTGATACTTGGGGAGAGGGAAAATGAGGTATCCAAAACTAGTGCCCTATATGTGACTCCAGGACAGAGATGAAAGGGAAACTTAATCTCAAATCGTTTCATTCTAATCCCCTTGCCTGATCCAGGCAACTCACCCAGGATTTTATCCAAAGCCTCTGTGAATGAGTCAACATCAAAACTGACAGGGCCCTCAGCAGAAGACCTGAAAGTTAAGAATTCATAATTATATTTTATGTTGTTGTATTTGAGGTAATGATATAATGCAGAAGATTATGGAAATGATTTCTTAGAATCAGCAGCAATTTCTATGGACAGAATGACTTCTTCACCTCATCACTTCTCCTTTCTAGAACAGGCAGGGTAGTAAAAATTCACTGGGATTTGGTGAAAATTCCCTCTTTTCTTTTGAATGTCTAGGTAGCCCAAAGATGCTTTTTCACGAGGCAACTGGACTTTGTTTTTCTTTGAACATGTTTTGCTTCTCATCCAAGAAGCTTCTTCAACTCTGGAGCTTCTTGGATGAGAAGCGAAATGTCTTCAAAGAAAAACAAGAAAGTCCAGTTGCCTTGTGAAAAAGCATCTTTGGGATAACTATGACCTGGATTTTTACAAATAAATATTGATCACATAACTATATTTAAATATGAAATATTATGTCTAAATACCGTCTTTCCCCAAAAGTAAGTCCTATCCCCAAAATAAGCTCTAGCTTAATTTTTTGGGGTGGGCCTAATATAAGCCCTACTCCAAAAATAAGCTCTAGTTTTGGGGCAAGGCGCACGCCTAAAAATCAATCTAGGAATGGGGTGTGTGTGGGGGGGTGGAGCTTACCACTGCAGCCAGGACTCCCATAGATCGGCACTTGCCTTGCCTCACCGGCCCACTTCTTCTGTGGCCGAAGGAGCAGCTTCATTTTACAGCTGACAATGGAGCTCCGGACTGCATTTTGCAGTCAGAGGCCTTTCTGGAAGGCCTCTGCAGCCGAGAACCAAGCTATGGATTCAATCTGTAACTCAGTTCTTGGCTGCAGAGGCCTTTCTAAAAGGCCTCTGATGGCAAAATGCAGACCCCATTCTCAGCTGCAGAATGAAGCTGCTCCTTCGGCCGCAGAAAAAGTGGGCTGGCTGGGTGGGGTTGTTGATGTTGCCGCCATGAGGTGAGTAGAAAAGACACACCCCCCAAAAAAAAATAAGACCCGGTGCCTCTTTTGGAGGCAAAATAAATAAATAAGACTGGGTCTTATTTTCGGGGAAACACAGTATAAGTCACAATTTTTTAAAAAAGGGTTAATCATTGGCATCAATTGTGGCAATAGGATTGAGAAAACTTGCATTTAGAACAGATAAATTATTTAATTGCTATATAATTAAGCTAAACATACAGTAATCTCTGCTATTATACAATTTGCCTGAATCAGGCAGATGTATAGATCTTCTATATCCAATTCTTTTATTCTGGCTATTTTTCTACATGTTATATAGAATAAGTTTTACCCCCTATTTTCTGGCAGAAATGAAGTTCAGTTTCAGGAAACTAAGCAAAAGTTGCACTTGCAATTTCAATACTTAATTTATTTTGTAATACTTAAAAGTTATTTACCAAGTAATAATTGTTTTTGACAGACATAAATTTGATATAAATGCCTAGAGTTCTTTTCGCAAATTTGGCTTAGATTATTTGAAAATGATTCACCAATACAGAAATTATTACATTATATGGAAGCATGCTCCAGTCAGTTATGTAACTACCTACCATGGTGTTTCTGCTCCTTTGTATGTTGAGACTTTGGATATAAAAGCCTTCATGCTTTCAGCAACCTCAGTCAAGTTATAGTTCTGCTTTTCCTCTGAGGCAGAAGCAGATTTATTTGTGCCAGATGTCTCCTCAAGAATCTGATCGAGAGCATCTGGAGAAATCTCCAGCCAACTGTCATCTAAAAGAATAGCATAAAGCGTGAGGATAATTTTTATTTATTTATTAAACAAATTTATACAGCTGCACACTGTGACTCTGGGTGGCTTATAGATAATAAACACATAATTAATAATAATACTGCTGACTGTAAAAAGGAAAACATATGTGAAAGTTGCAAACAGCTGCATATATATTAGGAAAAGATGAAATGTCCCAAAAAGCTTTTAGTTTTTTGCAGAAAATATGACGGAGCTGACTAGGTTTGAATGAAGCCATGTTGCTATATGCCAAATTCAGAATCATCAGAATAATTCACAGAGTTTGCATATCTATCTTATACTCAATAGTTCCCCTACTGCTAGGTCCTTATATGCTACTAAAATTGAGTTGGGATATTAACACTACTAGATAAGACAGAAATGGTGTTAGATGCCTAATCCAACAGTCTGATGCAATGTTATCTCAGGTTAAAACAGGGGTCTTCAAACTTGGCCCTTTTATGACGCTGGCTGAGGAATTCTGGGAGTTGAACTCCACAAGTCATAAAAGGGCCAAGTTTGAAGACCCCTGGGTTAAAGAGTCAAGAGCATATTTGCCAGACTGCCTGCTCCTCTTTAGGGAGTGATTTCATTCACTTCCTAGTTTAACTATTATACAGTGGTTCAAATAAATCTTAAGAGAATTCTTAACAGTATAATCAAATTTGGGTCTGGCAAGGATAAGCACAGCTTATTCTGGCTTATTTTATCTAGTGGCTGAGGAATTCTGGGAGTTGAAGTCCACAAGTCATAAAAGGGCCAAGTTTGAAGACCCCTGGTCCAGATGATAAGACTGATAAACAATAGTGATAGACTAATAAACAAACATAATAATATTATAATATTGTAAGTTGTAAGTTCAACCCATAGGGTTGAAAGGGACCTTGGAGGTCTTCTAATCCAACCCCCTGCCCATGGCAGGAGACCTTATACCATCCTGGACAAATGGATGTTAAATCTTTTTTTAAAAGCCTCCAGTAATGGAGTACCCACAACTTTGGGAGACAAGCTGTTCCACTGATTAATTATCCTCACTGTCAGAAATTGTTTTCTTAGTTCCAAATCTTGGATCTCTAGCAAGCTTCCAACCAATGCTTCTTGCCATGCCCTCTTTGGAGAATAAGTCAACCCCCTCTTCTCTGTGATTGCACCTCAAAGTATTGGAAGACAGCTATCATGTCATCCCTAATCCTTCTCTTTGTTAAGCCAGATATACCCTAGTTCCCTTCATTGTATGGTTTAGCCTCCAGACCCCTTATCATCTTTGTTGCTGTTCTCTGCACTCTGAATAGCATTTTTTTTTCTATTTTGGTGACCAAAACTAGTAAAGTGTGGCTTCACTAGTGCAATATAAAGTGGTACTATCACTTTTTGTGATCTTCATGCTATCCCTCTGTTGATACAGCCTAGGACTGCTTTGGCTTTTTAGGCAGCTACAGCACACTGCACTTAAGCAGGAAAAATCAAATGTACAGGTATAGAATAGGCAGTTGCAATAGCAATAGCGCTTAAACTTATATACAGCTTCACAGTGCTTTACAGCCCTCTCTAAGCGGTTTACAGAATCAGCATATTGTCCCCCAACAATCTGGGTCCTCATTTTACCGACCTCGGAAGGATGGAAGGCTGAGTCAACCTTGAGCTGGTGAGAATCGAACTGCTGAATTGCTGGCAGCCAACAGTCAGCAGAAGTAGCCTGCAATACTACATTCTAACCACTGTGTCACCACCTGACTCAACAGTAGTAACTGTGAAAGGGATCTAGGTGTCCCAGGAGATCACCACTTAATTGTGAGCCAGTAGTGTGCTACAGCTGCAATTAGATACTTAAAAACATCACTATCCCATACATTTTATTAAATTTCGGCAGTAGCACTTCAAACTCTATTCTATGGCAACCTAAGAAGAACAGTATTTAATACCCTTAAGGCAGCAGTTCCCAAATTTTCTGGCTCTGGGACTGGCAACGGTGAACTTGGGGAGAGGAGATGGTTTCCCGTGTGTGAATGGAGCTTCGTGCGCTCGCTCGCCTGCTGCTTGTGCGGCCCAATTCCCAACAGGTTGTGGACCAGTACTGGGCTGCGGACTGGGGGTTGGGGATCCCTGCCTTAAAGTATTTAATGAAATGTCATTTTCATTCCTTTCGGATGGCCAAAAAAGCAAGAAAAACAAAAAAAAACCCAATCAATAAAATAAAAACATTATCTACAGGTTTCTGTAACTCTGATCATTATTTTTAAAACTCTCCCACTACTTACCATCCTCTGGAGGTAGAATGTCTGAGCTCTTTTTCAAATCCTCCAAATTAAAGGAATTTTTTTTTAAGATTGTCATAATTTCTTCCCCTGGGCTCACAGCAACTGAACTATTAAAGGAAATAGAACACCAAAATACATTATTAAATGTATTGAACTGGCTATGTTTAGAATTAGTTTTCCACAACTGATCCAATCATAATCTCACTAGTAGAAAGAACTGCTCTTCATACCCTACAATCACTTAATGATTGTTCAAAGTTACGACGGACTTAAAAAAAGCTACTTATGACCTGTCCTTGAAGTTAGATTGCTGCCACTCCCCCTCCCCCCCCCGTCACATGATTGCATTTCAGGCACCTGGCAACTGGCTCACATTTATAAGCATGTATATTTTCCAGTAGAAAATGGCCAATGGATTTGCTGGATTTGCATACACTTGGTTTGTTTAATAACTATCTGATTTGCTTAACAACTGCAGTGACTTGCTTTATGGTTATCGTAAAAATGGTTGTAAAATTGAGTCTAGTCATGTGGTACCTCAACACAATGACTGCAATGACTTATGACCAAAATTCTGGGCTCCATTTTGCTTATAGGGCAAGGACTACCTATAAACAAGCTTTTCATAAAGCAAATGGTTAAATATTTGGTTGTGATTTCATATTATTTGGAAAGTGTGGTTTGCCTGCCTCTCATTTAACATCATTTTCAAGCCCAGCTATAAATAATTTGCTATAAAATTTGTTATAGTTTACAACACTATAATTTGGGTTATAACATTATAATTAGTTATTGAAAACAACAATAAAAATAGCTTAGGATTTTTTTCCCTTTTAATGACTCTGCAATCCCTTGCTTCGGGCAGGGGGGGCCGTGCGATTGGAGCTGAGCATTTACTGTCCCGATGCCCTTCCTGATGCCTATGTGAAATTCGCAAGTAATTACTCATTGCGCCCAGAGAGAGAAATATCCGCTGCTACTGAGAATCGAACTCTCAGCCTCCTGATTGTGAGGTGAGAGCTCCACCTCTAGGCCACCACACAGCTCAAGAATAACTTAGGAATAATTGATAGAATTCACTAGACCAGTGATGGCGAACCTTTTAGAGACCGAGTGCTCAAACTTCAACCCAAAACCCACTTATGTATCGTCGGGTGCCGGGTGGGCGTGGCCCATTGGGTGGGTGTGGCCCATTGGGGGGCGTGCTGCGTTGGTCACGGCAGACTGGGTGCGCGTGGCCACCTCGATGTTGCTCTTGGGGAGGGACGCCTGTGGGGGCCAGGCAGGGTTGGGGGAGATCCAGCGAGTCTCTGGCGGGTGGGACGGTGGGCAGGAGGCTTGTCCTGCGGGGTGAGGTGAGGCAGGGGTGCCATTACCACAGGGCAAGGCAAAGCGAGGCAGGGGCCGGGGCGGCTGCTGCCTGACACTATCGGCCCCCGCACACAGCGAGTGCATGGGGGCCAACTGTGTGCATCAGCAGCCACAGACTGCCGGCCCCTCGGTTTCGGCGCGACGTGGCTGTTTGCCGCCTTGCGCGCCGCACCCAATGCCACTGTAATGAGGCCGCGGAGCAAGCCGGGCGGAGGAACTGGTATACCGGTTTCTTACCGCCGCCCGGCTTGTTCTGCGGCCTCATGGAAGCAGCATTGGGCAGGAGGCGGCAAACGGCTGGTTTCGACACGTGGCTGTTTGCCTCCGGCTGCGGCCATTTGCCGCCTCATGTGTCGCAGTCAATGCCGCTGCCATGAGGCTGCGGAGCAAGCCAGGTAGAGGTAAGGAACCGGTATACCGGTTTCTTACCGCCGCCCGGCTTGTTCCGCAGCCTCATGGCAGCGGCACTGGGCAGGAGACGGCAAATGGCCGGTTTCGGCATGACGCAGCTGTTTGCCGCCTCGCGTATTGCGCCCAATGCTGCTGCAATGCGGCTCAGCCAAAAGCGGCCGTGGAACAAGTGGGGCAAGTTTCCCACTCATCTGCCCATTCAGCTACAGCTTTGGTGGCTCTGCAGGCTCTGTCTGACAGAGAAGAGAACTTCGCAGCTCTGCCTACAGAGCCACCAAAGCAGCAGGTGGAGAACCGGAGACTCGGGGAGGGAGGGCGCTGAAGTGGGCAGTCGGGCCATTGGCAAGAGCAACGCGTCTGAGCGGAAAGCAGCCTCGGAACAAGTGGGGCAGGTAAGGAAAGAAATCCTCACTCCCCCCAGAAACTGCCTTTCTTAACTGACTTCCAGCCCCGTGCCGTTGCTCCTTCGCAATCCGCCGTTGTGTGCAAGGAAACGAAGTTTTTTTTGGGAAAAAAAGGTCAATCAATTCCAACTTCGCGATCTTTCACGAGAAGTTGGGATTGACCTTCCCCCCCCCCAAAAAAAACTTCGTTTCCTTGCACGCGGCGGCGGAGGATTGTTAAGGAGAAACGGCATGGGGCTGGAAGTCAGGTAAGGAAAGAAAGGCAGTTTCTGGGGGGAAGCGAGGATTTCTTTCCTTACCTGCCCCACTTGTTCTGAGGCCGCTTTCCGCTCAGACGCGTTGCTCTTGCCAATGGCCCAACCGCCCACTTCAGCGCCCTCTCTCCCTGAACCTCCGGCGCTCCACCTGCTGCTTTGGTCGGCCTGCTGGCCTCCACCTCAACACCCTGCCCACCGCCACCTAGCACAGCCACCCCGGGGCTGCAGGGGCTGGCCTGGCATGCTCATGTACGGAACTGAAGGCCTAGGAATGGGGCGATGGCGCGCGTGCCCACAGAGAGGGCTCTGGGTGCCACCTGTGAGTGAGAACAATCAACCAAGGGAACATCTTGCCTTCAGAAGTTGTGGGTGCTCCATCACTGGAGGTTTTTAAGAAGAGACTGGACAGCCATTTGAGTGAAATGGTATAGGGACTCCTGCTTGAGCAGGGGGTTGGACTAGATGACTTCCAATGTCCCTTCCAACTCTGTTATTCTATATTCTGTATTTTGTGTTTACTTTTGACTGGGACTGGACATTGCCCCACTTGAGTGTTATCTAGGAAAAGGTTCTTTCCAAACCACATTTTTAATATTTTCAGAATTTATAAATTATAACGGATAAAGATAACAAATTATAACATGGCTTTAATACATTAACACTTTAATCATTTTAATTCTATATCTTTTCAAATATAGTATTAGATTTGAAATGATTAAACTCCACTGAGTTTCATACGGCTCTCTCGGGCGGTTCCAAAAACACCTGTGATCTGCATCCGAGTCAGACTCAAAAGATCAGTGGTTTCTTACTGTATTTCCATCGATTTCTAGAAGACCACACATCTTCCTTTGGGGGAGACATTATTTATCAGATTATATAAGTAGGAAGTACAATCTAGAAATACCCATAAGTACCCATAAGCCAACCTGAGTAATACATATTCATATTTCCACATTTAATCATGCACAGAGATTAGCAATACCAAACCAAGGAAATTAAACATAACCAACTTTATCTCACCTTTCTGAGTTGGCTACAGTCTGTAGAAAATAGTTTTCTGCCATTTGCAACTGGTGAAGATACTGAGCAGAACCTTCTATTTCACCCTTTGAAAAGAAAACAATAGTCAACGGAGGCTTCTTTAGTCAGAGACCCACAAGGAAATATACAAAACAATTTTTAAAATCTGTTAACCTACACTTAGAATATATTATACCAAGACAGTGAAAACACTTTCTGCAAAAGCACAAAAGTTGTTTTGGTGCTAAAAGGTCTGAGGAAGCCAAATATTTTTTTGTTTGCAGTTAAATCAGACCTATAAAAGAGAACATATGTAGCTCATGGTTGAACTGTGGGATTCTTGGTGCTGAGTGTGGTGGTTTGTAGACCTTTCATTACCGAACTAGGTAACGTTATCAGTGCTAACGATATTGCATTGTTTGGTAATGAAACGTCTGCAACAAGAAAACCACCATGCTCAAAGAGCACCAAGGACCCAATAAATCAGACCTCCGTAGCACGAGAGAGAGTAATGTCAACACTTGTCCGTGACATATTAAACAGGCCGAGAGAGAAGAATGTGAACGAAACCTAAAATAACGTTAGCCTTCTACCCTGATAGAATTTGGATAGCCACAAATATTGGGTTATAAAAGTTATGACTGGTTATCCTGTCACTGTCATAGAGCCTGCTCATCACTCCTCATTCCTGGCATTCTTCTAATAGAAAAGTGAACATCCAGCATTATGTATTGTCTGTAACCAATCCACAAAAGCAGCAGAAAAAGCCATCAGAACTGTAACATCCTTCAGTCATCCAATTCATTCCACACCATCAAAGTAAATTTCTTTTTTTGCCTGCAAATCTGCCTTGTTGTTAGCTGCCGATAAGCTTTGTCAAATCAAATCACTCAGTAGTTTTGCACAACCCTAGTAATTACTGCTCCGTTGTGTCATGTTTAGAACCCAATTGTTGTTTTTTTAAGAAGATATTAGAGGCTAATACATATCACAATGATATAATCCTATCAAAGTAAGACATGATTATTGAATGTAGTTATAAACATTCATGAGAAAACAAGGGCTGAACTGTGTTATTAGGAAGTAAAAAAAATATTCCAAAATACCATTCAATCAAAAATTTCAGTAGTTGGAACTTCTCCAACCTTGTTTGTGACTCTATAAGGAACTGCATGTATGTTTACACTCAACAGAAAGCAAACAGACATTTAGCAGTCGAAAAAGGGCTTAATTCCATGAAGTTGGATGGTCTTGTTAGATCCCTACAATCACCTTTAAAGCCCAGAAATAACCTAGAAGAATGAATCCTAACAACTGGGACCATTGCAAGCTATCCTGTTTTAGGCTGCATTTTGAACATCAAAGATGATACTTTTTTATGAATATGCAATGAATAAATATTTCTTTATTTGATTTACATCCCACTATCATGTTAACAGCCCAGGGTGGTGATGACATTACTCCTTTTAAAATATAAATTTAGGCTATGGCTTAAAGTGTGGCAACATTATATCAACAACAGATCATTTCATTGAAGAGCTAAGGCAGGTTTGCTTTCTTCTAATTTATATACATATCTCACCTTAAAATAATTGTTCTTCTGGAGAGCCCTAAGAAAGCTATCCCATAATGAAACATTCAGTATTTGTTTCTTGGAATCAGGAGACGCTGAACTATACTTCGAGCATAAAATTTCAAAGCCATGAGCCTGTGAACAATATGGGGGAAAAAACCACCTGTATAATATTCACATCTTAATGTAAGAATTGTTGCAATATGTTTTCAAAGTAAAGACATTTGCTTTGCATTGTACTTTAACACCTTCTTTGCTTAGCAATTATACCGAATATACAGAAGTAGTTTGCTGTGGCCATTTTCTGTGATGGGTTTTTCTTTTTATTCCTAATCTAATCTACAGCCCTAAAACTGGCCAGTGGTCTCTCATCCAACTATTAACTAGGTCCAACCTGGCTTATTTGTCAAGATTAAATAAAGTCAGCTAGGTGCTGCCACCTGCCAGAGAAGAATCTTTAGATAAAATACTTCAAGAGAACATTTGGAATAAAAATACACAGGGAAAACCAGAGTCTAAATCCAATTGACTGCAAGGGGAGGTGCCCTGCTATATCTAGAGGAATATTTATAGTTCTTATTGCATTCTTAAAATAGAATATTAGAGGATGATGTATATGTTTACTGTCAAGTTAAAGAGGTTGATAATGGGATAAATTGAGCATTGTCTTAGTAAGATTTTAACATTAGCTAACATATGTTAGCTAATGTTTGCTAATATAAACATTAGCAAAATGTTTATATTCAACTTCAAGAGATTATCCTACAAATTACTTAAAATAACTTACCTGCTTTAAATACTTCTCTAGAGCCTGTATTAATACCTCCCTTAGGCAGATTCTCAAGGCATTGCAAGCATGCAAAGCTCTTCCCTCTTGCAAAGCAGGGGAAATGAAATTAATAAAACATCTGGTTTGATGTTGTAAGTTGTATCTTGATACTCAGGTATATATAAAACATCTGGTTTGATGTTGTAAGTTGTATCTTGATACTCAGGTATATATATATTTAACTGACAAAGAGCCAAAGAGGACATATGCAATTGGAGAATACTGCCGTGAGCATCTTGGTCTTATCTGAGTTCTATTATATGTATTCTCTTCGATGAATTTACTTTGTGTATGGATTCTGGTCTTTGTTTGCCTGTGTATTTGTTTGTGTGCCTCTACAGTGTATGTGTATATGCATGTGTGTGTGTGTGTATCCTGAAATTAATATTTTGTTGTAAAAATATCAAGGGTCAAGGTAGATGCTTACCAATTTCATGCCTAATTCATAGGCTTTGTATTCAGGATGTGAACGAGGAGGTAATGAGTAGCCACTCCGTTTATCTGGTACAAATGTCTGTTGAACCAATTGTGCATATAGACACTTTGTAAAAGCAACCTGAAAAATGATCAGAATATTTTATTAAAGATTCGCCTTTCTGAAAACCTTTTTGAATCTGCTTTGGCCTATTACAGTTAGCCCTTGTTTAGTAACCACAGTTGGGGTCAACATTAAGTGAAGCAGTGGCTAAGTGAAACACCATGATTTTATTTCAGCTCTTCTTTGCTTTACAGACCGGCAATGGTTGTGAATGAGGGCATTGGTCACAAAGGTCAGGACTGTGTGAAGGGTTGCTGTCCAAGGCCGTTGTCAAGTGAGGGCTACTTGTAATATTATTTGAAGAATTATACAAGAGAGAGCAAGCAAGAGATTATAGTATTATACAAGAGATTGGAGATTAGGCAAGTTAGGTTGTTAGACTTGTACTTAAAAAGGACAGAATTAAAACCCCAAATAAATCATTCGTTAACCACATACAATGGGGCGAATTAATTGCGAAGACTAACTCGGAAGCTTAATCCGCACTTACTGATGCCATCACACGTGTTTCAGGGGGGAAGGTCTTGAAAATGCGGCATCCTTTTAAGTCAATGAGATCTCGAAGGTAAAAAGCTTGGACTGCTGCTGACACTAATGCAGGACGTTGCTTCAGAACTACCGCAATGCCTGCTGGAAGATAACAGTGAGCTCGATGGAGACAGGTCTGGATCTTCTCAGGATACCTAGGGCACAAAATTGCAACAAGGTGCAAACAAAATAAAAATAAAAATAAGATGACATAATCCTGATAGAGGCAACTGTTGATATAGGTTGCTTCCACTCTTTTAGAATATAAAAATAAAAATCTGTGGACGTCCCATATAATTTAATGTAGCTAACATACACATGTATATATGTGGAGGAGGAACTTAGGTTAGAAAACGTAAGCTACTTATGATGGTTGTCTTCTAAATTTGCTCAAACCAGCGGAAAAACCATTTTTCTTATTTGTATCACAAATGGCTCAACACTTCAGATGCAGGTTGCTGCCTAACACAGACCCTTGTCTGGGTTCTACTTTCCTTTGTTTTCAGAGAAACACAACACTACCCACCACTGAACTCTATTACAATGAATGCGCTGCTTTCATATTTTATTTAACCTTTCAAATTTTCAACTGATCCTTTTTTTAAAAAACAAAAAATCAAGTATAAGTGAGAGCCTGCGTATCATACTACCTCCGTCTCCCAAATAACATTATTTATTTAGAAATCTGGCAGTAGCAGCCTACAGTAAGTGGTCAAAAGAACTGTTTCCTGGTTTTATTATGGAAATTATACTAGAATACATCTATTATGAACTGACATTTAAGAAGGTGATAGAACATAGAATAAGAGTTGGAAGAAACTTTAGAGGTAATCTAATCCAACCCCTTGCTTGAGTAGCAGAGTCTATACCATTTCAGACAAATGGTTGTCCAGTCTCTTCTTAAAAGCCTCCAGTGATAGGACATCCACAACTTCTGAAGGCAAGCCATTCAACTGGTTGATTATTCTCACTGGTTATGAAATTTCTCCTTAGTTCAAGATTGCTTCTCTCAGTGATTAGTTTCCATCCATTGTTTCTTGCCTTGCCTTTGGGTGCTTTGGAAAATAGGTTGATCTCCTCTTCTTCGTGTCAGCCCCTCGAATACTGGAAGATTGCTCTCATGTCACCCTTGTCCTTCTTTTGACTAGCCTACCCAATTCCTGTAACTGTTTTTCATGTTTTAGCCTCTAGCCCCCTAATAATCTTTGTTGCTCTTCTCTGTACTGTTTCCAGAGTCTCAACATCTTTATCATATTGTGGTGACCAAAACTGGATGCAGTATTCCAAGTAGGGCCATTCTAAGGCTTTGTAAAACAGTATTAATGCTTCATGTTATCTTGATTCTATTCCTCTATTAATGCAGCCTATGATTGCATTGGCTTTTTTGGCTGCCGCTTCATACTATTGGCTCATATTTAAGTAATTGTCCACTTGTACTCCAAGATCCCTCTCAGAGTTACTGGCATTGAGTCATGTTTGACCTAATCTGTACCTGTACAGTTGGTTTTCTTGCTTAAGTATAGAACTTTTATCTACATTGAATTTCATTTTGATAGATAGGGCCCAGTATTCAAGTCTGTCAAGATCCTTTTGGATTTTGAGCCTACAGTATCTTCTGGGGTGTTAGCTATCCCTGCCAGAAAGATATAAACAATATTTTATTCATAGGAGGCCACTTTAACAATACTTTGAGTGAAGAACTAGATAATCTGCGGCATTTTATTTATTTTTATTTCAGTAAAATGTTGTAGGATGTTACTTCCCAACATGTGAACAAAAATGTTGCAGGATGTTACTTTCCAATATTGTGAACAAAAATGACTACTATAAAAAAATGTGTATGAACCAGCATGTCAGGTATATACGGGTATATATATCTGAACATGTATATTCAGATTCAGTCACTTACCCATTGATGCGTTTATAAACTGCTGCTTTAATAGATTTTGAAGCCACAAAATCCTCAGAATGGGCAGAAAACAATTTCAGGACCTGGGGAATTGTAGGGTTTATACCAGGTAGTAATTTCTTCCCTTCAGGAGTCTTTGGTAATGAAATTATGCATAATTCGCCACTATGGAAGAATATCTGATAAAAATATATATATATATATATTAATTTATTAAATCTGGAAGTTTTTTTGTAGTCTCTCAGAAATTATCAGGTCTATTACTGAAAGGATGAAGTCCTCCAAAATCTTATAGAAAAACATAATGAAGAAATTCAAAATAAATTACAGTATATATTCCTAAAAATTAGCTTTTTAGGTATTTGACATTCTTAAATTTGCCACTATTGCAATTCTTAAAACTCTCTTACCCGATGCATGCTATTTTCAGGACTCAACCACTTTGGAAGGTAATCAGCTGCTTCTATCAGAAGGAATTCACCATCGTTATCATCCACTCTATTCAAACAAAGAGTATTCTCTCATAATATGGAATTAGTGTGTCCTAATTTAATTCAATGCATATAGATACCATGTGATAATGTAGTTTTATTCACAGAAAAATTCCTCCCCTCTGTCCAAATTTTATTTCAGTAAAGTGTGTGCAAAGATAAATATATTAAATTATGTTTACAAGGAACAGCTAAAATCACCATCTATTTAATCAGCAAATAAAAATACCTAGCTAATAATTCTGGAAATTCCTTTGTAATTTCCTTTATGAGGTAAACAATAAACCATTCATCTTCAATGTTATCTCCAAACTTTGTGAGACCAGCAATATGAGCAGGTAGATTTCCTAGAAGAAGAGAAGTTATTAGATTATTCCCAGAAAACATTTGGCAGTCAATCCTAGTATCAGTATCTTATTTACCAATTTATATGGTCACCCATCTAACAACAGTGACTCAGGACAGATCATAAAAGATTAAAAGCAATGAAGCTTAACTCCAAAACCTAAACAGCGTATTTTCACAGTGGTTTGCTCTCCAAGCTTGTTTCAATTTAGTTTCTGACTGTTTCGTTACCAGACTAAATAACATCACCAGCAGGATTTTCTTGCCTATTTTCCTTAGCTTATAAATGTTTTGTGACCATCATCCTGCTGACCATCATCTTACAGCCATTTGTTTAGTGACCATTCAAAATTACAACGGCACTGAAAAGAGTGACTTACGACTGTTTTTCGCACTTATGACCACTGCAGCATCCCCATGATCATGGGAGCAAAATCCAAAAAAAGAGAGTGGATTATCTTACTGTAATCATGTCAAAATAACTGTTATTGGAATAACTGCAAAATTTTCACATATACACAGCGGCTTCATTCTTTTCCCTTCTTACTACTCTTTCATTGTCTGCTTTAAGTATTTAAATCTTTTGGGGTAACAATTTGTTAGAACTTATTTTACATAATTAACCATCAATTTTTTTAAAAAAATTCTGTATACTAGATATTGGCAGGAAGATAAACAAGATAATGCAAGGAAACAGCAGGGATAAGAGATAGAGAAAGGAACAGTACAATGTTCTCATAATTAGGATAAACAGCTGAACAGGTATGGGCAATCTTTTTGGCCTGACTGCCCTTCAAAGGGTTTAGGAGCATATGTCATTGAAGTCACTGGAGAAAGATTACATTTTCCCTGTTTTTCCCAATTTTTTATGTTGCCAAAAACGACTGCTTTGCTGTGGGAAACTGTACTTCTGAAAGTTGGCCATTTCATCACCAACTTTTGGCATATGATTTGGGATTGTTGTGGGTACAGAAAAATGGGGGTTGGTAAACTGTTTGCTGTCCATGGTTTAATCAAATTTTGTTAATAAAATTAACAAATTAACAAATTAAGCAACAGATAAATATATAAGAATATAAAAACTTAACATAAGGCTGTTTTTAAAAAAATGTTTTGTATGAATCAAATCTTAAACAGTTTCAAGTCATCTCAATTTGAAACATAAACAATAATAACCATGTTTCTTGAGAAAATAAGCTGTGAAGAACACTGCCACTATAATAGTGGGAATACTATCCCACCCCCCATTTCCCAAAACATACACTACAAAGGGCTTAAGGAGGCAGAGAATCTTGCAGTAGAATTGCTAGTGTGTATAAAGACACAATTAGATATAAATCCAGTTTTACCTTTTGCAGGTTTGTATTTTAGATTAAATGACTCATTTTGCCAGATGTAGGAAACCAGGATAGGGGCAAAATATGCTAGTATTTTTTCAATATATTGCTGTAGGATATCTTGATGATGTTCTGGGTCTTCTGATTCATGTATCAGGAATAATTGGTAATGGACTGCATCATCTACAGTCACAAAACCTAACTCCTCCATTCTGCATCTCACAGGCCCCTTTTAAAAGAGAAAAAATTTAAAGCCATTTCTACAAACAATATTAAAATGCCAGTAAGTGAATGAACTATTTGCTACCCAACTGATTTGTCAATCTTAGAATGAATCATTCTTTAAAAAGAACCCCTTTTATCATTTTTTTAAATCCTTAGTAAGACCACACCTGGAATACTGCATCCAGTTTTGGTCACAACATTACAAAAAAGATGTTGAGACTTTGGAAAAGGTGCAGAGAACAGCAAGTAAGATGATTAAAAGCCTGGACACAAAAACATATGAAGAACGGTTTCTAGTGAAAAGAAGGACTGGTGGGGGGGGGGGGGGAGACATGATAGCAGTATTCCAGTATTTGAGGGGCTGCCACAAAGATGAGGGGGGTCAATTTATTTTCCAAAGCACCAGAAGGCAAGACAAGAAATAATAGATGAAAACTAATCAGGGAGAGAAGCAAGCAATATTCCTGTTCCTGTTTTAGGCTTTGTATTTCCTGTGTCACGTATTCTGACCTGAGTCTGGGTGTGCCTTTCTGGTATTCTTGATGATGGTAGGTTAATCCTATTATGTCCCAAAGGTCATATCCTGCTTCCCTGTATTGGGGCTAATGACTCCTAGAGTGTGGGTGAGGTATGCAGATTTTAGGTGTCTTTTGTCTTCTTGATCTCCTAGCTGGGGCCTTTCTGATGGTTTACATCTGCATTTGTACAGAGCTGGCTTCTGCTTGGGACAGAGACTTGGGGGCAGGGTTGGTTTCTGCTTTTAAAATCCTTTTGAGGAAATATATTTTTCTGCCCTTTTAATATTTCCTTCTCTGGGGGGCTGACTTCCCACAGAAGAAAGGTAACTTTTGTTAAACATCCACCCCACTTCCTCTTTCTAGATATAATATGGATATTCCCATACTTTTGCCGATAAACCACAAGGAAAAAAAAGATGTATGCCCGCCAAGAAGAACTAGCTGCGCTGCCAGAACAAACGACCCACCTGGACTCACCGCAAAGCCGCCGACTTCACCTCCTGGCCGTCCTAGCCAAAGCGGCTGCTCCTACGTCATCTCTGCGCGCCGCGGCCTGCGCGACCCCCTCTCGCCACCATAGAGAAGAGACTTCCGCTCGGCCTGAGAGGGAGGGCAAGGAGGGGGCGTCGCCATGGCGGCCGGGGCCGAGCCGGCCAGCCGGCTGCGCCGACGAGGACCGAGATGAACCGCTGAGGCGGGAGGATGATCTCGCGATACACCCGGAAGCCGGTGCCCCCCGACGTCCAGGGGATGTGAGTGACGTTCTCCTGGGCCAAACCCAAGGCGCGGGTACCTCTGAGCCTTTCCGGGCGTTCCCAGCCCTTCCGGAGAAGCTGCGTGCCTTCCAGGAAGCCCTGCGGGGGCCTGACGAGGCTCTCTTCGCCTTCTTCCTCAGTCTAAATTCATCTGTGTTGTTATTCCCACGTTCTTTTGCTCGCGCGCTCCCACAGGGCTCCCCCTAGCGGTTCGAGGCGGCACTACACCCGCGTCTGCTGCAAATTTCTTTAAAGACGGGCGGGCGCATCCTTGGGCGGGAAGGAAAACAGTCAAATCCGGGGAGCCGGGCCCGGAAGAGGAGTGATCTCTGGGGCTTCTTTGGGAAGCGTCCCATGTCAGTCTGCGTGTCCCCGGACAGAGCATTATCTTTCCCATGACATCGAACCGACAGAAAAGCTTTTATGGTTTTTCACGAGGAGGGGAGATGCAGAGGCATAGCAGATTTCACCCCTACCGTGGCATAAAAAGTTCGGATTTCTCTTTATCCTTTCAGGAAGAATTAAAACATGATTTGTTTAGGCATGATGTATTGCTTACACCTCTGGGTTGCGTTTGCACAGTATGCAAAGGAAAGCAGAGAGTTCACAAGTTTAGCCATTTCTGGGTTTGTACAGCCATGATTTACAGGGCCATAGTAACTGGATTCACATAACATGCTAAATCAAAAACAAGTACAGGACAGGTAGTCCTAGACTTACGACCGCAATGGAGCCCAACATTTCTGTTGCTAAGCAAGGCAATTGTTTTGCCCCATTTTATGACCTTTTTTGCCACCGTTAAGAGAATCACCGCTGTTGTTAAATGAATCATGCAGTTGAATCGGGCTTTCCCCATTGAGTGTTTGTTGGAAGTCAGCTAGGAAATTAACAAATGGTGATTGCTTGACTCCATTATGCTGCAACTATTGTAAATACAGGCCAGTTTCCAAGCATCTGAATTTTGATCATGTGACTATAGTGATGCTGCAACAATCATAAGTGAAAAACAATCATAAGTCCCTTTTTTCAGTACTGTTGTAACTTTGAACGGATCACTAAACAATTGGTTGTAAGTTGAGGAATTTTTAATAGATTTCTGGTAGAAGAGGCATGAGATAACACTGTGTTATATACGTTTACATAAAGTGCTTGGACGTCCATGCATTTCTTGTTCAAATATTCTGAGGATAAATCAAATGTGGAAACAGCAAAAGTTATGTTTCCTTGTAGGGCTACAATAAATTTCCCTTGTCAGGATTGCATAAGCTGATTGATTTTTTTCTACAGAACTGGAGTAAACCTCAGCTCTTTCAGGTTCATGAATTGTGGTTGGCTGGGTTGATAAGTACTTTAAGAGAGAGAATTGGCAAAAGGTTTGTGGCTAATAAACTAGGAATTTCCTGTTGAAGTTATTGAGAATAGGATACACTTTCTAATAATTTTTAATGCTATCTGTTTACTGATTTGAAGAAATTCAGTGTCACCAAGCAAATATCATTTTAATTTATTTTTAGTCGAGGACTTACAAAGAATACCTTAGAACATCATCCCCTGCCGGACTCACTGGATGACAGTTACCCATCCACTGAAAGTCAAGAAGATATTTCAAGGTATTGGGATATATAATTAATTGTGGTGGAGGATTTTACTTTTAAGAAAGTAAAAGTTATAAAAGAAGCATTCTTATATCCATTTTTTATTTTCATTTTTTTAAACCTCTGTTCAAAAGCTATATTAAATAGCTCTGCTTGGACATAATGCTAGAATCAAAAGGAACAAGCCATACTGTGTGTGAATCAGGACTGTATTTGGTCATGATGATAGAGCACAACCATTCTGGAAACCAACAATGAGTGTTTGTACAATGTAAAATATGTTTTAAATAGACACATTATATAGCAAAAGCATTAGGAACAACTTTTTTCATTCAATTTATATGGCTGCCCAACTCACTGTGGGCACTTACAAAGATAAAAACGTGTCTCTCTGTGTGTGTATAATGTAGGGGAAGAGCAGGCAGAGCTGGGAATTAAGCAAGTCATTAGCTTAGATTCACTGCATTCCCACAAGCACTCCAAGTCCAACCCCTCCTGAATTCCGTTGACCCTTTTCTCACGCCAATTTAGTGCTGAACTTTAGTTGGCCAGATTCTTGTGTATAGGCTTGAAAAAAAAATCTATGTTGCAACCTTACCACTGATCCTGACTCTTTGCGCCTGATCTCTCTCTCTCTCTCTCTCTCTCTCTCTCTCTCTCTCTCTCTCACACACACACACACACACACACACACACACACAATTTTATTTGAAAAATTAAGTCGTCAGTATACATATTACTTTCTCTCAAGATTGATTTACCCTTTTTCTCTTCCCTCCAAAATATGCACTTTAGTGAGTCTGAAAGTATAAAAGAGTCAAACTATCAAGTAGACAATGCAAACTCATGGTCTGCTTGTCAGAGCTTCACAGGCACCTCCACTGAAGACAGTTCTGTTTTTTCTTGGGGCTATGATGTGAGTATTGTCCTTTAACTTTATATTATAGCAGTTGTTCTCAACCATTTCTTCACCACAGATCCCCTTTAAATGTCTTTTATAACCACAGACCATGGCCATGGATCCCCAAGACTTAACTCAAGATTTAAATCATAATGAATGAAGGCGTATATACGTGTCCCAGGATAATGTTGCAGGATCCGATCTGGGTCAGTCACCGGGACTAGAGGTTTTGTCTTCCAATCTTTTGGACTTGTGCTGGAGCCCATCTTCAGGGAACTTCTCTCTAGCAGAGTGTGTGCTGTTCTGTGTGTGGTATTTATGGTGCCTGTTGTATGTGGCTTTTTAGATGTTGATTGGGGTGTGTTGATGGCTGGCTTTTAAGTCATTAGCTGTCATTTGCTTGTGCTGCCCAGCCCTCGCCTTCTAAGCACTTGATAGGCTGGTGGTAAATCAGCACTCCTGTTGACTGACGAGGGGCCTGTTTCCCAGGCTTCAATCATTTCCCTGGCTGTTTTTGTGGTTGTTCGTCCAACAATCTTAGTAG
Source organism: Azemiops feae (assembly GCA_023970755.1). Taxonomy (NCBI): domain Eukaryota; kingdom Metazoa; phylum Chordata; class Lepidosauria; order Squamata; family Viperidae; genus Azemiops; species Azemiops feae. Next base: position 863,742 of record JALGBA010002262.1, on the reverse strand, counting down.
CTGCAAAATTGAATGTGTGTCCTTGTTCATGAAATCATAACATTTCTTCAAGCCTTTGTAGATCTCTTGTGATATCGCGCCTCCCCCCAGGGGTTCACGGAACACAGGTATTGAATTATAACATTTGGTTGAATAAGTTTAGATTCTCATAAGAATCTATGTATGCTTTCACACTTTGATCTTGAAGAATGAGCTCATGAATGAGTTTGTAAGAGAGCCTCTACAAATTTTGAAATATTTCTGTTTTAAAAAATCAAAGCCAGAATTTAATGACCCTGATAATTATTATAACTTCCAAAAGTAATTGTTTTATTTTTCATTCGGTTTCCTTCTTAATATTTTTTCTAATTTGGCAAACCTGAAGATTCTATTAAGCCTGTGATGCCTTGGTTCATTTTCTCATCTATTTTAGTTGACTTTATTTTAGATATCCCTGGAAAGACATTCTTTGGGATTTTCTAAGCAAGTAATTTCATTTCTTGGATCGGTCTTTTTTTGTATAGTATTAGAAAATATTAATTTTATCTTTCTATTTTTTAAAAAAGCCTTCTGAGAACATGATTAATGTCATATATCTTCCCAACTAATTTTTTTTGCCTTTTCCTCCCCTAGGAATTTGATAAGGCTGCTACCCGGCAAGTTCAGCAAATATTCAGACACATTGATGAGCTCCTTTATGAACAAAAACCATGTTTATATGTTAGCCTAGAGGAGGAATGCGAACAATGGATGTCAAGGTTTCCTCACCTCAGGTATCTCAAATATATATATTACTACTATATACTTCAGAGTACTAGAGAGCTACTCTGTTTATGTGGGTGGTGTCCTTTATGGCAGGGGTCCCCAACCTTTAGGGCACCAGGGACTGGTTCCGTGGAGAAAGGTTTTTCCACCGACCGGAGGGTGCGTGGTTTTGTGTGCTGCCTGCATCTCGCGGATGGGGCTTTGCTTGTTTGTGCGGACCGGTTGCTGGCATGCCACAGTCCGGTACCAGTCCACGGACCGGGAGTTGGGGAACCCTGCTTTATGGCATGCAATCTGCTTTTTTGACTTGCAGCCTCTGCATATTTGCTAGCTGTCTTTGGGGCGTGCCTATATATTTATTTTATTTTATTTATTTATTTATTTATTATTTTATTTGTCAAACAAAAATTACAAATTCATACAAAGAAAATAAGAAAATCAAAATGCGACAGGTACGATAGGCATGCCAGGGCACTTATGCATGTCCCCTTAGGGCCCTCCTATATATATGGGGTAGCCTCTTAACTAACCTTTTAACCACAGAGGCTAAGTTAGAATTAAAACTGAAAGTTAATGACCGAGAGAAGTGAATCAGGTAAGATATTCTGGAGACTTTGACAATTCTGTTACAAAAATGGATTTTTTTTACAATCGAGTTTAGAAGCGGTTTACATTAATTTTAAAGCGGTTGTTCGCACGTGTTACATTACGATTAAAGCTAAAAAAGTCATTTACAGGCAAAGCATTACTATGTACAATTTTGTATTCAATACCTAAGTCTGACTGCAAGTATTGCAGTTTTAAACTATCCAAACCAAGAATTTGAAGCCTTGTAGCATAGGGTATTCTATTAGGGACAGAGGAATGCAAGACTTTTCATGTAAAGTACTCACTTGATTGTGTTAATGTCTGATAAGCGGTAAGGATTCCAGACAGTTGAACAGCATTCTAGGATTGGTCTAACATATGTGTATAATTTTTAGAGCAGATAACATTTAACAAGTTTATTCAGATCAATTAATATTTTATAATTTTCTCTTTAACATCAGGATTGTGGGGAAGCAAATAGTGATACCCACTGATGAAGGCTATGGATGGTATATTAGTTCAGCGTGCAGCACTTTAACTTCATCAAGCATGAGTCCCACGCAAGGGAAAGATCCTAGTGAGTAAGTGCCTGCGATCACTTCACAAGGATTGCAGTTATTGTTTTTGACCAACTAAGCTCTTGTCATCTGCAGCAGAAAGTAAACTTTTTAAAATTACAATCTTATTTTCGTTTTAAGAGATGAATATTCAATTATTCAGTCCATTTCTATCTTGAGTTTTCTATACAAACCAGTTTTTGTTGTTGTTAAATAAACAGCTGTAGCATCAATAATGCATCTCTTCCATGTACAAACTATATTCTTAAAAAACGTTGACATTATTGGTCTGGCTGTACAAAACCAGGAAAGGTCTTTGTGCCTACTTTCTATATTAAAAGGCATGCTGGAAATAATTTACTAGAAGCTACATGGAAAGAAAAAGTTTAGTTACTCTTTACAAGTTGCTGCTCAGAGGGAAATAACAAAAGCCCTAGGCTGCAGTTTAATTTTTTCTTTGGATCTGAGCTCTGGACAATAATAACTCAAATATTGATCACTGGTAGTTGTTGCCATGTCATTGGATAATCAAATGTCACATACAAAGTAATATAGAAACAGTATATACAACCTAATGAATTAATGAAGAGTTCAGTGTTGACTCAACTTCCATCCTTCCAAGGTGGGTAAAATGAGGAGCCAGATTGTTGGGGGCAATATGCTGACTCTGTAAACCGCTTAGAGAGGGCTATAAAGCACTGAGAAGCGGTATATAAGTTTAAGTGCTATTGCTATTGTAACCACCAGTTATTCTGACTTAGAATAATTATTTTAATTTCAGCAGGAATTTAGGCAGTCTGTGAGGGGCAAATACTTTTTGGATAAATTAAGAAAACTGCCTCTGAGGAAGGGAAAGTACAAAGTTGGATTAAGGATTGTGAAAGTATTTTGAGGGTAACGGTTGTCTAACAAGGCATAATATTTTTTAAAAAAGGTTATGAATATAAGGGGTACTTGGTTTTTTAGCTTGTTTTCTTGAAGACGTTTCATTACCCAAACTAGGTAACATCATCAGTGTTAGTAAGGAGTGCTGTTTGCTGTCCATTTATATTCTAGTGCAGTGATGGCGAACCTTTTAGAGACCGAGTGCCCAAACTGCAACCCAAAACTCACTTATTTATCACCGGGTGCCAGTTGGGCATGGCCCACTGGTGTGCACGTGGCTGTGGTCATGGCAGACTGGGTGGGTGTGGCCAAGGTGGGCGTGGTCACCTCAATGTTGCTCGTGAGGAGGAACGCCTGTGGGGGCCGGGCAGGGTTGGGGGAGACCCAGGGGGTCTCTGGCAGATGGGGCGGTGGGCAGGAGGCTCGTCCTGCAGGGTGAGGCGAGACAGGGCGGGGGTGCCATTGTCACAGGGCAAGGCGAGGCAGGGGCCGGGGCAGCTGCTGCCTGACACCATCGGCCCCTGCACACAGAGGCCAGCGAGTGCATGGGGGCCGACAGTGTCCGTCAGCAGCCACAGCCTGCCGGCCCCTCGACCGGCGCACTCTAGGGCTCTAGAGCCCGCCACCACCATTTCACAGAAGCCGCCTCTGAGCTGGCCGGCCGGCCGACAGCTAAGGAGGTGATGCAGTGGGTCGTGCCCGGGAAAGGTGAGCATGCGAGGCCAGGAGGGATGGGATGGGGGGGGAGGGAAACCAGCCATGCTGGGATGCATCCAGCCATGTGGGACCTCAGCGAGTTAGCGGGCGGCTGGTTGAAGAGGGACGGTTGCCATCTCCGGGGCATGGTGCGTGTGCCCACAGAGAGGGCTCTGAGTGCCGCCTCTGGCACGCGTGCCATAGGTTCGCCACCACTGTTCTAGTGGCTTGCCCTCTCAGTGTTGATGGGAATGATCTTGAAGGTTCTTTGGCTGGCCTGTTTACTATTGACTTGTATGGCAGTTCCTTGATTGGGGTATTGTTTACTTGACTGTTGATTTGATGTTAAATTTGGAGATAATCTCTGCTCATCTGGGTCCTGATTTTTGATGGGGAGGTGTTTTGGGTTTTTTGTTCCTTTTTGGCTTGTTTATTCTCTTTTGCATAGTATGTAGATATTGTTTCTGTCTATGTGTCTATTGGTGGTTAATTTGTCAGAGTGCCAGGCTCCTAGAAATTCCCTACTGTTTTTTTGACTTGACTTGGTCTAGGATGGTCACAGTTTCCCAATTGAAATCATGGTTAAGTCTGCCCATATGTTGTGAAATTTAAGAGTTTTCATCGTGTCTTCTGACAGTCATTACACTGTATGTTGTCAATGACTCCTGTTTTTTCTTCTGGGACTGTTGGGTCTTGTGGTTTGCTTAGGATGTTTTGAAGGGCTTTAGTTGGCCAAGCAAGCCAACAGTAAACAGGCCAACCAAAGAGTATCTAAGACCACCCCACTAACACTGACAGGACAAGCCACTAGAATATAAACAGAGAGCAAACCTCACTCCTTACTAGCACTGATGATGTTACCTAGTTTGGGTAATGAGACGTCTGCAGGAAAACAACCAAGCTCAGAAAACACCAAGGACCCCTCATTTCAACCCTGAGCTACAGATATTCTTCTTTATTTCTTATGGATATATATATATATATTCTACTTTCATATTATCACTGCTTCTAAGCTTCCCCTCTCCAGTACAGTTAGAAAGGGAGACGTAAGATCTTCCATAGGTGAGAAGAATTATCAACAGATTCCATTCTTTGTATCCCATTCAGGATTTAATCCTACAGAATTCTTAATACTGCATGCTTATGTGTACAAGTAGTCCTCATTTAATGACTGCACTTGGTATCAGCGAAATGGTCTCTTAAGTGACACGGTCACTAAGCAAACCACATGACAGAGAGACTGCAAAGATTACTAGTTGCTGCCATCTCATTTAGATAACCCTTTTCTGTGTCCTGTGCTGGACCCATTTCCCCCCCCACCATTTTTGCTCCCTCTGGCAGGACAGAGAGATTGCTATCTGCAGCTGAGCAATACAGCAATTCCATAAAAAAGTGCTAACCTCAAGTTAACAAGTTCAACTCTGTTATCTCAATTGGTTGATTAGAACTCTCCCTGGGACTCTGCTGCCTGAAACTGTCCAGATCTTAATTAGTTTCACACTGAAGTCTTTTATTGTCATAAATGCATGGATTGGTTGGAAAAATGAAATCTTTTATTACTGCTTATTACTGTCATTTATAAATAGTCGCTATCCAAGGAATTGGCTGAATGAGAACTACCTGTACCTTGATTTTTGTTTTAAAAACTCTACGGAACTACAACCTTTTGTTTATTTTTTAAAACTAATCATGTAGTGTGCACACTGAAGTAGATACACTGCATAGAATTTTCTGCTTTTCTTCCTTTTCCCCCCATTGTGTCAAGCCTAAAAGTGGTGTATATGCAAAGACAATATTTCTTTTAATTTGTAAGCCACTTGAATACCTTGTTCTGCGAACAAAGCAGGGTATAAAAAATTTAAATGCAAACAGACAAACAAACAATAGATTCCCTGCACGTTTTATCTGAAAGAAAATGGAGCCAATTTTATTATGGACATTAAAAAGCCTTGTTTGTCGTTCAGGTTTACTATCTGGGGCAAAAAGGTTCCCCTTTCTGCTTCTCCTGTTGGTAAAAAAGACAACTTTTCAAAAGTCCCTGAGCTGAAGATGTTTGAGAATGAAGACCTGGAAGATACTGTGATTATCTCTGAAGGCATAATGGAGGAATACTTAGCATTTGACCACAGAGATGTGTAGGTATTGAACACATTTCACAACAGCATAAGTAGTGACTTTACAACGACCTAGAATTGTATGTTTCTTCTTAACATTAAAAAAGATACACTGTGCCAAAGAGTGTATAAACCTGTAAGTTTTTTTCTTTTTTAGTTTTTTTTTAAAAAAGGTTTTTATTGGGTTTTATGGGGTTGGGGAAGGGATAGGACCAGGATAGGGATTAAGGTTCAGGGTGGGGTTAGGATCGGGATTGGGGTTGGGACAGGATTGGGAACAACATTGGGGTTGCCCCCCAATAACATTTTCAAGCTTTAGCAAACACTATTGTCCGGGTACATATGCTCAGTTAACACTAATTAATACAATAGTAAATAGCTGTAGTGAATATGATAAACAATAACAAACAATATCAATTGGTCAATACATATCATTCTTCTTGCTAATATATATATTCAAAATAACATATCAAATTCATTTCTCACTAGTTCATTTTCCTAACCATTGGTAAAATTTATCCCACGTTTTAAAATAAACTGAATCTTCTTTCTCTTTAATCTCTAAAGTTAGTCTATCCATTTCTGCACATTCTAAAATTTTCTTAATTAAAATCTCTTCAGTTGGTAAGTTTTCATTTTTCCAGTATTGGGAGATTTTTTCTTTTTTAGTTTTGAATATAGAAAACAATTATTCTCTTTTCAATGTTACCTCTTGATGGAAGTTTATTATTTATTTATTTAAAAGATGTAGCCATCCACAGAACACAACTCTTAAGTGGCTCCCGACATTAGTTAAAAACCAGAAAATGGTAAAAACTAAAACCTGGTGCCTGAGCAATCCCCCTTGCACGAATCCAACACAACCATTCCCAGTTTCTTGCCTCATCCTATTCCAGCCCTTGGGGGAAGAGCCAGCTCCTTCTGGCCTTCCAGAAGGCTAAAAAGGTGGGGGCCTGCCAGATCCCGGCAGGAAAGGCGTTCTGCAGGAACTTATGGAAAAGGCAGGTATTTTTGTAAGGTGCAATATCAACTTTCTTTGTACTCAACTTCATGAGATGATGCATCGTCATCATGTAAGTGAGATAAAGGAAGGGTGGGTGGGTTTAATAGGGATGGGAAACTTACTGAACAGCAGGGACTCCTATTTAGAAATGTATGAGAATCTGCTCTGGTTTATTACATTTTATCCCTTCATAACTTAAATAATTTAAAACATAATTATTTTTTAAAAAATAAATAATTTAAATAAGTAACTCCCAGTAAGGTAGACCAAGGCTAATTCAAGTATAGCTCTTTTTTTAAAAATATATATATATATTTCTCAAATATGTTCTAGCAAAACCTGTCCTTTAATTCTTTAGCCCAGGGATGAGCCGTGGCCCACTACCGGGCCGTAACCTGCTGGCCATCGGGCCGTGGAACAGGCTGGCCAGTGTGTGCACTCACCCCCACTCGCACTAGCGCTGCTGCTGCTATGCAAATGGGGCACCGCGCGGCGAAAACGGTGCCGCGTGGCAAAAACGGGGCAGTGTTAGCGAGTGTCACACGGGCGCTAGCACTGCCCCGTTTGCATTGTGTGTGCTCGTGGCCCTGTTTGTGTGTGTGCGCGCGTGTGTAAAATGCTTCCCCCTCCCTTTCCCTCCGGTCCATCAACTGAGAAAGGTTGGAGACCTCTGCTTTAGCTGCTGGCTAAAGAATTATTTGTGATCACGCAAGGCAGTCACCATCTTTACTACAGAGCTGCAGATAAATAAGTCAAATGGAAATTTGCTTTATTTTCATTAAACAGTTAATGTTAACATTTAGCTATTGTTGTGAGTACACTAAGGAATTTAAAGCATGTTTTCAATTAAAACATTAACATTAAAAAATAATACTAATTGGGCAAAACATCTTTGGGATGTTTTTGAGAAACATTGGGGGGGGGGGGAATGTATCTTTACAGAAAACGTTTAGAAGGTTGTCAAGAAAATGGCCTAAATGGAACTCCTGAAATAAGTACATTTTATGTTGTCAAAAAAGTGCAAGAAGTTCCAGCTCCTAAGTACCTGGAAGGCTGGCCTCTGAAAATAGAACAGCTTTTATAAGAGTATCTGGCCAGACTTAATTACTGGATAGGTTCATAAAAGGTGAAGTGATATTTTAGGCCAGCAGAGCTTTAAAAGTAACAAATTGTTTTGATAGGCAGATCTTTACAATCATAGATTGTATGATTCCCTGTATCCTGCACTAGTTGGTTGCTGCATTTTGCAATAATTGTGATTTTTAAACATTTTTCAGGGATAGCTTCACATAGAGCGTGTTGTAATGTTCAAGCTGGGATGTAATCAAGATGTGGATCACTGCCAAATTGTTGGTTGACCAGGAGCACAACCACCTCTTGCAAGTTAAGCAATTGCTGAAGATTAAGGATTACTCCCAGAGAGTAGAAGTTTCCTTTAGGGAATTACAACTCATCCAAAATAGGCGGTCTCTGTGTTCTTATTTAGCCCCAGTACTTCTGATTCAATTAGAATCCATTTGGTTTTCCTCATTAGGAAACCAGTGCTGGAATTTTCTATTCAATTGTTTTGTTGGGGCATTGGATGGTAAGGGGCAGTAGATATTATCTAGCAGCCAAGCCTGTTGTGAATTCCTTTGGTGATTGCTTGACTTGTTCTTCTCCCATCAGAGATGTCTTAACAGCGGAAGAGGCTGATAAAGGCAGGGATTCAATCAGATGGTTCAGTTCCTCCTATAAAAGTGGAGAAGAGCTCTAATAGTTGTTGTTTTCCAATTTCTGTTTCCAAATCCCAATTCAGTAGATAAGATGAGAAGCTGTCGGTCAACAGTTTAAGTACTGAACAGCTGTAATATTTACATGCTTTTTTCAAAGGGAAGAAGAATTGCACGAATGGAAAATGGGACTTTCACCAGCCCGACGGAAATTAGGCTTTCCTCCAATCTCACCATCGTGTTGCATGAGAGATGCAGTTCTTTCTTTCGTATTTGATGATGTGTGGAGCGAAGTCTTGGGCTACATGGAGCAGCTAATCTGCAGGCATTGGGAAGGTCCAACATCAGGTTTGTCTTTAGGCTGCAATTCTGTCTGTATAATGCAGGGATGTCCAAGCTTGGCAACTTGAAGACTTGTGGACTTCAACTCCCAGAATTCCCTAACCAGTATGGCTGACTGAGGAATTCTGGGAGTTGAAGTCTACAAGTCTTCAAGTTGCCAAGCTTGGACACCCCTGGAATAATGGATGCCTCTTTCAAAAATTCTTTTCCCCAAAATAATTTTAATACAGATAAAGTATTAGTAATTATGTTCTTTTGTAATAGGACATGGACTTGAATATAGTTTGGAGATAGTAAATCATATTTTAAGAATGTATTTGACAGTGTTCAAGCAGGTGTTAAATAGTATTGGGCTTTTTGATGCTATATTTGGAGCTTTTCTATCTCTAATAATGCTTAGTATTAATGTTTTAAGGTATGCTTGACAAATTTATTTTATTTATATTCTGTTCTTCTAAACTATTACTGGACTAGAACTGTCTGTGTATTTTCCTTTGAAGATGTTTCTGGTCACAAGGCAGGGTGGCATTTGTTTGGGAGTTGAAAAAAGACACAGATTCCATTTTGTGCACATCCCTAGCTGCTTCTGCAAATGACAGGATTAGATGCTTAAAATATGAGAAACAACCTGTGTTGCGACTCTTGAGATCTTATTATTTCATTTCATAAGCAGCTGTGTGCATACAACTCCTCATAATAGTGGGCTTTGAACCCCCCCCCCCGCGATAAAAATAGTTACTGCATGAATGATTCCTAATCAAATTTAGCAAGAATACTGTGCTACATTTAATTTCTTTAATCTATTGATGCTTGTTAAATTAACAAGTATTAAATAAATTTTCAAGTGTAACCAAGTATTGCTGTAACTCTTTAAGCAATTATGAGAGAAATCAGGCGTAGGTTTTTTAATATCTGAAAACTTTGCCTGTAAGGATCTTGGTCAAATAATGCCTCTTGTCATTTGTTTGGGATATTGGTAGATGATGGGAAGAATGTCATTTCTGTGGAAGCAAACAGGACAGATTCAGGGAGTCCTTTTATGCAGTTTGAACCTTTGCCTTTGGTATTACCTCGGATGCCACAAACCAAGATGCCCTCTATCCCTTCAAATCTGGTAAGTTTAATACTTGATCAACTGTCCTTCCAAAATGTTTTTTTTTGTCATGTGGTATCACAGCTTTTAGAAGTCTCTGTCTTGTGCTGCAAATGTTCTTTCTTATATTTTGAGAATAGAGTTGGAACATAAGCATTCAGTTTTTTTGAGAATACTGTGTGAGGTTTTGATTAAGCATAGAAGATGTTAGTTTTGATTCTACTCAGCTTAACGGAGATCAGAAAGGAACATGATTCCTTTAATTTAAAGTTAACTAAGTTAATCTCTGAGTTTTTAAAATATATTCTGATTCTCACTGTGCATACTCTGCAAGTATAGGGGCATTCTGTAATAATATTGTATTAGTGGTTTAATTCAGTTTTTTTCCTTTTCCTTTTCCTTTCTTTTCCTTTCATTTCCTATAATCCTTTTGTATAACTTATCATATGTATGGTATTCAAAAGGCAGATCCAGCCAGCCCAGTTGCTCGTCAGATCCCCATTGCTTGGGAATGAGTAGACAGTACTTACAAAGAGTACAATTTAACAGTGTTATTATAAATATCTACTTACAAAACTGGAATAAAAAACATAGCTGGCATTTATGTTATATTTACGTAATTGCTTCCAAAATTAAAGCATTTTTTCTTTATGTTGCTTATTGCATAATAATTGGGAGCAGTTCCTTTTCTTATCATTTTTAGTAGAAATGGCCAGTGGGAATGAACAATTGCAAATTAACTTTGTTATTGTTATTGTTTAATTATGACCTAATTTATTTTTTTTTCTAATCTACAGGTAAATGTTTCTCAAGGTACAAATGCTGGTCCACAACGTAATTTGAATGGCTTGATGGTAATTCATGGGATTCCCTTACATCAGAGGAACTTGCCCTTGATGGATAAAATATTGTAAGAATTTACAAGAATTTGTTTGTTCTGCATAAAGCTGGCTTTCCAATTATGGAGATGAATCTGAAGTATTCAAGGCTTGGTCTTTGTTCAGACAGATATTTTAGAGTTGACTTTTGAATATTTTTCTTCTTCTTGTATCGTATGGAAACAATACTTCTGCAAATAATTAATCAGATAACTAGTTAAAACATGTCTAATGTTAATGCATTTTTATATTAGATTGTATTAAACCAGTAAGGATGTGAATTTCTTTTAGTTTAAATGCACAAGTTATTACATTGTAGAATTGGAAACCTTATGTGTAATATGCTTTAATAAAGATAGTTGATTAAATCTAACTAGATATTTATAACCGACAGGAGCTAAAATTTAAATACAAGGATAAAATTGTATAAGATAGTGTGAAGATAAAGATTCCCTTGCATTGGGCTTGATTGTTGGCGGCTATATGGACATGTCTATAAAATTTTCTTGGCAACAGTACAGAAGGGAGTTAGCAGGGCTGTCTTCTAGGATGCCATTTGTTGATGATCTTCCCTCCAAGCTCCAGCTAGGTCTGATACTGCTTGGCTTTAGGATCAGCCAAGATCAGATATGTTTTGCTATTTGGTATGTCATGGTACAGAAGCCCTAAATAGTGTATACTACCATTCAGTCTCACAAAGCTGAAAATAGAAAATATTGGAAATATAAATAAAGTTACCTCAACTTTGTAAAAATGAATATCCATTAAATTCTTGTAGATATCCATTAAGTGTTGGGGGAACTAATATTTTTCCAACTCCTGGCTAGGAGCAGAGTGTTTTTTCCTTAAACAAACCTGTGGAACAAACTTACAGTTCATTGCTGTATAAACAATTTGTATGGATAGCTACCTATTTATCAATAAAATCCTACCAATTTTAAATTTCTTATTTAATAAGGTTGTTCAGTGCCATGGCAGTTAAGCCAGAATAGGCTATTATTAACATTTTTTTTGCTTTTAATACAGTCTTAGTTGGGAAAGGAACATTTGTCAGCAGTTTATATCTCTATGCTTTATGGAGCAGAAAGATGATTCATTTGTAATGATATACTAGATAATTTACCCAAATGCTATAAAAGTTGATTAATAGTTGATTGTATCCTTGTGCCTTTTCTCCTTGTCTTGGTTTTAGAGACTACGATGAAAGAATGCTTATGAGACCAGGATCCAGTTCTATCTTGTCAACCAGAGCTCGGCCAAATCGTCCCCTTGAGCTCAGTGCATCTTCTCTGTCCTACTGTGCACAGTCGGCGAGGAGGCGTAACCCCCCACCACGTACCCTGCATCCTATCAATGCCAGCCTTTCTCGCTCAGGAACCCCACGACCCTTAGATGATGTCATCAGGGGAACGCGACTGTATGTTGAGATATAAAATTAGTTGAATTCCTTCCTTCCGCTATTATTTGTTGACTGATTTGGTAAATTTATGGAGCCACCTATCTCATATACATGACTTGGAGTGGCGTACAGAGTTATCAAACACAAAATGACACAACCAAATAGCCAAAACACCACCAAGCTTTTACAAATTATTTAAAAAGATATGGAACTAACGTGTAGAAATTGGAAATGGTGTAGATGAACAATAAAATATGAGGAAAAAAAGGAGAGGAAAAGGGAAAAAAATGAATGTAACTTGAGCCATGTCTATAATAGGGCATATTTTTAAAAGGGGTGAAGGTGAATCTATAATCAAGGAAAATTGGTGTTATTAAGACCAGAAATAGGATTAAATTGCACAAAATACGCTTCCCAAAGTTATGTAGAAACCAAATAGAAAAGTAAAAATGTAAGCTAACCTACCTGCAAAGTACTCCAGATTCCAAGTATTGTGCAATTAGAATTAAATTACTATTATTGTTTAGTACCATCAAGAATAAAATCTGATTGGATTTTATCTTGATTTCCCCCCCTTCATAATACTTGTTGCTCTTCCATGTTTTGTCCTAAAGCTTTTTTATTAGCTTCTTTTAAAGCTTCTAATAGGTTTTATTAGAAAACATATAAGGCTGCCCAACTCACAGTGACTCTGAGCAGCTTATAGAAATAAAACTCACCCTCCTGGCGACAACCATCAATGATAGCTGCTTTTTTAACCTCTGGCAGTGAGGGAATATATCGTGCAGTAAAGAGGTGCAAAGGAATAGCAGGTTTAGAGCCTGCTTTGAGCTCAGTGTTTGAACTAAGAGATAGGATTGTAGGAGATAGGCTGCTGAAACCTTGGTTAGTTGCAGCAGCTACATTATCTTCCATTCTCCAGACTCAGAGAGAACAGTAATCATCTCTTGCAGTAATCCAGTATGGATCTAGAAGTATTATAAGTATGACTCCATTGCAACTTGGAAACAGTGATGAATTACATCAGGAGCGTATGGCTTCTGCTCATTGGGTGGATAAATGCCAAAAGCTAAAGAAGGTGATAATAAATGTTGGCCCCACAAATTTCGATTAGAGTTGAAAACACTTTGTTGAATGCTGTAGACAAGGGGTCCCCAACCTTGGCAACTTTAAGACCTGTGGACTTCAACTCCCAGAATTCTCCAGCCAGCCATGCTGACTGGGGAATTCTGGGAGTTGAAGTCCACAGATCTTAAAGTTACCAAGGTTGGGGACCCCTGCTGTAAACTTCAGAAGCAAAGCATGTCTCACTTTTTTTTTTTTTTTTTGCCTGTTCTTTGCATCTGAATTATGGTACTCCTTTCAGGCAACGTAAGGATGGATGACTTATTTATTTTTATTTCAGTAAAATTAGACTAACTAAAATTCATCTTGGTGCATTTGAATAATCTTGTACATATTTGAAACAGATGAATGCTAATATAAAAAGCGAGCACCCGGAAGCGAATTGCAAGAGTACCCAGGTGACCCACAGAGATTCACTTGGAAGATTCACTTGGAGACTTTAGACTCTCTTTTTCAGCATAACCTATCACACCGGATTGTTAATTTGCAGAGAATTAGGAGGAGGAAGTGCTGTGCATATCAACTTCCGCTCTGAGCAAAGGGCAAGATGGAAATCAAATAAGTAAAACCATCCCGTCATTACTTAGTTATGAAAGTAAAAAAAATAGAGGGTTTTAACTTTCCTGTAGATCAGGGTTTCTCAATCTTGGCAACTTTTATTTATTTACTTGTATTTCATGTTTCTAAACTGCCCTCCTCTCTCAAACTCCACGCACCTTAAAAGTTGCTGAGGTTGAGAAACACCGTTGCAGATAATTGTTACGCTTTTTGCAAACAATTTTGTTCTTAAGTTAGGGGGAAAATTGATTATGACCACTTAGAATTATGGTTTTATGTAGTACTAGAACGGGTGGGAAACCTTGGCTCTTTTATGACTTGTGGACTTCAACTCCCAGAATTCCTGAGCCAGACAAGGTTCCCCACCCCTGTACTAGAAAGAAACCTTGATAAAATCATGATACTGAGAGTCGTGGCATAAGAGATGGGTGGCAAGCAAATTTCATAAATATATAAACAACACCCATTTTTCATCTCCACTGAAATGCACCTAATGTGGAGTTCACCACTTGCTTAGTCTTAACTGTTCCCAGGCCATCAGGCAAACAGTGCTTCAACTACCGTTGTCGATTGCATCATTTAAAGAAGTTGGTGTCAGCCTTATGGAATTGGACAGTTTGTAAGAACTGCTGTTTTTTCCCCAGCTCTGCTGCAAATGAGCAGCTGTCATCATCACCTTCTCCAATGCCATTAAGCAGAAATAATCTCCTGCCTCCTATTAGTACCATAGAAGGGACAGAACATGTAGTATCCCAAAAGCAAATGGTAAGTCAGCTGCTTTTTTTTTAGTTTCTTGTTGCCCCTGTGTAGATTATCTCTGATAAAAAAAAAAGAATGTAACATTTTAAAATTACTTTTGAGTTTTAAATTACAACGTTTTCATTAGTGGCTTTCAGGGATTTTTTTTTCTACAAATACTCATTGAAATATGCTAACAAAAGCCTAAAATAATGGGATGTATTATCATTGAGAGATGCTATAGGACAGACGCGTCATCCGGAAGCTGCGCAACCGTCCCGATACGTTGCGCGACGTCATGTGACATCGCGAGTTTCACATGTCTGCTATAGGAGGTAGATGATCTAGAAATTGAACAATAGTGATCTTGTTTGGGAATTAGGTGGAGTTCAACTCAGCTGTCCAGTAAGGCTGATTGCTGTGATTCATGACAACACTTGTATTTCTTGTATTATGTATACAGACACTTCCAATTTTTCACTTTATGTGGAACTACAATATCTCTTAAATAAGGCTTTTAAACTTCATAGGCATCACTGAACCTGGGCCAAGATCATCACAACACCTACATCCCAAATTCTATATTTTGGGTTAAATCCAATTGGTAGGAAAGCTGCATTAAATATTCCTATACACCCTCTCTTTAGCCAAGCATCTGAGAGTTAGAACTGTTTATATAAATGATGCTTGTTTCCAATTTTTTTAATAGCTCTTTTGGATATGAAACCATTTTTTTCTCTTCATGTTGCAGAAATCCCGGGTAAATGTTAACCGGGCTCGAAGTGCAATAGCAGATGACGTCAGCCATCAGCCGGTTCATGAGAAATTTTTATTACCTGAGAGTTTTTCCAGGCCTAATACGTCACATGCATTTTGGGTAAGGTGTAACAAAATTGCATTCATACTAGAATAGAGTTCCTTCTTTTGGAGGCCTCTCAGGAAAATGCCAATATGTATAGGTTGTCAGAGGTCTGAAGGGAGAGTATGTGCAATATTTAATGCAAGTACAGGTCGTCCTCAACTTATGACCACAACTGAGTCCAACATTTCTGTTGCTAAGTGAGACATTTGTGTTAAGTGAGTTTTGCCACATTCTACGACTTTTCTTGCTGCAGTTGTTAAGTGTTCAGTTAGCCACATAGTTAAGTGGCTAAGTGAATCTGACTTTGCTTGTCAGAAGGTTATGAAAGGTGGTCACATGACCCAGGGGCACTGCAACCATCATAAATATGTTGCCAAGCGTCTGAATTTTGATCCTGTGACCACTGGGATGCTACAACAATCATAAGGGTGAAAAAACGGTCACAAGTCATTTTTTTCAGTGCCGTTGTAACTTCAGTTACTAAATGAACTGTTGTAAGTCAAGGACTACCTGTTAACTCTTCATGCAACCTTAACAGGAAATGTCCCAGATCAAGCAGAGAGATTTATTTGCATCCAAATAAATACCAGTATGTTTTTCCTTTGGAGAGTAACCTGGAGACCTACTTCTATGCATTTAGGATGGGTTGGAACCATGAAAATTCTGCTGAATATTTTGGATTTGTATGATTTGATCCAGGACCTGATGCAATAATTTTATTTGAACCTTTTAGCCAGAATCACAATATCGTCGTTCTTGCACTGTTATTGATTATGCTAATCAGCCACGAAATAATAAAGGATCTGCTGGTACAGGTAGGTTGATAATTAATTACTTTTTTAAAATGACGGTTTAATGTAGAACAATTAACACAGAGACTTCAATACTGGAATCTTTATTATTCGACAGATCCTGTCAACATAGGTGTCATGGGAACCAGTTTAGGGATATCTAGCTCTTCCTATATTAATTCTTTCCACCACCAGCCTCTTGGTCATTTTCTTGATGAAGATGAGGAAGATAAAGATGATCATCCTCCTCTGGGTAAGAAGTAAAGAAACAGATTTTGGAATGTACATCATCTGTTTGATTGCAAGTCATAAAAAAAATTGGCATCTTTTTGGAAATGTGTTTTGTCTTTTTTGCCTAAAGTTTATTTCTTAAGCTGGAATAACATTTTAAATCTCATTCTGGACACATTCCAGGGTTTGTTCCCATTCAGTTTATTCCGTCAGTTTAACAAAAGAGGGTAGCAGCCAGAGTGTAATTTCAGAAAGACAAATTGTAACCTGTCCTGCTGGGTTATGTTATGCCACATAAGAATAAAAACCACAGACAGATGATAAGTAGACTTAGCTCAGTCGCTAGAACCTGAATATCAGAAACGATTCTTATTCAAACACAAACTAGTTCTGGTTTTAATTCTTGACAAAACGCGTCTGGGTGGTTTAGCAGAGAAACTTGGTTCACACGAGATGTGGTCTTGTGCAAAAGGCTGATACAGATGCTCGCTTGAAAAATCTACAACGGGTTTATTGTCTTGATGTCTTGCAGACGGTAATGATGTTTTTTTACAAGTACAAAGTAGACTTGAATTGTGTAGTTACTTTCAAGCCTTATCTCATTCTTGCTTAGTAGGTCTTCAGTTATATGGTTCTGTAAGAACTCACAGTCAAGCTGGATCACGAAACAAACAAGGATTATAAGCCATCCATCTCCAAGAGGGAGACTCTACTGAAGCTTTTGAAAGCAGTATTAAACGACAGCAATATCAAATCCGTTTACAGAAGAATTTGAAATTTTTCTTTAGAAGAGTCTTATTTTTGTATAACTGCCAAAGACTACATTTTTGCATGAGAATTTTGTACCAGCAGAAACTGTCACCCTCTTTTTTTATGGAGCACTAAAAGTTTGTGTTCTGTGGAACTCCACGATCATGCTGTTGGTATGTTCCGTTACAAAACGTCTGGCTGAAGAATGCAGTGGCAATACTGGTTAAGATTCAATGACTTGTGAATTATTGATACTTAATAGCAATATGTTTAGCAATATTATTTACAATGATATTAAATTTGATTATTGCTTGGCCTGCACCTCCAGTAGTTTCCCTAAATGTTTAAACAGTTGAAGGTTATCATTGCTAGTTCACGTATTTGGAAAAAGTTGGTATTTGAAAGGTGACCAGGATTAAACACAGTATATTTGAATTAATTTATGTATCTAAATGCAGGATACCATTATTTCCCAATTAAATCCATACATGTTTAATCACTTTATAATAATGCTAACTTTGGCTAAGATTGTAAGGCACTGCTTTAGTTGTGTATTCTTCAACTGTAGTCAATACATAATATCCTTTTTAAGTAAATGAAAAAGTTTGGTAAAAACTTTTAAGAAACTTTTTCACCATGTAGTCAAATTTAACAGTTTAGGGTTTTCTTGTTGGGAAGACAGAATATTTTCTACATTTTGTAGGAGAAAGCCTGGTGAGGTAATAATCTAGATAGATAAAAACATAGCAACCTGAATATTGTGTTTAATGTCTAACATAATTTTGATGTAATTCGACAAAGACTAACTAGTTAAGATGAACTAGTAAATGCAAACCATTAACTGCTGAAGCTATGTATAAAATAAAGGTAACTTTGCATTTTCCCTGATACCATGTGAGAGATGTAAAAGAAACAAGATAGGGAAAGAGACATATTAAGTTGTAAAATGGAGACTATTTTGTATGCAAATAAAAACATTTTCTAGACTGTATTTGAGTGGAAATTAAATATCAGAGCTGAGGCCTACCTCCTGGATTTAAAAGTGGTAGAAATTGGAAATGGAAAAATAATTTCCAGAATATTTTAAAATTTTTCATTCTATTTTTTTTCCACCAAAGAGCTAAAGGTGGGTAAGTATGCTATGTAGTTTTAACTTCAAGGCAATCCTGTGTAACAGGGTAGGCTGAGAACAACTGGCTCAAGGTCATTCAGAAAAGTTAGTATGTATGTATGTATGTATGTATGTATTTGTATAGCCACTCATATATGTGATTCTGAGCAGCTTATAGTTAAAAAGCACAAAACAATACAACAAAACAACCAAAAATTGTAACAAAAATCATTAAAAACTTTAAAAACTATTTAAAAAACAAACCATAATTTACCAGCAATCACATTTGTTTCCCTAGCAATACAGCCACTTTGTAGACTCCATACACACGTTACCAGATCCCCAGGCCAGGCAGCAAAACCACATTTTCTGACTTTTCCAGAAGACCAGCGAGGTTGGGTCCAATCTGACATCAGGCTCAGTGATGTTCCATAGCACAGGGCTTTTCAACCTTTTCAGATTGTACCACTTTTAGGACATGACAATATTTGAGTACCACCAGTGCTTAGCAAGGTGTCAAAAACTTGATGACTAAAAAAAAGGGGGGGATTTTGGATTTTACTGATTAGATTCATTTGTTGTTATAGAAATGGCTAGTTTATAATATGGAAAAGTACAAAGTTGAGGTTCAATGTTAATGCTTCCTTCTACTGCAACAGAGGAAGTATGTTCTTTTTCCCTTCTCCCCCTCACTTCCCCCCCCTTTTTCCTCCCCACTGTGTCCTACTATTTGCTTTTGTATTTTTGTATTTTATTCTATAATCTAATAAAATATTACAAACTGTAGAAAAAAAGTAAAAAAGTACCACTTTTAATTTCTTCGGTGGCTGTTCCTTTGCTGAATCACTTTCCCTTTGCACTGACAAATGTATGATGAATTTATCCATGTTTATTAATATGCACCACTACCAGCTAGTTCAGGGGTCTTCAAACTTGGCACTTTTAAGACTTGTGGACTTCAACTCCCAGAAATCCTCAGCCCTCATGGCTGGTTGAGGAATTCTGGGAGTTGAAGTCCACAGGTCTTAAAGTTGAGAAGTTTGTAGACTCCTGAGCTAGCTGGTTTGCCCTTCTGAGCTCTTCCAGTGTAGTAAGAATGCACCCCCCCCCCCAATCCCTTCCCTGTACCCTTAAAGACACAGGAATCAAGTGCAAAGCAAGAAAATAAAGAAACACAAACTCCGTTTTTTTTCTCTTTAAGCTGCCTCAGGCGTGTCACGTGTCACAATGTTGCAATGCTAGACTGAAAGGCTCTGGCAATTGTGAAGCTTTAGCTTTAAATTAAGCCTGTTTACCTTCAAAGAAAACTTTCTAAAAGCCACAGACAGGCTCAATTAAAGGGGGTAAAACTAATTACATTTGTTTAAAGGGATTAAACCTTTCTTGTTGTCTTTTTTCCCCTTCCCCCACCCAAATCACGTTCTTTTATAGCCTCTCCTCTCTTCCCCCCCCTTTCTTCAGTTCACCTCCAGCTCCCAGCTGCTTCTGGAAGCGCCAATCAGCTGGACCCAATCAGCTGGAGCCCTGCCGGCTCCTGGGGCTTCTGCCATGCCCAGATACTCTTGCAGCTGCAGCTGCCTCTCCCTCAGGCTTGGCTCGTTTTGGCTCATTCCCCTCCCCTGCTACACTTGGCTAGCAATCGCGTACCACTTGCCATGTGGCAAAGTACAAGTGGTACGCGTACCACCGGTTGAAAAGCCCTGCCATAGCGGGAGGAGGGGGGTGCCACAGCAGAAAAGGCTCTCCTCTTGGGACCCATCAGATGACATTGCTTTGGATGAGGTCCCAACATCGCCTCCTTCCTGCTGGACCTGAGTGGATGTGATTGGGAAGAAGCAACACCTCAAATATACTTCTGTCTCTCTGATGTAATGTTACAGATGAACGTGGCTAAAGAATACTTGCTGCTCTTGGAGTTCCTTTAATAATGGCATCAATATTGTCTTAATTTTCTGCTAGAGCCATCAGGGCATTTTCATTTGTTGGTATTGCGCCTCCCATACAATCAAGCAGCAGGATTAGCCTGCTGACTCAGATCTTCTGAAGAAATCCTGACTTCCCCAGTCACACTTAACAATAACAATGTAGTAGTTTTATCAATATTTTACAGCAAATAACCAGACTATTTCCTCCTCTATTATAAAATGTTATGGGCAAAAATGGGTTATTTTATGGCATTTTTGGAGGCTCCCTCAACAGGAAAAATTGGTCACAGTCCCACTTTACTTAGCAATAATGCTTTTATGGATTTTATCAAGCTCTCGTTTGCAATTTTTCGGATTTTGATCCCTAAACTGGCTTCCTTTTTCCGAGTTGTGCATGTTGGTTTCCTTCACCACAAAGCAGACATACAAAAATATGTGTTGCTTAGGAAGAACAAATTGCCTGAATAACATATTAAAGCAGCATTGCCTCTCCTATCAAGAAACGGAAGCTGATTTTTTTTTCCAGGAAGG
Source organism: Azemiops feae (assembly GCA_023970755.1). Taxonomy (NCBI): domain Eukaryota; kingdom Metazoa; phylum Chordata; class Lepidosauria; order Squamata; family Viperidae; genus Azemiops; species Azemiops feae. The sequence continues at coordinate 843,109 of JALGBA010002262.1, read as the reverse complement.
GGCAGTAAGAAAATGAGTTTATGCACAATATTAAGCCACTCTTTCAATTGTAGTTTTATGAGAAAGAAAATTAGGTTTCATACAATAAATAAGCCATACATCTTTTACTACCTATAAATTTTGCTAAAAACTAAATGGATAGGGGAAATAATGCATCTGGTTGAGGAATACAATGGATGCAGATACTTACTCTCAAGAAATGGAAGAAACACCTATGCTTTTGGAATATATCGAGTCTGCTTTTGTGCTGTCTCAATGGTTAGGAAACTTTGCCACTGAAATTTAGTAATGTGCTCAGTTTGATTACAGCCCTGGGAATCCAAGTCACATGGGTCTATGCACATAACTCTTGTTTTCCTCTCCATATCTAATGTTCTCAGGATTGGGGTTAGTATGTTTGTTGTGTTATGACTATTTGTTTTAATCTGAGCTGTTACTTTTGCTGCTATTATATAGTCTGATATTGAAGGTCATCCAGAGTCTATTAGATAGGGTAGCTATAATAAATAATTCTGTTTAAAAATCAGAATTAATTTCTATGCTCACATTGGCTGTAGTTTGGAAAGCTGACTTCATTTTGAGTAGCTGACCTGTTGATTATGCAATCTTCCAGTGCATTGTTTTTGCTTTTACAACAGCTCTCATTCCTATATTGCTCTCAACCTGCAAGACTATCCTATTTTACAGTAACAGTTTTGCCTCATGTTTGTATTTGCTGGGCATATTTTTGCCTTATGCTTATAAAGAGATATTGGAAGAGATATAATTAGAAAGATAAGTATTACTTTTCCCATCCCAGCCAACCTGGGTTTGAGCATGTCAGACTGGTTGGATATGGGTTGCCACAGCCAGCATTTCTTCCAGAATGGAATTTGAGAGGTAAGATATTTAAAGACTGATCCCCAGCTGTAATCATACATAATAAGCCAGAAGGATAATGCCCACTCTTCTTTAAGTCAGATGTATTCAGAGAATTCATGCTCTTGCAAACACTGGTACAATTGCATGTTAATTGCTTTAAAGAAGTTTTCTCTTCCAGATCTCAATCTCACTGCATTAAAGTTAGTAAAGATTTCAGTTCACGTAGCACTATTAAAATTACTTGTAGAGTTGTTAGAAATGTTTAAAATATATAGTTCTTATGTATGCATACGAACTACCATCATTTTGGACTCAAGGCACTGTCCTTTACCTACTGTATCTGTGAAAAGTTGACTTAACAATACATCATTTCAAAATGTTTCCAAATACCTGTAAGTTTCACCTATAAAGTTTTTGGTACACTTCTGAAAACAATTTAAATTTAACAATTTGCTCATTTTTTTTAATTTTAAAGGTTTTACATTCAACTCAACAGGTGAACAATATTATTCTACAGAAATATAGTATAGTAAGGATTTGATCAAGTTTTCTGTGCAGAAAGGCTGTTCCTACAAAAAGTTCACAGCTATTTTGCTGGAAATTTGCTAATTGTATCTAAAATCCTGCTGCACGTTTTGTTTTACATCAATTAACTGCTGAAAGTGTGCTGCGAATTAGGGGTAAATGAAAATCATTTATAGAATCAGTCATTTTTTAGCAGTTGCTTTCTTTCTTCCTTTTATGGGTTTGTTTGCATACTTTGCTTCCATCCGAGCCAGAAAACCTTCCATTTCCTTTTTTCGACTATCTATTCTGCTCTGTTAAATGGAATAAAAACAAGTTGGTTAAAAAAGCAAAATATTAGCTTTTATTATAAAAAGCATTTCAGCTTCTCCTCATTTAACAACTACCTGAGATAGTGACCATTTGCAAATATGGTAATAAATGGTAGTAAAAATATTAATTTTCTTAGTAATGTGCACTTACACCAACCTTTTGCACCTGAGAATATACTCTGAGTGAGAGCAACACTGGCATAATGCACTGCAGAACTTTATCTGAATGAGACAGTAGCAACCAGCAATCTTTACAGTATCTCTCTCAGTCACATATTTGCTTAGCTACCACTTTGCTTAATGACAAAGTTAATTGAACAGATTGGGGTCATTACATGAGGGTGTACACTTTATCAAAATAATTCAGAAACTACAATAGCATCTATGTTAAAGTATTTAAAATAACATATGCAGACTTAAAATAAGTTTGTTGAATCAAAACTACTGTTTAAAAATTACAATGGAAGTAACTGTAACATCTATGAGCTACTGTTACCAAGATGCCTATTAATTAAATATGCTACAAAGATCAGAAACAGATTCCCAGGAGATTATTGCTGTGTTTTGTATAGGAAAATAACAGTCAATTTGGAACCTCTAACATATATCAAGAAGTAAAATCCTTTGTCCCAATGCAAGTCACTGTATGCTAAATTTTGACATTTTATGAACTCTTTGATCAGTTTAGAAAAGTTTTTTCCCCAAGGATCTTTAAGCATCTTTTCATAATCTTACTTGAATTAGTACTTTCAGATCATCATCTCCTTCACCAAGTCCCATTTGTTCCCTGGATTCTTCTGCCTCTTTAGCTTCCTTTTCTGCCTGAAACAGCAACAATACTGAAATGAACTATCAAGTTCTTTCCTAATCCAAACCACCACTGCAATTTATTTAGCATTTAAGGAAATATTCCCACAGCAACCATTCTTTGAGTCAAGGTGGCCAAAGCCATGCAGGAACTTATAATAAAGTGAGGACCTGGGCCTGAAATCCCAGGAATAAATCCAAAACCTTAATAACTGTTTTAATAAAAATCTTCAAATAAACACATGTGTATTCTGTATATGTTACTGACTACTAACTTTAGATTATTTTCATAGCTTTAGAATTTTTTTCCCTAAAAATCACTAGAATGTAAGATAATACAAAAGATAAGGGAATTAGTAACTTTCAAAAATTCCACCTTGATTTAAAATATGAGGATTAAAGATGTAAAGATAAATGGTAGATGCTATATACCAGGGGTCTTCAAACTTGGCCCTTTTATGACTTGTGGACTTCAACTCCCAGAATTCCTCAGCAGCATGCTTGGCTGAGGAATTCTGGGAGTTGAAGTCCACAAGTCATAAAAGGGCCAAGTTTGAAGACCCCTGCTATATAAACTGATATATTTAGAATTATATTTAGTGTTACAAGCTTTATTAATAAATCTTATCACCAGTTAAACATACCCTTCTTTTTCTTGCATTTATCTTTCTCTTAGACTCATTTACAAAGGATTTATAAGATGAAAGTTCTCCAGAATCAATAGCATGTTGAATAATCTGTCTTATTCTTGGTTCATCTGTATAATCAACACATAGCACAGAGTCCATGATTTTGTCCATATCGCCTTTAAAGTCTTCATATGCAGCTTTAATGTCCTCCAGCTCTTCTGTGGAATATTTGTATTTCTTTTCAAAATCTTCAATATCTTTTACAGTTATCTAGTTGATTAAAAAAAAATTTTTTTTTACAAGCTTAAGTTAGAAATACTTTTTCCCATTCCTACATTCACTATTATTTAAAAGGTTTTTCTTTTCCTATCGTTCAAGCTCATCTGAACCGAATCTTTATGAAATAAGAAGGTATTCTGCATGTGGAGTCTGGAGCCAGAGAAGACAGTCTCAATTTAAGTAAAATCAGCAATTTATCTAGTTCAGCAATGTAACCAATGCTTGGAAGCAGTTCCTGTGAGCTTTGAGCTGAATATTTTCCAGTTCTATTTGGAGATTCTAGTGTGAAGTCTGGGAAGTTCAGATGCAAGACCCATGTTCATTAGTAACTTCAGGATTTTTAGGGTTCAGAGTAAAAAAGTATAAGTTACTTGTATTTTGGCAAGAATGGATTTAAAAATTAATATTTTCTGCTATTTGTACAAAATTCCAGAATTATCAGAACTGCTTCTCTTTAATTATAGCTTTCACTAAGCCTTCTTTATTAAATTTGTTTGCTGCCCATGTCGGGAACAATGAAGTAATAAAAAAAAAAGCCTAGCAACCGGCTTTAGATATGATAAGAGTCCATCATAAAATGATGTATTATACAAAACTTACACAATCGTAACATATACAAAATATTATCCTGGAAATAATTCTGGCAATTCAGTTATATAGTTAGTATACAGTTAAAAAAACAACCCACTTTTTTGAATAGCAACCTCCAATATTCGTCCCAGTTACGATCTTGGGTCAACACAGTTGATTCCTCATCCACGATCCCTTGTTGATCGTATAACGCCCGCTGTTCCTCATCACTCAGTACTGCGTACACCTTGCCGAGGATCTAGGAGGATACCAGACAAATAATCCAATAAATGGCCTGCTCCCTTCCTCTTGCCTTTTCCAAAGGGCCTATTTTAGGATAAGGAACGTTACATTATCATAATTTTTCCTAATAGTAAAGTAGTAAAACTACTGAAAAGTTTTATCATTTTGTAAGTACAGTAAATTGGGGCCACTCTAAGCAGAATTTAAACTCTTTTTAAAACAAAACAACTGAATCTTCAAAATATATTGTTCTTTAGATGTATAAACTTTTTATAAAAATAACAATTTATTCACTGCAAGCAGATTTATGCTGCTTCAATTGACTCTAAGCAGCCCACAATTCATAGCCAAACATCAAAACCACAGGACTGTAATACTGTAATTAGACAGGACAGGCCACCATAAGAATCTTGTGAAAAGTCAAATTTTGTTTCCCTTTGCTTATATGGGGTTGGGGGAGGGGGTTCAGGAAGCATAAATGTCTACGTTTAGTTTATGATTGAGAGGCAGAGCCCTGCAAATCACTATAGCAGGTAGAAGTCAAAAACAGGACGCAAGACAAGTTACCAAAACTTTTGTTTTTAAAATTAACTTGTGGGATGGACAGGCAAGAAACCCCCGGAGGACATGCTTCCTGTTTCATTCAAATAAGAATGTTTTTATGGGTCTGAAACGATTCCACCACCAATTGGGCATATCTGGGATACTTCTGCCCACCCACGTTCCTCTTCTTTTATGCCATAAGCTTGGAATGACACAAAGGCTGGAGCCCCATCTCCAGTTTTTCCTTCCCCCCCCCCCAAGCCCTGGGAGGTTACATCAAGCCAAGATAGCCCAAGAATGTCAGTTAAAAGTTTAGTGACACAACAAGAACCTCAACAAGGCTAATTGCCACACTACAATAGTGGCCCAAATTGTGGAAACCTTTTGGGAAAAGTGTATTTTTGAGGTTTGATGGCTAATAACACCACTTTGTTTTGGAGTAGTACCATAAAATTATATATCAATGGAAAGATAATTTAATCAAGAATGCAATGCAATAACCTTTATGAAGGATTTGCTATTAGAATAGCAGTTATAAAGAAGAAAAGTGAAACACGTAGAAAAAATGAGATATACAAAAATTGTTGTTGTTAGTTGCAAAGTCGTGTCTGACCCATCGCGACCCCATGGACAACGTTCCTCCAGGCCTTCCTGTCCTCTACCATCTTCTGGAGTCCATTTAAGCTCACGCCTACTGCTTCAGTGACTCCATCCAGCCACCTCATTCTCTGTCGTCCCCTTCTTCTATTGCCCTCTATCTTTCCCAGCATTAGGCTCTTCTCCAGTGAGTCGTTCCTTCTCATCAGGTGGCCAAAGTATTTGAGTTTCAACTTCAGGATCTGGCCTTCTAAAGAGCAGTCAGGGTTGATCTCCTCTAGGACTGACAGGTTTGATCGCCTTGCAGTCCAAGGGACTCGCAGGAGTCTTCTCCAGCACCATAGTTCAAAGGCCTCAATTCTTTGGAGCTCAGCCTTTCTTATGGTCCAACTTTCACAGCCATACATTGCAACTGGGAAAACCATGGCCTTGACTATACGTACTTTTGTTGGCAGGGTGATGTCTCTGCTTTTTAGTATGCTGTGTAGATTTGCCTTAGCTTTCCTCCCCAGGAGCAAGCGTCTTTTAATTTCTTGGCTACAGTCCCCATCTGTGGTGATCTTGGAGCCCAGGAAGATAAAATCTGTCACTACCTCCATTTCTTCCCCATCTACTTGCCAGGAATTGAGAGGGCCGGATGCCATGATCTTGGTTTTCTTAATGTTGAGTTTCAAGCCAATTTTTGCACTCTCCTTCTTCACCCGCATCAAGAGGCTCTTTAGTTCCTGTTCACTTTCTGCCATTAGAGTGGTATCATCTGCATATCTTAGGTTGTTGATATTTCTCCCGGCAATCTTAATTCCAACTTTTGATTCATCTAGCCCTGCCTTTCTCATGATGTGCTCTGCATATAAGTTAAATAGGCAGGGCGACAGAATACAGCCTTGCCGGACTCCTTTGCCAATTTTGAACCAATCAGTGGTTCCGTGTCCAGTTCTCACTGTTGCTTCTTGACCCGCATATAGGTACTCCCATCTCTTTAAGAACTTGCCACAATTTGTTGTGATCCACACAATCAAAGGCTTTAGCATAGTCAATGAAGCAGAAGTAGATGTTTTTCTGGAACTCCCTAGCTTTCTCCATGATCCAGCGTATGTTGGCAATTTGATCTCTAGTTCCTCTGCCTCTTCGAAATCCTGCCTGTACTTCTGGAAGTTCTCGATCCACATACTGCTGGAGTCTAGCTTGTAGGATTTTACTTTACTTACTTGCATGTGAAATGAGTGCAATGGTGCGATAGTTTGAACATTCTTTGGCATTGCCTTTCTTTGGAATTGGAATGTAAACTGACCTTTTCCAATACTGTGGCCACTGTTGAGTTTTCCAAATTTGCTGGCAAATTGAGTGTAGCACTTTTACTGCATCGTCTTTTAAGATTTTGAATAGCTCAGCTGGAATACTGTCACCTCCACTAGCTTTGTTGTTGCTCAACTTTCCTAAGGCCCATTTCACGTCACATTCTAGGATGTCTGGCTCGAGGTCAGTGACCACCTCATCGTGGTTATCAAGGATGCTAAGCTTGTTCTTATATAGTTCTTCTGTGTAATTTTGCCATCTCTTCTTAATCTCTTCTGCCTCTGTTAGGTCCCTGCCATTTTGGTCCTTTATCATGCCCATCTTTGCATGAAACGTTCCCTTCATATCTCCAATTTTCTTGAAGAGATCTCTGGTTCTCCCTATTCTATTGTTTTCTTCTATTTCTTTGCACTGTTCATTTAAGAGGGCATTATCTCTTCTAGCTATTCTCTGGAATTCTGCATTCAATTGGGTGTATCTTTCTCTTTCTCCCTTGCCTTTCGCTTCCCTTCTTTCCTCAGCTATTTGCAAAGCTTCCTCAGACAGCCATTTTGCTTTCTTGCATTTCTTTTTCTTTGGGATGGTTTTAGTTGCTACCTCTTGTACAATGTTGTGAACCTCCGTCCATAGTTCTTCAGGCACTCTATCAGATCTAATTCCTTAAATCTATTTGTCACCTCTACTGTATATTCATCAGGGATATGATTTAGTTCATACCTGAGTGGCCTAGTGTTTTTTCCTACTTTCTTCAATTTAAGCCTAAATTTTGCAACGAGAAGCTCATGATCTGAGCCACAGTCAGCTCCTGGTCTTGTTTTTACTGACTGTATAAAGCTTCTCCATCTTTGGCTGCAGAGCACATGGTCAATCTGATTTCTGTGTTGACCGTCTGGTGATGTCCATGTGTAGAGACGTCTCTTGGGTTGTTGGAAAAGAGTGTTTGCTATGACCATCGTATTCTCTTGACAAAATTCTATCAGCCTGTGCCCTGCTTCATTTTGTACTCCAAGGCCAAACTTGCCTGTTATTCCAGTTATCTTTTGGCTTCCTACTTTAGCATTCCAATCCCCCATGATGATAAGGACATCATTTTTTGGTGTCGATTCTATAAGGTGCTGTAGGGCTTCATAGAACTGGTCAATTTCATCCTCTTCAGCACCAGTGGTTGGGGCATAGACTTGGACTACTGTGACATTGAATGGTTTGCCTTGGATTCGAACTGAGATCATTCTGTCATTTGGGGGATTGTATCCCAGTATTGCTTTTCCTACTCTTTTATTGACTATGAAGGCTACTTCATTTCTTGTGAGGGATTCTTGCCCGCAGTAGTATACCTGATGGTCCCCTGAATTAAATTCACCCATTCCTGTCCATTTTAGTTCGCTGATTCCTAAGATGTCGATGTTCAGTCTTGTCATCTCTTGTTTGACCACGTCCAGTTTGCCTTGATTCATGGATCTTACATTGCAGGTTCCTTTGGAGAAAAGATCTTTACAGCATCGGACTTTCCTTTCACCACCAGATGCATCCACAGCTGAGCGTCCTTTCGGCTTTGGCCCAGTCACTTCACTCTTTCTGGCGCTACTAGTACTAGCCCTCTGCTCTTCCCCAGTAGCATATTGGACACCTTCTGACCTGAGAGACTCATCTTCCAGCGTCATATCTTTTTGCCTTTTGGTACTGTTCATGGGGTTTTCATGGCAAAGATACTGGAGTGGGTTGCCATTTCCTTTTCCAGTGGATCACATTTTGTCAGAACTTTCTGCTATGACCTGTCCATCTTGGGTGGCCCTCCACGGCATAGCAGCTCATAGCTTCATTGAGTTATGCAAGCCCCTTCACCACAATAAGGCAGTAATCCATGAAGGAGATACAAAAATTATCACCATAGAAAAAATGAGATATACAAAAATTATCACGTCAGTTAATACTTACAGTAACATGAATTTTAGCCCAGTTTAGTCTTTTCAACCTTTGTTTGAGAAATAAAAGTGGCTTTTTTCGTGGAATTCTAGATTTTAGGCCAAATTCCTGCAGTCTGCGCCGAACAGTCCTTGCACTCAACTTCACATTGCATTGTGCCATTTCATCTTGTATACACCCAGATGATTTTCTTCTGTCACTTAGGCACAGTCTCTTAACTCTTCTATCATCACTTGCTGTTGTGCACCTTTTCCTGCCTTTACCAGTGTGGTTTTGTAGTGACTGAGTCTCCTTATATCTCTTCAAAAACTTAGAAATGCCACCTTTGGTTATGTTTCCACCAATTTTTCTTCTAATTTCTTTATAACTGTAGCCTTGTTCACTTAATAATATTATTTTACATCGCTTTCTGGGCAACCAGTCAACTCTTTGCACCATTACTTTAATTTTATTACATTTTACAAGCTCACTAAATGAAAGAACCCAAAAAAAACCCAACCAATTTGATAGCGATCACATAACACACTGACAAATGTCCTCCTCTCAGCTTCAATACATGATATCAATAACTGAATCCTACTGTGATCTGATTGGCTCATTGCCAAAACAAGATGACACCTGATTGGCTCTCTAAACACTCATGCTCATTGGCTACAATCAGATGAAGGAAAGCTACCTGATATCAACCTAAGCAAGTTGTGCTTCCTTTTTCTGGTTATTTGGCTATAACTTTTCATAGAACACAGATAATTGAACAAACCTTGTTGCATTACATTCTTGATTAAATTATCTTTCCATTGATATATAATTTTATGGTACTACTTCAAAAAAAGTGGTGTTATTAGCCATCAAACCTCAAAAATACACTTTTCCCAAAAGGTTTCCATAATTTTGGCCACTACTGTAGCTATACCTGCAATATTTATTATATTCTCTCCCATTTGTCGTGGGTGTCCTCTTTCTGATGCAGCGACTGGAAATGTTCCACTTGCTAGTTTTCTCTGTCTCAGACAAGGTACTGAGGGCCACACAGTATGGCCTTTGTGGGTTTTGTAGTAGTTGCACTGGCTAACTCACGTGGGTTTTCTTGTATTTTACATCTGCCTTTTTCAAATGTCCTCAGCGCAGAATGGGAAGACACACTAAGCTTTCCAATCGAGTCTCCTCCCTAACCACTGGGTCCGTCCCAGCTTAGCTTTCCCCGAGGTTAGCCAAGGCTGTCGCCTCTTTAAGCAAGTCTAGAGTTCAACTTAAGGCGACCAAATAAAGCTAGTCCTGTGTGTGTGTGTTTGTTTTGTTGCTTAACTTCCCAGTCTAACCTGCAGCCCTGGGATTTCCTGGTCTCCCATCCTCGTACTGGTCCAAACTAACTCCCCCCACCCCCACGGTAAAAGACAAGGCAGGCTCCAGGGGCTGAATCATAAAATAAACAGCCCCCGGAGCTCGGCTCTACCTGGAAATGCCGGGTGGCGCGTTCCTTATCAGCCGGGTCAGCGCGGTCGGGATGCACCCGGAGCGAGACCCTGTGGTAGCCACGGCGGAGCTCATTGGCCAACGCCTCACGCCTCACGCCCAGCACCTGGTACAGGTCGCCCGCACCGAAGGCCTCCCGGCACAACTCGAGCAAACCCATCTTTTCCTCCCGCGAAACAGCCCTGGACTCGCTGGCGCGCACGCGCGATTGCGGCCCCGCTGCCTCTTCCTCCTCCCCGCCCGGCAGCGCGCGCGCCCGGCTTTCCCGCCACTCGTGCCCCTCCCCTTTTACTTTACGGCGCGCGTCAGTAGATGTCGCAAACAAAGGGAGTCAAGGAAATCAAAGGACCGGGAGCGTGAACCGTAGAGATAGGAATGGGTAGAGGCGCGCGTCAGCTACAGGTAGTCCTCGACTTGCAACTACAATTGAGCCCAAAACTTCTGTTGTTGAGACATTTGTTAAGTGGGTTTTGCCCCATTTTACGACCTTTCTTGCCACAGTTGTTAAGTGAATCACTGCAGTTGATAAGTTAAGTAACCTGGTTGTTATGTGAATCTGGCTTCCCTATTGACTTTGTTTGTCAGAAGTTTGCAAAAGGGGATCAAATGACCCCAGGACACTGCAACCATCATAAATATGAGACAGTTGCCAAGTGTCTGAATTTTGATCACAGAATCATGGGGATGGTGCAAAAGGTTGTAACCGTAAAAAGGGTCATAAGTCACTTTTTCCAGTGCCGTTGTAACTGAACGGTCACTAAATGAACTGTTGTAAGTTCAGGACTACTTGTACTCAGTCGATTAGGAGTGATTGTGCTCTGCTTTTTGAGCAATTAATGTGAAGGATGGGTAGGCCGCGCTTACTGTGATTGTCCTGGTTTAGGGCTGCCAGACAAGTTTGCTTGGAAAAAGCCGGATGATCACTGGAGGAGAGCTAAAAGGGAGTTTGCTCACTATAGCTGCTAGGCAGTTTATTTCAGCTTTCTTTTTTCCAACCTGGGGCTGTCCAGGAAGCCCTGCCGGTGCTTTATTCGCTACGGCTTAAAAGTTATTTCCTAAGTAAAAGTATTCAGTACAGGTAGTCCTCGAGTTACAACAGTTCATTTAATGTTTGTTCAAAGTTACAATTGAAAAAAATGACTTATGACACTTACAACCATTGCAGCATCCCTGTGATCATGTGAACAAAATTCAGATGCTTGGCACCTCACTAATATTTGATTGTTGCAGTGTCCTGGGGTCACGTGATCACCTTTTGTGCTCTTCTGATAAAGTCAATGGGGAAGCCAAATTCATTTAATAACCGTTTTATTAACTTAATGGCAGTGATTCATTTAACATCTGTGGCAAAATTCACTTAACAATTGTCTTGCTTAGCAACAGAAATTTTAGGTTCAATTGTGGTTGTAAGTCAAAGACTACCTGTAATTATTTTTCTGGAAATGTCCCTGAGGTGTTTTACAGTACAAAATAAGATTTAGAATCTGGTAAGAAGGTTCAATGATCTTCATTCAGAGCAGCAGCGTAGGGAAATCAGAGATTCTGAATCCAAGCAAAGGTTTGTCTGAAGAGGGCTAGGGCTGCAGCCATCAACTTTGAACTTGAATTTCAGTCTCTTGGTAACTCCGCTTCAAAATGCTTCTCTAACTGCTGAGCCTAGCAAAGCAGTTTAGAACAGTGTTTCTCACACTTGGCAGTTGTGATCTTGAACTCCCAGAATTCCCCAGCTCCTTTCTTAAAAGTTGCCAAACATCTTAAAATTGCTACAGTAGTGGCCAAAATTGTGGAAACCTTTTGGGAAAAGTGTACAGTAGAAATGCCACCTTTGGTTAAGTTTTCACCAATTTTTCTTCTAATTTCTTTATAACTGTAGCCTTGTTCACTTAATAATACTATTTTACATCGCTTCCTGGGCAACCAGTCAACTCTTTGCACCATTACTTTAATTTTATTACGTTTTACAAGCTCACTAAATGAAAGAGAAAAAAAAAACCCAAACTAGATAGCGATCACATAACACTAATATCCTCCTCTCAGCTTCAATACATGACATCAATAACTGAATCCTACTGTGATCTGATTGGCTCATTGCCAAAACAAGATGACACCTGATTGGCTCTCTAGACATTCATGCTCATTGGCTACAATTAGATGAAGGAAAGCTACCTGATATCAACCTAAGCAAGTTGTGCTTCCTTTTTCTGGTTATTTGGCTATACCTTTTCATAGAATACAGTATAGATAGTTGAACAAACTATGTTGCATTACGTTCTTGATTAAATTATCTTTCCATTGATATATAATTTTATGGTACTCCAAAAAAAAAAAGTGTTATTAGCCATCAAACCTCAAAAATACACTTTTCCCAAAAGGTTTCCACAATTTTGGCCACTATTGTAAGTGTGAGAAACACTGATTTAGAGTATAACTCTTTTTTTGTGCAATATAGTTAATAAAGCCATTGAAATATAAAGTCTGAAACGCCACCATACCAGACTACCTCATACCACATTTGTCAACATTACCTTCTTAAAGCATGAAAAAATGTGTTTCTCCTTTGAAAATAAATCGGACACAATGAAATATACTATATATTTCTTGAAACAATGTATGGCATGTTTATGAAACCCTTGTTTGTGCAAAAAACAAAAATGTTCACTAGCATCTAGATTATATTTATTAGATTGTCTACTGATCAATCTAGGTATTTTATTATTGCATGCCCAGTAACTTAATACATTTATTTTTGCTAAATTACCATGCTTGAATACTGTTTCTCATCTAAGAATTACAAACTGGAATACAAAAATAAAAAGAATGAAAAATCATTACAGTAGCAAATGCATCAGATAGTATCAATGACCAGGGAAAGGAAGAATGCCTTGGTTCTCAAAACTGAATTATGGAAGAGGCAAATGTAGTCTTAAAAGTGAGAAAGCAGTCAATTAACTGCCATTAGCTAACAGAAGTTAATTCACCCCCCCAGATAATAACAGTGGCCCAGAATCATATGGGGGAGGGGTTTCAGTGAGTTTCTGTATCCTAGTTTTCCATAACAAAGATTGTATAGTGATGCAACATAATTCTAGTTCTCTCTCAAACTCTACATGGGCAGCCTGGAGTATTTCTGCTGTCATTGACAATTGCTAGAGTTTGCCCATGTACAAATATTTAGTGCTCACTAGTCTATATATTAATGCTGAAAGCCATAGTTCTTCATTGTAAAGTAAGTATTAAAATATACAGGTTTCTTGACACACCAGATATCACTGGTATGAAACTTTTTACTAATTTTCTTTCCAAAATACCTATTTTATTGGAATCCCCCCCCCCCAGTTCACTATTGCACTATTTCCCCTGTCACAGGAGGTAGAAGGGTTTCATCCCAGCTTTCAATCTCCTCAAACAAGGACTGCAACATTTTTAGTGCTGTAGACAACGACTGTTGCCACCTAGTTGGGTAGAGGCCTAAGGGCAATATTCAAATTGCACGTTTCTTCATTCTATTTATTGTAATTTCTCTCCCTGCCCACCAGCCCAAATCTGTTGAGACATCTCCAAACTTCTGGAGTGGAAGAAGTATATTAGGACTCATTCTGATGACACAAGCTATTGGCAGTACTAATCCCTCTGCCAGATCTAAACAATAATATTAATATATTTTGCATAAAGCTTGTTATAGTTGTTTTTTTGTAATTGTTTTTATGTGTATATTCATATGTGCCATTAGTAGATAACATTAAAATGTATCTTCAAAATATTATTTAAAATTTGTGGAGCAGTGGTTTAATTACATGATTGAAATTTGTTATATGCTTTTTCTACTAACAGCATATATTATTCTCCCACTAAATTACTGCAATATTTCACTGCAATAAATATTTCAATTAAATTCCTATAAATCACAGGACACAAGTTTGTACTTGAAGGTCTTTTAATTAAAAAAAGTCTATGTTATTTAGACATTTTTGGGGAAAAAAATACCACCTTTCTCATGATTAGTGATCACTTAAATTTCCACAAACTTAATTATAAATGTTTGACTGTTTACAAAAAAAAAAGTAAAATACTTGTATTTATGAGGAATAATCCTCAATGACAAATGCTTTCACTTGCAGTCAGGAATAATGAATAAGACATTTTTAAACTTATTCCTCAAATGGTTTACTCTTGCACCCGTTTTCTTTGTTGCTGATGAAACAATATTGCTTTCCAAATATTTATTTTCAGCTTAAAGGTTCTGTTACAGGTTTTTTTCGTTTTCGTGTCACTGTGAATTTATAATTTAGAATATCCCCATGCCCACTTGCTTTCATTTGCTGTTCCCATGATCTCATTTCATTTTCATAGCGAATCTTATCATCTTCTGCAAGCTGGCTGAAGACCTGTAAAGTAGTATATGAGCTAGTCACATATCATATTAAGTCACAATCTTTAATCACATTTTAATTAACCCCAAATTAGAAGCAATTCATATGAATTGTGCAAAGATGTAAACCATGATTTACAAACCTTTATGGCTTGGTCTGTATAACTCTCTAAACCAACCCCCCCCAAAACACCTTATTATGGTTTAGCTTCATATAGGAACCAGTTACAAAGAAATGGGGTTCCCGAAATGCTGAAGTTGTCTGCACAAACTGCTATTAAAAGGAAAAATACTATACACATACACAATAAATGAAGCATTTCTCTGCCAAACCTCAACCATCTCTAATATCTCTATATTAATATCTGTAATATCTTCCAGGATTAAACATTCTATAGGAAATTCAAATTCCTATGGGGAAGGGAGGGGGGAGAATCAAAGCTTGATTAGAAATGATCTTTTTCTGTTTGAAACAGATGCATATAAGCCTTCATATCTGGCAAATACAAGTATGCTTTAATCAGTACCTTAAGGTGAAAAAAAAAACAGACCTTAAGGCAAATTTGCTCACATCATTAACTTAAAATTTATATAACTGAGACATTGTCAAAACTGCAAATATTGTTCCAGCTTTTGAGTATTATTGAATTTTGCAATGTCTAGCTATTAAAATACCTGCTTGCATTTTTAAAAAAACAATGCATGGATGCACAAAGCAGATACTGGTGAAGAATTTGTTGATGAATTTAATAGTCAAATAATAGCTCCTTTTAAATAGTTATGTGTGTTATTTAATAATTAATAAAACAAGGCCTTATAATTGTACTTTTAATAGGAAAAACCGATTCTCCTGGGTCTCAGGTCTTAGCCTTGAAATTACTGAACCTGTTTCCACAATTATTTGGAAGAAAGTTAAGCTGTGGGGTACAAGTAGTATCTGACCAACAGTGGCAAGTAGAACTGGAATTTCCATTGCTTAAGTCAGGGGTGTCAAACTGCCGACCCGTGGGCCATGTTACTCTAGGACAGCCAAAAATCAAGAGTCTGGTAATACCTTTTTCAAATAACAATTTTTATGGAATAGCATAAACTTTCATGAGATATAGCTTATTTCATCTGATGCAAGGAGCTGTTTTATGAATGAGCAGATTTAAAACTTTTACTAATATATTTTTCCTGATCTTTTCACCTGAGAAACAAATCATAATTCAGACATATAACAGACCTATAGCCCTAGGTTCATATACTCGCCTGTTTCCAATAATTAAGCTATGATATAGACAATGACTCCTTCCCAAGTGAACGTTCAATTATCAACATTCGAAAACCCTTGACTGCACTTAAAATATGATAGGATTCCTAATTTAGACATCAGCTTAAACCTGGCACCAATATCAGTTTTATGACAGTACCTGCTTTTGAGAACTGGGCAGGTTTTTCCATTCTTCACATAAAGCATGAAACTTTTCCTACGTGAAAAAAAAAAAAAAAAGAACAATTCACTAAAGTTATGTGGAAATCCCTTAGTCACTTTATTTGTTCTGTACTTATATTGGACAATATTATTCTAAAATGAGACTACCAAATGATCCAATGTAAATAAAAAATATAATGTTATACTGCTCTTCAATCATTTTTATAGTACTTGTGAGAATCTACAAGTACAGCTATAAATAAGTGATTCACAATTAATAAAATTATAAACTCAGCAAAATTAATTTTTGTTGAGAGTTATGTGTGAAGCAAGAATGAAAAGTGGAATAGCAAAAGAAGAGTTGATAAATTATAAATAGCTTTCCTTAATTCTTACTTGCTAGCTAATTTAATGACTAAACGACCCTAACATTGCTTTTGGAAATATGTGGTTTCTTCTCTGCAGATCTCCAAAGCCAGAGAATAATCTATGTGTTGAAAGTGGAAATAATATCTAAGACTTTAAGCTACCTGCTTAAAAAAAAGGAAAATTAGTGAATTTTCAGAGATGAAATTGTCACTATGACATTGAAAACCAATTCAAAATGCAGTCAGAATACAAGAAGGTTCTATTAATTTCCTGAACATAATCTACTTCTTAATGTATGATATGTCATGTATTGGGCCTGACTTTTCTAGGTTTATGGAGCAAATACAATTTTCAAAACTTAATCAAGGATAGACCTCAGAAATACATCTTTGGTGAAAAGACTTACTTTTTGAGACTTTCCTAAGGTTAGGTTTGGTTATTAAGGGTCATTGTTGGCATGACCATCCGGATTAATGGATATAAAAGTCCAGGGAATTCTAAACATCATAGTTCATGCAAAGTACATAAAGAGGTTATGCTCACTCTGTTAGAGAAAAGCCTCCAGAGCTATAGAGACTACTCTGTTCAGCACTTAACACTTTTGCCAACTTATTAGACCTTAATGATAGGAATCAATCAAAATTTACACATCCATCACAACAGTTAATATACAGGACAGAATTTCAGTATTTATGATGAATTACATGAAAAATTTAATGTTTTGTACCTAGAAAAGTAGAATCACTGGAAATACAAAGGGGGAGATGTAAACTACTGATTTACCTACTTGACTGCATGAGGCACAAAGAAATTTCTTTTACAATCAAAATTAGAAGATCTTCTGTATCTTAGAATTCATACTGAAATTTAATTTTGTCATCAGAAATGGGCAACAACCAATTTTATTTTAGATTTAAAGTTCCCATCAGTGTAAAAAATGGGTGCATAGAACATTTCACTTTGAAATGTATCAAGTGCGAAAAATAACACCATGATTTCAATTTACAGTTTGCTATTTTGAACATTACAGTAACCTTGAGTTTGAAACACTTCCAAAATGTCTGAAATAACCCATTTTAAACTTAGACCAGCAATTTTGTGAAATTTCATGTTTAAAATGTTATAAAATAAAATCTTTCTATTCCCCCTATAATGTATCCCTTAGGTCAAGGGTTCTCAAACTATAGGACATGAAGGAACATGAAGGGGAAAAGTATGGCCTTAAAAAAAAAATCTCAAGGTTTTAAAACAGGATCATGTAAATCTCGAGTCGTGCCAAAACTCATTCTGGGGTTTGGTCCCTTCTTTGACTGCACAAGCCCACAGTCCGGTACCCTATGGTAATAAAATTAAAACTCAGTCATTAAAATTAGGTAATACAGGTACTCCTCAACTTACAACAGTTCACTTAGTGACCATTCAAAATTACAACGGCACTGAAAAAAGGGACTTATGACCATTTTTCACACAACCGTTGCAGCATCACCATGGTCACATGATCAAAATTCATGCATGGCAAATGGTTCATGTTTATGACGGTTGCAGTGTCCTGGGGTCATGTGATCAGCTTTTGCGACCTTCTGACAAGCAAAGTCAATGGGGAATCCAGATTCACTTAACAACCACGTTACTAACTTAACAAATGCAATGATTCACTTAACAACTGTGGCAAGAAAAGTCGTAAAATGGGGCAAACTCAATAAATGTTTCACTTAGCAACATAAATTTTGGGCACAATTGTGGTTGTAACTTGAGGACTACCTGTATATTATTTTTTTTCACCATTACTTTTATTCACTGGGGGAGTGGGGGGTACAGTATACCAATTCATTTCAGGGATTTGTAGTAATACAAAGTTTAACATTCTTTTCTTTATGCTATTTTCCATCTCATTCTGTTTACCTTATTTGAGGTCCCTTTGACTTCTTGGAAATGTTCAGAAACAAAAATATTGAAGGAACTCCGACATTTTTTGGGTTTTCCAAATGCTGTTAATTCCTACAGTAACATTATTGGACATTATTATGCAAGTATTTCATTTGAAATTGTATTCAGTTGTAAATTCACAATGCTAAACAATGGAGAACTTAAAAGGACCTTTGTAAAACAAATGTGTTTACTGATATGGAACACATTCAAGGAAAGTCAGTTAAGAAAGAGACTGCACATTTAAGGCAATTTGGAAGCATCCTATATCTCAGAGCCTGCTCTGAATTCCAGTCCTTACTAGAGACTCCAGTTTTACTAGTACGGCATTCCATTATCAGGCACTTTAATCACATTATTTAAAAGACGTTTTATTGTAAAGATTCAGAAGATTGTAAAGGAGAACAGAAAGGAATAATCTGAATATAAGCATACTGGCTTTATCATTAATTCAGACAAAAACCAATTAATTTTATTATTGGCATTGACAAAATTATCATCAGTGAATTGTAGAAGGCAGTTTTATTTGGAACAGTTTACATCCTTTGATACCATCAAACATCAACATCTGCCTATTCCAGGTTCTTAGGAAGGACTGAATAGATGGATAAATATGCTAAATTCAGTCTGAACATCTGGTTGACTGTGCAATGAACCATTATAATAGGCTTGGAAATTGGGAAGGTCCATCAATATGATCCTGAGTTTTCATTTGGTTAAATAGAGCTTGTCTTTTGGTGTCATTATTTTATTGTTATTTTTGTTTGGTTTTTAATCCTATGTTCACTGCTCAGAGTCGCAATTGCGAATGAGCAACCATATAATTTGAGTTAGAAATAACTCTGATATTAGTATGTGAAATATATCCTTTGATGACATATATCTTGATCAAAAGAGGTGCACCATGTCATTTATTGTTAGGGTGAATAAACACCATTTAGAGGTTTCTTTACCAAAATAATTGTATGTATACACAGTGAGTCACAGCTAGAGATATTCTGAAAGGAAAAAAACCTTGCACACAGACAAAATCAGGATACTGAGGATTTGCTGGTACAACGTCCTCAAATATTTGGATAATGAGAATAGAAAGCACTAACCTTCTTTATTCTTGCTTCTTTTCTTATTTGCCTCCTTATTTTTTTTTCCTGTTTCAAAGTTGCCTCCTCTGCAGGATTTAGCTCAGATTTATATTTAGCCATTTGTTCTTTATATCTATCCCATTCAGATTTTGCAATTGCTTCATAATGCTAAAAATAAAGAAAACTAAATTTTGCAATAAACATGTACACACATCTGTCAAGCAACACTGAAAAGTTAAAGAAATAGGATACTATATTTCTATGAATACAAGAAGCATTTCTTTTCAGTTCTAGAGTTAATGATTCGTAATTTGCATTGCCCTCATGTTGAAAGGATTAGCCAGTGAGATTAACATTGTCTGGGGACGCCAAGTTGGGGGCTCCTTTCAGAGGAGCTGGAGCGAAGGAATGGGAGAGCACTCTGCTCCATGACAACACTCGGCTCTCTAACGTGGTCCTGCTAACCTCCAACCCAGCGTCCTAACCACGTGAGCCACTGTGCTCCATGATTCTCAATAAAAATAGTATGCTATTTGTAAGCAAACAAATAATATAGAGGACAAAATCATACATACTTGTTTTTCAGGTTCTGGTAATTCCCTCCAGATACGCCCAATCTCTTTCATGAGCTGCTGATTGTTCAGTTCTAGATAATAATAACAATGACTGTAATAGTAATAATAATCTATAAAGATTTACAGTCTTTACATGATGAAAATGGAAGACACATGTATATCAGAGCAGTGCAAACTACGTTAAACTTTAGTATCCATACCATTCACATTTACCCTGATTATCTGAGAAATCTAAACAAGAGATTTAGTGAGCAAACTATATTTCTTTAACTATGAAAACATGATAATCACTCACAGTTCTTTTACATAACAAGAAAAAAAGGAGGAGATTGTCCATCTGGGGAAAAAATCATAACAGTAAATTTTTAGATTCAGTAATGCAGGGGTCCCCAACCCCTGGTCCATGGACTGGTACCGGCAGGGCTTTTTTTCTCATAGAACGCCCAGAACGGAGTTCCGGCATCTTTTTTGGATGGAACCTTGTAGGTTAGGCAAGGCGGGTTGTATGACATGTGTGAGTTCCGGCACCTTTTCTTTTTACAAAAAAAGCACTGGGTACTGGGCCGCGGCATGCCAGAAACCGGTCTGCACAAACAAGCAAAGCCCCATCCACGGGATGCAGGCAGCACACAAAACCATGCACCCTCCGGTCTGCGGAAAAACCTCTCTCCACGGAACCGGTCCCTGGTGCCCAAAAGGTTGGGGACCTCTGCAGTAGTGCAATTCCTTGAAAAATAAAAAAGTAGCACTTAAGAGCAGTGGCCCCAACCTTTTGGGGACCAGGGACCGGTTTTGTGGAGAGAGGTTTTTCTGTGGACCGGAGGGACATGGTTTAATGTGCTGCTTGCATCCCAAGATTGGGCTTTGCTTGTTTGCATGGCTCGGTTTCTGACATGCTGCGGACCGGTGCCGGTCCACAGACCAGGGGTTGGGGACCCCTGACTTAGAGAATCTGATTTCAAAGAATTGGAGGAAGTTGCATAAGTAACTTACAATTTTTTCTTTGTGGCAATTCTTTGCTGCACAGATAAAATAGCAAATTGAATGACTGCTTTTAATTAGATGCTTCCAGATACTGGCCAAAACTATCTGGGCTTGAGTTTCTTCATCTATTTAAATCTGAGATGATTTTTTTTTCTACTTGAATTATTCTTGAATTTTAAAATTCCTTGATTTTTAAAATATATGTGTATATACAGTGGGGCAAAAAAGTATTTAGTCAGCCACCAATTGTGCAAGTTCTCCCACTTAAAAAGATGAGAGAGGCCTGTAATTGTCATCATAGGTAGACCTCAACTATGAGAGACAAAATGAAAAAACAAATCCAATCACATTGTCTGATTTGGAAAGAATTTATTTGCAAATTATGGTGGAAAATACGTATTTGGCCACCTACAAACAAGCAAGATTTCTGGCTCTCACAGACCTGTAACTTCTTCTTTAAGAGGCTCCTCTGTCCTCCACTCATTACCTGTATTAATGGCACCTGTTTGAACTTGTTAGCAGTATAAAAGACACCTGTCCACAACCTCAAACAGTCACACTCCAAACTCCACTATGGTGAAGACCAAAGAGCTGTCGAAGGACACCAGAAACAAAATTGTAGACCTGCACCAGGCTGGGAAGACTGAATCTGCAATAGGCAAGCAGCTTGGTGTGAAGAAATCAACTGTGGGAGCAATAATTAGAAAATGGAAGACATACAAGACCACTGATAATCTCCCTCGATCTGGGGCTCCACGCAAGATCTCACCCCGTGGGGTCAAAATGATCACAAGAACGGTGAGCAAAAATCCCAGAACCACACGGGGGGACCTAGTGAATGACCTGCAGAGAGCTGGGACCAACGTAACAAAGGCTACCATCAGTAACACACTACGCCGCCAGGGACTCAGATCCTGCAGTGCCAGACGTGTCCCCCTGCTTAAGCCAGTACATGTCCGGGCCCGTCTGAAGTTTGCTAGAGAGCATTTGGATGATCCAGAAGAGGATTGGGAGAATGTCATATGGTCAGATGAAACCAAAGTAGAACTGTTTGGTAGAAACACAACTCGTCGTGTTTGGAGGAGAATGCTGAGTTGCATCCAAAGAACACCATACCTACTGTGAAGCATGGGGGTGGCAACATCATGCTTTGGGGCTGTTTCTCTGCAAAGGGACCAGGACGACTGATCCGTGTACAGGAAAGAATGAATGGGGCCATGTATCGTGAGATTTTGAGTGCAAACCTCCTTCCATCAGCAAGGGCATTGAAGATGAAACGTGGCTGGGTCTTTCAGCATGACAATGATCCCAAACATACCGCCCGGGTAACGAAGGAGTGGCTTCGTAAGAAGCATTTCAAGGTCCTGGAGTGGTCTAGCCAGTCTCCAGATCAAAACCCCATAGAAAACCTTTGGAGGGAGTTGAAAGTCCGTGTTGCCCAGCAACAGCCCCAAAACGTCACTGCTCTAGAGGAGATGTGCATGGAGGAATGGGCCGACATACCAGCAACAGTGTGTGCCACCCTTGCGAAGACTTACAGAAAACGTTTGATATTGACCAAATACGTATTTTCCACCATAATTTGCAAATAAATTCTTTCCAAATCAGACAATGTGATTGTCTGGATTTGTTTTCTCATTTTGTCTCTCATAGTTGAGGTCTACCTATGACGACAATTACAGGCCTCTCTCATCTTTTTAAGTGGGAGAACTTGCACAATTGGTGGCTGACTAAATACTTTTTTGCCCCACTGTATTTTCATTTATACAGAAAAACCTTTAAAATTGGTTATCCCCATTAATTCGTGGAATTACACATTAAAGGTATATATGTTGATGGCACTTTTTGCTTCTAGTAACATCAAAAGCATATGAAAATCATTTGTAAAACACTGATATGTTTTTTATGCTACCCCTCAAAATCTATCTCACTTGCATTTATAATGAACTATATGCATAACTTATAATAGATTTTTGTGGAGTTATTTCCTTTAGTTTACTAACTGAAGTATTTTTACAATATTTATAACCTGCCCGGACAACCTCTGAATGGGTTAAAACTAAATTCCAAAAAGTAAATTAAATAGATATCAAGGAAACTAATTTCTTAACTTTAGGCAAACTTCTTACCTGGATATTTTTTCTTGTAATGGTCACGCTTTTTATTTAGAAAAGTAAGGTATGATGGCAGAGGACGCTTTGGACAACTGTCAGAACTAAAATATTTTGAAAAACATTTTTCCAGTGAAGGAGTGACATTGCATCTATGGTAGACAGAAACAAAAATATCAACTATTATTGCATCTAAACTGTAACAGTAGTATATAATAATGGGAAAACAGGGATTGTTTAAAAAAAGAGACATAAACTGAAGCGTCTAAGAAAGCAGTCACCAACAAAGGAGAAGAGGTCCTTGGTGATCTCTGAGCTTGGTTGGTTTTTTGCAGATGTTTTATTATCCAAACCATCATCAGTGCAAAAAAAAAAAAAAAAAGTCAGTTACAACCATATCCTAATTACAAAATTAGAAATAATGTCCTAATTTAAACATTTTTACCTAAGCCTAGCACAAAATCACCAAGGTTGTTAAGTTGCACCTTATGGAGCAAAGGGAAAACAGGAGGAAAACAAACAATAAAAAAAGACATTTCATAGAACATTTGTCTGAATTCTATATAAATTAATCACAATGTTAAGTTTTAAAAGTTCACCGATTGCACTTAAGCCAGCGTTTCTCAATCTGGAAGAGCCATTGAAACAATTTTCAGGTCTCGGGGAACCCTTGTATAAAAATTGAAAAAAAAAATACAAAAGCTTCACAATTCAGTTCAAATCTATAAAATCCACATTTTACCACACTTAACCATTGCAAAGCAATAGGCCGGAAGGTGAACCATAGCAGCTGGAAATTCCTACCACTGTGAGTGCAGTATTGTGAAGAGCGCAAAATTCAAAAGAGAGTATTTATCTTTTTCAACGTCCGCAGAACTCTCAAGCCCACAAGGTCAATAATGTGCACGGACTCATATATGGCTCATTTCTGGCTTAGCAGTATGTGTCAATTATAGCATAAATTTGAGAACAGTAAATCATAGTTAGAAAACATGGGGTTTTTTGTTCGCTTATTGATTGCAATGGGGCAGATGCCAGAACATTTGTGTGCTTTAGTTTGCATGATTTAGTTTTGCACTCTAGCCAAAACACTAACCCTTTCACGGATTATAAACACAAGTTAAAAAATAGCCAACAAGGTAGATACTAATAAATATACATTCTTCTCAAATCCCTTAAGTATATTAAAAACCAACAAACACCTTCTAATAAAAGCTTCTTTACGTAAACGCCTATTTATAATTCAAAAGAAGGTCAGGAAGGAAACGATGGTGAAGATATTCCAAATAAAATAACCCCGGGATGAAAGGCAAATGGCCATAAACGAGGGTCGCGGGCTGAGAAAGGAAGCAACATATTTGTCCCGCAATTTAGCACATTTCATCTTAAATAATAGTAATCTTTATCCAGGAGGGTTCTTTCTTCTCTTGGAGGCCCAGATTAAGAAATGCAGGGAGGCGACGCTTGGAATTACAGGGGTAGCATTATTGCAAAAAAGCATAAAATCCCTATGCTTAAAGCTCGTGTTTTTATCTCCTGCCTCAACGCCCCAATTCTTAGTACAGTCACTGTATTTTCCCCCGTTTCTGAAACAGACGCCTGTGCTTTGGCCCCTCACAGAAAAGACTTCCAAGGATAGGAAAACCATGGAGAAAGGTGAAAACGAGTCTGTGGGTAGGAGCTGCTTCTCTACCGGCTGGACCTCCGAAAGGCCGGGGCGTTGGAACCCCCCATTCGTCAAGAGAGAGTCCGAGGGTCATTTTAAAGCGGCGTCGAGTTACGACTCCGCGAACCAGCCCGATCCCCAACCAAACGAAGGTCAGCGGCACGGACGCACAGGCGTTGCGAAGACTTAAGGG
Source organism: Azemiops feae (assembly GCA_023970755.1). Taxonomy (NCBI): domain Eukaryota; kingdom Metazoa; phylum Chordata; class Lepidosauria; order Squamata; family Viperidae; genus Azemiops; species Azemiops feae. The sequence goes on along the minus strand of JALGBA010002262.1, from coordinate 818,363 downwards.
AGAAGGATGCGGGAAGGAAAGCAAGGATGAACGCCGGGATTTGCTTTACCTAAGGACGCCGCGTGGCCCAGACACGGATACCGACGCTAACAGACGAGCGACCAGCGCTACCGCCATCACACTTTCCCCTCAGGCGACCCTCGCGCCTCCGCCCCACCCCCACCCCCGCACACAATCGATGCGATCCAAGGCCGACCCGGATGTTCCTTCCCCGCAGACATAAAGGGAGGCGGGCTCCGCTAGGCGCATGCGCCAGACAGCCCGAGAGTGGGGACACACTTTGGGGTTACGCCAACTTCCGGTTTCTATGCGTGGTCCATAGTAGTCAAAAGTCCACAACGTAGAAAGGAAGGAGTGGAGGATTTTTTATTTTTTTTTGCCAGCGACAAAGAAGTAACTTTTGTTGCCGTTATCCTGGATAATGCTGGGAGCCAGCCGTGACCCCGCCCCTCAAAGCCCTTTTGTGAAACACGTGCACTTGATCGCTTTGGCGGGAAATTAATTTTCTACGGCAAGACCAATCGGGCAACAGGAAGAACTTATTCCCGCCCATTCGCCGGGAAGACAAATTTAGAGCAATAGAAGGCGGGTTCAATGGGTCAGGTGTATGTCAAGTCCGCCAAGATGGAATGGGATTGGAAATGAAAGGGTGGCGCATGCGTGCTACCATCTGAAAGCAGCGACAGTAGGTGAAGGCTTGGTGGTGGTGGTGGATGTAGGAAGAAGAGTTGTATGCCAGGGGTCTTCAAACTTGGCCCTTTTATGACTTGTGGACTGCCTGGCTGAGGAATTCTGGGAGTTGAAGTCCACAAGTCATAAAACGGCCAAGTTTGAAGACCCCTGGTGTATGCATTTGATAAATGAAACTGCAGAGTAGACTGGTGTGTTTCAACAGCTTGTGCTCTTTCGTTTCTGGAGATTTTTTTTCCACTTGGGCTTCCTGTTCACGCTTCTAAAATTTACCATATTTTTCATCTAATATTGTCTTCGAAAACAGCAGAAATCGACTAATTTTGCTCAGGATCATGAACAATGAAGAGGGTTTTGTTGTTTTGCTAATGGTGAATTAACATTCAAATGTTACGTTTGCCTCTACCTTTGTTTCTAGTTCTTTAACACAAGGGCATAAATATCTTTATTTCTGTGAATCATGTTCAACAACTGGACACAGGATTCTTTCAATATTTCTGCGGATTATAGGAGCCTTTATATCCCCTTTTGGAAGAGCCATGGGGATACTTTGCTCAAAGCAGTCCTACTGAATTTATGTAATACAATAACCAACCGTACAGTTTTATTCATAGCACCCAACTGGCATTTGGACTGTTCTACCACCACTCCTTTTTTCATTACTAAAGGTCAAACTGCTGGGTTAAAAATACAACTTTACAAGTTCCAAGTTCAAATCAAAATTTTATTTTCATTCAAGCCTCAGCTGACATCTTCAGGCAGAAAAATACCACATCAGAAGTAGCTAGAAAGCACGCCTTATTTAACATTAACTAGAATGACTAAAGATTACATTTTAAGAATTTCACTGATACAGAGATCCTTTGCTTTAGTCATGCCAATAATGCCAAGTGAGGATTATACAGAAAATGGGATAGCTCAGTTAGTGCCCTCTCTAAGGCACTGTACAGTATAAACTGGCATTTGGTGGAGGGACTGAAGTACAGACACATTTATGCCACCATAATGGATGCACCAGGACTGAGCAAATATTGAGATGGGGCATGGGAATAAAACCAACCTTCATAATGATTCACTTAAAAACATGACCAATTTCCAGAAAATGCAAATAATAATAATAATTACAGAATTCTTAACACCTTTTAGTTAACTGAATTTCTGGTCCAGATGTCTGCTTAAAGATGTTACTGTTATTTATTAAGGTTAGTCTAGAAGTTCAGTTTATGAAACCAGTCTCTGAACTTCAGTTTTAAATATCAATTGAAGACATTTGCGGTACTTGCAACGATACTTCATAGAACCCAACGAAGAATAAGCAGCAACCTGATTCGCACCTTTTGCTCAGCCTGAAGATTTTGCATTATGGTTAGTAAATTCCTCTGATTAGGTATACTTCAAAGCATAATAACATCTAAACAATTTCAAATCATCCTCCATATAATTTCAGCAAAGCAGATTAAACACTCTTTCACTTAACAGCCATGCAAATCAAACTACCAAATTTCACAGAGCCTATTATAAGAAGAGATATGGGATATTCTGAGACAAACCTATTTTAAACATTTAATACAGATAAAATGTGGAAAATCAATCTTTTATCACCATTTTTAAATCCTGATGACAGAATGTTAATAGCTTCACAAGCAATGGCACCCCTTTTTTTCAAGTATAGCGAAGGATTAATTTACTGCATGGAAACATGTATTGGCTATTTGCAGAGATGGCCTGTTTCACAGTATGCAATGACACTAATGCGATGAAATTTCAGTGCTATCTTATAAAGCTTCCATCTTTATATTGTACTGAGGTAAAACAAAACAACAAAACAACTTTTTCATAGGCAATTAGCATGATGCAAAAATGTTGAGATTAAAATTAAACAGAAAAATAGCCTCTGGGATGTTTGCCACATTTTGATGCATTCCAGTTAAGGGTTTTTGTTTGAATACTTTTTGGGGTCGCAAAGCACTAGGATAATAAAGCGTTAGCTTACCTATGGCAGCAAAATCTTCTAGCTAAATCATTTTTTAGAATTAATTCAGCTACAAATTAAAATGCATTTCATATTGGCTTAGTACCATAAAATCTACATTAAAAAATAATGCACTTATCTGTAAGGAACCAAAGGCTGTTTTTCTCCAAACATGCAGTATGCATATACTGGCTTTAGCATTAGTTTGTGTGTAGAAATATCAGATCAAAATATTGTTACACAGCTGGGGGAAGAAGCATTTCTGATTTTCTAAAATCAACTGTTTTCATCATAAGCACATTTTCCAAACTACTTTGCAAGCTTGAAGGTACATTGTTTATACTGGATAAAAAGATCAATCAGCTTAGATCAATAGAGTACAATGAATAAGTAATTTGTTTAAAAGCTGCTATAATGCTCTCAGGAGCATTTTCAAGCATATAGGTCAGTTATTCCCAATGGTACTTTATATACTGAACAATATTTTGATCTTTTCAGAGCATGCACATGTCAAGAATGTGCTACATTTAAAGAACAGCCAAGACAAGTAGTAAAAAACATGTTTTATTTATACGGAAAAGCTTCAAGTCAATTTTGTTAACATGTCAGAGATTATATTGCCCATATGGGATAAAAAGTCAGCTGTGAATAGAACAAAATTAGTTACATTTCTTTCTACAGAGCAGTGCAATTAGTTCACATTGCAATAGAAGTATGCAACAAAATCAAAACCATGTGTTTCCCCATAATCAGCATACTGAAGATTAGAGTGCAAAGTTTGTTTTTAGAAGTCTATCAGTTTATAGAATATTCCTTTGGGAAGGAATACTTCACTCATTTAGTAGCAGTTGTATTTTTCAATACTGTGCAGAAATTCTAAAATGAGTTGAAATATATGGTAAATAAAATATAGTCTATACAGTAAAAAAATACAAATTATACAATGAGCTAACAAAGAATGACATTCAAACAGACTTACAAGACTGACATCTCAAATACACAGAATATTTATTATGTACCACCTAGTTTTCAGCAAAAATAGTTTGGTTGCTCTACAACTGCACTATGAATCTTGTAGGCTGAAGATGCAGATGTCCAAGTATCTTTAAAAAACATAATAAATGTCTTTTGCAAAGCATACAGAAAGGATAAATACTCTCGTCACAGTCTTCAGGTTAATTTTTGTAGTTAATTTCCTTGTTCCAGAAACACACTTACATGGGTAAAAATCAAAAAGGGCTTCATGGTACACTGAAAACAGTAAACTGTGCTCCATTTACTTCTAATTTTGAAAAACCCTAAAATTTACAGTACTCTGGTATATAAGAAAATGTCTTCAAAGTTTACATTGCATATTTCTGTGTCCATTCTCTTGCATGTCTGTTATATCTGTCCAAGAAAAAAAATGTGAAATTATACAAGCTTATGATTCACAGCTGTGTTATCACATTGCAAATACAATCAACTACAAGATACAAGTGCTTAGAAAAGCCTTTTTTAACTTGACACCCTTCAGATGTATTGCAACATCCAGAATTTCCATGAAAACAATGATGCTGAGAGATTCTGGGAGCTGCAATTCCAACACACGTTGAAGGCACACAACTGGGAAAGCTGACTTAAAATAGTTATGGTCTTTTACTGGAAAAAAATAGACATATCTGTTTGGTACTGTAGAAATTTAAAGAGTACAAGATTGGTTTGTAGTAGCCTATCTGGTCATAGTGGAATAAAAAAGCAAATATTTTGGATAGATTTGTAACTGCTGGAATACAAAATGTGTTGTTGATGATTTCCACGGACAAACAGGGAATTAGATAGAAAAAACCCAGATCCCTAATGATTTCTCAAGGAGTTGGAAACCCAGAGGTAAATTGCTGGCTCAGTGAGAAAACATAGCAATATATTTGTACAGCAACTTTTTCTGATAAAGATGGAGTTTTACAGGCACACATCAGTAAGCATGTGGTACACTTCAAGAAATACATGAGGCTCACTCCTGTAATAACTGAAGAATGACAATGCTATGAAGTACCGTCATTATGTTGTGCTTTCATGTCTTTTCTCCTCTTATCTTAGGACAGTTAAGGAGATATTTAAAAATAAACCAGCTAGTTTAGTATGTGAAACATTTTCCAAGTTTTGTAAATTGAAGTGTACATACAATTTGCTTATTTACTTTTCTTAGATTAAGAACACATGTAAAATACTCATTGCCTCACCACTCCAAAGCATAATATAGTTTTAAGACAGAGTATTTATTTTAAATTTAAATCAGTTTAAATCTTCGTTCAAAGGTTTTCTTGTTAAACATAAAGGCTTTCTCAAGTTGAAGTCAGCTCATGCTGTTTAAATGAACAGGGCTAGGGTTATGAAAAATGTTCCATGCCTGAATTGAAAAGTGCAAAGGTATTATTTTTGATGCCTGCTAGATAATGAGAAAGCCAATACATCAATAAGTGCTTCGTGGATTACAGAAAAACGTTTACGTGGAATGTGCTTAGGAGAATAGGAATCTCAGAACATGCTACTGTCCTCATGAGAAACCCATATAAAGGTTAGAAAGCCATGGTTCAGACCAATATGAGAAACATGATATAAGGCTGTATCTTTTCCCCTTCAACTTACATACTTAACATATATATTAAGGGAAATTGGACTTGAAAATCATGTGTACAGTTTTAAAACAAAAGTTAATGTGATTGGAAAAATAAAGTCTAGTAAAATAACTGAATCATTTCATCAATATCTTTGGGTGCAAAGAGAAAAAAACAGGAAAGAACAAACTAGTGGCTTACAATTTTTGAAATAATATTTATACGTACTTTTCCTTGTCTGACTTGTAGATTTGTGCAATATCTGGTACTAAAGGGTCATCTGGATTAGGGTCACAAAGTAGAGAGCATATGGACAAAAGCACTAGAGGAAAAGTAAAAATAATCAATTATAGTTTTCATGATGTAAGATAATAATTAGGCCTCAAAAGTAGCTACTTATTTTTCATCTGTTATAATTCAATAGTTCCTGTTTTCCAACATTTGAGGAAACTAGCTGCTCCTCAGATTTACTAGCTCCTGCACATTATTATTTGGGTATTCTAACATAATTGTAACTTTTTCCCAATTCCAGAGGTGCTTCCTACTCTGAAAGAAATTTGGAGTCTTTATTTTAGTAGTCTAAGGGAAAGCATAGTACAATTTCAATACATCCCCAGTCTTTATTTTTTAAAGAACTATTGCCAAAATAAGCATGCAATATTCTCCTTTTTATTCCACTCCCCAAAACAAGGCAGCATGAGAATTCAAGTCCCATATGTAAATGTGCATAAGTAGATACCAAATATCTGCATTAGGCCACAACATGCTTTAGGGAAACATTTTACTTCTTTTTAATAAAAAAAAATGAGTTTACCATGAAACTAAATTTGGCAATCCTTTCATTTTTAAGAACAAAACACTAATATAGGAGTTAGTATCTTAAAAAATGCAATTAATTTAAAAGAGGCTGTTTCTATATTTCCTTTTTTTGGCTAGAGTGCCTCCCTTTCCCAAATATTTTAAAAAGTGCTTAAGCATAGCAGTTTGAGAAGTATAAATGACATTATACTTCTAGTAAGAAGTTCCAGTTCTCCTCTCCTGAGCTGATTTTTTTAAAGCACGTATCTGGCCATTAAGTATTTTTACTACTTACTTTAAGAATGTAAGATACTTAAAATACTTTAAATCTTTATTTAAGAATAAGTGAGGTATCTAAAATGGGTCCAAGGTACTGAAGTTGGGGGGAAAAAGTCTACATAGTATATGAGTGGCAACTTGAAACTGGGTTCCATAGGCAAAGGATATTTAAATTGAAGGCAGCCTTGTCTAAATTGTTTCCATGCACTCATTACACAACACAGGGATCTTATTTGAGAGGCACATCTTCAAAAGTTGTGGTGCAGACTTTAAACAATTGTGGAATTGCTCCATTCAACTAAATTGTATTTCTTTGTAGATAAAGAATATGGGTAACTTTTTATTCAAAACAATGTGACAGTAACAGAGGAATAAAACAAAATTGTGCAGAATTCTATTATTTTTCATTCTTAAGACTGGAGACCTAAGTCTATGAAACTAGTGCTACATTATTTAATAAAACCTTAAACCACTGCCACCAAAATAACTCCACTATATCTTATAGAAACTCAGTATTTTGGTTCCTAAGTATGGAGTTGACATCATCACTAGAGAATAGTTTAAAAGCTGAGTAAAATTAAGATTAAGAAGTAAAGTGTTGCTTTTCAGATGGTAAGATATTGTTTAACATGTAGTTCTTAGTTATCCGGGGATACTTATATTTGTAACATAACAGGGTTTTTCCCAGCTATGTAAACTGTCATAGCTTATAGCAGGGGTCTTCAAACTTGGCCCTTTTATGACTTGTGGACTTCAACTCCCAGAATTCCTCAGTGAGGCACGCTGGCTGAGGAATTCTGGGAGTTGAAATCCACAAGTCATAAAAGGGCCAAGTTTGAAGATCCCTGGCTTATGGCTTTGTCTCTCAAGTTAGATCTTCCTAATGTTTATTCCAACTAATCCCTCAGAACCTAGCACATATGCCATGGAGCAGTATTCCCCTATCTCCAGTTTCTCCTGTTGCTTCTGGCATCAAAGATGATTTGGATATTTCAGAAACTATTTCTTAGTCCCTTTTTATTTGGTTTTTTTTTTTGTTTGTTTAATATGCCTGGTACTGAATTTTGCTATTAAAAAAAAAAACAGGAGTCTGGTACCATTTTTCCCATTAACAAATTTTATTAAAAGGCACAAATGTTTGTGAGCTGTGTGCAGATTAAAAAGTGCCAATCAAAAAATAAACTAATAAATTCATTTTTTAAATTACCATACATTAACTCTTTCTACAATGAGTTTTGTTGTCTAAGTGAAGTTTCACAACTACTATATAATGGTCTTCTGTTCTCCAGAACTTTTTCTAGAAGAGTTCTCTCAGCCTATGCATGCTCCCATCCTCTGACGGCTCTATTCTGAATGCTACAGTCACCACTTTGATCATAGTTTAAAATCTCAACCCAAGACAATAGTAATGGTCTTATTGCTTAATCCACAGTAACAAATTCAGGCTTGGTTATTTAATTATCTCGCTTAGGGATCCATGCAGAATATAAACCTTATACAATATGTACATAAACAGTATGTCACTGGTATGCTTCACAAATAGAATTACCTTTAGATACAGTCAGTGCTGGTGACCACTGTGACCTCAGGATATCAAGACAAATACTTCCATTGCTATTTATGTTTGGATGGTATATTTTTGTAGTGAATGCAATCTGCAACGGAAGCATGTAAAATAAAATTCAATTGCTTCTACCACATATACTAGATAACTTCTATTTTATTGTTTCATCTGACATTTTTCAAAGAAAAATACCCTTTATGAATGAGCAGTAAAGAGTCATTCCATGCAAAATCAACAAATAAGACTATTTGTTGGATGGGTTTTTAGAAAGTTTGTCAGACATTATATACGCTAAGTAATAACTAATAGCTCAACCTCTCTTTGGAAGGACAGAGCTATCTTCATGCCCAAATCTGATCAAGATCATGTTTTCATAAAACACATATTCATTTTTCCAGACCCTAAGGTATCATTAGTGGTGAAATTTATTAATTTAGAACATTTATATAGCTACCCACCTTAGTACCAATTCTGGCAGCTCCCAATTATCTCTTAAGAGGTATTGGATCTGGCAAAATGAATGAATATAAGTGTAATGAATTTATTCAAATACACATTTTTACAATGTCTTAAAATTATTGTTCTCAGCAGAATTCAGTATGTGTATTAATTTGATTTTGAGACAATATTTAATATTTTTGGATGTCCATATTCTTGTTGCATACTTATTACACTGAAATTCATGGCTGGGCAATAGAAATAGATTCTTCATGCTCTTGTTTATTGCTAAAAGACTTATTTAGCACTAGAAATATAAATTTATGGCGCTAGTTACTCAATGGACTAAAGACGGTGTTAATTATAATTTATGAATGAGTTGCTTTTAGATGTAGAATATGTATAGCTGATTATAATGAAATAAGGTAATATTTTATTCATACATTTGTGTAAAATTGTAGCATATATACATCCATAATACAATTGATTCAATTAAAATCAATAGTCATCTTTTGCCTAAAACAAACAATTGAAGCAAAGCGCCCTTCTGAGACTTCATACTACCCTAATATGTCTATGCAAAAATGTCAAGAAAATCAGTTTCTGTGATGTAGGCATTATATGTTATTTTTTTCTGCTACTTTTGGTAGGGAATGAATTTGATACTTTTACTTCATTCTGTTATTAATACAACAACAGTTATAACCAACTTATTTGAGTAAAATACACTACCACATAAAATGATTGGAGCTTTAAGCCATCCTTTGGATCTTTATATATCTTTTTACTAAAGACATGTCATCAGAGTAATTTCCAAGTCCTCCATGGCCTTCCCCACCCTGAGATACCTCATGTGCACTTAATGAACCGCGCATTCGCCCATGTCTTCGATTAGCAAATACGTGGGCAAAAGCAGGGAGTTTTTGAGTTACAAATGGAATGGGTAGACTCCATTACATTCGTAACTTGAAGACTACCTGTATTCCTATTCTAGTTTGCACATACAGATCCAAAACCAACATCTAACTTAACCTTAGGTAAAGATTGACCATTAGTTTTCCTCTAAAATGCATACTGGCAAACAAATGTTGAGGATGGAGAAGCTGATCAAAAGCTAGTAGGATCTGTTTCCTATTCTCTAGGACCTCAGATTTCCATCAACTTGAGTCTGTTGTGAAGACATACGTTTAAAATGGATTAAAAAAAAAAAAAAGCACAGGAATGCCTGAAGCCACCATGTCCAATTTAAAATATTGTGAAATAATTTGTCTTTTGAATTCTTCTGTGTTTATCTCAAAATGCTCTATCCTCTGATCTATTTATTCTATTCTCTTATTTTAATAAAATATCTATGCCCAGCAAATTTTCCCATCAATTAAAATGAACAAATGGCATTTTAAAATTACTGTTTACCTTTGGTGGTTTGAATGGATAGTCTGTTGGAAAATGAACTGTAAGAAAAAAGACTCCTCCTTGATAAGCACTGTCAGGCTGGAAAACAAACAAAATGAAAAAGATAAAGTTTTCCATCTTTTGCATGAAATTCATACTTAATTCGGAGTGCAGATCGTAGGTTGCAATCATTTTTTTAGCCAATTTTCATCCAAACCTGCAGAAAATCTTGATTATCTTTTTTCTTAAAATAATACTTGATTATGACCACTATTTTAATCTTTATACATTTTAGAGAGAAATCATTCAGACAGCACTCTTAGCTTCATGCTGACAGCTAAGCTCTAATCTATCTCAGTAAGAAGGCTGGCAAATGGTGATTTTCTTACAGCTTTAAAGTATATGTTTAGGAAAGTGACTGGTAGATTTCTTGCTGGTGGGAAAAAATGTTCTCCCAATGTGGGGTTAGGTAGGGATAAAAGGAAATTCTGACAGTTGGCTAGATCCACAAATGTAGCCATCTCAGTGCCTGATCTATGGGGTAGGTGGTTTCTGCCTCTTCTGCTTTATTAGAAATCCTGTGGTTGAGCCACAGATTATCTTTTTCTCTCTCCTCTTTGTGCTTATTTGCTCTTGCTTTGTTTCTCTCATTTTAAAAAGAGGCTAATAGGAGGTTGTTGATAGCAGCCAGACTCCCTGCTTTTCCCCCCACTCCTCCTTGTTCTGGTACTATAAGTCATCCACTCTGCTGTTCCTATTCCTACTGCAGAAAAGCAATCAAAAGATGCAGAATCAAAAGCAAAACAACACAGGAGGGATTGCATCATTCCAGATTAATGTAATAGCAGCCATAATAGCTAAATGCAGTATAGGCAAAATAAATATATATAACATTAGCAGTAAAACAGTATAACAGTAGATAGAATATTTCCTATTATCAATACAACCAAAATGTACATTTATACTGAATATTGATAAAGTTCTTCTGACTTCACAAAGATCTTGCTAAAAGCAGTATTGTAAGGGCTTTTAATCTTCAAATAGTCAGATGCCAGACATAATTCAAGGAGGAATCTCTTTCAAAAGGTAGAATCTAGAAAAATCCCTAAGATGTGACATAGTACTTTAACATCAGGAAACAACAATCAACCTTGATAGCATGATGAGCCGAGTGTGCAACATAAATTATAGTAAAGTTATTCAGATAGCAGGATGTAGGATATATGGCCTGTCAGTTAACACGATCCATTTAACCTGGTCACATTCCCAGACTCAGCCTGTATAAAGACTGGCAAAAGAATAATTAAGAATGAATTAAGAATGAATTGAGAGTTCTACAGCCATAGAAAATATATCATTATGGATCTGAACCAGAAGGTGGAGAGCAGAACCATTAAGATCTGACAACACAGTAAAACAATGAATGTCCCAAAGATGCTTTTTCACCAGGCAACTGGGCTTCCTTGTTTTTCTTTGAAGATGTTTTGCTTCTCATCCAAGAAGCTTCTTCAGCTCTGATTGGATGGTGAGGGAACATAGGAGAACAAACCCATCTGGACAAGATTCAGCAATCCATCTACATTTAAAAGACAGCAAAGTCCATATTTTGGACAGAGAGGACCACTGGTTTGAAAGAGGAGTCAAAGGAGCCATCTATGTTAAAATTGAACAGCCCTCTCTTAACAGAAGGGGAGGGATATGACATCATCTATCTCCAGTCTACAACAGTCCTTTCAACAGTTCCAAGAAGGCTCCACTCCCATTTGCACTACTCAGGTGACCCTGAGGACACAGATAAACCTCCAGGTGGTCTCAATGTCTCTCTAAAAGAATGCAAATGACCAGCTGTCTGCAAGTAGTATAAATCCTTCCATTCCCCACCATCCAGTCAGAGCTGAAGAAGTTTCTTGGATGAGAAGTGAAACATCTTCAAAGAAACACAAGAAAATCCAGTTGCCTTGTGAAAAAGCATCTTTGGGACAACTATGACCTGGATGACTGAGAATTTCCATAGACAAAACAATGAATGAATTCTCTAAATCAGGGGTGTCAAACTGCCGGCCCACAGGCTGGATGCGTCATGACGAAACCATGCCCACTCCATTGCTGGCAATGGAAAAGAAATTGTGATATGTTGTGGCATGCCACATGATGTTGCGAGTTTGACACCCCTGCTCTAAATATTTAAAGAGCATTTCTAATCAATAAGAATTGCTCATAATCATGAACAGTCATGCATGTAGAAATCAAAATTACAAATAAAAATAAATATATGGTTGAACTAATCTTGTTCTGCTTAGACCCAGAAACAAAGTAGCAAGATTCATTATAAATAAAATAGTGGTTGAAAACAATTATGCAATATCATAAGCCTCTAAAATAATAAATTAATGTTAGCCTGGCCTAAGAGAATATGATTGGCCCTATGTTATGAAATATCTTCTCCAAGGCTGAAGACATACTTAAATCTGGCTCTCCCCACTTCTAATTCAATACATTATTATACCTTGCTGGTCCTCATTTTCTTCTTCTCTGGAATAAATTCTCTCTGCTCTGTCACCTCTAACCACCAGTAAGGCAGATGAGTATTTCTGTTTAATCATGTAATATTGTAGACTGAAGAGAGTCCATATCTTTTGTTTACTTTTGTATCTTCATTTTCACACCTAAGATCTAGACCACCTGTTTAGCTTTCCATGTTTCCTCTTTCTATTTTGGGTTAAGGGGAATTACAATTAGCTACTTGTTTATGGTACCACGTACAATACTAACAAATTTATTACACTGTGGGCACAATTATTAGACAAGTTGTATTTTGGAGGATTAATTTTCTTGTTGAACAATTACAGTGCTCTCGGTCAATCCAAAATGTTAATAAACCTCAAACCTGAATATTTAAGAAAGTAAAAGTGAGGTTTTCGCTTTCTTAGGAGAATATGTTTGCACAATTATTGGGCAACTATTAGTGTGCAGAATTATGCAACTAAATGAAAAATTGCCCATCTCACTTGTTTAATTGCATCTGTTAAAGTGAGAATAATAAACTCAAAATGTACAAATAAATATTTCTGACATTTAAAAAAAAAATCAGTGACCAATATAGTCACCCTTCTTTTCAATAACAGTCATAAGTCTTCCAATTCATGGAGTCTGTCAGTTTCTTGATCTGTTGATGATCAATGTTTTGTGCAGCAGCAACCAGAGCTTCCCAGACACTGTTCAGAGAGGTGTACTGTTTTCCTTCACTGTAAATCTCCCGTTTAAGAAGGCCCCACAAGTTCTCAACAGGGTTTAGGTCAGGTGAGGAAGGGGCCATTAGTCTTTCATCTTTGAGGCCTTTACGGGCTAGCGACACAGTGGAGTACCTCAATGCATGCGATGGAGCATTGTCCTGCATAAAAATCATGGTTTTCTTGAAAGATGCAGTCCAACTACCTCATCTTTATTAATACCAGCCTATACCAGTACCCCACCTCCAACTCGCTGGCGTCTGAGTTGAAGTGAAGCTCTGTGCCAGTTACTGATCCAGCCATGGGCCCATCCATCTGGTCCGTCAAGAGTCACTCTCATCTCATCAATCCATAAAACCTTTGAAAAATCTGTCTTCAGATATTTCTTGGCCCAATCTTGCTGTTTGATGTGTTGATGTGTCTTGTTCAGTGGTAGTTGGGTTTTGGCCTTCCTTATCTTGGCCATGTCTCTGAGTACTGAACACCTTGAACTTCTGGGCATTCAGATAGGTTGCAGTTCTGAAATATGACAGCACTGGAGGACAACGGGTTCCTGGTAGCTTCACGTTTGATTTTTCTCAATTCTTTGACAGTTAATGTGCGTCTTTTTTTCTCAACATGTTTCTTACGACCCTGTTGACTATTTGCAACAAAACATTTGATGGTTCTGTGATCACGCCCCAATATCTTAGCAATTTCAAGAGTGCTGCATCCCTCTGAAAGATTTTTTTTACAATTTTTGACTTTTCAGAGTCAGTTAAATCTCTTTTTTGGCCCATTTTGCCTGAGGAAAAGAAGCTGCCTAATAATTATGCACACCTTGATATAGGGTGTTGATCTCCTTAGGCCACACCCTCCCTCATTACACAAATACACATCACCTGATATGCTTATATCCACTAAGCATTCAAGTTTATACAGCTTGGAGATGGTGGAAAATAATGCATGAAAATACTATGATCAAAATACTCACTTGCCTAATAATTGTGCACACCGTGTATCATATAAGTGTTCATGGATCAGAGTCCACTTCATCAAATGTATGTAATAAGTCCCGAGAAACACATTCTGTCATTTAATCACCAAATATTGATTTGATTTGGATTTCTTTTCTGTTCATTTACTTTCCATTTTGTTAATAAAAATAAACTATTAACACTTCTATTTCTGAAAGCATTCTTAATTTACAGCATTTTACACAACTGCCTAAAACTTTTGTACAGTACTGTATATTAAATAGAGTCAATATATAATTTTGTAATCAGAAACTTGTTTAATCAGTGAGAAATGGTTTTCCTTTTATTTAGTTCTTAAAGATATTTAAGAAGGATTTTATACAAGGTGGCTTCTCAAACCTCAGAATATATTACAAGCCACAAACAACTTCCTACAATATAGTATTAGTTTGCATTTTCTTATTTGCTGAGATGGGTCTCAGTAATATATACCAAGCTGCTCCACTCAGCCAAGATCACATCCCAGATGAGATGAGTTTTATTAGAAGCCAACCTAATATTCTGTATGTCCAGGAATGCCTAAGGTTTGATAACCAGTAAGTGGCAATGTAGGGGGCTGGAGTGCAGGATATATACAACACCCCATTCCTACACTCTACTATTACTATTTAGAGCCAACCAAAATTTATTCACTGACTTTATTCACACATCACTCTGTGCTAAACCTAAACAATATACATTTGAATTTAGGTTGAGATACATATGCAGAAATCAATTACATTAAAACGTAGTTTATGATTAATAAAGTAAACAAAAAATGAACTCAGTTATAAAAATTACATACTTACAGGTCCCATAATAGTTGCTTGCCAATGAAACACTGAAAAACACAAAATATTATTTACCTTATTAAATATTTAACTATGCTATATATTATAAATAAAAAAATATTTTGCCATCAACTATAAAGATCTTACAGTCATCTCCAACAGGTCCAGCCGAACAATGTGCAGGTGGATCACGCTGCAGATCACTTAGCTCCTGTAAGAAACATAAAAACATTTGGAAGGTTATAAGCAAACTCAAAATTAATTATTCAAATTTGGATCCAATTTATTGATCTGATCAAAATTTATAACTAAAAAAAATCAAAATAAATTTTAGTCAATGTAAAATTCAATAAATATACAATGGAACTAAGATAATTAGTATTGAGCACTACTGTGAGATAACTGATCTCCATACATTTAATGTATTTTATACATTTTCATTAATATAATCAATGACTCCCATATTATTTCAATTCTAAAGTTGTTAGCCTATGCGGAAAGACATAAATGCAGACTTCCAAACACCCTGATTAAATAAGAGTTAAGGCAAAAGTTGAGCATGATTTAATCTGAGCAGAACTCTGCAATGAATTAAGTCAAAACCCTGCATGGGCCAGGGAAAGAGCCAGTGATAATTTATACTACCATGTTTTGAAGTTATTATTTTATTGGCTACTGCACAATTTCATTAACAATGCGAACTAAATTAGACGTTTCTAAGAGGTAAAGATAACATTCACAGGCGTACAAAATATATAGGAAGAGCAAGTAAGTCTATAAACTTTAATTCTAACCCAAGTATACAAATATTAATGTATGTTGTACTTCATTTATGTTTTTTAAGTTTATATTGCAAGAGAAATGAACTTACATATACTATACTAATAAAGTATATTAAAAAGTATTAACATAATAAAGCCCTAATATAAGAACGTCATAACTGCATCAACTCTCCAACTGCCTGAAAAGTCAAGCTTCCAGGGATGCCAAATGATTGGGCCAAAGGGGTTCTTTTGTGAAAGAATTTTGTAAGCAATTTACTATGACTGAAAAGACTCAATTTTTCATGCCCATCTGCTTCATTTTCGAATGCAAAGCTCAGCTTGCATGTGTTTTAAATAAACTCATTTATTCAGCCCTGAATTACAATTGTCAGAAAAGCTACAGCTCCAAATGAGCCGATATTGGTGAAGGATGCAAAAATCAATGAATTATTAACAAGAGCTTCCCAAGTTATATTCATAACAAAAGGTAAAAGAATCAGCTGCTCAGTGAAAACGGCAAAATGCTAACAGGTAACACAGAAAAAGCAGAACCTATTCTTGTAGACGTTCCATTTGGCAAGTGTAAAGAGCAGGATGAAGGGGCAGGATGAAATGCAGTCATGGAATACCTGCTCACTTGAAGTGAGATGAAATCTCCAGAATCAGATGAACTAGATTTTATGTTATGAAGGAATTTGCTGATTATCAGGCGTGCCATTATGTCTTTGACAACTCTTGGAGAAACGATGAAATTCCAGACAACTGGAGAACAAATATTATATTTATCTTCAAGAAGGGAGAAAAGGGAACTTAGGAAGATTCCAGACCATATTGTAAAAAGGATGATCCAAACACCCTTAAAAATAAAACTGCGATTACCAGTGGTTATCATGGATTGAGTAGATTTGGGGAATGCTATAGACAGAATAGATCTTAATGTAATTGAAGTATTTGACAAAGAACCCAAACTATCCTGTTTAGCAAGATTACCAGTTAAAAGAAGACAATGAATACTGTACATCGCTGGTCCAAGAAATGTATCTGAAGCCTGATCAATAGTTCTTCTACCTGAGTGTGATATCAAGTGGAGTGATGAAATGAAATCAGTCCTGAATCTGGTACTCTTCAGGTTTTTTTTTTTCATGACTTTGATGTGAAGGAAATGCTTCTCAAATTTTCAGGCATAAAATTGGGTAGGTTTATACTGTAGAAAACAGAAATAAAATTCAATATTATCTTGGTAAGTAAGAAAAATAGATTTCTCTAAGTAGTTTACCATTTCTCAAGTATTATGTGCAATTCTCAGCATTAAATAGCAATGTTTTAAGAAACTGGAACAGATATTGGGGGGGGGGGAGGACACAGAGTGATCTAGAACAGAGCTCCCCAACCTTTCCGGGTTGGTGGCCTGGAGGGAAAGAAAGGAGCAGGGAAATGTACGCGCGCTCACATGTGCAAAATGTGTACGTGCATGGCGGTGCTCTAGCGCCCGCACAAGCGGCGCACACACACCCATGGCAGTGTTGGTGGTGATGCTGGCGGCTGCACACCTGCGCAAACAGGGTGCTAGTGCCTGCGCACATGCGCAAATGGGGCACTAGTACCCGCATGATACTGGCGGCAGCGCTAGCCCCCGTGCAATGGCAAACAGGGCTGCTAGCACCCGCACAGCGGCACTAGCACAAGTGGGGAGGATGCATGCACACGTGTGCGCACTCGCCAGCCATTCCCGCGGCTCGGTGGCCAAGAGGCCACGGACCGGTACCGGCCCACAGGTTGGGGACCCCTGATCTAGAAACTAAGTTCCATGACTAAGTATCTGGGGATATTTAGCCTGAAAAGACAAACTTGAAAGAATATATGACTAAAATCTATATAAATACCTAAAATACCCAGAAAGATGTCACAAAAGATGGCTAGGACTTGATCTGACCTCAGGGTGCTCCCAGGGAACAGGAATCAAAATTAATAGATTTAAATTACATTAAGGCAGACCTCAACTGAATATTAGAAAACAAAATTCTAATAGTAACAATAGCTTGACTGTGAACCCAGTTACTCAGGGAAGGCAATTTATTGAATGTGTTCAATTAGAAGCTAGACATCTATCTGCCACGGATGTTTTAATCTGAATATCTGCATGAAACACCAGGATTAGATTTGATGGCCCAAATAATTTTAATGTGTGTTGAAATGTATGCAAAGTCACAGAAGCAAAAAACATACAGTGAGGGGAAAAACTATTTGATCCCCTGCTGATTTTGTACGTTTGCCCACTGACAAAAGAAATGATCAGTCTATAATTTTAATGGTAGGTTTATTTTAACAGTGAGAGACAGAATAACAAAAAAATCCAGAAAAACGCAGTTCAAAAAAGTTATAAATTGATTTGCATTTTAATGAGTGAAATAAGTATTTGATGCGTTCACAGAACCTGACTTAGTACTTGGTGGCAAAACCCTTGTTGGCAATCAAAGAGGTCAGACGTTTCTTGTAGTTGGCCACCAAGTTTGCACACATCTCAGGAGGGATTTTGTCCCACTCCTCTTTGCAGATCCTCTCCAAGTCATTAAGGTTTCGAGGCTGACATTTGGCAGCTCAAATCTCCAGTTTCCTCCACAAGATTTTCTATGGGATTAAGGTCTGGAGACTGGCTAGGCCCCTCCAGGACCTTAATGTGCTTCTTCTTGAGCCACTCATTTGTTGCCTTGACCATGTGTTTTGGGTCATTGTCATGCTGGAATACCCATCCACGACCCATTTTCAATGCGCTAGCTGAGGGAAGGAGGTTCTCACCCAAGACTTGATGGTACATGGCCCCATCCATTGTCCTTTTGATGCGGTGAAGTTGTTCTCTCCCCTTAGCAGAAAAACATCCCCAAAGCATGTTTCCACCTCCATGTTTGACGGTGGGGATGGTGTTCTTGGGGTCATAGGCAGCATTCCTCCTCCTCCAAACATGGCGAGTTGAGTTGATGCCAAAGAGCTCGATTTTGGTCTCATCTGACCACAACATTTTTGCCCAATTCTCCTCTGAATCATTCAGATGTTCATTGGCAAACTTCAGACGTGCCTGTACATGTGCTTTCTTGAGCAGGGGGACCTTGCGGACGCTGCAGGATTTCAGTCCTTCACGGTGTAGTGTGTTATCAATTGTTTACTAGGTGACTATGGTCCCAGCTGCCTTGAGATCATTGACAAGATCCTCCCGTGTAGTTCTGGGTTGATTTTTCACCATTCTCATGATCATTGAAACTCCACAAGGTGAGATCTTGCATGGAGCCCCAGACCGAGGGAGATTGACAGTCATTTTGTGTTTCTTCCATTTGTGAATAATCGCACCAACTGTTGTCACCTTCTCACCAAGCTGCTTGGCGATAGTCTTGTAGCCCATTCCAACCTTGTGTAGGTCTACAATCTTGTCCCTGACATCCTTGGACAGCTCTTTGGTCTTGGGCATGGTGGAGAGTTTGGAATCTGATTGATTGCTTCTGTGGACAGGTGTCTTTTATACAGGTAACAAGCTGAGATTAGGAGCACTCCCTTTAGGAGAGTGCTCCTAATCTCAGCTCATTACCTGTATAAAAGACACCTGGGAGCCAGAAATCTTGCTGATTGATAGGGGATCAAATACTTATTTCATTCATTAAAATGCAAATCAATTTATAACTTTTTTGAACTTTGTTTTTCTGGATTTTTTTGTTGTTATTCTGTCTCTCGCTGTTAAAATAAACCTACCATTACAATTATAGATTGATCATTTCTTTGTCAGTGGGCAAACATACAAAATCAGCAGGGGATCAAATAATTTTTTCCCTCCCTGTATATTAGTATTAAATCCATGCTCTAGGACAATCATGAGTTTGATCTATATATTTCAGTTCTAGCCCTCAATTCAACTTCAGATATAGTATACAGTATGCATAATGTATCTCTTTTTATAAAATAAAATTTAAATCCAATATAAAACAAAAAAAGCAATGTCTTGGGTGACATACTGTAAAATACTATAATCTCTCTTTTTAGGCACTAAAGGAAATTTTTATTTTTTAGTACAAACTTTATCAATCTCCTTGGCTGTTTTAATACTGTTTATATGTATTGTCAATTTAAGTGAAAATGTTTTTTTTTTTATAGCAAATTTTATTGGTTTTCCAGTTTTACATTTAAGTCCTTGGAAAGCAGCGTGGTGACTGGGCAGTCAATAGTTCAATAACAAAATCTCTAGTACATATCTCAGGTTGCATTATCAAAAATTCCTTCTCTATTTCCCTTAACATTCAATATATCATGTTTAAATTAGTAGATTTCTAACCATGACAAGCTCAATTAAAACATTTATCAATATATTTTTGCTTATACATATCCATATCCTGTTTTTAAGTTTTAACTAATTTTTCAATTTTAATTACAATATTCCAATTAAACCTTTAACACCCATAGTATTTAAATTTCTGGTAACTCAAATTTCCTTTATTTCACTGCGCAAAAGTTATAATATCATATTACTTACTTAAATATATTCTCATTTTATTTCATATACATTTTCTATTTCTCATCCTAATACATCACTACTTACTAATAGAATAACCTTTATTGTCTCAAATCCATCATCTATATTTTCTGGGCTAAACAATATTCAAGGCTGGTTTCTAATAGTTATTTTCAATTTCCCTTATAAACCTAAATCCTAAGTATTAAGCCAGTTAGTCCCTTATTTTTTATCATTTTCCACAATATTTAAATCTAATAATCATATTTCCCTTCATCTCAAAATCTCCCTTTAGCCCATTACTTGAGACTTTAAAATCCTCTCTAATAAATCAAAAGACCGCATTTTTTAAATCTAACTAGCTTTCTTTTTGTGCCAACCAGGCTTCCATGCCAATGCCTTTAAATCATCAGATAGATTTCCCTTCATTCCTGCACATATTGCTTGAATCAAAGGAGACCATCTAGTCATCAATTTTCCAGAGAGGCTGGCCCATTTATAATCGTTGCATTGTTGTCCTGGTGGGTCAGATCTCCATATCTTTATCTTCACTTTGGTGTGGTCTTCTTCTTCCTCAGGTTTCTTCTGGTTCAAGTAAAAGGTCATGTCCAATTTTATAGTTGCTTGATTATCTAGGTTTTCAGTATGCTGTCCTTGTTAATCTTTAACACCTTCTGTCTTGGTATTACTTTCTTCCGCTTCTGTTACTTTTTGGGTTGTAGGTTCTTTAGTTGCAGTCAGGGTTTGGTTGTGAGCATTTTCTAATTTCTTCCGTTTTTATTGTTTTCTGGGTTGTAAATTCTTTAGTTGGAATCTGGGTTTCAGTTTGTAGATTCAAGCTGGCGCCTTTGTCTTTCAGTCTGGATTTAATTATCTCAGTAGCTTCAATAATTTTTTCAAGTATACGTTTATAGTTAATCGAAGTTTGTTGCTGGTCCTCCTCCATTTCTGAAATGGTTATGAATAGTCCTTTAGTGGAGGCTATTTTTTAATCAAGAGTCAGTAAATGTTCACCTCCACAGTTCTTAAAAGCCAATTTCACCTCCCAGCTGTTCTTTCAGCCTTTTATCTTTTTTTTTTTTTTAGATAATACCAAGGACAGGTGTAGGCTGTAAACAGGTCTCTTTGTCAGAAATATTTAATTGCTGTACCAAGCTTCGCCACAAGATGTCCCCGATAGCATTTAGAATCCTTTTCAGAACCCTGGCTAAGTTTTTATCCAATTTAGATTCTTTTTCATTTTTTTTACAAGCAGATAGAATAACAGGTCCCTGTGAAATTAGGAACTTTTTGGGTCCCCAAATATCAGAAAAGTGCAAAACTAGTTAACTTAGTTGTTCTCTTCAAAGCTTTATTTTCCCTACGTAGTCAGACGCCGCCATTTTAGAGGGTGGGGAAAAAAAGTTCCCTTCCCTCTCTCCTCGCAGGGGGAAGAAGTTTCAAGAAGTTTCAAGAGGCTTTTTATAGGAAAGCACTTGGGATACAAAGAAGGTAGGATCTCACCCAGTTCCTCCGCGATGCTTTCAAAGTGCTTGATAGTAATTTTGGCCTCGGCTGGAGACAGCATTAGTGATGGGCCGCGTTAATAGCCAATCTTTTCCCCGTCAGTTAGAACAGCTGCCCCGGATCAAACGGGAGGGCTGCCGCCCTTCCGCGATCAGCGGGAGGTCCTCTTCATGCTCATCATCCCTCCAGGGCGACTTTCGACCCTTTTCAGGGTCCCCCGGCGAGAGAAAACCAGACAGCGGAGAGAGCGATCGCCCCGCACGTCCCCTGGCGCCGCAATCACAAACCGGAAGCCTAAGTGAAAATGTTTTAATCTATTTCTTGTCTTATTTAACTTGATACAAACTAATTCCCTCAATACAGTGTAGCAGTTCAGTAGGACAGAATTTTTTTTAATTCTTTACACAAATTGTTAAGAACTGTATTTTTAGTAGTTAATTAATTCTTGCCTAAAAGACAACACTAAGTTAGAAAAAAATAATAATAGTGTACTGTTACAAGTAGAAACTTGGTAAGAACCATTCCAACCACCAGAATTAGTGAAGATTATTTTAAACTGGAACATTAAAAATACATGTCCTTAAGTAGAAACTTATGTGAAGCAAAAAGGTAGAGAGGTCAGAAGTCAAAATTATATTCAGAACAGTAATACATTAAAGGCAAACGTTAATGCTTTCAAATGCTATTTACACTGGAGAATCTCACTGGAATTGATGGATTTCACATCTTCATCACACCCATCTGTTCTGGAAGCTCACCCAAATTGGGTGGGTGGGAGTGACTTTGCAGTGGGAAAGCTGATTGATATTATTTCAAGGGAATAAGCTAACTGAACAATATTAATTTTTGACTGGATCATAAATACTTTACTAAATTCCTAGCTTCATTATCAAGAGGCTATTCATACTTAACCAATTAATCAGTAAAGAAGAAAAAAATATTTTCTAGATATTTCCATGATAGCTTACATTATATCCTATGCATAGTTATTCATGAAATCATTTTGTGAAATGAAAATAACCTTGAGTTAAAGGTGACTAGGATTATAATTTTAAAAGTTTGAATATCTTTGTTTTATATAAAATAAATGCCTAAAATACTTAAATATGACTATTATAAATCATTTTGCAGTGGACTAACTAAACTAATTTATTTATAGCTTAGATGTAAAAAACAGCTGAAAATTAGAAATTATGTAATATGCAAAAAAGATATTATTATTGAGGCAGAACTAGAATTATAATCATAATAAGGACTAACAGCAGTTGTTAAACACAATAAGTATTAAATACAATATAGTCATGAATATCTATCTTATTGTAATTTTACATAGCCATTCTACTACCCATTTTTGAAAAAGAAAGCATCAATTCCAGAAGGAAAAAAAAATCTTTGGAATTTTTTTCTCTGTTCTTCTTAGAATTTCCAATGTGTTTCTTGGGGAAACTGAGGTGTCCAAAATGTTTTCCACTTCTTTTTCTCCCTGGGGCATCGCATCTCTACAGGGTGGCTATTTACAAACTTGATGGTAGTTGGATTACCACATTGTGTTAAGGTAAAACATAGTTTGGATTAGCACAATGTGTAAACCTAGCTATTATGGTTTATGAGTCATGGTTTATGGCTTATTATTATGAACCAGGCATTATGATTATTTAACAAGCCACAATTTATATTAACCACAAACAGTCAGTGAATCTGATTTTTTTAAATGACCTTCCATTTCCTCACATTAAAATTGTTATAACCAATTAATATTCACCAACATTCATTAAATTAAATTAAATCTTTAAATTACATTAAAATGAATATTCATTCTGATAACTGAATACAAAGCCAAATGTTTGTTGTTCCTCACATAATTCCCCTGACCTTCTAGAAAAACTATTAAGCTTATTTGAAATTAATTTTATTCTGAAAAACTAACTGCGTGTCACTCCTGAAAGGTCATTTCAGTGTGTACTTGTCCAAAGAAACCAAAGGCAAAATCTTTCCCAGCACAGTGTCTTTTTAAATCCAAGAGCTCAGGTTTCAGGGAGAAGAGAAAATAACTTATTTATGCAAAGCGCTGATACTACCAGTCCAAAGGAGAATCCACAAGTGTCCAATTTCCAAGTCTCATGAAAGTTGAATATAGCAAAGGCCTATAACAAAGCTATTGAACTGCAGGCAGTGGAAAACCTGTTGATCTCTTTACAATTTTCAATTCCAGATTAAATAAAAGATCTGTAAAATGCTGACTAGCCTAAAATCTTCCTACAGATCCACTTCACTGAAACACAGCGGATACTCTTAATTATGCAAGAGATTGTATGTGTTAATGGTTCCTGTCTACGTAAGAAATTAAACTGCTGATGCTAAAATCACTGAGACTACTTGACTGTTTTTAGGTTTGCCTTATTTTGCTTCTGAAATAAATATTACTTTTAATTTCATTATTGTTCTTAGGAATTATTGGTTTTTATGGTGATTTTAAAATTTTTCTTTTCCTTTTGAAAATTTGTTTTGCAATTTTTCTCTGGGAAAGATTGCTATAGAAATAAATGACTTGCTTGTTTTCCTATCATAACCAAACAGAAATAATAGCAGTTAGTTCTTGATTAACAATGGTAACTGGGAGCAAAAAAAGCCCCAAACTGTGGGACTGCCTCTTTTTGAACTCCTACCACCCATCCCAATCTCCTTGTGGCCATTCTGTACTCTTAGCAGTGGTAGGCACCCAGCAGCATCAGGATTGAAGTAGAAGCCCCCTACCTCTAGTTCATACCCCAAGTGCCACTACCGGCATCAAGGAGTGCCAGCTCAAGCTCCATGGCCAACCATCCCAGCATCACAATACAAAGCCTGACTAATCTGAGCTCTGCTGGCTGTGCTACACCCAGCTGCCACTTTCTTCCCACTGCTGAGAGGTGTGCCCATCTTGCCCTATGTCAGGCAACTGCTATCTGCACCATGACTTGGGAGGCTGGTGAAAAGGGCAGAGATTGGGGGTGGGGGGAGATAGCAAGAAGTGGTTGATATAAGTGCTGATCACAGCCATAACATCAGGGACTGGGTATAAGTACCATTCTTTCAGCATCACTAACTTTGAACTGCTGCTGAGTGAATCGTCTTTAAAAAGCAAGGCAACCTGTACTTGGAATTAGTTTGTGAATTTTCTTTGACTTGATGGGTCAGAAATCAGGTCAGCATTAAATTGCAAAAATTCAAGTGCACCACAGTCATGCTTTTTAAAAGCAGGTGTATTACTAGCACAATAGAACTAGTGAAAAGATGTCAACTGTAACTGCCACATTGGACCCAGCATTAGAGCCCTAATATAGAATAAGACTATTTCTTTCTAAGGTAGTAACCACAAGAAATTTTAATGTTTAAAACTAAATTGATGTAATCACCAGCTGGGAACAAGGGGAGGGAATCTTGAAAAAAAGAGGACATTGCTTTGGAACTGAATATATGACATGTTATTTTAGGCCACATATTATTTCAATATTTTTGTAATTCCTTGTTCTGAAGCCATAAAAAATATTTTTTATTTATTACATTGGAAAACGTATTTGTGAATTGTTTCAAGAATTCCTATTGGTATTGGTATTTTTTTTTTTTAATTACTAAAACTGTTCCCTCCTGGCAGAAAATCAGGGGAGTCAATTATTTATTTAAATTCTAATAGTCACCCATCAAACTTACATAACCCTGTTTACAAATTTATATATTTTATGAACCAGTCTATTAAACTGAGTTCTCGCCATATGCTAACCCATAGAAGGTAGCTTCCATATTATAATGAGCTTATATAATTTAATAATATTTAGTTGGTCAATGACCAGCAAAAATTTAAAAAACCCCAGAGTGAAGCAAATAAGTGCAATAATATACTAACAACTAGCAAAATAAAGCATAGAATATAACATTCACTTCTCAATTCAAAACCAAAACCACTAGTAGTTTAATGGAAGCTACAGTGATATTCTAATGGATAAAGAAAAAAACATAAATTTGAACAAGGAAAGCTGTTGATAACCCATTTCAATAATGTTCCTTTTTCCAACTGACCTCCAGATGGTTTCATTATACCCCACCACTGTTACTGACACCTGAAGTAAACACAGCAAAGCCCACTGAAATCAATAGGATAGTCAACTAAGTATAGGATCAGTTTGCACCAAACAACCTTGTTATGTTATCTGTGTATTTCTGGAACTATTATTTTCCAGGCTGAGGGCTTAAAACAGAATTTCAGAAAAGGGTTGTCCAGGCAAAGCTACAGATGCTGAATGATGTCAAAGTTGCTGGGCTGAATAGACCATAGGAGGCAGTGCCATTGTGGAAATGGACTGCAATCTCCATATGGGGTTCAGGAATGAAATCTGGTTCATTGGAATGTCCAAGTCCAGTTGCAGAGTTTCCTAGATATAGCACAGCATCTGGATCCTTTTGGGCAGCATTCATGCCTCAGAATGGAACAGGAGCCACATCACTCACTCTACTCAATACCCTTGACCAGAGAATCTTTCTGGGTCACCTGTGTGGATTGGGAGTAGGAGCTCTATTCTTTCCTGAGTGGGTTATTCTAGTTGGCAGCAGGGCTCACCTCTAGCTTGGCTCTCGTCTCTGCTTTTTAACAGATATCTATATGAAGCTGCTGGGAGAGGAAACTTGCTGCCTGGGATTATTTATTATCAATATGCTGATTATATCCTACTGTAAATTTTGTTTCCACACCTAGCTGGAGATGCAGCAGAGTCCTGATCCAATGTCTGGAGCTGCAGAACACTGCATGAGAAGAAACTGACAGAAGCAAGATGGGTATGTTATTCATCTAAAAACTAGGTGGGAATCTGGTTTTTACTGAGTCTGGAAGGGGTTGAAGTGTGGAAGTCTTGAAGTCTCCATTAAGAGAAGATCTGTAAGTCAAATTTCTAAGGCTGACAGCTGTTGTTGGACCTTCAGTTAAAGCCACTGCCAGAGATGTCTTCAACCAGTTTCAGCTGAGGCATCAGATGGGGCTCTACATGCCTTTAGTGACAGCAACTCGTGTCCTTATCACCTTTAAGTGAGTTGCTGTAACATATTTTACATGAACTGCCCTTGCAGAGAATGCAGCAGCCCATCTACTGAGACATGGAAGTTTTTAAAGACACACAGCTCCAATTGTGCAAGTACTGCAAATGTTTCGAGTTTGTTCAAAGTGCTGGTTTTAGGCTATAAAGCTCTTTATGACTTGACTCCCAGGGATCTCCAGGATTGTCTTGTTAAAGTTCAACTTGCCTTTCTTGCTTGCTTAATTTGGAAGAGAATATTATGGGTACCTTCCCTCTGAGAGGTTGATGAGAGACAGTATTTTTGATAATAGCCTCTACACACTCTGGAATAACACTATATTTCTTTCTTTCTGGAAATATTAAAGACAGAGCCATTTTGTAAAGTGTCGGATGGCAGGTTCACCTGTTGAAATTAGATGTTGTCAACAGAGGTGGTGTTAGCGGTTATGAATTGGTTTTTAAATATTTTTCAATTTATATTCACAAACTCTCAGAAATATTATCTTTTGAGATCTGCAGTAATATGCTTCTCAAGTAAATAGCTATCATTTGTTAGATATATTAGATACATTTACATGTTTAATTCTTAACTGAAATCTGAATGCTGTATATTTAATATATTTTAATTTTATAGAATATTGAAGTAGAAATATAATTCAATAAATTTATAAATATTGTTTGCAATATCTGAAACCTAATGCTGCAAATAATCCATCTCTTAAATTCACAAAATACATATTTAAATGTATTGGTAAGTTGTATTTTTTCTTAAGCTTCTAACCTCAATATCCCCTCAATGTCAATAAAATATTGAACTGCCATGACATTTTCCAAAACCTTGGCTGTGTTTCCACTTTAAAGCACCATAGGGGGCAATTCAAATCCAGAACTCTTGCTCTCTGGACTACCTTGAGTCTTTATCAGAAGCAGAAGTACTTTCTGTTAAGTTTTTGAATGTTGTGCACATGTTTGAGAAAGGGTATTGCTGCAAGCAAAATACTCCTCAAAGAAGCTCTAGGTATTCCTCAACTTCATTCTTCATTCAATGACTGTTCAAAGTTATAATGGAACTACATGACAGATATAACTGGTCTTTGGAGTGCATCCCAACAACTGGTGGTCACATTATTGTGATCTGAATGCTTAGTAACCCATTCACACAACCATTCGCTTAAGCACCCCATGATCACATGATTGCTATTTGCAACCTTCCATGCCAGCATCCCTAGAAAGTGAAAGGTAAACTGGCAGGGAAGATTGTAATTTGCTGCGGGTACGTCTCATGCGCTCTCCCCCAACTCCTCTGCATTCACATGGGTCACTTGTGCACACTCCCCAATCCATGCTGCATTCCCAAGCCTCCTCCCCAAAGTTGTATGGTGCCTCTTGCAGTCTGCACACATCCTCACATCACCTTCCTGACCTGCATAACACCACTTGCAGACCCCCACACACCTTCCCCAATCTACCCAGCGCCTCCTACGCACCCCCTTATTCTCTCCAACCCATGCTGCCCTTCTCAAACAGTCCCATGCACTCTTCTCAACCTTCCCCAACCCATGCATCACTCACGTACACAATGACCAATGCCTCTCACATACACACATGCACCCTTCCCAATCCACAGCATGCCTCTCAAGCACCCCTGTGCACTCTCTTAATCTGCCCTGATCCACATAGTGCCTCTCCTACTATCTGGGTTACAGGTCAGGTCCAAGGATTGAACAGCTATAGTGCTGGCAGACTCATAAATAAATTGTTTCTACTTCTGATGCTTGATCTGTTAAAGAAATAGTTTATTCTACAACCTAAAGTCATTTTCCTCATTTACCTATATTTATTTTGCTTTCTCTTATTGCCTATCACCAGAGTTCCCGTTCACTTTGTCATCTATCAATCTAGCTCTTGTCTCTCAAACTGGTATCATAAAGATGATTTCAGAAAATACGTATAGCTATTGGAGGTTGGGAGTTTTTTTAAGATATAAGAAAAAAAATTGAATGGATAACTAAAAACAGTATTATACTGTTTAGCTAGGAACCCCAATAGAGCCACACCAATTTCAAATGTGCTAGTCATGATAGTCATGATATATACAAAGATAACCTGCCCAAACTGCGGTTAAAATTTCTGATCATCAAGATGACTGACATTTGACCAGCCCTTGACTTCCATCCAAAAAACAGAAAAAGAAAAAAGAGCTTCAGATATGGGTTAAATATTATTTATTGGAAGGGTAATTGGGAAACTGTCTCAGATTTTAATCTCTCCCAGAAACTTCACAAAGTTCTAACCATCTTAATGGAGATTCTTTCATATCAATGAGTGGAAGAAATATTACTACACTTGCAACAACAATAATACACATTTAATTAACATAGCGTATAAGGATATTTGTATTTACCAATCATTTAGCTGAAGAAAGTAAATTGTATGAGTCAAGTGAGATAGTTCAATTCATTCAATAAAGCTGAAATTCCTTACAAATATTTTTATCTGCCTTAAAGACAGAACTGTTATTCAATTCTTAAATGTTCCCTGCTTAGTTAAAATACTTTTATATCTATTCTAAGGATAACAAAAACAGAACATTTCTAGTTATCCACTCTATATTTTTAAAATTACTTAATCATCAGATTTAAGAACATAATAAAAAATAGAATGATCTCATGAAGCTGATTTAAAGTCTGTTTCTGTAAGTTTTTGGATCAATCAGATATTAAGTCAAATCTTTCATCAGTATCTATATAGAAAATCTATATATACGTTTAGAAAAACAAAGTTAATGCTGAAAGCAGAAAAAAAGGATTGAGTTTTCAAACATCAAATTATTAAGTGGATTTTATGTGTGTAAATAAGTTGTTTACCCTGACAAAATGTTTTCTTTCTATAGAACTCCAAATACATCTGGGTTATGGGAAACATTCCCAGAGTGGGCCTTTGACTGTTACTTTCTAACCATTTGGTGGAGTACTTGAAAAATACAGGCAAGTGAGGAAAAAAACAACCCTTTTGACATCCACATTTTCAAACAAATATGCCACCAACTAGATGGTCTCAACATATTTATAAATAATATTTTATAATATTAAAATATCCTAGTACCCCAAGAGAAAACTAATAATCTGACTAGGGTCTAATTTCATTAAAAAGCAAGTTTACCTCCTATTATTCATTCACAAGTTGCAATGTTGCTTATCCTTAATCAGAATATATGACATATGTAAACATGTGTAATTCTTAATAAATTTATAATAGGGCTTGTTTAAAGGCACTTAAGATTTCAACCTTGATATAATGTTTAAAAGTAATTTGATTTAAACATTGCCTTTCTAATTAACTGACTTCTCAAGGAGGCTACAAAGATCTAATAAAGTGAAGAATTGCAAGAACGCTTTTATGATTAGCCCAGCATACTATTTCCTGTGGTAGTCAACTTGTCTCAAAGCTCTCCCTGTGAATTCCAGAAAGAAAAGATGACAGGGTGATTTTATGAACAGTGTTCTGAGATCCAAATCTTCACCCAAAAATATCTCCCAACAATTAAATCAATGCCCGAAATTGGAACAGAGTACACTAGAGTAATTATAATGGTTTTCTGCAATATTTCCTTGCCTATTTTTGCAAATAAAATTTCATTAAATGACACCCATTGCTAACGTCATCAGTAAAACTTCATTTTCTTTTTTGGTAAGACATTAGTTGCTCTTCCTCATCTTCTCTAATTTAACAACATAAATAACAAATGACAACATCTGAATCCTCTCACATTTTAAAATTAACACTAATTAAGCAAGTGTTAGGAGCCAGTTAAAACCAGAAATTTTCCAAGAACTGGTACAAGCAAAGACTACTTTAGAAATAAGGCATTCAGAAGCAAATTATTCAGACTAATTCTTCAGTAAGACAGACTGTTGATCCTCACCTTTAAGTGGAATACACATAATCACATCATTTTATTCCAAACACAATTACACTTGCCCTGCTAGGCAGAGAAAACTGCCAAGTAGAAAAAAACCTACCAACTGCTTGCCCATATGCACTTCCAAGAACATCACAAAAGGCTGCAAAAATAATAGCAGAGGAGGAGGCACTCTTATAACACACTTCAACCCAGCCAGGTCTGATATGTATATTTACTAAGATGCAGTAAAAGCCTGTACAGAAATAACTCTTTTTTCTTCTCTTGCCCAGGCAATGTTAAAAGTGCTAGGAAAAATCTACACACAAAAAATAAAAATCTGACAGCAATAAATTAATTTTATGTGGTGAGCAGTTGCAGCTTTTCAAGCCACCCAATAAGGGAAAACATTTCCTACAGCAATAGAACATTAAAAACAACCCTGGTATTAACATTCAATTTCTACGCAAAGTATCTTGAACAATATTGCTTGGAAAAACCATTCTGGGTCTGGGTGGTTCAACGTTTGGCCAGGGGAAAAATACCCCAGCAGAGACTCTTGTCGAAGAACGGCTAAACATCTCTTAACTTGCTAGTTTTGTATGGACAAGCTTTCTTATTCTTCTCTGTTGTGGAAAATTGCACACTCGTGCATCATTTCCTCCCCTTATTTTGACAATTCCACTAAATCCGGAGGAAATATAAGGGTGCCTGTCGAAAAGGAGAACGAAGCATTCTTTTTCCGGGGGGGGGAAAGAATGTCTATCATTTGCCAAATTTTCCATAGAGCTTCTGCGAGAATCTGCCTCCCAAAGAGGGGGGAAAAAAGAAGGGGGGGGAGTCATTATTTTCGATCCCCTTCGCCCTCAAGTCCTTTCGGGTAGGCCCGGTCCCGGTGTCCTCCCCCTCAGAGACGCCTCTTTCCCGAAACGCAAAGCGGTTTCCCCTCAGTCTTCTCTGACTTAACTGCCTCTCTCTCTCTCTCTCCTCTCCCCCCCCCCTCGCCCCAGGCCCGGGAAGCTCAAGTTCACCCGGTTCCCAACCGACGAGGGGGCTGCCTGGCACGGCCCATTCGGGCGCGCTCACCTTCTGTATCCGCTTCAGCGCCATGGGCAGCGGGAAATGCGGGCGGACCGGTGTGGGGAAGCTGCGAGGAGGAGGAGGAGGAGAAGGAGGAGAGCGTCGGCTGCTCCAGGAAGGGGGAGGGCGGGCGCTCGCGGGGCGTGTTAAGGCCGGAGCCGAGGTGCCGCTCCGCTCCCAATCGACGGATCTTTTGTTTCCGCTCCTACTCATAGACCGCACGCGCCACCCACCAACCTCCTACTGCCCGAGATGCATTCTGGGACGTGTAGTTCCAGCAGGACGGGCGATGCAGCATCCTCTGGAGTTGCGTTCGGGGTCGTCGGATAGTCCTCAGCTCGGAAGGGCTGGTTATTGCCAGGGGTTGAGAGGATTCCAGTTATGAACTCGCTGCAGTAATTTGGGAGTAATCTGACGTTAAACAGTTTATTTAAATTTTTTTTATTTTTTTTGCAAAATAAAAACAATACAAATATATATATAAAAAGTAAAGAGAACAGTGAAAAATAGGAAAGAAATGGAAGAAAAACAGAAAAAAGAAAGAAAAAGAAAAAAAAGACATTTTTAACATTTTTACATTTCTCTATTTAGGGAATCAAGGGTTTTTTATTTCTGCAAATTTCAGCATTCTTTCCAGTCAGCTGATATTTCTTCTCTTGGAAGTGGGTGTTACTGTTTTGGTCACAATTGGGTGATTCTCTCAACTACCCTTCAGATATTCAATTTATTTCTGCTACTGTGCTTGGGTCACCTGAGCTAAGGTAGAAGGGGGAAGATGAGCTTTTTAGTTTCCAAACTAAAGTGCAATATTAAAATCGGTTGGGGCTAAAACTTCTGCATTCATTTATGTCACATAGGTGAGTAAGCAGCTTCTAGCCCCAGAGACATATAGGGATAGTCACAGTTATTGTTCTGGAAAACCTCTCTGATCATGGTTGACAGGATTATATTCCACCATTTTAAAGTGAAAAACAGATAAAAACTATGTATAGACCTTTATTCAACCCTAAGAAGAGCTGGATTTGGTCTTGGAAAAAGGAAAAAAATGGGGCATTATGTGTACCGAGTTATCTTCTCCAGTCTGAATAGCTGCACAGCTGGTATTTAAAAAGACCGACTCAAATGCCTCAGTTTCTTATCAGGTTACTTTAACAGCATCCTAAAGAATTATGAGAAATTCAACTAGCATTCAGAAAATGTAGTTCAATGACAGTTGAAATAAATAAAATGAAACAAATATAACAAATCTGTGCTAAATTCCAGTTATCTCAAAGTGTGTGCCATTGTGAGGATACATATACACAACCTTTCCTGTCTCCCTTTTATAACAAGCTGTGGGTTGATAGTATTGCTTGGGTGTTTTTGACTCAGTTCTGTCCAAACCCAAGAATTAGCATAAAATGTGAATCCTTGCTGCATATTCAAGGAGGTATGATTAAAACTATTGTTTAAACCCAGCCTAGGGGCTCATTTCATTTGTGGGATATGCTTAATCCGAGTTTATCCATACATAGCACAAAGCCATAATATGTCCTATAATTATCTTATGTGAATGCAAGCCATTAGGGGTACTCTAGTGAGTCAAAGTTGACAGTTTAATTCTTTTAAGGTGCTCTGCTAATTGTGGTTTATTCAGGGACCAAACAAACCATAGCTTATTATTTGCCTCGAACGTAGAGTAGAAGAAGGGCAACCCAGTTCCATAAAACGAATCCCATTAGCATCCTTTCCTCTCAAACGGGGTCCTTGGTTAGGGCTCAGCTGGCCCTTTAAAAGCAGAGGACCTCCCTCGTCGCCATGTTCGGGACCTTGGAGCGCAGGCGCAGTTCGCCCTCTGGGCACAACTTCGCGTGTCCTTTGCTTGGAGAGCAGACCGCCTGTGGAGCGTGAGCCGGGCGAGACGATGGGGCGCGGCTCGAATTGCTCTGTGAGGGGTAAGAGCGCGCAGGGAAAGGGGTGTGTTTGTGTGTGTGAGGGGTAGTCTCTTGTGTCGTTTTGCTGGGAACTTCTTCCCTCCGGCGGCAACTCTGGCGCCGGTTTCCTTTCTCCCCAAAGCTGCACCTCGCCCTCCAGGGAGGAACGGGCCACGGGTCTTTCTCGCGCTCATCCCCACGTGCGCGGCTGCCCTCGAAAACAAAGCCTGGCTGCAGTCGGAGCGAGCAGAGCGGCTTCCTCTGCGACCTTCACACGATCTTTTCCCTCCCTCCTCCTTCCCTGCCGGGTGCGTGTCGGGCTAGTCTGAAGATTGAATGCTGGCGCTGGCGCGCGTGTTGTGCTCGCCCAGGGGTTTTTTCCTCACGCTCTCCCAGCGTGACCCCGCCCCCCCGGACTTCTCACCTTCCCAGGAGTTGAGTCCTCGCTTTCTGGACGCTCCACTTGTTTGCAATCGAGGAGGAAGCCCTCGGCCCCTTTTCCCTGTGGCGCCCTGCTTCCAGGTCTTATTTTTCCGCTGTTCTCTTGTCGAAACTCTTTTTTAAAAAAATATATACGTCGAGAACAAAGAAACTCGAGCCATGGTATGCTCCACTCCGAATTAGTGGGACGAGGTCCCCTTGATTAGGATGGATTTTGTTTTCAAAACGGCGTGGGCGGGCCTCCACCAGATCACGATGCTAGGTGGCTCTCTTTCAAACCACCTTTGCCCATGCTCCTTACCCTTTCTTTTAAATTTTAACATGGTTGATGTAAGGTTGCCCACCGGCTCTTGAACTACGTGGTCTTAGAAATCGGAAACGGGCACATAATGAATCAATGTTTAACGAGCTAGTAGTTCTTGACTTAAGGCTATAATTGAGCCCAACGTTTTTATTGCCAAGCAAGGCAGTTAAGTGAGTTGCACTTTGTTTTATGACTTTTTTTTTGCCAGGGTTGTTAAGCAAAGCATTGCAGTTGTTAAGCGAATAATGTGGTTGTCAAGAGAATCTGGCTCCCCCCTCCACTCCCCATTGACTTTGCTTGTCAAAAGCTGGCTGGGAAGATCACAAATGGTGATCATATGACCCCCCCCACACACACACACACTGCAGCTGTCATAAACTAAGGAGAAATTTCCTGACAATGAGAACAATAAACCAGTGGAATGGCTTGCCTTCAGAAGCTGTGGCTGCTCCATCACTGGAGGCTTTTAAAAAAGAGACTGGACATTTGTCTGAGCAGGGGGTTGGACTAGTCACTAGGAAGACCTCCAAGGTCCCTTCCAACTCTGTTATTCTCTTATTCTGTTAAATACCTGCCAGTTGCCAAGCGCCTGAATTTTGATCACTTGACCATAGGGATGCTGCAACAGTCATAAGTCACTTTTTTCAGTGCCATTGTAACTTTGAATGGTTGTAAGTCAGGGACAAGTAGTATGATGTTTCAATGGTGTGTTTTGTCGTTGAGACAATCTTCAGAGCAGTTTTCTTAGAAATATTAATTGCTACAAGAATATTCTTTATCCCAAATGTATGAGGACCAGCATGTGACAGTTGTGTGAGGTTGGCACGCTTGCGTATTTGAGTGTTCAAGGGTTCCTTTCCAGTTCTAAAAGCAGGTGCTAAAGAGCTCTGCTCAGGCGAAATAACTTTCCCTAAGGCTGAGCTATATATCTGTCAGACAGCATGAACCAAGCCTGCTTTGAACTGCAAAGAAAGGTGTCAGTTGAAAAAAAGAGATAGGTCTACCTGTGAAAGTTCAAATTAATTGATTTATTGCTAAAAGCCTATGCAAAAGAATCCTAATGGTCAACAGCTGGTTAGGATTAGACAAGGGTCAGTGGCAGTCAAGGGGGTAGAGGTTGCACTTAGTTTGCTTGTGGCTCCTTAACAACTAAACTGATCCCTCTTTTTACTCCTTTCTCTGCTCTGCTGGTCCTTCTCTTACAAAAAGGTGAAGCAACCAAAAATGCTCATACCAACCAAAGCAGAAGAGAGTTTTCATTGTGTGCTCTTCATAGTTTTGAAGATTAGGGTGTCATGCTGTAAATAACCTTGGATGCGCCTAAACTTTTAGATATAATTGTAATTGTGCAAACAAAAACAAATGTCCTTGTGATAAGGATGTGCCTGAAACAGAAAAAACTTATTGCTTTATTTTAAGCTCAGGACAAAACAGTCCTGCTCAGAATGTTCCATTGTTGTCTGTCTTCAGAAGGAAGAAAGGATTCCAATGTTTTGATTGGAATATTTTCAGTTTTCTGCTATAGCAAAATGGTATTTCTAAACAACCCTTATTTTGGGGGTTTCTTTTGTCTTTCAAGCCATACAACTGTGAGGTAAAGCTCCAGATTAAGTGTTCCTTGTAACATATTCTATAGAAACATTGCTCAAAGAAATGGTTTTTTTTTAAAAAAGAAAATATTTTAAGAATTAGAAGTAATGAATTAAAGTGCCTTTTGCAGCATAAGAGACACACTAAATCCACCAGCAATAATCATTTTGAGTGATTTTAGTGTAGCCAAAATATTCTACTCTATGGTCACAGGGTTGAGAAAAACCCAGATGCATATATGTGCACTGCTCATTTTTTGCATATGTCTAACATCTGGCATGATGTAAGAATTCTTAACATAACAGTACAATTGCAAATTCATTGGCTGAGATTTCCTTTCCTATTGCTCCAACCTGTGGTGTACTTTTGTTGATTATCAATACATGGAGGCTTTATTTTTGTGAAGGCTGGAAAAAGGAAAAAAACTTCAGTATTTGTGATACTTTGAACATATTTCAAGAGCCCTAAAGTCTAAGCTTTTTCTCTTGGTCATAGTTTGGACTTAAGGTAATAAGATAGAATGGCTAAACCTACATACAAAATAGCATTCACTTCACTATGTGAAATATTTATGAAATGGAAAAGAACAAATCATCTTAGTTTTAGGTACACCTTTAAAATATATGTATATTATATAAAAATCCAATTTTATGTTATGCTGTATCTATGATATATAAGTACTTATTTGCCATTTGATAATAAGTAGAAGACAGCTAACTGAAATAGTGCAATTTCTTTAAAAAATACCTGGGCTTTGTACCAATTGACTAGAAATATGCAGAGACAAAGAATTCCCATTGTTAGAGAACTTGTGCTACTGACAAATTTCTCCTCCGGAGAAAAGGGAGAATAGATTGTTGTCTGTCCTTGACTGTACACCCTCCAAGAGGACTTAATCAAGAAAATGAAATTAGCAGGAATATTGGAAGAAAGTCATTGAAGTGAAGCTAAGATTGAACTTATTCAGACATATATCTTGAATTTCAAAGTGGACTTTTATACAGTTAGATTAACAATGTAGATTCTATGGCAGGAGAAACCAAACAGAAAAGGATTGCAAGATGTGTGGGAGTTATTAAAGAGGACATAGTAAAAGCAAAATTGTTCCAATGAATTAAAAAACAGTATAGCAGAAGAAGCTAATATATGACTGCCTACAAAGTCATATGGCAATTTGGAACAAAAATATACAGATACAAAAATATATTTTTATAGATGGAAATAGAGATAGTATATTAAAGAATACTACATACAATTAATCTTTGGAAGGAAACCATGATAATTTATGGTAGCAAAAAACAGTCTGGTAGCACCTTTTTCAATTAACAAATGTTCTGAAAAGATATATGCTTTCATGAGGACAAAGCTTCAGAGCATTCAATCTCACAGGATATTCCATTACAGATTTCAGAGTCACTATTTTGAAAAAAAAAATTGAACTTTAATTCCAAAATTAAGCAAGAGGTAGTTAAATTCAAATACATCCAAAGATTTCAGACAATCTAAGAATGTTTCAACCAACATAATGGGTTTTTAACAAATTGCAATTATTAATTGATGAGGTATTCGGAACCTCTCATGTAATCTGTATCTACACTATCAAACTCGACCTTTCTGTTGCCTCAGCCCAATTTAAATGCTATATCATTGTAGCCATCCTATACATCTGATGATTTTTATTTTTATTTTTGAAGAACAGGCCCTCCCATTTCTGCACAGGAAGGCCTTGGAACACCCTTCTTCCTGAGACTGTGCAGGCCTCACCTTTTTAACCTTCCAGAAGGGTGTAAAAAACTGGGTCTTACCCCAGGTGCTAGGATAGGGTAAGGTTAGAGTTTGAAGACAGCAGTGCTGGTTGCATCAAAGATGTTTTTTCTTTTATAACTTTTGTTTTTATCACCATAATAATAGAATCGAATTCTTTATTGGCCAAGTGTGATTGGACACAGAAGGAATTTGTCTCTGGTACATAAGCTCTCAGTGTGCAGTGTGCAGTATATTACTTTTGAATATATTATTACTTGAATATATTGATATTACTTGAATATATGTATTACATATATTACTTGATATTACATATCAATACATATACTGTATTACTTTTATATATTTGGGTTTATACAACTATTGTGATTGGCCCAGATGTATGAATGGCCATATAAGTCTTTTAAATAAATAAAGATGAATTGCCAGCTAAACTTCATTCTTTATATCCATTTTTCTTAATGTTTTACTTTTCCTCCCTTTTCCTGTTGGATTGCCAAAGAAGCCATTTGTTCTCCCTATACACAGCAAGAGAATTTTCAGATACTTGAGGCTTCCACTCTTACGGCTTTTTCCTTTTAAGTAGCTGCTTTATTGGATCAGAATGCCTGCCAGAGTGATTCTCCCTACTACTTGGCTAATCAAAAGGCAATAAACTCTTCCCATGCTATCTTAAGGAGCAGTTAGGAAAGTTAAGTGGTTCCCAAACTGGACAGAATGAAGCATTGTTTTTTTTCTCTCTTCCCCAACCCACTGATCCAGGGGTCTTCAAACTTGGCCCTTTTATGACTTATGGACTTCAACTCCCAGAATTCCTCAGCCAGGCACGCTGGCTGAGGAATTCTGGGAGTTGAAGTCCACAAGTCATAAAAGGGCCAAGTTTGAAGACCCCTGCACTGATCAGTGGATGTCAGGAACTGGGGAAGCAATTATCTTCCCCCTTCCCTTTGCAAACTCCTTGCATGGGTAAACACCTGGCAGCTCTCATCTAGGAGAATCCGAAGAAAAATAAATGCCATCCTGCCCAGCGTTACCCTCATAAGGAGGTAGTAAAAGCACCATCATTTCTTTTTTTGGCCTAGGCTTCCATCTCAAGCAAAGGAAATGCATCACTTAGTTCATGTGGTCAATTGAGAAGACAGAATGCCTCTTAGGATCCTGGGTGTGGGTTGTCCTGGCACCAACTTATCTTATAGCTTTCTCTATCCCAGGCCTTTATATGGAGGGCTGTCGAGAAGGTGAGTGTGTGGACTATGAGGCTGTTTTTTATGAAGCACTCCTGGCCACAAACATTTGCTTAAAGCAATTTGCTTAAAGAATTCTGGGAGTTGAAGTCCACAAGTCATAAAAGGGCCAAGTTTGAAGACCCCTGGCTTAAATGCTTGATGTCAAGAGAGCCTAGTCTCAGTTATTCACTGATCTATATTAGATCCAGGAATGGCTGAAATATTCTCTGTAAGCTCAGAGCCAGTGGTAAGAATCCTCAGATGCAGGCTCATCAAGACGTAAAAAAGCTTTCATTATTTCCAACCTTTGTGGTACACATTCCCATGTCATCATTGGACTCTAAAATTTGATGCTCAGGAACCTCCCCAGTTCAGTTTCAGGGGCAATCATGTTAAAGATGGAGAGATACATGCAAACATCATATGGATAGGCATAATGACATTCTTTAAACAGGAGACTACTGTTTCACCTGTCAAGCAATGGAAGCCATATCCCTGATTATCTAATCCAGAGTACCAAGGTCCAAATAAAATATTTGGTCAAACACAAATATAAATAATGCAAATACTACCGTGCATAGACAACTGTGGTTTAAGATTTGGAATGAGATCCAATCTAGTCTTAGTAATCCAAGTATATGGTTAAAGCAGCATTGAATAAATAAATGTAACAATGTATAAAACCTAAAAGCAACAAAAGAGCACTTTTAGCCATCCACCAGAATGATAGTTGATTTACTAGAACCCAGATTTGCTCACTTAGTATTTTTCAGCCCCAGTCTAATAACAAATACTAGGGAGTCATTTGACACGGGTCAAAGTACCAGCAAAAGCAGCATTGGAAGGCAGTGTTCTGTTTGCTGGTATTTTGCAAAAGTTTCTGCCTCATGTAGAGCTGTAAATAAAATGACATACCAAGATCCACCAGTAGAAGGCTGTGTTGCTTCTCCACCATCAGAGCACCTGGGTATTTTGTACAGTTGGTCCTAGCTGCATCATAAAACTGGAAGACATAACCTCATCATTGATTCATATTGTCTTCCAAGTGGCCATGGCAAACACTGATGATCCAGGCCATTCAATCATCTGCTTGTCTTGGTTTAATCAGAAAAGTTTTCAATTCTGTTCAAGATATGCAAAGAGAATAGGAACTGGAGAGCATTCTGAATCTCAGAAGGGTCAGCTGACATGTGATGTTTCATGTTCTGTATAGAAAATCTGAAACCTGTAAGATAGGCGTGATTCTCCACAGAGGGCAACTTGGATGAAAATGCCTTGAACATCAGATGGTTCAGATAGGTTTTTATGCTTCTTCATTCTTCTTCTGACATGTTTTCTGTGTAACGTACATGAAGAATGCAGAAGTTATTTTTGCAGCTATCAATAAGCTGAGAAGAGTGAGTCTTCAGCAGGTCCTTTCTATCAGACATGACCTTCTCTGCCTGTTTTATAAACTATTATTTGCAGGTCACATCCACTTTCCACAAGGGATAGGGAATGTGCCTGCCATATGTATATATATAGGGATATATATGTAAGGTTTGTAAGAATTCAGAAAACCTCAACTGTGTTTTTCATGTTACTTGATTATTTGATCTCTTGATCTCTTTTTTCACTTGCTGCAAGAGAGACAGAGAAATCTGAGAAGCAAAAACAGATAAAGGCAATCCAAAGATGCTACAAATTGCAAACGCATTATCTTTGATGGACTGTTATCAGGTGCCTCAAGATGCTTTCTAATCTGCAACAACTGAAAGTGCTTTGGCAACATTATATACTGTTTGTTTATTGGATGCATTTATGCCCAGCTCTGGAATCTGAAAGTTGGCAAAATAAACAATAAAAGCAAAGTATTCTGCAACCATTATTTATTAAATGTATGTGCTGTCCATCTCATCAGAGGTTATAGACCTCTTTTGAGAGGCAGATAACAGTCACTTTAAAGATTGGTAGATTTTTTGTTTTGTTTAGTACCTTTTTGACTTGTTTGTTCAAACTAGATTTATACAACAATCAAATTTAAATTAGATTTTTAAAAGCATTTTTAATGTTTTGTGTAAAAAAATTATACAGAAGTATAATAACTTTATTTTACCTGCCAATATAAAGATGAGAGATAAAATAACAGCCCTGGTAACTAAGTTCTCTAAAAGTGCAAAGACACAAGAATCAGAAATTTTGAGGTGATGAAGAAGAATCTGAAGAGAAATGCAGGGGAAATAAATAAATAGTGAAACAAAAAGATGCAAAACATGTTCTTGCAAAATGATTTTCTGGTCTGGAGTGTACCTTTTATTGATTAAAACTTAATTATGGAAGCCAGCTATAAAAGGAAATCCTTTGAAAAGTATATTAATTAAGCTCTTCAGATCATCAATCTCTCTCTTTTTTAGAGAAAGCTAGCCAGATCAAATGAGGATATTAGTATAATTAAAAACTGGTGATAGTTCTAGTATATCATGCTATCAATATACTCCAAACATCCATCACAGTTGATTAAACTGGTAGCAATCCACATCCTGATGATTTCACAAGTATATACCTTCTTACTAGGTAGTAAAATCATTGCAGTTTATAAATAAAATTCATTTGAAACAATTCAGAATAATATGTACCTTCTAAAAATGAAAGTGACGTGTGAGTTCTGAAGAGTATATTTAGGGTTAGATCATATCAAACATAATCCATGTCATTTTTATTAGAAATAAGCATGTTAAAGAATTTTTTACGAGTTAATAATTACTGCTTTAGATTACGACTTAGAATAAATCTACCACTCCTTGTGTTTAACCAAAAATATGAGCAAAGTCAGATACTTCTGAAAAAGTTATGCACTGGATAATAGTTTAAGGAAGGGCAGCTCTAGGTGATCTCGTTAGTAGAGTTTGGTGGGATCAGCAAACTGCCGTTAGAAATAAGAAAATTAATTCCAAAGCAAACATGTTTTATCATTGACAATTGGGACTTATTTTCATGTTTAATAACCCAGAGTCAATTTTTGAAGTTACAAATTTATCACATGTAGAATTATAAAACTTTCGTACTTTAGATTCTGTCATTTATTGACTTCTGAATGATCAATTTGCAGCAACTGGCTTGACTTTTGAGGTATACCACAAAGATGTATATACAATAGATCTTAACACAATTCTACATATAATCTAGTATCTTGTTCTGGTGATGGGTGGAGTGTTTGTTTGGTTTTGGTTTTTGGTGTTTTCAAGCCATTGTTGACTCCTGAAAACTGCCTGGACTAGTCCATGCAATTTTCTTGGCAATATTTCAGAAGCCATTATCTTTTTCCTGTGGCTGAAAGGATGTGGCTGACCAAGGTCACACCGCTGGCTTTGTGCCTAAGTCAATACTAAATCTCACAGTCTCCTAGTTTCTAGTCTATCAGTCCTGTATCTTTGTACGTGATGCTCTTTCTAATAATAATTCCCAAAATTAAATAGGTTCTTCCCCTGAAGTGGTAATCTAATGTATGTTTCTTGAAATCCTTGATGCAAACTCGTATAATTAATATATATAACTGATATTCTACCATTAGAGCAAATATTAAGATGCAGTCATCTACCACTTACTGAGGAGTAAGCCCTCTTGGTTTGACTGGAATATAATTCTGAGTAGTCATGTATAGGGCTGCATTTTATAGCTTCAGTCCTGTACATAGAGATAATCCATGTTCTGAAGAAAAAAGCATACAGAGAATTGGACAGGTTTGGAGGGAAAAGGGAAAACCTATTAAAAGACAGATGGCAATCTGCAAACCATATCCAAGGAAACCAACAGAAAACATCTTGCAACTCTTAATTTTTTCAAGGTCAGATTGTATCAATGAAAATTTTGTCTGGTTTTCTATTTTTCTCTTTTCAGTTGAATGGATTGCTGCAGTCGCATTTGCTGCAGGAACAGCAGCTGTTGGGTATCTCGCTTACAAACATTTTTTTAGCAAACGCAAAGGCTGTAATGGAATGGTGAACCTCCATATTCAGAAAGATAATCCCAAGGTAGTTCATGCATTTGATATGGAAGATTTGGGAGAGAAAGCAGTTTACTGCCGATGTTGGAGATCTAAAACGGTGAGAGAAGAACATGCTCAATCTCTTGTAAAGTTTTATTGCGAATGTATTTGCTGAATTTCCAAAATAAAATAATGAGTGCTAGATTATAATTGTCAGAGGGAAAAATAAACAGAATGGCTGGAGATTGATACAGGAAGCTGGTACTAGAGAACAACATTGTCATTGATCCTTGAAATAATGATCAGTGTTTTAAATGGAGAAATCCTGATGATGTCTTAAGAGAAATGTGAAGGCTCAGAAAAATTGGGAGAGGGAAAAACGTTCAAAAAGATTTCTGCAATTTTTTTTTAAAGAATTGGAATATCCCGTATTTATAAATTAAAGGCTAAGAGTTCCACAGAATATTTTATGGTCTTAAGTTAAAAGTAACTCAACAAGATATACTTTGTTATGTTTGTTGGGTGTGCCAGAGATTTTTTCAGAAAGATTGCGTTTCAACACCTTTATGTTCAGAAAATAAAATGGATCAGGGTACATTTATTCATATGATATTGGTTTGTCCTGTTGACTTGCTTTTGGTTCAATAGCCATATCTTTGTTAAGCTGGGCTTACAAAGATCAGTATGGTTTAAAGATGTGAATCTACTTTTGAGCTATATATATAACTA
Organism: Azemiops feae; assembly: GCA_023970755.1. NCBI lineage: Eukaryota > Metazoa > Chordata > Lepidosauria > Squamata > Viperidae > Azemiops > Azemiops feae. Next base: position 774,898 of record JALGBA010002262.1, on the reverse strand, counting down.
AAACTTGGAATCTATTAAGAATGATAAATTTCTTGGGCATAAGAACAATAAAAGAATCACTTTTGAATGGAAAGAAAATGCAGTCTCAGGACATTAATTCAAATTCTTTATGTTTATGAACTGGTAATCAATTGACAAAGTGGAAAGACTAATAATTCACAAGTCAAGATTCAATTGTTTGTTTAAAACAGGGGTCTTCAAACTTGGCCCTTTTATGACTTGTGGACTTCAACTCCCAGAATTCCTCAGCCAGGCACTCTGGCTGAGGAATTCTGGCAGTTGAAGTCCACAAGTCATAAAGGGCCAAGTTTAAAGACCCCTGGTTTAAAACCTACTCTGAATACTCTTATAGACAAAGGGTTTTGTTATTTTAAAACAGAAAATAAAAGGAGGAAAAAATCCTTTCTCTATTTTATTTTGTTTTGTTTTTCTCAGAAAACAGATTAAACATGAAACATTTTTAACATTTTAGTTTTAAATGATAGGGAGAGTGAAAGATATTGGTCTGTGATTGCTGATAGCAATAGTGCTTCAGATTCAGAATATGAAATCTATTAATATTTTATGGAGCAAAATACATGTCCTGCATTTTCCCTACTTTTTATGAAAGTTTATTCAAACCAAAAATGCATAATAGATGGAATGATTTATATGATATTTATTTATATATATAGTTGCTACTACTCTGCCTAAGCAAAAGTATTTATCACAACGAAAGCTGTTAATCCTCTTCTGATTAATGCATACAAAGTTTTTATACTGATCCTGGGAGAGATCCACTTTTATTTACAATGAAAATGGAAGAAATGGTAGGACTTTCATTCTGGTATAACAGCATTTATTTGTGTGTTTGTTAAATTTATTTGTTGTCTATCTCACTATGAGGCTACTCTAGGTGGCTTACAACAGTAAAAACAAAGAAATGAAAAGTAGTGTAAACATAGCAGTAGCAAAGTAATGGAACAATGGAATAAACAATGAAAAAGAAAACAATGAGAATACAGCAATATGATAATAGAAGATGGGAGGGTGGGGAAGCAGGGAGCGAGGTGGGGTTTGCTATCAAGCTATCAAAGGTGCTAATAGCCACCTCCAATAGGGTACTCCCCTACTGGGTCCCCAGGCTAACTGGCAGAGCCAGATCTTCAGGCTCTTATTTACAACTGCTGCACAGTTGATGTCCAGCTTTGCTTGGAGCAATCGGCAAGTTCTTTCACAGATCTAGAGTTAATAATAAAAGTTGTCTGTCAGGATTTAGTCCAGACTGCTGGGGAGAAGATACATCCTTTCCCCTCAGTTTGCAACTTGGATGAAAAGAGAATGGACCAAGAAGGCAGACTTATCTCTGCAGAAAACTTTTGCCAACAACTGGATAGACTACATTTTCTTTTACTCTAATGCCGACTCTTTATCTTGCTGAAGATGTACATTTAATACATGTTTTCCTTTCAGTTCCCCTTATGTGATGGGTCTCATACAAAACATAATGATGAAACAGGTGACAACGTGGGACCTCTAATCATCAAGAGGAAAGACGTGTGAACAGCAGATGCTGATACACCATCAAAACGATATTATTGTGGTGTTTTCTGCTCACCAGTGATTGGTGTGAAAGAAGATCTTAATTTCACCGAAGATGTTTAGATGTGGTATACAATACACTACAGCACATGTAGTTCATGTTACTTGCTTAAAACACTACAATGTGTATGTTAGAAACAATACCTGTGACTTGCTGATTTTTTTTTGTCTTGTTAAATGCACATTCTCATTAAGTGTAAAAAATAAAAACCCTTTAGAAGGTACTTGAAACAATGGAGATGATACATTAAATTATTTTCAAATACACTGTGTTCTCCTAAATAGTCCTTGCCAAGAGTCATGAGATTAAACTATATTTTTGTCAATCTCTAAATAATATCTAGCTTTCTGCCTTTTAAAAAAACCAGATATGCAGTATGCAAGGCATCCAAAAGACCAAAATGTATACATTTTAAGTATGCAGAAACATTGCAGTTGAAAAGTATATCGCACAACATTGGCAGGCACACAGCTTACTGCCTTATGTATCTCTTCTTACATATCTGTGGCAGGGTAGAATGTCTGGCTGGAGGTAAGTGGTTGGGTCTGTGCAAAGGTCATGAATTATTTTAGAGAAGGCAGATGACTGCATAAGCCCAAGAACGTGTCAGAAACACGGAAAATGCTAGAATGCACCTGTTAATTGGCACATGCTTTAGAAAAAGCAGGAAGTGGGTTATATTTTAGATGCTGTAGGACAGGGGTGTCAAACTGCCGGCCCACGGGCCGGATGCGTTATCCAGAAGCCGCGCCCACCCCATTGTCGGCAATGGCAAAATCGGCCCGATACGTTGCGTGACGTCATGTGACGTCGCGAGTTTGACACCCCTGCTGTAGGACATGCTACTGGAGAGGACATCACCCTATTCATGTGGAGTGAAAGAAAAACAACCCAATCTGTCAAGTTCAGAATTCCATCCCCTGGGATATGAAAGAAGACCAGGTGGCTTGTGCGAGTATGGAAAGATATAGAGGATCAACTGGATTGAATATGCAGAGATTCAGATGCTGAACAGTAGAACTTTGTGAATTAAAAGCTTTAGTAGGAAGACAGCAAGGAAAAAAACTTAAAGGACATTCAGCAAGGAAAAAAACTTAAGGGACATTCCAGTGCCACTAACTGGTATAGGAGTGGAAGAAGAAAGCATACTTTATATATTTATGGATAAGCTGAGAATTTTAGATGCCAAAATGCACCCCAATAATTGGGCTCAGCTTATGTGTGGATGGGCTTACTTGTGAGAATATAGTGTGTGGTAATACTTTTTTAAAGGACCCATATCTCAAGTTTTTAACCAAAATACCATGAAAAATATGGGTCAACTTATCCATGGATGGCATGTTTTTCATGGTATTTTGGTTAAAAAATTGAGGGCCAATTTATCCTTGAACAGGCTTATACTTGGTTTTTCATGGTATTGGTTAAAAAATTGAGGGCCAATTTATCCTTGAACAGGCTTATAAGCAAGTATATAGTGATTACAAGCAGAAAGTGAGAGAGATGAAACAGGACTATTAAGGTTACAACTTGATTTGTGTGTATTTCTTATTCTAAGCAGATACAGAAAAACATACTGGTTTTGTAAATAATGTTTTCACTTGTATAAATTACTAGATTACACTGCATTAGTGTTTAGTACCCTGAATGAAATCCCGGCTCTGGGTGTGTCTATATTAGTTCCTATCCTGATCCACTCTCTGACAATATTGACTCCTTGAGCAGTAAACCAATATTCCAAGTTCTGCTACCTCAGCTGGTTAGTAGGAACCAGAATGCCTGGTTTTCTGTCCTTAATGGTAGTAATAAAACAATAAAACAATTCTACATTGTTTACTGGCTAGTGTATTATACTATTTATGAAGTAAGGCAGTTCTGTCCAGTTTTGGGGGAGGGGAAGAATATTGGGAGAGAGTCCTTTGAAAAGAGAGATAGCTGGAATCCTAGATGAAGGACTTACCTCAGGCAAATTGAATTATTTAGCTACAGAGTGGTTAAAATTGCATTAGGTTTTTTTTTTTTAGTTAGAGTGGCTTTTTTTGTATTTTATCTTTTTTAAAGTGCTCTGTGTATCCTCTTTTAGTACCTTTAATAAAGTTGAATTTTGCTTAAATCCTGGGATTGCCTATTTGCCCTCTATCATCCACCTCAGCCTGAACTATTGACTCCCACATTTTTTGTACGGCTTCTCTCTCTGTATTTAGCCAGACCTGAGGTGCCCCAGGTAGTGTGGAAGGGAAAAGGGGTTGTGGTGAAGGCAGGGGGGCTAGGAGCAAGGATACCTAATTTTCTAATCGCTGTTCACCCACAGGTGCTGAAATACCTCAGGAGAGGCAGATTCAACCCCTGAGGTTGCCTTTTCCCTTATTACAAGGGATTGTATTGCATGCCAAAACATAATAAGCTTTTAAAATTGATATTCCTTATGCAGATTTTGATACCAGCTGTACCTATTGTAGTTCTGAGTTACAAGTGATGTTCCTCTGTGGCACTTAGCTAAATTACAGAGTATTGTAGGTAATAATGTAAATGCACTCTTTTTCACTAGAGAGAATGGAAAATCTTAAAACTACTTGCATCATTCTAAAGTATTATAATCCCTTGCAGACGATGAGGATTTTTATTAGATCACTCAGTTTGGGTAATTTGTTGCTTGTATAGTTCAGCCTGGGTATGATAGTATGCATCATCTAATGGCTTGGGATACACATTATTGAGCCACAAATGACTAATTTGGTTCTGGTTTAACATGCTGTTGAAAAACTATGGAGTATGTGATTCATACAAATACGTGCAGTTTGTAGTGTTTCAGAGTTTGGAATGTACTGTTTTGATCTGTTCCAATTTCAGAAAGTTAATGATGATCTGTGTTTAATGGAAATGTTCTGAGCTCAAAATTTCTGGTAAAATCAGAATAGTGACAGGATAGTTTCTGTAGAATTGGAATGTTACTTTTGAAACTTCAATTTTTGAATTGACAAAACCCAAATACTTGATTTAATTTGGAAGTGGAAGGTGAATCTGAATCTACTTCCAATCTCATAATTATACCATTAAACAAGATTGATCTTTCCAACATTTCTTGGGGTTCTCTACATTCTGAAGTCCTGCATTTGTAAGTAAGTTTTGCTGGCTGCATTTGCTGTGCATGGCAAGTTCTTATTTGACAATGTGGCCTTTAATTACTTTGACTCCAACACAAAATGGGTTGGTTTGTGATTTTTTTAAACCCTAACCTCTGAAGTACAAAAAACCTCCAGTGGCTTATAAGGTTTTTACAGTATTTAGACAGTCCATGGATTTATATTAAAGATGTTGGAAACAAAAGGATTAGGAAAAATGGGAAGCAATTGCAAACCTGGAGGATTTCTTAGTTAAAACTCCATAATTGTCTGTTCTATTATATGGTACATTAAGCTGAAAGTTTGATTATTAAGAGCACTTGTTCCATTGTATTACATTGCTCCTTTTGTTTGCTGTTTTTTTAAACTCTGGCTTTCTGCATTCTCTGAACCTGAAATAACTATGAAATAACTATAACTTGGTGTCTCATGAAACTCTGACTTGCGTGAAACTGAAAAATCTCAATTTGCGCATATCCAAAATGTAATTACAATTTTGGTTCAAGAGCGCACTTTGATGGGGGTTAATTGGTATGATGTGCCATACTTACCAATATTTTTAAGCTTAGCTTGCCACAGAAAAACTACACGTGTTGTACACCCAAGTGACTATATTTCTCTGCACATGATGGAACAAACTAAAAAAACATTTTAGTCACGCAGCTAATTTATAATTCAATATATTGTGTGAACCCATCTAACTGGGACAATTGAGTAAATTGTGGTCATGGTAATTATGAAGAAAGCTTTGGCAAAACATATTGTGCATTACCAAGGAAACTATATAGAGGTGTCTATTCAATCACCAGAAATCCAATTCCCTCTTTATTTTTTAACCACAGGAAAGAATGTAATGGGAAACTCAGCCAACTGGGTTTAATCCAAGAGCAAATAAAGAATGTAAGAACATAGCGTGATTTATGGCTAAACGTGCTTTAAAAAGTTAAGACAACTCTGATCTTTTAACTCATCGACAGTGAATCGAACTATGGTTTAGCACGAAAATGTTAACCCGGTTGAAGAGCGGAAGCCACTTTCAGAAATAGCAACGAGAAAACGGCGCATAAAACACCTCTCTACCAGTGACTAAAGCACCGTGGCCGCCACCGCACGCTTCGGATGGCTGCACAGGAAACACATTCAGGGCACTCTGAGCCAAAGGCGGCTTCAATCGCTACCAGTACGCAGGCGCAAAGCGCGACGCGCCTGCTCAGCAGTGCCTCGGTAGGTATTCTTTGCCTCGCCAAACTGAAGAGCGCTTAGCTCCCTGAGGGAGAGAAACGGAGGCGGACGCGAGATGGAGCCGCGGGCCTGGCCGGGTCCCCAAACGGACGGCTGGGGCGGCGGCGGGCCTTGAGGCTGAAGCGGGAGGCGCAGCCATCGCGGCTCTCTAGGACATGGCCACCGAGCCGCCTCGCTGTGTCGAGAACCGGGAGGCCGAGCGGTTAGACGGACTTCCCGGCTTGGCGCCGGCGGGGGCAGCGGCAGCGAACGGGGAAGAGGTTGAAGCGACGGTGCGGCTTCTCGACGGCTGCGTGCCGCTTTCTCACCAAGTGGCCGGGCACATGTTTGGCAAGGATAAGGGCGGTAAGTGGCGGGTCGAGGCGGGAGGAGGAGGGAGAAGAGGCGAAAGTTTGACCCGCGTTGCTGTGCCTGTCGGCAGACGGGACAGCGGTCGGGGGGGGGGGCTCTGAATCCCCTCGCCGTGGTGTAACTTCCTCCGGCCTGCTGCCGGGAAATCATTTGCAACGGGGCCGGTAGGCATCTAGTTCCCGGTTTTCCCGCCGGGTTACCTCATCTTTCTCTTGGGTTTCTATCCTCTCCTCTTTCCCCGTTTTGCATTTATGCGTGTTGCAAGGTTTCATAGGGGAAAAGGACCGGGTGGATGGGAATAGCTGCCCTGGAGGGCTGGGTGGGACCCAACCAACCAGCCAGCCCACTCTGTATGGCACGTCGCCTCGCTATTTGCGGTCCTAAACAGCTCAGGAGACAGCCTGCATAACTGACTTCCTTTTGTGTACTAAACAATCCTGTTGGAGCGGTGGGAATGTGACATGCAAAAGAAGGGAGGAAGTCAACAGGGAGTGATTTCATGGTTTTTCTGGTTCGGCTGATCTGGTGAAGAAGAGGCTGAGTTTTGTGAGGCGAGCAAGGTAGTTGAATAGGGACGCCCAGTTGAATTTCCTTGTTCTCCGGATCAGGAGGTGCCTGATAGCAGCTTCTCTCACTAACGCATTTTATTTTAGCTCACTCCATCAGATGCATAGTCTGGCTAAATTGATGTAGATAGAGTTTAAGTTGGGATGAGGGAGGAAAGGAAAGGAAGACAGGTTAATTATGTAGATGCCAGCAGATTACAAATGCATTTAGTTCTCAACTTGTGATCACCACTTGAGCCAACATTTCTGTTACTAAGCGAGACAGTTGTGTGAGTTTTGCCCCGTTTTATGACCTGACTTGCCACAGTTAAGTGAATCACTGCAGTGGTTATTTAAGTGAATCTGGCTTCCCCATTGACTTTGCTTGTCAAAAGGTTGCAAAAGGTGATCCCATGACCCCGGGACACTACTGCAACCGTTGAAAATATGAACCAGTTGCCAAGCATCTGAATTTTGATCATGTGGCCATAAGGATGCTGCAATGGTTGTAAGTGTGAAAATGGTCATAAGCCAGTTTTTTTTCAATGCTGTTGCAACTTTGAACGGTCACTAAACAAACTGTTCTTGTATTCTGTATTTGGTGACTGTCTTATTAAATTCTACTGTGCGTTCAACAGTTTGCACCCCATCATCAACTTCAATCTTGACGTGTGTGTGTGTGTGTGTGTGTGTGTATGTATATATATATATGTATATATAACAGGTAGAAGTACTTATACTTTGTATTTGAATGTCTCATCAAATTCTCTTGATTTCAACAACTTCCATCCCATTAACCTCAGACTTCACCTTTATGCAGACTACATCACTTTCTTGATGTTATCATAAGTACTTCTAATCTGACTCACATGTAACCTACATCTACCCGTACATAACTAGCCTTCTTCCCCTCTGTTTTTCCAATCCCAGTTTAAATCCTTCAGTTTAGCTACTCTGTTCATCTAATGAAGTAAGCTAAAGCTCACAAAAGCCTTTTCCTTTTAATAACCTTAGTTAGAAAGGGTACTACTTTTTCTGATTTTTTTAGTATAGGCTAAGATGACCGTTTTTCTATTTCTTCCTCAAGCAGTCCGACTTTATTGACAGTTTTTGCATGAACCCAATACTAATTCCATGAAATTTATCATTACAGTAATTGTTTTAGCAAAATTTACAAAGCAAAATAATTGAAAATTTAAAGATCTAGAATTCATGTAAACTTGTCTTTGCTTCTAGCCTTTTATCATCAGTTTATCATGTTATTTATAATATAAAATGATAACTTACAGTAGATATATTTTCATTTTTTTATTTTCATTTTTTAATATTTATTAATGGATATAATAGACTGGTATGTTTTCTTTCCATTATCTTATATGACTTCCTTACTGTGTTTGCTGGGAAACCTGCTTCTATGCTTGGTCTTTTAAATTTCAGGAAATTTATTTATTTCTCTGCCTCCCACAATGATGTTTTTAAAATGGTTTCAAAAGTAATGCTACTAATGTTCCAGAAGAAATTATAAGAAATGGTTATTTTGTTAGGACAGATATCTCTTCTAAGTTTCTACAGGAAGCAGAAAAATGTAGGATAAATGCTTTTTTTAAAAAAATATATGGAAGAGTCTGTATACATGTGTTAACTGAACATGTTGGTTTGTTTTTATCTGGGTGCTTTCTGTCTTATAAAAATTAGACATGGGTGGGAGTGACCAAGAGGAAGAATGAAAACGGAGTGGGAAGAAGAAAATAATGAGCTATTAAAGATACAGTCCTGGTTGTTTCTCACAGTCAGTGAACTTCAAAAGGGTTTATTGGAAATGTTCTCATAAAACAACAAATGAAAGAAGACTTGCATGCCCATTTAGAAGAATTTCTAAAGCTGCTTTGTCCATTTTTCCTAGCCTGATTTTTATAGACTTACAGTATATCAGATGGAACACTGTAAAGCAAAAATTTAGAAAGAACTTTAATTAGTAAATTGCCACCATTTGAAATAAAAACTTTTATTAGTTGCAGTCTCCAGAAGAAATGTTTATTGCTACAGTTGTTTAGACTACTCCACTTAGATTGGACTCAGTATTTTGTCTAACAGAATGTGTTTAAATTATCTGCCTCTAGGAAAATTGACACCATTTTTGTTTAAGAATAAAATTTATTTCACGACCTCAGTTGTTGGGAATTTTATGATAGAAACCATATAAAAGGGGTCTAACATTGCTGTTTTTAGGATAAGTTTTTCTTCCAGTGGAACCTACAGCTCTGATGTTTCCTGTTGATCTCTCACATGTTAACCTTCTTGGCTTTTTGAAATCGTGGCTGTAGGCACGACAAACCATGAGTAATAAGTTTATATTCAGGCTGCTATGAAAGCCTTGTATATAGTTTTGATTGTGGAATTAAACTATTTTAGCAGCTTAGTTTTTTAAAAACTTTAAAAACATTTATGGCACTTGGGATTATGATGATAGGATTAAAAATGCACAGAGAATGGATTCTTAATTCTCAGATGCCAAAGTAATAGTTGGAAAATATTTCTTGGTTAGAGATGGGGCCTGGTGCTCTGCATGGTTTTCCCTGCCCCATCTCCTCAAGAACTAGCAAAAACAGAATTATCCTAGTTCTGTGATAATGTTAAACTATTGTGTATAAATCTTTTAAAATAAAGTTATGAGAAGGAATAAATGTTAATATTATATGTACCACAACAATTATAAATTGAAATAATACCTCAAATCACTGCTGCTTTGACAATATTGTTACATAATTCAGTTATACCTGTAAAATTTTATGCTTTCTCTAGAGTTCAAAGAGTGTTTTTATAATCATAATACATATATTAAAATAGGAGCCTTGGTTATTTTTTAACTATGGGTGTAAAAATTAAAGAACCAATTCGGTTAATGATTAAGGTGTTGGACTAGGCTAGGGTAGGAAAACCTGGATTTTAGTGCTGCCTTAGTATGGAAACCAAATGGGAGGCTTTGAGACATTCATTCTCTCTTAGCCCTCTAGGAAGAGGGCAACAATGTAAACTGCTTTTGAAAACATTGTCAAAAAATTGCATGGACTTTTCCATATAGTCACCAGGAATCAAGACTGACTTGAAGACACACATGGTGCAAGATCATTGTTATTTTTTAAAGAAGAATATGGTTTCAGTTAGGTTTAGCCAGCCATATATATATTATACGCAATTGTGTGGTGGGATCTGGTGCTGAGTTGGGGAGTGAAACTGCTGACTAACCTTGAATCACTTGTGGAGAGGAAGCGGCTAAAGGGAGATTCTCCTTAAAACTTGTTTCAGTATTCATCTAGTAGCTATGTAGTGTGTGCTTTAGTCTGGTGAGATTCCTGTGTATTGGTGAGCAATAATAAACATTCCACTCTGATCAGCTCATTGTGTTGTTTCTGGTTCCTTGTGCCTGGCAAATTGTTTGCAATAAGTAGGATTTCTAATGGCTAGTGTTCACAACATCTGGAGTAGCAGAGTTCTAATCTATGAAATCTTATATGCTAAGGTTAGGTTTAGGATTACTATTTGGTTACTAAAATAAATCATGATGATTTATTTTTGCTGTAGCCTGCTAACATGCTGTCTGTTTGACAAAATGTGATAATAGAAGAGACGGGTAGACAAGAACGGAAGTGGCAGTGGACTTGAAAGTTACAGATGTAAGATTTATGGAAACGAAGGAATATGTATCACACAGAAATATGTTTCTTGCTTGAAGTATGCTGATTAAATGACACTCACCTTGGATACAGAGACCCACATTAATTCTACCAGCGTTTCAAGATTCAAATTCTGAGGCTGCCAGTTAGGAAATTTCTCAGTGAGAGGCAGAGACCAAGAGTTCCAACAGAGAAACTAGGATAAAGTTACAGTAGTACTGTAGACTGCTGTGAATCAGAGTGGTTCTAATTAACGGACAGGTGGGCTAGGCATAGATCTAGCTAATGTAATTCTTGTAATATAAATCTTAAAGTATAGAATCTGTCCAGAATACAATAGGCTTTAAATGTAATTTTTTAAGATAAAATAAGCTGTAGTTCAACATCACAGAATTGGCACAACTGATGTTCAGTACTAAATTTAAATTGATGCCCAGAAATGTATGGATAGTGGTTTTGATAAAATTAATCATCTGTATACATCTCTATAAAAGGCAATACTATGTTTTCTCATTGATTATCCAACAAGTATTATTAACAAACATTGTCTAAATAAAGATACTAAGTATTCAGTATGAGAAAATGAAAAACTGGTCTCATAGTTCCTGCAGTTTATAAAAAGGGACATTCAACCTAATCTTAACTAATTTCTGAGCTTCTCAGATCTTAAAATCACTAATAATGGAATGTATAAAAGGTTTCTAATTAGTAACTTAAGGACTGAATTTGTTCTGTTTGATTTTGAGAAGTCATGACCCATGTTATCCTAATTTAAATCATGAGATGCACAAAGACCAAAAAAAAACCCCTCAATACTTACCTATTTAAACTTTGTTTCTGTTACTGGGCTCTCTGCAGCTTCTGAATGCTTTTTGAAGGCAGTCCCATGCAGAGTGTGTTACATTAGTCTGAGTGACCAAGTCACTGTGAACTTGCTACGAATAAGGCCTTCTGATCCAGAAAATGAGTACAATTGGTACACAAGGAAAATGTGTGCAAAGACTTCCCTAGCCATGACTGCCGCCAGTTCTTTAAACAAGAGTTATAAATCCAGGAACAAATTCCAAATCATTCACCAACTTGGGAAGTTGAGCCTCACCCAGAATGTAAGATGAAATGTCTCTAAAATGGGGAGAGGGTGAGCTGAAGCTATTCTCCCTCTCCCAAACCCAGAGCTTCCAGATTCATCCCCCTTTCTTGGAGAAAGAACCTTAATGGCATCACTTGGTCAGTCTAGGACAGAGTTGTACAGCTGGATATCATCAGCATATTGCTGATACTTTACACCCATGTGGATGAATAACCTCACTCAGTGGCTGCATGTAGATCTTAAAGAGGAGAAGTAGAAAGGGGCCTTAGATCCAATCTTTCCCCCTTCCTCAACACTGACAAATTGGCCTTGAAAAAGAGGAAAACCACTGCAGTATTGCGCCTTCCACTCTCAATCCCCTAAACAAATCCAGAAGGATAGCACTATTGAAAGTCCTGAGAAGGAGGGCCAGAATGGTTGTACTAAAACACACACACACACACACAAACACACACACACACACATATATCAAAAGTCATCCACAAGTGCAATCAATGCTGTTTCACTGCTATACCAGATCTGGATTCAGGCTTGAGTGGGTCCAGATAATTAATTTCTTCCAGGGCCTCTGGAACTGTAACCCAACCCTCTACTTAACAATTTGCCCAAGAAAGTTGAACATAACCAATAATTAGGTTGTAAAATTGCCATATTTTTTATATACTTACCACGTGAATTAGTTAATTCTGTAAGTTATATTAAGTTTCAGCAGTAACTTTGCTCTGCAGTTTGTAATTAGATCTGGTCTGTCTCTAATCAAGTTGAAAATAATGAGAAACAGTGGATCATTTGCTTTTATGTAGCAGAATTGCACCCTGACAATATTATTGTTCACTAACTCTCATTTTGGGTAGTCTCAGAAAACATTTATTCACTATGTTGGAAAAACTAATTCCTATTAAAATTCACAAGTCTGCCTTCTCTGGTTTATTTATTTCAAATAAATAATTAGAAATTATTCTAAATTAGATTTCTTGGGCTTTTATGTTAAAATTGCTCTTCTGTGTTTGGATTTCTGTTCATTATGAAGTAAAACTGAAATTATATTGTAGTTTGAAGGTCAGCATATTTGGTTTTGTTTTGTTTATCTCTCAGGCATATTGCAGCATCCAGATGGCACTGTTCTCAAACAATTGCAGCCACCTCCTCGAGGACCCAGAGAACTAGATTTCTACAATAAGGTAAAATAATTCATTTCCTAAAACAACTGGAAGCAATGACATTTTTTTGTAGAATTGAACAATCCATTTTGTGTACTATCCTTGTGAACACGTCTTGCATTTTACTTTTATGCTGCTTTCCATTATTCTAAATTGTATAATGGTTCTGAAAGCTTTAAATTTTTGGCCTAGTCATTTAACTGTTGTATGTCTCCATTCCTGATGTACTTAATCACATTTTCCAACGCTGATCGGAATACCCTCTTGACTTGGGAATTTATATGCCATCTTGGGATACCAAAGGGTGTGTCGTTAAAAGTATTGCTGTTTTGAAACAATTTCTTGAAATTTTTCTGTATTACTTTTCTTGTTTAGAGATTATGGCATTATTTTTTTACTACTCTTCCTTCTGAGAGAACCCAGAATATAGCTCACAATAATACAAGAATCAACCATAGAACCATTCATAAAGATGATAATAATTAAAACTAATTTAATATAGTAACAAATCATTTATCATTAATAAAATTGTCCTTAGTCTACTGCTTCTGTTTAGAAAGCATAGATAACCCTTCTTTATTTAGACAAGTATTTGTAAAGGCTTAACAAGACTTTATTTTAATTACACATATAAACTATAGTTATAATTTCTGTGTATGTCAGAGTTGAACCAATATGTGACATATAAAAATCATCAAATTTAGATGTTGAAAACTATTTCAGAATCTGTTATGTATCTGTTAGGTATTCCCTATACTAGAGAGTGTTTAGAATGAAAACCTACATACTGGAAAGAAAAAATTATCAATAATATGAATCATTAATCACATTTCAAAATCACATTTTAAAAAATTAAACATTGTCAGAAGTATTCCTGGCTGTGTCATATGTTTACATAGCAGTTATTCACCACGATAATTTAATCATGATTTTGTTGTTGGAGTGATTTATAGTGTTCATATCCTTTTATAGTAACATTTTAAAAAGGTATGTTTAGACATTTGAATGTAAGGTAAAGGTGATACTGTGGTAGAGGCTGGTTTAATTTTAGTTAAACATTCATGTTCATCTATTACCCCAAAATCATAAAATCAGAAAGTCTATAAGCAACTGTGCTTGAAGTTGTTCGACCCCGTCTTCCACCCATAACTAATATTTAAAACATGAATACTTTTTTTTTTTAGAAAAAAGAATGTAAAATCCTTGCTGAGTTGGAGAGAGTACATAATATGTCTTCCACTGGAATTATCTAGAGTAACAGTAGCATGAACTTAGAAAGAACTGTAAATTACTGTAGAAGTTCTTGAACAGCTTGCTCTGAAACATTCAGTTCCTTTTTCAAACCAGTTCATGATTCAATTCCCTTTTCAAACCAAATCCAGTCTGCAGCTGACCCATTTAGGATGATTTTCGTGCAACAAAGTTTATTTTCTAGGCATGCTGATTAGAATCTGCAATTTCTGTAGTAAAATAATTTGATTCTCAATGTACTTCTGCAGATTAAGAGTTTGGAGAGGAAATGATTTTAAAATGAATAAAATAATTTATGTTATAAGCAGTCTAAAACGTCAAGCTACCAGGGTTCTAAAATTAACTTGCTAACAAGCTTAATCTCTTTCCTAATTTATATAAGAGTAATATAAGCCAATCTATATTCTGCCTGCTTTTTTTGTCATCTGATTAGTTACATTTTCTATCAAAAGAGCTGAAAAGTTTTGTTCAATACTTTTCAGATAGCTTTCCAAGGGTATATGGTTATTGCAATAGAATTTATTTTTAGGCGTTTATACAAATAAAAATGTTTAAAGATTTGACTAAACATCTTCCTTGTACACAATTTTGTCACAATTTAATACTTACTGGGTCCCTATACTTTATTTGTCCTTACTGCCGGCCAGTTGTATGGAGCCTATAAAGCTATTTAAACTATTTTGGTTAATTATATTTCAGAAGTCCCTCAGGGAATGGTTCTCAACCTGTGGTCTGGGGACCCCTGGGGGGACACAATGTCATCACAGGGGGTCCAAGAAGGCTTGAAGAAATGTTATGATTTAAATCTTAAGTCTTGGGTGTGCATGGCCAATTGGCCATGGTCTTTGATCACAAAACATATTTAAAGGGGATCTGTGATGAAGAAAAGCTTGAGAACCACTGTCCTAGGAAGTTGGATGCCTAGACTGTGACAAAAAGTATGATTTTTTAAAATAATAAAATATAAAATCTGTATTTTTGATAGGGATAGATAGCAACTCATTGATTGTCTATATCTATATTGTTCATACTGGAGGTAACCCTCGTTTTTACTCCTATAAATTTGGTATTTATATAAAGTAAGGTTCAAATTTCAAAGTTGCTATCATAGCAGAAAAGTAGATAATCTATTATAGGATCCAATGTATTTCACTAACATTTATTTTATTTCAGGTATTTGCTGATGGATGTGAAGACTCTGTGTTTCTTGAACTACAAAAATATTTGCCAAAATATTATGGAACCTGGTCATTGCCTACTGCACCTAATGGTACTATTGCTATATTCAGTGTGCTAGACATGAATTTGATGGAAATTACTGTGGAGGGTCTTCTAAGAATATATACATTAAATTCTATCATATAGAACTTTGTGGAAAAAATATTTCAGAGCTGATGTACTTAATTAAGTCCATTTCCGGTCACCACGATTCAGAAAAGATGCTGAAACCCTAGAAAGAGTGTAGAGAAGAACAACAGAGATGATAAGGAATCTGGAGCCTAAATCATATGATGTATGGCTAAGGGAACTAGTTATGTTTAGCTAATGAAGAGAAGGCTCAGGGGAGACATGATAGCAGTCTTCTAATACTTGAAGGACTGTCATAAGAAGAGGGTGTTGATTTATTTTCCATAGCACCTGACGGCAGGACAAGAAGAATGGGTGCAAGCTTGTCAGAGGGAGATTCAACCTGGAAATAAGAGCAATTTCCTGACAGAGCAATTTGTCAGTAGAATAGCTTGCCCTTCTGAGTTGTGGGTGCTCCATTACTGAGTTGTCTATGGAGATTCTCAGTCATTACTGGAGGTTTTCAAGAAAAGATTGGACAACCGTTTGACTGGGATGGTATAAAGACTCCTGTCTTAGGCAGGGGATGGATTAGAAGACCTCCAAGGTCCCTTCCAGTCCTATGATTCTGTGAGGGGAAGATTGTGTAAATAAATCCCAGGCTCATGAATCAATAAGTGTTCCTGATCTCTTACCATGATTGTAAAATCAGAAGCCCTGCCCACCTCACTCAGAATTTGTTAGAAAAATAATTTCTCTTGTTTCTCTAATGATTGTAA
Source organism: Azemiops feae (assembly GCA_023970755.1). Classification (NCBI taxonomy): domain Eukaryota; kingdom Metazoa; phylum Chordata; class Lepidosauria; order Squamata; family Viperidae; genus Azemiops; species Azemiops feae. The sequence goes on along the minus strand of JALGBA010002262.1, from coordinate 758,818 downwards.
TCATTTTTAAATATAAAATCTGCAGTGCTATGGGCTATGGTTAATATTAAGCAAGATTTGAAATTAGTTGCAAATTTTGGTTAAGAGGAACGATGGCTAGACATAACTATTGCTAAAATCGATAGAGAAAAGGAGTATGATTGACAGTTAACATTAAGAGTTTTCATTCATGATGTGGGAAGAAAAGTCTTCATCCTGGTTCATCCAAGCCGGGGATAAAATAAACAACATGGCGACTGCTTTGGGAAGAAGGTTGCAGTTTATTGAAGAGCCAGAAAGATGGTTCTTGCAGGAAGGAGGAGAGAAATCAAGGAGAAGGGCTGAGCACATGTGGAGTAGGTTTTTATACCCTCTCTAGCCTTTTGTTTGGAAGTTTCCTGTTCCTGTGGCATGAACTTTGAGGCTATTTCCTGTGTCACGTATTCTGACCTGAGTTTAGGTGTGCCTCTCTGGTATTCTTGATGGTTATGAGTTAGTCCTATTATGTCCCATCTCAGGTGGGGTATGCAGAGTTTAGGTATTTGTCTCCTTGAGCTTCTGGCTCCAACTTTCCTGATGATTACATCTGCATTTGTATAGGGCTGGCTCCTGCTTGGGGCAGAGAGACTTGGGGGCAGGGTTGGTTTCTGCTTTTAAAAATGCTTTTGAGGAAATATATTTTTCTGCCCTTTTAACATTTCCTTCTCTGAGGGGCTGACTTCCCACAATGAACTGAAGAAATATTGGGCTTTTGGCCTTTCTTTCCAAGACATTGAGTAATTAATAGCCTGGTATGATAGCTGTGGTGTATAGAAATCACATTTTTTTTCCAGATACTGACAAAGCTGAGTTATCCTTAATTGTTTACAGATTTGTACCTGAAACTGGAAGATGTGACACACGGGTTTAAGAAACCATGCATAATGGATGTAAAAATAGGCCAGAAAAGCTATGATCCATATGCTTCAGAAGAGAAGATAAAGCAACAAATCAGCAAATACCCACTAATGGAAGAGATTGGGTTTTTGGTGCTTGGCATGAGGGTAAGCTATCTCTTGGATTTTAATTAGAGTGTGCCCTTGAAGAGATGTGTGCAACATAAGCTCGCTCCAGATGATTTTTTTTTCTTGTGAAGAGAATTAAGGATTGGTTTGGAGTTCATATATTTTTCTTACATAGCTTTCACATAAGCAGGAAACATTTCCTGTTTTCATCATTACAGATAGCCCTCAAGTTATGACCAAATGTTTAATGACTGTTTGCAATTACGACAGCCTCATAAAGGGTGTTTTACGGCCTGTAAAGATTTCTGGCTATGGTAAAATGTCACATTGCCCCCTCTGATCATGTGATTGTGATCTAGGTCTTGACAACCTGATTGCACTCATGACCAGTTGCCAAGTGCCTCACAATCATGTTATTGCCATTTGCAGTCTTCTCTGCTGGCTTCCCCAGAAAGCTAATGGGGAAGCTGGGAGGGGGAAATTGCAAGCTGCTCCCACTTGCGGTGGAGCTGAGATTTCCCCCCCCAAGTGCAGGCAGTTGTATTTCTCCTTCCTGCCAGAGGAGTTAATCTCCCCTCTATATGTGAAAGAGAACTGCTCCAGCAGCTGCGGGAACAGAGCTGGGATTTTTGAGACCTGAGCTCCATTTCTGCAGCCTGTGAAGGAGTTTCCCGCTGTGCATGGAGGGGAGGGAACTTCTCTGAAGTGTTGCAGGAATGGAGCTCTGACCCCAAAGATCCCAGCTCCATTTCTGCAGCCCACCAGAGTACTTCCAGTGGTGGGATTCAGCCGGTTTGCACTGGTTCGGTAGAACCAGTAGCTTAATTTTTTTTTACTTCGGAGAATCGGCTGGAGGAGGCCTCCCAGGCCTAGAACGGCCCGCCGGAAGTGCATGGGTGCCACTTCTGGAAGTCCGTTCTAGGCCTCGAAGGCCTGGAGGATGCCTCCCAGGCCTAGAAAGGCCGCCCAGAAGTGCGTGGATGCCACTTCTGGAAGTCCGTTCTAGGCCTTGGACGCACAGGCTTGCATCCACTCAGAGAACCGGTTGTTCAGGTATTTGAATCCCACCACTGAGTAATTCCCTTCCATGTTCGAAGAGGACTGGTAGGATGGAGAAACAAAGCTCCAAACCCAAAGATCCTAGCTCCATTCTGCATCCATTAGTATTCTAGGATCTTTGTGGTTGCCTTTTAATTATTTGAGTGGAATACTATATAAGTACTACTGTATAAGCCAGAAAATAAACTAGATAGTTTGTTTCTCCTCAATGGAAGAATAAATACATCCCTGTTGAAGTCTGGCATAGATTTTATATGATTAAAATCTGTAGGTTCCCTTACTATATAGATAAATACTTTGTGAGAGATTTATATTTGTTATCATTTCATGCACCTTCAAGGTGTTTACAGTAGCAACATTATTGTTATCTAAAGGGCTTTGGTAAGTTACAACTTTAATGTAGAAATATATTTTGGATTTTTTTAAAAAAACTACTTATTACATTAAAATTATGGCTGGACAAGAAAAATGATTTCTCCATATCCTTCTTTTTGCTAAAAAACGTGACTTTCAACATTGAAATGATAAATTTGTGACTCCACTTAACAGATTGAAAAAGTGATGTTACTTTAGGTGTGTAGTTCTTCTTCCAATTAGCTTATACAAGTAATTCTTGTTTAGCTACCACAATTGTGACCAGCAACTCAGTCATTAAGCAAAATGGTCACTAAGTAAAACTGCAGCTGCTTACGATCTTACAGTACTTCAGTTTTCCTTTCTTTACAGACCTGCAAAGGATTTAATTGTGAAGACTGGATGTAAACTTTTCATCACTGTTGTAACTATGAATGGTCGTTAAACAAGGACTATCTGTATACAGAGAATTATAATGAAATATAGTTACCTTTTATTGAAACTGTTGAGTATAGTTTTATATGCATGTACAGATATATGACAAGTCCTTAAATATAGCAATAGCACTTAGACTTATATACCGCTTCACAGTGCTTTACAGCCCTCTCTAAGTGGTTTACAGAGTCAGCATATTGCCCCCCAACAATCTGGGTCCTCATTTTACCCACCTCAGAAGGATGGAAGGCTGAGTCAACCTTGAGCCGGTCAGGATCGAACTCCTGGAGTGAGCAGTGAGTTAGCCTGCAGTACTGCATTCTAACCACTGCGCCACCATGGCTGTGATGATTGGTGATTTGTGATTATTTTGCTCTTTATTTAAATGTATTTTGCTATTTAATTAATTATGAAAATGCATTTTATAAAAGCACAGAGTTTAAGCAAGAAATTTCTAGATTTTCTTTCTAAATGTTTTCTAGATTTTTTTTTAAAAAAGTTGCTACTGTATATAGTTATATACATTTGTATTTTTGGTTTAGTTTCTAGAAATTTGAATGTACCAAGTATTTATATTGTTCTCTGAATCAAATTTTGCTTTGTTATGATTTTTAGTTAATTTAGATTCCCAATAAAACATAACGTTATCAATGTTCATAGGGCAATTGATTTGAAGGAATATGTCTGACAATTCCTCAATATTATACACAAAATATTCATTTGCATTCATTTTCTTTGATTATACTGTAAATAAAGCATTATGATACTTCTTTAAAAAAATACCCTATTCTTGTGTTTTACAAAGATCTAACTAGATCTAACTCCTCGAATTCTTTCAGACTTCTGTGGTCTGAAGCAAAATGTTTTAATGTAAGTGTAACATTAAGCTAGAATAAAAATGAAAAAAAAGTTTCAAGAAATGAGCTAGACATTTCTCTTTTCTTTTTTTAAAGGTTTATCATGTCCCTACTGGTAGCTATGAGACACAGAACCAGCATTATGGAAGAGGATTAACAAAAGAAACGATAAAAGATGGTAATCTTTGTATAAAAGCACTATATTAAACAAATGACTTTTTAAAAAGGAACAGTCAGGCTAGAATTTGTGTTATGGACTCTGAACCATGTGTGCCTGGTAATTAAAGTAGTTGTTGATAGAAAATGAGGTTTAATATAATAGAATGCCAAATGAGACAAAGAAGTAGCATGTTTTTTTAACCAGAGTTGGTGCTGTTGTAAAATATAGTTGGAGACATTTTCCAGTAGTATTTATAGAAGGGATAAAGCTGTTTTATGCACAAATCTTTCACTGTGAATGATGAGTAAAAAGACTGAGCATTAATACTGTGCTTTATATTGAGAACAATGGAGTTGGATTGACGAGGCCCATGTTCTAGTCATCCATTAGGCATACAAGTCATAGTTTAGGTGACTTTGCCCCAATCACTTATTCTTAGGAAAAGAGTTGCAAAACATCTATATACCAATCAGTATTGGATTAGCATGAGGCTCACCAACCTTCTGGGAAAAGGCCTTCATTCTGTAGTATATGCTTTTTAAAGACATCTGTGAATGAAGCAGCACATAAGCCTTAGTAATAAATAAATTACAGCATATCAGGAGAAAAGGTAGGTATGAATCTCTGAAGAATAAATCAGCTACCCATCTTATTTATTCATTTATTTATTTAGATTTAGAAGCACACCTGAATGCCAAATGACACTTTGTTACATAATTAAAAAGAAAGGATAACAAAAAAGAAAACCGGTGCAGCTGAACAAAGCATGTTTATCATGTTTTAAATGATAAAAAATCTGCCAGGCCTAGAGTACAGTTAGGTTTTTAAAGACTTGTGGAAATCTTATAGGGTTTGGAGCTGTGTAGAACTTGGGGGGGGGGGGGGGGGGAATGCTGTTTTTGAGGGCAGGTGCTGTGGCAGAGAAGGCATACTTCTGGGGTTCATGACGTTGCTTGATAGAAGGTGCCCAGAATGCCTCCATTCTGTCTGATCTTGCCAATCTTTTAGCTATGTTTTTTTAAAAATATATATGGACTGCCAGTAAATAATGAATCCTGCAGATGGCCTGTCATTTATTGCTGTTCTAGTTGATGGCAGTGAGAAAAGGTTTTTGAAACCTGTAAAATTATTTGCTCTCTTGTAGTGCTATAACCTGAAATAAACAGAGCTTCACTTAAGCCCTATTATTAGATACAGAGATTCTGGTTAAACCAAGAACACCCAGAAAAAATTACTATGTCATATGTTTATTGAAGTCATTGAACCGATGTTCGCTGTCTTTGAATAAAAAAGTGAAATCCTTTAAGACTATGAACTTTTAAACAGTAAAAGTTGAATCAAATATTCCAATCAATAGATCATAATTAGAAGTGAATTTGAAGGCTTTCTTTAATTAAAAACAATCAACAAATCAACAAAAAGACAACTAGCTCTATCCAACATTGGGTTATGGAAACAAACCATAACCTAATTATAAGAGGTCTTTGCCAAACTCAGAAAAGGGATTGCTAATAATTAGCAGACTGGAAAGGGCAACAGATTTTTTTGGCCACCCTCAATTTCTAGTCAGATTGACAGTATATAAATTGAGAAGTACAATACCATTTTTACTCTGCCAGGAATGGTTGCCCAACAAAAATCATCCCAAGAACAAGGTCTACAATAATTTGCATTATAAAGAAAACACTGAAAAAGAGTAGTATGCATGAGAAGATTTGACGATGGAATCGTCTCTCCAGAAAACATTGCTGTTTATTTTAGGTTTTCTGAAGACCACCTGGATGCCCCAGAGGCCGCACTATGGGCAGATAAAATGAATGGAAATTTTGGCATTAATAACAAATTTTATGTTTTGAGGAAAAAAACATTGAATTCCAATAAAGGATTTCATCCTTTAGACAGTCACTCATGCCCCAGTTACCTCAAGATTTTCACAGTGCCTCAAGATTTTCACTTTATGTAAGATTGTTTTCAAATGGCTTGAAAACTACTTGGAAGCTTCAGCTGGGCCAGAACACAGCAGTGCAGGCAATGAGGGGTATTCTTATTTTACATTTCTACTCTGAGTTGCACTGGTTTCCTCTCTGCTTCTGGGTATGATTCAAAGTTCTCTTTATTACTTACAAAGCCCTTCATGACATTGGGCTCGCTTACCTGAGGGACTGCCTATCTCTCATTGTTTCTACCCAGCTTCTACAAGTGTTGGGTCTCTTCAATAATCAGTGTTATCTATTGGGACCCCAGAAGGGTATCTTGCAACACTTATCCTTTGGATTGAATTCTCCCTGAAATTTGCATAGCTCCCACCATACTGATGTTTTAACTAAACACAGTGAATTAAAATAGTTCTGTGAGGAGGAATGAGGACAAAGTACCTTTAAACCATTGTGTGAGGTTGATGAGGACAAACAAAGAAACATTTTGCAATCATTGCTGCTAAAGGAACTGCCACCAGTTAGTCTAAAACAAGGGTCTTCAAACTTGGCAACTTTAAGGCTTGTGGACTTCAACTCCCAGAATTCCTCAGGGCTGGCTGAGGAATTCTGGGAGTTGAAGTCCACAAGCCTTAAAGTTGCCAAGTTTGAAGACCCCTAGTCTAAAACTTCACACACTTTTCTCAAGCAGTGACTGAACTTTGGTTCAATGTATTCAGTAAGAACATATAATATTTACCCCAATTTTTGTTTATCTACTAAAACGACTCAACTAAAACTCAGATCACCTTGCACAACACAAAGCTGCAAGGTTGTAGGTAATTCTAAAGAGTTCACTAATTCCTTTCACCACTGTATATAATTGAGTTGTGGAAACAAGTACATATGGTACTGTATACTTGGCAACTGTATGAACTTCTGATTATTTCAAGCCTGTCATTTGTCCTTTCACCGTAAATTTCTGCAATTAATTTTGAAAACTAAAAATGCAAACTTAGGGCACTAATACATATTGCTGAACTTTTGTAGTGCCAATTTAATTCTGAATTCTGTTAGATTATGATATTTGCCTGCTAATTGTTTTTGTTTCTTTTGCAGGTGTGGCTCAGTTTTTCTATAATGGATTCACCCTGAGAAAAGACGCCGTAGCTGTTAGTATTCAAAAGATTAAAGAAATCTTGCACTGGTTTGAGAGCCAGAAGCAGCTTAACTTTTATGCAAGTTCTTTACTCTTTGTCTATGATGGTTGGTCTCCGTGGTTAAATGATGGCTGTTTGGTTGAGAAGAACAAAGTAGCCAAGGACCAAGTGCCAAGTGATAGTACAGATAATACATTGGAATGCAACAACAATATTCATATCATCAATGCCTCAGAAACGGGGAAGTTAGAGACTTCAGATGGCAAAGATTTTTCTAAAACATATACTTTTCACAACAGGCACCAGAATCAGTTTTTGTTCAGAGACCATCTATGGAAGAGCAGTTCTTGCTTTTCACAAAAACATTTGAACGGAAATGTTATACCTCAGCTGGAAAAAGTTTTCAGCCAAATGCCCACGTCTCTTCCAGGAAATGAAGAAGTTGAAGTCCGGATGATAGATTTTGCTCATGTATTCCCTAGTGATACGCGAGACGAGGGCTACATTTATGGGCTGAAAAACTTAATTACTGTCCTTCAGAATATTTTAGATAACTAAATTTTTGCAGTGATTTTTACTGAGGGCCAAATATAATGAAAAGCAACAACATTTCTGCACTTGTGATCCTTGGTTTATATTGTTCTACATTTTCTTGTCTTTATACTTTTGGTAGAATTACCAGGTATTTTATAATGTTACTCAGGAAAATTATTCTGTAATTAGTAAAAGAAAAAGGTAATGAGATTTAACTGGTAGTTATAGGAATTTACAGTTAACAAACAAAGCCTATCTGATATTGGATATATCTTGCATTGGTTGAAATGACTTGAGTTATTTTACATACTTACATATTTTAATTGAAAACCTATCATGCAGCCATAATGTTGAGCCATATCTCCTGGAATACTAGAAAATCATTAGAGAATACTAAAATCAAAATTTAACAGACTATTCAGGATGAGGGGGCATCCATTAAATCGAAATTTATATCGCTTTTGTGAATTTACATTGTTTGCATAATTACATAATAGACAAATGATGTCATTTGCAGTAAAATAATGTAGCAGAGAAATCTTTCATTTGACAGAAAAACTTGCATTGGAGTCTGAGCAAAAAGTTAGACCATTATATCAAAAGACCACCAAACTGGGGTCTATTAAATTAAGAGTTTACTGTATTATTCTTGAGTATTTGATATATTTTTAAAACTGGAGCTAATAATATTTTTAAGGAGTACATATTTAAAATCTATTCTAGTTTAACTGATTTTTTTTTAGTGAGAGATAATCATGTTCTGCATTATTAAACTTGGGTAGAGGTGTTAATGTTTTCATGGCCAAATATTCTTACCATGTAATATGTAACATTCCCCTCTAAATTTATGAAATAGAAATGAGCCATCTAAAAAAAAAGCTTGCGTTTTGGAGGTTCTATTAGAAAATGAATAATAAAATAGTTAATCAAAAATAATTTTAGTTATTGCAAAGGGGGTGCAAAGTGTAGTCTAATGTCTGAAGCTACTTTTTAAATAACTTCTTGGTATGAACAATGGTATTCATTATACAGGTTTGGATTTGCAAATGGAATGATTGGATTTGCTTTATAGAAGAAAGAGGAATATTGTAAAAAGCTCCTTTGGAGGAAAGGATAACAGAACAGTGATTTTCATTTAACTCTTTCCCCTATTTCATTCCTAAACAGTATGGAAAGTGGTGCTGGGGATTGTAGAGAAAAGGAGGAATTCATAACAACTGTCCTTACATTCATTTCCTTCAGTTCAGTAGAACTTTGTGCTGATATGAATTCAATTTTTAAACTGGTGGATAGTTGACATTAAATAGCAGTAGTTTAAATTTTACATTTATATTTTATATTCCAAATGTGTTATATAAATCTCTATTAAGTAGTTTTGTTATAGGTTATAAAGAAAGCCTTAATATCAGATATTCAAAGGTAATATTAATTTAAGAGTGAAATCAAGAATTTGGTCTTCTGTCAGTAATTTAAGCCATATTGTTGAAAAATAATTGCTATGCAGAATTGTCCGAATCGGTTTTCTTGATCATTGGTAGCTTATTCTATTGTAGTTTCTCATTAACTGTTATCAGTTAATTTGGCTATATCTGTATATCTGCTGCAGCCTGGGAATGTTTCCATTGTAGGCCAGTTAAGAATATATAATTTTACATCTTTCAGGCAATAACTTCTGTGCTTCATAGTATTTTTAGTGTAATTATTGTTTTGCTAATAGTTTAAGGTTCTGGAATAGTAAGTACTCAACATCAAATTTTCAAGTTTTGTAATTGAGTCATTACAAATATATTTAATGTAAATGTTTCTTTTTGAAAGTAAACTACTTTAAATTGGAAACTAGGGAGAGTTGGCTACAGTTGCCCAAGTAACCCCTCATTTTTTTAATCTAATGAAAAGTAACTATTCCAGTTACTTTTATTGTCTACCAGTTTTTAAACAGTTGTGAAATAAACATTTTGCAATTTTCATATGTGAACAAATCAAAAACCTTATCTAGAATAGTTTGGTTTCCTAGACCTCACTGGCTAATTCCATCATTTCCATTTGCTTGTTCATAAGAAGCCCTGTAATGTAATGTCCTTTGGATATATAAGTGTAAAACTGATCTTTATATTTCATTTTCTGTTCTAATCCTTCAGCTTATTCTGTATGTTACAACTCTGTGTATAGAGGATACAGATGGAATCATTCGTACTCACGTTATGGAGGAATTGTCTCAGTTTTACCCATTTAACTGCTTACTTCTAATTGAAGTGAATTTGAGAGCCTGCATGTTAAGAGTCGTTAAAATAGCAATTTAAGTCTGTAGTTAGAACAAGGAGTATTTTAGTATCTGATCTAAAGTATGTTCAAATTAAGTTACATTTCTTTGGAAGGAAGATTTGTAAACTCCTTAGGAATAGATATAAATAACAACTAATGACAACTACTTTGTAGCTGTCCCAAACACCCCTGACTTTGACAAGCTTATCCTTACCACTAATGCAGAATCTTAAATATTGCTTCCAATGAGATTAAGAAGATGCTCCCTTAAAATATATTATATGAAAAATTATGTACAAACTAATATAAGAATTTAAATTCTATAATTTTTTTTATAGCCGAACAGTTTCATTCTTGGTATTTTGGATATTTTGCTTCCTGTTGCATAGATCTATTTAAAACTATGGTGTTATGAAATGTTAAAACTATTTTATCTAACTAATTTTGCAGAATTATGCAGTTGTGTATAATCATATTTCATATGAAGGGCATATATTGAGATGGGAGTTATTTTTGTTGTACAGGAAAATGGAAATTTCTGCTTATGTTATATACCATTCCATAATAGATTATTACATTTTAGGAAGGGACTATTTTCTGTTAATGTGCACCTAATACAAAACTTGGTAGATTATATCCTTGACTTATCTGAAAGTAAGTCCCCTGAAATTCACAGAAGTCATTATAATGTTAAGCCCCCATCTGAAATAGTAGAATTAAAGTTTATATAAAAATATGTGATCTTTATCAAAGTGGAAAGGACTGCCCAAGTTTTGAGAGAGAAAAACAACACATCAGATGTACTAGTTTAGAAAGCGAAAAGGGCACAACCACTAAGTCTTTCATGTAAACCATTTTCAAGTGGTTTATATTACCCTTTTAAAAGACTGCAGCTTGTATAAATAGTCATTCCTTTTTATCCAAATTATTTTAAAATTAACATTATTTGCAATAACATCCCCTACTGAGTGCCTTCTGCTTCATGTTTGGTACCATTTAAATGACATTATACAGCATCCAGGGTGACAGAATGGAATGCTTTAATTGAAAGCTTGAACATAGTAATACCCCACGATAGTTCAGGAACACTGTTGAAATATTTTATGTTCATCTTAAAACCATTTTTGCTGGTAAAAGTTCTATTTCTTCGATTATGGATCGTGTTTACAAATCCACAAATTAACCGCATATTCAGGAACTGAAGCTCTTTGTCCTGCCAGATGTAGGGCTCGGGATGTTGTGTGGGTCTCTGTTTACAGTACCAGCGGAGGCAGTGACATCTGTAGCCAGAGCAATTTGGGAGTGGCACATTTGACAGAAGGGAAATTGGGATGTGGACTGACATATTTCCCCATCTTTTCTTCCCTGGATCTCCCTCATACCTGACCAGGATACTTAAAAACTAGAAACTTAATATGCAGTCACATGGAACCCTATGACTTGTTGATGCTCAATTAGAATTAGTTGATTATAATTTTTGGTTAGAGGGATTTCCATCTTTCTGACTATGAATAGGCCTTTAGATTTATGAATATCATAAATCCACATCATACCTGGTAAACAGTTTGAACAAGACAAGTTTGACTTGTAGATTAAAGTAAGCAAGATTGTTTTGTAATTCACACTGAATTGAATACAGTTTTTTTCCTTAAAGTGGAATTCTTGCAAATCATCTCCCTTGAGAAGCTTTATATCATTTTTTTTTCTTATTTCTGTACTAATATTTCTTACTGGCGAATCATTGCATTCAGTTGTAGAATGATGGGCCATTCAACTGTGAAATGTTACTCCATGACATATCTACAAGCTACATACTGCACACTTACAATTGTGAATTATGGTTCACTGAAGAGTTTATGCACATTTAAAACTTCCATACTATGAATAGTCATATTAATCCTGCCTCTTTTTTAAAATAAATTAATTTATTTGTCGTTAATTTTGTAGGAATGACTTCTTTGTATTTAAAATTGTTCATTATGTTAGATCTTATATATAAGTTAGCAACAGGAAAGAGAAAACAGTGATATTGGGAACAAATATATTTTTTACACATTGTCAAAGTGGTATGCTTTCAAAACATAATATTGGCACTGGATAGAAAATCTCAACTGGCTGAACTGACATTGAATTAAAACATCAAAATATGATGATATTGCACATCTTACCATGAATGATATGAGTGACATAAGCACTTTAATATTGTGGGAACTGTACTGGAAAATACATGGAAACATATGAAATTGCACCTATAGCTACTGTGTATTAATTTGCAGTTTGTGATGGGTGGGTGAAAGGGAGAATTTTACTACTTTAAGTGTATTGTATCTGAATGAATGTACTTAGTCTGATCTCATTTATTTCTTATTCAAGAACCTTGGATTGTGTTGTGCAGTATTCTTTAATGGGTTTATTTGTATTATAAATGATAATTTAGGCAGGGGGGTACTTACAGAATTGCAGAGATTTGTTGGTTATTTTATCATTAAAAAAACCCTATTATGCTATATATAAAGCAATCATTTTGTAATTTATGCGATATTTAGATAATTCTAATAGCTGTATATTTGGCTGACTATTAAAATTTCTTTAATTTATCTTGACATTTTCCTTGTTTTTAAATAATGCTTCTTTTAGTATGAGAAAGCATTTTCCTACCCATTCAAGATATGAAAAATCCCTCACAAATACAATCAAGCCTTTCATAGCTTCCTTACTAAATATCAGTATCCTTGATGATAGAATAAATTAGGTAAGATGGAAATTTGAGAAATTTAGATGAAAGTTGAAGAGGGATAACACATAGCAAAAGAGTAGATGGTGAAGGGGGTGGATAAGCAAAGGTAAGATGGCTTCCTGTTGTGTAGCTAAATTCCGTTGTGTCAGGACCTCACTAAGAAATATTTGACAAGCTTCTTCTATTTTAGGTACCACTGAAAACATGTTTATTGCAGAAAATGTTTTGATTGACACCGCTATTTTTACCATGAATATTAATGTTTAGCTATGTGGTCATACGGTGTAGAGTTCCATTTTAGGCTGCTAGCTTCCTTGATCAAACAGTAAATCAGCTATTTTATTCACCTATTTACCAGCTATTTTATCCACTCAGGACCACTTGTAGGTGTGAAAAAAACAATACCAGAGTAACAGGTGAGAGCAGTACAAAATCTGGCTTGGTACACTCTTATCATCACGTTTCAGCCTTTCCACAATTTTCCCCACTTTGGATCAATTATCCTATGCAAGAGCTATGGCTGAATAGATTCTAAAATATTGTCTTGATCTTTAAGCTTTTCTCTAAGTGCTGAGATACCATGTCCTGGTTCTTGGAGGAGTCAAACATCCTGGTGATTTCTTTGGTAACAAGCAGTCTTTTGCTCAGAAGTCAGCAGTCTAGAGGTGCAATTATAAACTGCAAAAAGTTGAGTGTGAAATTATTTGGGATTTCTCTTAGTTGCTCTAGGTTTGCAGAAAGATTAAACTCCAACTCATCACAACTCTAGGAAACATGTATAACTAGACCCCCCCTTGTGGTTGAGCTATTCATCTAAAGGCACAACAATCAGATTCTCAAGACAAGCTTGTAAAAACTCAGAAAATTGCGAAATGCTAATTCATCAATCAAATTTGATCTGGATCTTAAATGTTTAGGCATCCACTTTAATTACATAGCTGGGATGAGAACATTTTGCAATTTTGCAAAGCTGAATAGGTGAATGATTCTAAAGCTTTGGAAAAATCATCTAATGATCAGAATCCTGGACTTGGCTTTGTATAAGTTGAACAAGGTTTGGTAGTATGCCCACCTCTCGAAAACTATTCCTCAGCTGGGTCATTGATACATTTAACTGATCAGTGACAACCAATTAATTCATCAAAGTTGGCAGTGCACCTGGCTGAGCAGCAATTGAAGGAGCTGTGCTAGTTGGAACCCATCCCTCAATCCTCTATGTTGAGAAGTTTCCTAGGGACCCTAATTATTTTTGAAAAGCCCTTGTGCAGTGTTGCAGGAAAACTCTGCCCTCAGCCTGGAGTTCAATCCTGGTGGAGCTCCAGGTTGACTCAGTCTTCCATCCTTCTGAAGTTGGTAAAATGAGGACCTAGATTGTTGGAGGCATTATGCAAATAATGTTTTTGCATTGTAAACCCCCCAGAGAGTGCTGTAAAGTGCTATGGGGCAATATATAATTCTAAAATGCTAAATGCTGTGTTATTGCTATTCCCATTTTTCCTTTGACAAAGCCTCTTGATGCTGTAACTTTTGTTTCTACTCTGTATCTTATGGAATGTTGAAGCTGAACTTGCTTTCTCTAAAATAATTGCTTTCTACATCTCTGCTTGGGAAAGATTTTATTTAAAAAAAAAACAGTCTATTCCATACTGCCACAAAGAGAATGGATTTGCTAATGAACGAATGAGACAGCCATAGGCACCCCATCTTAAACCTATAGCATATTATTTTATAGATTTGATCCTGGCAGGTCTTCTACACTGTTGTGGGCTGTTGCTAAAATCCTTTATTTTCTCAAAAAATGACAAAGCATGCAATTGGGATACACCAGTCCAGTAGCTGACCCTCATGCTGCTTAGGTCCTCTTCAGATACCACCTTTTTTCTGTCAGAATAATGTTTATGGTATGAAGCAATTTTGCTAGTCACTAAAATTATGGCCTTAATTCGCTGCCCACCTTTGATTACTGCTCCCTTTTCCCTGACCCAAAAGTAGCCTTCCATTACAAATTGTTACATGATTGAATTATTTTCAGCTTTGATTATATCCTGATTCGGGAATATCAATGGAAGGCTTGCCTGGGTGCCTGGTTGACAGGATCTCACCAAACACTGTTGACAATCAACAGTGCTGTATAATATGACAGATGGATCTCCTGGATCCATGTATTACATTGATGGAAAGTTACAGTCCTAGAAGATCAACAGATCTCCTGTACAGACTATTCCCCAGGACGGCCAACTCATCTTTCCATAGAAGCACAATAGCCCAGCCGCAATCATGAATAATCTGATTTTTTTCAATTTCTTTGGACTCATGGCGTTAAACATGCTGCCTTGAAAATCTTTGATTCGACAGATTTCTGCACCTCAACATTTCTGAAAACTTGATTTCAATTTATTTTTAAAAGTATTTAAACAATTATGACCATTTACAATGGGAGGGGAGATTATAGTAGGGAGCTGAACCAGCAGATTATGAAGTTTTTCAAAGCTTGGACATCTGCTTTTGTTCTTTGGGATAACAAATGTTTGGCTAATCCACATCAAGCTTGTATACCCAATGCCATTTACGTTCCCCCCCCTTCCCTTTTCCATTTTTGTGTACATTCATTTAAAAGAAACATCTGGTGAGATCTGCACATGCTCACTGCAAGGTATGTGCAGTACAAATGTAAATGCAGTACAATGCAGTGAGCCATGTGCAGATCTGTACATTGGGGAAACAAAACAACCACTTCATAAATTCATGGCACAACACAGGAGAATAAACCCATCAGGACAAAATTCAGCAGTCCATCTGCATTTAAAAGACAAAGGCCACTCTTTCAATGACAGCAAAGTCCATATTTTTGACAGAGGACTGCTGGTTTGAAAGAGGGGTCAAAGAGGCCATCTATGCCAAAATTGAACAGCCTTCTCCCAACAGAGGGGGAGGGATCTGACATCCTCTATCTCCAGTCTACAACAGTCCTTTCAACAGTTCCAAGAAGGCTCCACACCCATTTGCACTATTCAGGTGACCCTGAAGACAGATAAGCCTCCAGGTAGCTTTAACGCAGGGGTCTTCAAATTTGGCCCTTTTATGACTTGTGGACTTCAACTCCCAGAATTCTGGGAGTTGAAGTCCACAAGTCATAAAAGGGCCAAGTTTGAAGACCCCTGCTTTAACGACTCTAAAAGAATGCAAATGTCTGCAAGGAGTATAAATCTTTCCATTCCCCACCATCCAGTCAGAGCTGAAGAAGCTTCTTGGGTGAGAAGTGAAACATCTTCAAAGAAAAACAAGAAAGTCCAGTTGCCTCATGAAAAAGCACCTTTGGGATTCTAACTGTATAAGCAAGTTGGCTGTTTTAACTTAGATCACAGATTGGGTTGCCTCCCTTTATGCTTTGGCTACCTCTACTGAGAGAGCAGGTTTTCCAGATGATTTATACAGATATGTTTGGACTGATGTCATGTAAACATAAATAAACAATTCATAATGCAATAACAAGCAGCATATTAATAGTTTGCAGTAAATTATGTCCATGTATTTGTTTTCATGCGGAGAAAAGCACAAAGAAATTTGTACAGTGGAGAGTCAACAAATTGTATAGACTGCAATATTTGATTACGAGTAACTCTCTCTTGAGAATTCCTCTTTGGTTAGCCCAAACCAACAAACTTCAGTTTATTTTGAAATTGTTAATGAAATAGGATTTGGAAGCTGAATTAGTTACAGAATCTATGATTAAATGGAGGCAGAATTAAGATGTTATCGACATGCAACAGTGGGAATTCCACTGTTCCACTTACAATGAGTATAATACTCTGAGAAAACTAATATAAGATGTTTTGCAGCTGATGCATTATTCCAGTATCGATTGCTAAAATGGACAGTTCATTCTCTAAATATTGTTTAGAAATGTATTAACCAGGTTAAATTTTTTTTAACGTGTTCGGACATTATTATAAGGCTCAACAATTTGGAACTCTTTAATAGCTGTTTTATTCCTTTTAAAATAATAATAGAAAAATAAAAAAGCAAAAGGAACAAAATGAAAAATACATTATTATAAAAAGTAATGTAAATATAAAATAAAAATAGAAAGCTCAACAATTTGAAAAATTATTTATGCTATAATGAAACAAATTTAAAAATTGAAATTTTCTTTTCAACTTGCTATTTTTAAATATTGCTAAACCTTAATATTGTGCGTGGAACTTGTCCAAGGATACTCTAAACTTCCTATTGGAAATGTCTATGGAGATTCTCAGTCCTCTGAAGAAGCTTCTTGGGTGAGAAGTGAAACGTCTTCAAGGAAAAAGAAAGAAAGTCCAGTTGCCTTTTTAAAAAGCACCTTTGGGACTTCCTATTGCAAAGTATGTACATTACCTCTGTGGAAGTATGGCTAATTAAGTTATAGGAATATGCCTTGATGTGCAAAATAACGTCTTATATCTTTTTTTAGTTATATAGTTTTATTCATTTATAACATAAAAATATGAAAATGCAAAAGCAAATAGTAAGGAATAACAATAGGGAAAGGGGAAAAAGAATACTGTGGAAAGGGGGAGAAACAAAAGGCATTGACTTCCGACTCCCTATGTTGCAGTAAAATAAGGCATTAAGATCAAATCTCAACTTTTTACATCTAATTTGTTGTTGTTAGTTGCGAAGTCGTGTCCGACCCATCGCGACCCCATGGACAACGTTCCTCCAGGTCTTCCTGTCCTCTACCATCTTCTAGAGTCCATTTAAGCTCACGCCTACTGCTTCAGTGACTCCATCCAGCCACCTCATTCTCTGTCGTCCCCTTCTTCTATTGCCCTCAATCTTTCCCAGCATTAGGCTCTTCTCCAGTGAGTCCTTCCTTCTCATTAGGTGGCCAAAGTACTTGAGTTTCAACTTCAGGATCTGGCCTTCTAAAGAGCAGTCAGGGTTGATTTCCTCTAGGACTGACCGGTTTGATCGCCTTGCAGTCCAAGGGACTCGCAGGAGTCTTCTCCAGCACCATAGTTCAAAGGCCTCAATTCTTTTGCGCTCAGCCTTTCTTATGGTCCAACTTTCACAGCCATACATTGCAACTGGGAAACCCATGGCCTTGACTATACGTACTTTTGTTGGCAGGGTGATGTCTCTGCTTTTTAGTATGCTGTCTAAATTTGCCATAGCTTTCCTCCCCAGGAGCAAGCGTCTTTTAATTTCTTGGCTGTAGTCCCCATCTGTGGTGATCTTGGAGCCCAGGAAGATAAAATCTGTCACTACCTCAATTTCTTCCCCATCTATTTGCCAGGAATTGAGAGGGCCGGATGCCATGATCTTGGTTTTCTTAATGTTGAGTTTCAAGCCAACTTTTGCACTCTCCTTCTTCACCCGCATCAAGAGGCTCTTTAGTTCCTGTTCACTTTCTGCCATTAGAGTGGTATCATCTGCATATCTTAGGTTGTTGATATTTCTCCCGGCAATCTTAATTCCAACTTTTGATTCATCTAGCCCTGCCTTTCTCATGATGTGCTCTGCATATAAGTTAAATAGGCATGGCGACAGAATACAGCCTTGCCGGACTCCTTTCCCAATTTTGAACCAATCAGTGGTTCCGTGTCCAGTTCTCACTGTTGCTTCTTGATCCGCATATAGGTTTCTCAAGAGACAAATAATATGGTCTGGTACTCCCATCTCTTTAAGAACTTGCCACAATTTGTTGTGATCCACACAATCAAAGGCTTTAGCATAGTCAATGAAGCAGAAGTAGATGTTTTTCTGGAACTCCCTAGCTTTCTCCATGATCCAGCGTATGTTGGCAATTTGATCTCTAGTCCCTCTGCCTCTTCGAAATCCTACCTGTACTTCTGGAAGTTCTCGATCCACATACTGCTGGAGTCTAGCTTGTAGGATTTTAAGCATAACTTTACTTGCATGTGAAATGAGTGCAATGGTGCGATAGTTTGAACATTCTTTGGCATTGCCTTTCTTTGGAATTGGAATGTAAACTGACCTTTTCCAATCCTGTGGCCACTGTTGAGTTTTCCAAATTTGCTGGCAAATTGAGTGTAGCACTTTTACTGCATCGTTTTTTAAGACTTTGAATAGCTCAGCTGGAATACTGTCACCTCCACTAGCTTTGTTGTTGCTCAGATTTCCTAAGGCCCATTTCACTTCACATTCTAGGATGTCTGGCTCGAGATCAGTGACTACTCCATTGTGGTTATCAGGGACGCTAAGCTCATTCTTGTATAGTTCTTCTGTGTAGTTTTGCCACCTCTTCTTAATCTCTTCTGCCTCTGTTAGGTCCCTGCCATTTTGGTCCTTTATCATGCCCATCTTTGCATGAAACGTTCCCTTCATATCTCCAATTTTCTTGAAGAGATCTCTGGTTCTCCCTATTCTATTGTTTTCTTCTATTTCTTTGCACTGTTCATTTAAGAGGGCATTCTTATCTCTTCTAACTATTCTCTGGAATTCTGCATTCAACTGGTTGTATCTTTCTCTTTCTCCCTTGCCTTTCGCTTCCCTTCTTTCCTCAGCTATTTGCAAAGCTTCCTCAGACAGCCATTTTGCTTTCTTGCATTTCTTTTTCTTTGGGATGGTTTTAGTTGCTACCTCTTGTACAATGTTGCGAACCTCCGTCCATAGTTCTTCATCTAATTAGTAAAACCCAAAATCATAGTATCATTTTTTTCCACATCAAGCACAAAATCCAGAAGCAGTTTCCAAGTAGAAACAAAATTACTTATATTTTCTTTTATCAAAACAGTCAGTTTAGCCATCTCTGCTATTTCCATCAGCTTCCTTCCATTTTTGTGCATAGAGCAGTCTTGCTGCCGTCACCATATATAAGCTCAAAGTTCCAATTTTTCCCCCAAGTCTTTTTCCATTAGATCCAGAAGGAAAATTTCTGGTTTAATATTTATATTCACTTTAAGAATTTTCTGCACTAATGTATGAATCCTACTCCAGTATTTCTTTGCTTTATCACATGTCCACCATAAATGATAAAAAGTCCCTTCTTTACATTTACATTTCCAACATTCATTTGAGAAACTTTTGTACATTCTAGATAGCTTATCTGGTGTTAAATACCAGCGATACATCATCTTGTAAAATTTTTCTTTTAAGTTATAATTTAGTGTGAATTTTAAGCCTTTCATCCACATATTCTCCCATTGTTCAAGCATCACATACCCCAAATTCCTTGCCCAATGAATCATATAGTGTTTTACATGTTTAAATTCAGTTTTAATAACATTTTATAGACCTTGGCAATAATATTCTTATATCAAATATACATCTGACACAAAATTTAACTCAACTTGGAAACCCAAACTGAAATTTGGAGTTTGCTTAACATAAAGCAGTGTTTTTCAGATTTGCTGTTTGGGGAATTCTGGAAGTCCACACATATTAAAGTTGACAAATTTGAAAAATAAAATAAAAACCTGGCATAAAGCTTAACATTCTTGCTTTAAAAATGGTTAAATCAGAATAGATCTTAATGTTGGAAGAATTTACTGTATTTTTAGTGTTATTTTACAAGTCATACCATGTTGACTACTGCTATTGATAACTGAAAGGTGATATAATTTCTTTTACTTAAGGCAGAAGTTGAGAATATCAGAAGATTTTAAAGGTTAAATTATAATTGGAACCAGAGCCCTTTGGGACTTCTCTCTTTAGTGGACCAACTGTTTCCTTGACTTTTTTTGTTATTTATATGTTGAAAGGAACTTTTTTTATTATCTTTGCTTTTGTTGCATCACTGGAGGTTTTTAAGAAGAGGCTGGACAGTCACTTTTCTGAGATGGTCCTCCTGCTTGAGCAGGGGGCTGGACTATAAAACCTCCAAGGTCCCTTTCAGCTCTATTATATTCTAAAGACAAGCAATTTAAAATAATCACGGAACTTTGTTTTTACATATGAGAACTGCAATTGCAACTGAAGCAATTATTTGCACAAATATTGCAAGTTTTGACACTACCCACAATGAAGGAATAGTTGGTGAAAATGATGGAACTTGCAGAGACGGTTAAATTAGCTTCCTTTTTAGAGAAAAAAACAATATCTATAGATGGTTTACTGGAAACCCTTTATAGACTTTTCCTATAACATGGAACAAAATACACTTATGGTTTGTGGTTTTGATTAGGAAAAAAAGCAGATAATAGAAAAGAGAGCTTTTTTTAATCGTAGTAACAGGTAAATTTGTAATTGTATTAATATTTGCTGCAAAGGAAATCAGAAGCTTCTATTTCTTTTAATTCTTTCTGCACTTTTTCCTTCCTTCCTTCCTTCCTTCCTTCCTTCCTTCCTTCCTTCCTTCCTTCCTTCCTTCCTTCCTTCCTTCCCCCCTCCCTCCCTCCCTCCCTCCCTCCCTCCCTCCCCCCCTCTCTCAGTTTGGGATAGTTTTTATGCTCTTTGTAAAACTTTTAATAAAAAATAAGGAGGGATTGGCAATCTCCAGCTCAACACCCCAAATCATTTTGCTATTAGTCCCAAAAATAAATATATCCATCTGGACCACACGGGAGAGGAAGAGAATGGCCATTCATACACTCTCCTCCTTTACATGGTGAAGAAACAAATCTCAAACCCAGGACTGAAGGCAGAAAAACAGGAGGAAATGGTGGCAGAGGTGATATGGCCATTGGCCCCAAATACAGACCATATAGTCATTCACAAGTTATATTCTAATTCTGAACAGCTCTGATTATCACATCCAACTTTCAAATTATTATAACTATAGCCAAAGAGGGGATGTGGTGGGTCAGCGATTAAGACGCTGAGTCTTAGACTGTTAAAGGTTTACAGTTCGGCAGTTCGAGAGCCAAGTGCATGAGGCGGAGTGAGCTCACATTGCTTGTCCCAATTCCTGCAAACCTAGCAATTGAAAAGCATGTAAAGTATGCAAGCAGATGAATAGGGACCTCATATAAACGGGCAGAAAGATAACAGTGTTCTGTGTTTCATTGTACACTCTGTGCTGCAGCATGATGTCATGCTGGCTACATGGCCGTGGAAACATCTCCAGACAACGCTGGCTCTTTGGCTTAATAAACAGAGATGAACACCACTCACTAAAATCAGTCACGACTAGCAGGGTAAAACCTGCAGGGACACTTTTATCTTTATAGCCAAAGAAGAACTGGATGGCCACAGATTCAGCACACTTGCTACAACTTGTAAATCCCATTACTTACCCTTCTGTTAGGCTCTCTGATATCTGCCTGCAACAAAAATAATTATTTCCCAAGCATGATTCCCACAGGATGCCTTTAGCAAGATTTATTGAGAAGAAAGCATAGGGTTACAAACTACTTCCCATTTAAAAATCAATATATTCCTATATACACCGGAACAGAGACATCTTTATCTTTTTCCTAACTCCTTTACAGTAAATGAATGAAGTGGCAGGTCTCTCCATTGATAATAAAGGATTCTTCCATTGTTATTTGTGTAACATCACCTTTATCAGTCTGAGAACTAGCCCTTAGAACTTCATTTGGACTAAGTAATTTTTCTAGAAGAAAGCAAACATAAATCAGTTCTAGACTGATGTCACAAAGGCAACACTGAGGTGCCCATTAAGTTAACAGGAATTGACTTTGACGTAGGAAATAAAAAGTTTTGCTTTTTTTAAAGTAATTTTCAGTACCTCCCAACTTCGAATTTACATGGCTTCCCTGATGTAGGAATTGCTGATAAATGGCAATGGGTTGTTTCTTTTAAAATTAACAAAATGTTATGAATAATTTTTGGAATAAAACATTTTATAATGATCCTGTTCAGGGTAGGACATTGCTTTACAATTAAATTGTTTCGGTATCTGATGGAAAGCGAAGAATGTATGTTTTGCTGCAGGCAGCACAACTGATACAATCCTATATTGCTTTTTCTAAACTCATTTATTGCCGTCTGACAAAATAAAATTTTCTAGTGATGGGAACAGAAGTCTTAGTTGTTGCTGACTGACAATCAATGTACTAGTAATGTTAAATTTTAATGGAGTATGGAGCCCATCATGAAATTGCTGTCATGGTCATATTTTTGTATGTACCTAGAGCTGCATTCGAAAAGCAATTCATTTACAATTTGTGTAGTTCTCATTAGATATACTGCCAGTGTATTCATTTGGCATTTTAAGCAAACTCACTAAGACTCATTGAACTGCATTGTTTGCTCTTGAATATTATTTACCAGGAACAATTTGCTACACATGCTGCTCTTGTTTGGTGTAAATTACGTTTGCGGGAGACGGGTATGTCTAGTTTAATAGAGAAGGATGGGGGTGACATAATAGCAGTGTTCCAATATCTAAGGGGTTGTCATAAAGAAGAGGGGATCAACCTATTCTCCAAAGCACCTGAAGGCAGGACAAGAAGCAAATGGATGGAAACTAATCAAGGAGAGAAGCAACCTAGAACTAAGGAGAAATTTCCTGACAGTGAGAACAATTAATCAGTGGAACGGCTTGCTTCCAGAAGTTATGAGTACTCCATCATTCGTGGTTTTTAAGAAGAGATTGGGTAGCCTTTTGTCCAGAATGGTATAGGATCTCCTGTTTGAGCAGGGGGTTAGACTAGAAGACCACCAAGTTTCCTTCCAACTCTGTTTCTGTTACTATGTGAACGATTGTAAGTTTTCCTGCCAGTGACAGTCAATGACAACTCAATAGTAAATAGGCAAACTGTGGAAAAGCCATCCTCTAACTCATCACTGAACTTTAGTGTTGTTGAAAGAAAAATCTTCATCAGGGTCCAGTCCAAGCTGGGAATAAACAACATGGAGACTGCTTTAGAAAGAAGGTTGTAATTTATTGAAGAGGAGAACCAGACAGAAAGATAGCTCTGGAAAAGACAACTGACCACATGGAGCAGAGTGGTGGGCTTTTATACCTTCTAGGGCTCTTGAGGTTGCTTCCTGTTCCTGTTTGAGGCTTTGTATTTCCTGTGTCATGTACTTTGACCTGAGTCTGAGTGTGCCCTTTTGGTATTAGTGGGTTAATCCTATTATGTCCTGTCTTAGAGTTTGGGTGGGGTATGTAGATTTTAAGGGTCTTTGTCTTCCTAATTTCTTCAGTTTCTAGCTGGAAGGCTCCAACCTTTCTGAAAGAATTGTTGAATTTGCATTTCTAAAAGCTGGCTTCTGCCTAGGGGCCGGGCTGATTTCTGGAGCTGGTTTCTGTCTTTTTTAAGATCTCCATTATTCCTTTGGGGAAATATATTCTGCCTTTTTAATATTTCCCAAAATATTTCTTTCTCTGGATTGTTTCCACAGTGTCAAAGAGCATCTGACCAACTTACAATTCTGTTCTACTCCTTGGTTCAGAATATGAAACTCCTACTTTTGTCTGTAGTTCAACAAGGATATCTCTCAGAATTGTACCCTGCCTTTGCTCTTGAAAGGAAGGAGAAAAGGATAATGGAACGTTTCTTATTGCTGGCATATCTTCTATTTTCTTCAGGGTTAAGGTCATGCTATTCCCCATCACCATGCTTTTATCCTGCGAGATAGAGTAGGCTAATACTCTGACATCACTCAATAAGATTTATGAGTTTGGATCTGAACCAATCCTAATTCAAAATTCAGTGGCTCAACTGCAATGGCAGAATCAGTGTGCCAAAGAGAAAAATAAGTCATTTAAATGTATGTTATTATGATAAAAACATCCCAAGGAACTTTTTAAAAATTAAAAAATAAGACACCAATGATACTACGGCTGCAATATGGACAAATGCCCTCCATATACAGTAATATGGATCAGGATGCCCATCATGCTCAGTTAGCATGGCCATATTGCTCATACTTATGACAGTTGCAGTTTCCCAGAGACATAAATGGCAAGTTCAATCTCTGTGATTCTGCATCCTAGTATCTTCTGGCCATTTGCACATCTGCACTGATACTTACAGAGATTCTCAGAGGAACTTTTTGATGACTTCAAGGTTTTTTTTCATTACTCAGGAGCAGATTTTTGCAAATGCAGTTATAATACAAACATCGATGTTGATGTAAAAATTCTCAACATTAACCTGTCTGCAGTATTTTTCCCCAGCTACTTCGGGATGTGCTGTTGATGATTTCTCTTTAACAAGGCCACCACTAGATGGTGCTATATTCAAATATTTGGCACTTAAGTTGCTTGGTGAGTTTGCCAGTTCTTATTAAGGACTGGTAGTTTTCAGAAACCTTTCTACACAACAAATGTGTTGCTTCTTCAAGTCTCATTCCAGTGTGATCTTTTATTTATTTATTTATTTATTTATTTATTTATTTATTTATTTATTTATTTATTTATTTATTTATTTATTTATTTATTTATTTATTTATTTAACCATCAGAGTATTCTGCATCCACCTAACCTGCAAGACAGCTCATTAAGCCTGTCCTAGATGGGTTTACTGCTTTAGGCATTCTGTTTATAAATATGAGATAGCCCCGATGCAAGAACTTTAATGAAAGTAACTGCAACAAGCTCCCGTATTATAGGGAGTTGTGGCGAATTGGGACAGCATTGAATTATTAATAGTGAGAAAGACTGTGTTTTCCCAAGGGCAACTGCTCTTCGTGTGTCTTTGTAGCCATTACGCACAGGTTTTCATTTCAACAAATTGGGTATACAGTAACTGGCCATTTTAAATCACATCCATCACAAATATCTCTTGTCAAGATATTCTGTTCTTCTACTGAGCGGTTGTTGGCATGGAACTGAAAGTTTACTTTTAGGGAGTGGATAGCAGGGTGGATTGGCATATAATAATAATAATAAGTTGTGGGAACCTAGGGTGGAAAAAGTTGTTGAGAATGAGAGGGTGAAGATCTTGTGGGACTTTTGAATACAGACAGATCACCACTTGGAACACAATACGCCAGATATCGCAGTTGTAGAGAACCGAAGCGCACAGTTGATTGATATCACTGTACCAGGAGATGCCGGAGTTGAAGAAAAAGAACTGGAAAAAATTACAAAATATCACAACCTGGCCATCGAAACTGTGTGATTATGGATGAATTGTGTAACAGTGATACATACCCATTGTCATCGGGGCACTGGGAACTATGTCCAAAAACTTTGCAAAATACATCAAGAAACTGTAGCTTCCTGCAATAACTCCAGCAATGTTACAAAAAACTGCGCTACTAGGAACATCTTATATTTTAAGGAGGTACCTGGTTGACACCTAGGATGCTGGTAGCAACCCATGTCAATCATCAGCGCCAGCCAATTTGAATGTTCAGTTGACAGGTTCATGTCTAATGAATAACAGATAATAACAGATAATAACAGATAATAACAGATAATAACAGATAATAACAATAATAATAATAAAGTTGGGAGGGACCTTGGAGGTCATCTAGTCCAACCCCCTGTTTAGGCAGGAAACCCTATACCATTTCAGACAAATCCAGTCCAGTCGCTTCTTAAAAACTTCCAGCGTTGGAGCATTCACAGCTTCTGGAGGCAGGTTGTTCCACTGATTAATTGTTCTAACTGTCAGGAAATTTCTCCTTAATTCTAGGCTGCTTCTCTCCTTGATGAGTTTCCATCCGTTGCTTCTTGTCCTGCATTCAGGTGCTTTGGAGAATAGCCTGACTCCCTCTTCTTTGTGGCAAAAAATATATTTTTTACATCGTGGTGACCAAAACTGGATGCAGTATTCCAAGTGTGGCCTTACCAAGGCATTGTAAAGTGATATTAACACTTCACATGATCTTGATTCTATCCCTCTATCCAGTGGTGGGATTCAAATATGTGAACAATCGGTTCTCTGTGTGGATGCCACTTCTGGAAATCCATTCTGGGCCTGGGCAACAAAAAAATTAGCTACCGGTTCTGCCGAAGTGGTGTGAACCGGCTGAATCCCACTACTGCCTCTATCCCTAATGCAGCCTAGCACTGTGTTGGCTTTTTTGGCAGCTGTTGGAAGGAGTTATTCATACAGCACACTTCCCCCTGGTTTACTTAATCCCAACAAATTAAGGACAACTAAGAATCATTTTCAGATTTTGGTTTTATGTTAGAACAAATGAGGGGAATTTAAAACTGTCTCCTGTTACTAAACTAACTTTCCTGGTTTCCACCACCATTGGCCATTCTGTCTGGAGGTACTTAGACCTGAAACGTAATCAGGATGGTGGCCGTTCCTATGCAATCAATGCTTTATGTGTAGCAGCAGAGTTTAGATTACGTGGCATGATCATCATCTTGACTTTTTGGATGCCCCTGAATCAAAAAACAACGGGAGAGCGAATTGTGTACTCCTTTAAAACAAGGTGAGTTTCACTGCATAGTAATCCTTCATGATTTTCCCTAAGAGATCCTAAGGCTTGAACAAAGGGAGGGTGGTAGCCTATGGCAAAAGTTGGAATATCTAAGTGAGGACATCTTATTTTTTACCAGAAGTAGGAAAATGGGTTGTGTTGATCCTATTTTGGTTTACTTCCAGATTAGTATAGGCAGAAGCTCAAGAATCCAAAAGGTATGATAACCCGCCCACCTCACCCCTCCCGTGCTCCTCTTCTTCTGGTGAATATTTCCCAACATGCTACCAGTATTCAATGAGAAGCTGGGCAGCTGGGACATCTTTGGGGAAAGGGCAGTCAAAATGAGTGAGATGGTGGAGGGACTATGGTGATGTGATTCTGGCCTCTTTTCTACCTTCTAGCACTAATGACGTTATTTAGATTAGTAATGATAGCTCTCAAAGCACCAAGAACCTCTCTTTTCAACATGCATGAAACAGATTCGGAGGATTAGAAGGAACATTGGAAGTCTTATAATCCCTGTCCAGTGCAGGAATCCTCATACCACCCTTGATCAATGTCTGTCCAATCCTTTCTTGAAAATGTTCCACTGATGGAGCATCCAAAGCTTCAGGAGGCTGTTTCATTGCTTAATTCCACTGCTTAATAGTGCTCATAGACAGGAAATTCTTCCATATTCCAAGTTTGGATCACTCACTGTTGAGCTTCCTCCTCTTGGTTGGTGTGTAATCCTCGGGTGCTTTAGAGAATAAATCCACACCCTGTATGCTGTTACCTCCCTTCTTGTGTTGGAAGACTGCCATCATGTCTCCCCTTAGCCCTCTCTTTTTTAGGACAAACATACTCTTTTACCATATATGCCACTCTTCTCTGCAGTCTCTCCATGTCTTCAGTATCCTTTTTGTATTGTAGCAACCAGAGCTGGATTTAGTATACTGTCATGACTCCCTTGGATGCTTCCCCAGATACCTCTTCAGATGTCAGCTCAGAGGAGGATGAACCAGTTCTGAGCATGTCAGGAGGGGAGTTGACCAATGGCTCTGAGCAGCTGTCTGAGAGGGAGTTGGCTAAAGCACAGCTGCAGCAGGACAGCCCTGAGGCTTCAGGTGGGGAAAGCACGCAGCTGTCAGCAATGAGAAAGAGGAACCGCCTTCTGCACCTGATCCAAGAACACATAGGACAGAGAAAAGGCAGGAGCATCTCGATTACTCATGAGGAGGCAGTCTCGTCCCTCTTGATGGACTGCACCTGAAGCTGGCTATTTAGCACAGCAGTCAGATGGAGATGATGCTGGGAACAACGTGTTCATTTCTTAGCTGCATGTTTCCTGGTCATTGTGATAGAAGTGGTAAATAATAGAGTTACTGATTTTTGTTGTTCATGAGTGGCTGTGGTTGCTTGCAGCTGACAGTAATCCATGTAAGCTGCACTGAAATCACTGAGCCTTTATTCTGTGTGAGTACATATAGGTTTAAATCGTATCAGCATACTTCATTTATGCTGAAGATGCCATCCTGGTATGTGGAAGTGAAGAAGACCTAAGAAATGTTATTACTGACAGACAGGATGAAATATTATCCATCATATCAATTCTGCTATATCTCCAGTGTGACTATTGTCATATTTTTTATATAACAAGTTTTATTGAATTTTTTTAATTTTACAGCCAAGTGCTTAGGACTCATCGTGGAGATAGGGCACTCCATAAAACAAAATAAAACATATAATCATACATAAACAATTTAGGTTACTTTTTAAAATTTCCCTCTCTATTTTATCAATCAAAAAAACAAAAAAAAGAAAACAAAACAAAACTATCAATAGTATTTCCACCCGTTTCGAGCTTAATTAACTATTAACATATTCCAATTGGCATTACATAGACATATAGTATACAATTCGAGTATCCATATAATACAGACCATATTACTCCAAATATTCACTTTATATTTCTCAATTAACTTCTATCTCTTATTCTATTTCACATACATATTTTATAAACGAATATAACTTTACGTTTTTAAACCATTTTACATTACCTTAAGTTATTTCTAATTATTCCTAAGCTAAACATATAGCTATTATATATATGTATATTTTAAAATTTCTCCACAATATTCTTTCCTATACTCTATCAAACATTTTTATAAATCAATCCATTCTTCAATCATTGCAAGTAAGAATATCATTAATATTTCACCAATCTCAATACAACTCCTTTAGTTTTAACTTTTCCAGTTTTCCGTAGTTGCCATTCCAAGCCATAATCAAAACCATAATTCAAATCAATATTAATCAGACTAAAATCTTAAACCTTAAAAATCTCAAAAATATAAGCTCACTTAAAATCTCTAAAAACCATTTTACCCATCAAGTAAAGTTTTAACACTCGTTTTTAAACCTAATTCTAGCTTTCTTTTTATGCCAAGCAGGTTTCCACAATAGGGTCTTTAGCTCCTCCCATCTTAATATTTGATTATACACATTTTCCCACAGTTGCGTCTGATCATAGTCTTCTTCTCTTTTTCCCAATATTGTCTGCACTAAGTGATCTGTCTTAGTCAGTATGGTGATTATTCGTTGTTTGTATGTATTGTCAGCATTTTTAATGTCTCATATTAGAGAGTCCATTTCTGTTGTTTTTAAATCTATAGATGTTTCAATTAAATTCTGCCTTTGGTCCTCAGAAACCTCCATCCTTTGTATATAAGGTGTAACATCTTCCTCTTCAGTAAATTGTAGATATAAATCCTCCATCTCATTAAGTTGTAAATCCAATTGTGTATCATGATCAGTTGGAGTTTGAAATTCAATTTTTAACTCTGAACCATTCTCATTCCTAAGTGTCCTAAAATGTTCACTTAATTCTTCTCTCGTTTCCAAGATTTTTGCTAGTATGAGTTCATAATTAAGCTGTGGATAGGCTTCCATTCTTCTTTTCTCTCTCTCTTTTTTTTCTATAAGAGAAGTACAGGAATGTCTGAGCATAGCGCCAAGTTCAGCAGTTCCTTTACCATGGTTACAATGTTACGATAAGGCTTTCTGGGCTTCACGCCAATTTCCTGGATACATTGTAACCCTCCAATCCACATAACTCCACCCAGTAGCCAGGATAGTTTTTTTTTTCCTTTTTAAAGTGGATAAAAATGTTCAGAAGGGGGGGGAGGAAAGAAAAACACTCCACCCCTCCCTAAAAATTTCCACTTAAGTGAAGACAAGCAAACAGCGAGAAAGAGTCACAATAAGGCTTTTTTTCTTTTTCTTTTTTTTTCAGGATCCCCCGAATTCCAGCAGTTCAAATACACAATAAAGAGTAGTTACTTTTTTCCCAAGTATTCAAACGCTGCTTTTTCAAGGGAGGGAGTAGTTTCTAAAGGCTTTTCATAGGGAAGTAAAAAGAATAACAAGAGGGAAGGAAAGGTCTCACCCGGATCTTCCACGGTGGTTCTTTTTGCTTAGATGTTGCTGTGACTTTCGGCTGGAGCAGCTAAGTGATCGGCCATGTTACTGGCCGATCTTTTCCCCGTTGGCCCAAAGGTGATTTCTCGGACCGCGGAGGGAGCTGCTGCTCCCTCCGCGATCAACGAGTGCCCTCCTCTACGGTGGTCGCCCCTCCAGGGTGACTTTTGACCCTGTCCAGGGTCTACCGGCGGGGGAAAACCGGACGGCAGAGAGAACAAGTTCTCTGCACGTCCACTGGCGCTGGAACCGGATCCGGAAGTCGTGACTATTGTCATTTTGAGCCACTTTAAGATAGTCAAGTTGTGAGTGTGACTACACAGAGACAGGTCTAATCTAATAAAATCTAATCTAATTTGTATATAGATGAGCATCATGATTGCAGTTAGAATTTGTGTGAAAGAGCAAGTGAGAATTTTGGATAATTTGGTTGAACATAGAATAGACAATATATCCTGAATGAAGAAAAAAACTTTTTGATCAAGGCTGCCAAGATTTCTTAGTATCAGTTCCCTTTCTAGTTAGAGAAAGGATTCCTGTTGAAATAACCTCTCTGAAGTCATCGCTATGGATTGACATCGCGCCTTGACTTGGATCATGCTTTGTGAACTCTTAACTTTTCTTGCCTCGTGAATCCTCTTATGATGTGGATTTAATTTTGCCTGGTGGGTTTGTCTTGTTTGGGAAACTTTCAAGTGCCTTGTGGACTCATTGGCCATTACTCTGTGGACTAGCTTTGGTCTGCTTTTGGCTGGACTTAATTAGGACAGTTCTGGATTTTTGGTGAAGGGAATTGCTGGGGAATATTAATAAACCCACTAAACCATTGTTATGTGTGTGTGTGAGTGAGCGGGACAGCACATATACCAAGTATGGTCTAATGCACAGAATGGTACTATTACTTCTGGTGAGCTCGACACTATCCAATGCATGTACCAAAGGAATAGAGCTGGCATCACAATGTTCCATCTTGTCAATTTTGACTACAGTTGGTGAATGTCACTGCTCTCCAATTTAAAGTTCAACATTCATAGTTCGAAATAAAAGCCTTAACGTTCCTGACAGCAGTTAGCATCTGGGTAGTTGTCTGAGGAAACCAAGGCAAGTTCACAGGGGCTGCTACTAGAGTGAGATGAAATATTATCTGAGAATTATGCTTTTTAAACATTTCTTTGTTTCAGTATAAATCAGCTGATGGGATATTTAACAGGTCTGTATTTGAAAAAAGCTGATTTTATAGCTACCCTAATAGAAGGAGCTATCCCAAATTAAGGGTATTGTAAAAATGCTTCTTATAAGCAGGGCTTTTTTTGTCATAGAACGCACCGGAACTGCATTCCGGCACCTTTTTTTGACAGATTTTCCAGAGTTGCGTTCTTTTCCTATTGTTTTCCTTCCTATCCTTGTTTTTTTTAAAAAAATATCCCGCTGGCGGTACGGTGTGAGCGGGGTCCCCTCCGGTGCTGTCTGCTTCCTCTAGGAGCAGCCATGAGGCACCAGAGCACCACAGCCAGAGCATGGCTTGATTGGCTGGGTCGGACCATGTGGTATGGAAGCCGATGGTGGCGGTGGGAGACACATAAACATGGAAGCCATCTTTCATGAGAGGGTGAGTGAGCCTTTTGCCTTCCCTTACAGAAGGTGGGGTGTGAGGTTAAAAAGAGGCAAAGTGAGAGGAAAGAAAGGCGGCTGGCGTGGAAGCTTGCCCAACAGCGAAACTTTGCTGTTTCGGTTCCTTGGGTAATTCAAAGGCTGGGATGTCTATGAAAATCTCTTTTTAGTCTTTTATACTTTATATTCAAACTGCAGAGGGGATGAATAAGAATAAAGCCAATGTCTTGTGATTTGGAGGTATTATTATTATTAATAATATATATTAATTATGTATTGGTCAGATGTAAAAGTAGACCTACAGTATGAGGTTTAATCAGATCTATTTATTAAATTGGGCTTAACTTAAAGTAAATTAAAAGTAATCTGTTCACTGACAAAGTTTCAACTTTAATTTGTTTCAAGTCAATATCCGTATTAAACTCCAAATGTAAATTTTTCCACCTTGTTTGACAACTTCTTAAAAATAATTCAATCTTTTACAAGCAACCACATTTTGTTTTATTGGGCCAATTTCATTCCACATAGAAAGCTGACATTTCCACTCATTAAACTAAATGGGTATGCCAGTGGTAAATGTCCCAAAAGATTAATAAAATGCCTTTTTGTAATTTAAAGCCACACAGTGAATGGTAACATTAATAGTATTAACTTACCTTGAAGAAAATCCTAGTCTTTTAGATGCACTAAAAATTGAAGGGTTTTTTTTCCAACTACAAAGGTAAACCTTGTAGGGTAGGCAAGGTGGGTTGTATGACGTGTGTAAGTTCCGGCACCTTTTTTGTTTTTTAAACAAAAAAAGCACTGCTTATAAGTGTTTTATCACTGAGATTTTAGAGGGTGGAGGTCATCATAGAAGCTTTGCTTGAGGAATTAGCAGCTTGGATCCTGGTATTGTATTAATGCTTTGCCCTAAGAAAAGAAGTTCTGCTGAATGTGAAGCCTATAAAGGTTTTTAAGTAAGACATAGCACCCGAATACCACTCTCTTTTATTTTGCCTACAGCTCAGATAAACACTTAATGAGATAATGTCTTGAACAAAGAACAATATGTACTAGCATTATTAGATTCCATTCCCTGCAATTTAGCTCTAGAGCAACATTTTGTTCTGTGGCTTTGGTTCCTACTAAACAGGGGAGGAAGATTAAAATTTGGCTTTTTCCAAAGATGCTTACTCTTTTTAATTTTATAGTGAGTTTTATAATGAGCATAAAAACTAACACAAACTAATCAAGAGTAAAAGCAGAAAAGAAAGAAAGGAGAAAGAAGTTAATAATTATGCTGACAGGTGATTTAGTCTGGCAAGATTCCAGTCTGTAGGCAAACAACAATAAAGAAACTACTATGAGTAATTCTTTGTGACATTCTTGGTTCCTTGTGCCTGACACTCTGTCAGCCAAAGCCAATATAGAAAATGAAAGAACATTGAGTTCCAGTGCTAATGAGAGTTCTCACAGTGCCATGCTAAAATTATCGGGGATATTCACATGGAATTAAAAAAAGTAAAGACAGCAGCTGGGTCTGAATGTTAAGATATAATTATTTATTGCTTTAGTAAATCATATAAGGTTTGTTTATTTGTTTATTTATTACATTTCTACCCCTCCCATCTCACCTAAGTCACTCTGGGCAGTTTATAACAGCCTAATAAAACCATATAAATACAAGACTAAAAGTCTAGTTTAAAAAAAGAGTTAAAAACAAGTTAAAACTCATGAAGCATTCTTTATAATTTAACCTGTTTTAATATAATTTAGTTTAGCTTCCTTATAACTTGTGTTAGGGGTAACCAAGTCACTGTTACACCAAAGCTAAACAAAATAACTAACAAAAAGAACTCTTTATTCAAAGAACTTTTTCATTTAACTATATAATGATTTTGAGCTAGGTTTTAATTTTACAGTTACTCTGCCTCTAGCGTTTCCAGAAAGATCTTCTACTACATTGCAAAGAAACCATCTGGTATTGAGATTTATTCCACTTCAAGTTTCTGTAATTAACCTATTAAGTTAATTTGTTGATCTGTAAATTTGATAAGCTGTGTTGCATTTAAATATTCTTCAATCCATTAACTCACATAATGAATGAGATTCAACAGCATCAGACCTTTCCTTGTTCATGCTAAGAAGCTTTTATTTCTTTGATTTCTAAAAAAGGAATCACCAGAATCACACAGACCTATTTCTTTCTTGAATGTAGATTTCATTTTTATGGCAATACTTACAAAGAGATGAAATAGCTTTTTAATTGAATTAATATATACTGATCAAACTGGATTTCTTCTAAAGAGATACATGATAGACAATATTGTATATATTTTGTATTTGTATTGTATTTTCTTACTGCTTCTTATGTCATTTTTTTAAAAAAAATCACAGGATGGGAGTTTAGAAATTATAATTACAGAAGCAACATAAACCACTTAATTCAAAGAGTTGAGAGTGTAGTGGCAATACTGGTTTTTCCAGCCTGCGGAGTGCCAAACACCAGTTCCTGCTGCTAAAATTTAGCAATCAATTGCTAAATTCTGCTGTTATGATTTCCTGCTGCTTTTAAGCAGGAAACAAATAAAAAACAAAAATACAGGGTTTTTTTTTAAATCATTTTTTTTAAAGAATAGTTGAGGATTTGCTTAGCATAAAAACAACATAGAGCCTACTTTGGTAGTTTTGTGTGTGTGTGTGTGTGTGTTTGTCTCAATAATGGTAGAAAGTTATATTACCAAATTTTAGCAATAATGATCAAGATTAGATTAGATAACCTTTATTGTTATTTTTTTCCTGTGGGCACAATGGCACACATTAAAAATGAAATTTAGTTGCTTGATCTCAAAGTGTACACATACATAAAACATATTATATGTCATGGTTCCGATAGATGAAACCCATCAAAAGAACTTTGAGGCAAAATTCTTCCTTAAAGAACATTTATTCAGGAAACAAAGTATCGGCACTACATAGTTGAACCCCAAAACTAAATTCCCTTCCCTGGATACAAAGTAACAAAGTACAATTCCCTCCTCCAATAAACTGTCATAAAGCACATTCCCCAATTAGCTTAAAGTGTGGGCTTTCTCCTCAGCCCGCCAAAACGTTATCAACTTGTCCTTGGGTTCCCACAGCAGCGTTATTATTATGGCTAGCTGAGCTTACATCCCATCCCCCCCCCCCTGCACCTGATTTCTAAAAGCAAGAAAAAGCATGTTAAAGGAGAAGAGAAAATGGCTGCATTTTCATCAGTTGTCAGAGCAGGAACATCCAATGTTAGCAGCATTGACACTATATACAATATATGTATAGACCTACACCCTTATATATAAGTACATATAAGTATTAATTAAGAGGTGATTTAGGACGGCAAAAAGCTAAGGTGGAGTTGAAGCATTGTTTGGAGATCTCCAATGGAGGACAGTACATCTGCCAAATTCAGATACAGCTAATTATCTGTGTGTTTCTGATCTGTGAATTTTATTTCCAAGAACTGATTGGGAAACTGGACTCCATAAATCTGAAGAACACCAGTTTGGAGAAGATTGTTCTTGTTAATTGTCTATATATGAGATGAGGTAGACGAGAAGATCTAAAGAGGGACTGTTATGAGAAAATTTAACTAAGATGCCAGACTTTTAATGTTTCTAGCTTTAATAGATATATGTACTGTGTTGTTTTATTATTGATGTTTGAATTGTTCATTGGGAGCTGCCCAGAGTATAAGATGAGTGAATATATAAATATTATCAATCAATCAAGTATTGTTGAATTGTCTTTAATATTGTACTGTGTTTTGGCACATTGGATACTGCCCACCAGATACAGGTTAACATTTTCAAAAATGAAGTAGTTTTTTTAAACATTGTGAGTTGCGGGAGAACAATGTATTTACCTCCTTATAGGTAGTCCTCAATTTATAACTGTGTTTGACCCAGGAATTATGGTTATGAGTCCATGCAGGTTGTTAAGAGGGTCACCATGTGACCACGGCTGATTTTATGACTTTTTTTGGCAATGGATTTAAGTGAATCACTGTGGTCATTAAGCAAATGTAGCAGTCATTAAGCAGATTGTTAAGCAGTTGTTAAGCAGTTGTTAAGCAAATCCTTTGTCTACAATGGGCTTTTTTTGCCGAGAACTGGAAGTAAATGCTGTTTTTTGGCAAAAGGCATAGTAAATCATGGTAATGTGATTGTAGGATGGTGCAAATGGCTATAAGTGTAGCCTGGTTGCCAAGTACCCAAAATAATCACATGATGGGTAATCTGGGTAATAAGTAGCCCAGGTCTGTAGTAACTCTGAATGGTTGCTAAGTGACTGGTCGTAAGTCAAGGACTACCTGTATTTCTGCTTTAACTTTTTGTTGTTGTTGTTGTTCATATAAGGGTCATAAAGGAAATCAGCCTTTGAGCATTTTGAGTCTGGTTAGGTGGGAGGAAATAAAATCATTAAATTTGTGGGAAACGATTGGAATCTTATTTGCATGCTTATTCTTTTCTGACCCTTCTCTGTTTATAAAAAGCTTTTATGGAGATGGCAATTTATAAAGAAAGATTTCCATGGCTTCTTAATACTGTTATTTCCTGTGGTTGTTTTTTTTTTAAATAGAAAATTAGTTCTTTAGGTTTCCCACTGAAAAGTCAACAAATCTGATTAGAGTTGAGGGATGTTATTTGACTTCCAGGTAACATGGACTTCAGTGTTCTGGAAAGTTCCAGCCACTGAAATTCAGCATATCTAAAAGGCACCAGGTTCAGAAAGATTAGAAGTTAGAAGTCCTTTGTACTAAACTGGATTTACCAAGCTGTGGATCTGCATTGATTTCTTACTGTAGCAGCCATAGCTGTTGCTGCATCTTAATTTGACTCCAAAGGAAAGAGAGACTATCTGCTTTCCTCATTGTCTTCATATCTACTTTATATGATTTTCAACAACATAACAAATGAATACAGTTGGGTCCCAAGTAACAATTTGTTGAATTTCTACACATCAAAAAGAAGGGGTTATTTAAAGGAATGAAAATAACCTATCTTACTAAAGATAGGGATATTTGAAGTTTGTCAGACTTAGTTATACCATTCCATGAAAGCCGATCAAAACTTGTTATATTTCAGGGAGGCTAGTCAATAAGATTATTTAAAAATGCTACAGCTGTTAGAGCCAAATACCAACTTGGTGTATGCTGGGGCTAGCAGAGGACTAAACTCCGCCCCCCATCCTCTTGTTGATTTTGTTATGTTCTTTGGTCTCAGAATAAAGGTAGGCTTACATTATCAGAATGTGTTGTGGAAAGCCTGCCTAACAATAAGCTGAAGGACAAACTGTGTTAACAGTCAACATATTTGATCAGGTTTCTGAGAAATATCCTGTGTGATGAATCTAATTACTCTGCAATATTTTATCTCACAATTATATAAAGTCCCAGATTTCTTCCTTCCTTTTTTTTTTTTTGGCTAAATTTATAAAACCTAATTGGCTTAAAATATTAACTGAAATGTGTCTCACCAGAGAAATTACTATGGATACATTGCATTATAGCGCCCTTAGTATTCATAAATGGATGTTTAGAAACTAGACACTAGATCAAGTCTAAATTTGTCTCTGAGCCCACTGGGAGAAATAGCTTCTAAAGCACAGTTGGTCATCCTCAATACATGTGGGCTTTATAGAAAGTCCAAATTGAGGAAAGGTTATTTTAGCCAGCTAGAAAAGAGCATAATACTTGATCCTTGATGGGGATGGTGAACATGATAGCTTCTACTTGGTTCATATTTGAAAATGTTCTAGAGAGATAAGCTTACAGGTAAGAGTTAAGCAATTTTCTTCAGTTCAGGAAAGCCTTAGGTTTGTATGGCATGTGAAGGATACGAACTTCAAAATTCAAATTCAGAATGTAAAACATTGTTACTTTAGGTATTCGTCTGAATAAGAGAAATGAATCAATTCAATCATGCCTGGTAATTTAGTTAATCTGCTTAATTAAGGGTCTGTAGCTATTTTAAACATTTTAGCATATGATTTTGAAAGAGGGTATGGTATCTATGCAATTAATGGTATAACATGCTAAAAGCAAATCTATTTTGCAACCCATTGATTTTAACATATTCCCAGCTCTTTAACTTAACCAACAGCATGCTGAAAATGACTACTGATTTTCAGTAAATTATTCTTTAGCGTGCCTTGGTTTGTTTAGCAGGTAGCTATCCATATCACTGAGTAGATATGTAGGCTTTGAAGCATAGAAGGGAAATTTCAAGGAACTATCAGCTTAGCAATGCCATTACATTTCTTTTCTTTACATTGTTAAAGGTTTCTTTTCTACATTTCTAATTATGCACCTAGATCCATAAAATGGACCTTAACTTAAGAGAGAGGATGATTTAAAAGATTCTCCTTGTAAATAATCAGTTTTTGCCTGATCCTAATCTGCTTTTATGTTGTGCGGAAGAGGAAATATCTTGGTAGATCAAATTGAGAGTCTCTCTGAGATCCTAACCCTACTTCCTCGTTACATCTTGTAAATTTTTATTCAATATTACCTGTAATAGAATAGGTTGAGAGATTGATGTCCTCTCCTGGGATATAACACCCAAATGTACAAAATGCATGTATCGAATATGGTTGTTTTAAAATACTACATTCAGTGAGGTTTTTCACCTTTATTGGATACTTTACAGAGTGTTTGTAAAATATTGGTTGTCAACTTCAGTATGCTGGAAATATAAAATGATGGAGGAGGTATACAGAAGTGTAATGGGCCTGCCCCACTATCACCTTGCTTTATTTTAATATCTGTAAGTTTGTTAATGCTTTTTGAGTAAGAGTAATGTGGTTAAAAGCCATGAATGTGCATTTATATCCTTATATGAAGGGGCTCAGCAAAAACAATTCCTCCTTCATGTTAGAAAAACAGCTCCCCCCAATTTACAATCTTGGATTAATAGTATGTGTTTGCTTTCTGCTTATGAACGGTGCAGTATAGATGTAATGAAAAGACTGATCAATATTACTCTGAGTGAACAAAGTGTAGTGCTATATTTGAAATCTGAGCTGCTTTTTCTATATATTATATTTTTGCAACTTTTTCTGACAGTTTTCCTATTTTGGATCAGGTATTTATTATTTCTGTACACTAAAGTATATGTATTATTTTATAATAATAAATTATAAATTCATATGTCATTTTATAACTTACAGTGATTATGTATGGTATGTGGCATAAAGGTATACTAATATCCTGCAGGTAAAAATAATGTTTCCTTTGACAAGGACTTGACACACAAATGAGGAACATATACAGGCAGTCCTCGACTTACAACAGTTCGTTTAGTGACCATTCAAAGTTACAACAACACTGAAGAAAGTGTGTTATGACCGTGTTTCACACTTAGAACTGTTGCAGCATCCTCACAGTCATGTGATCAAAATTCAGATGCTTGGCAACTGACTCGTATTTATGACAGTTGCAGTGTCCCGGGGTCATGTCATCCCCTTTTGCGAACTTCTGACAAGCAAAGTCAATGGAAAAGCCAGATTCACTTAACAACCATGTCAGTAATTTAACAACTACAGTGATTCATATAACATCTGTGGCAGAAAAGTTCACAAAATGGGTCAAAATTCACAAATGTCTCGCTTAGCAACAAAAATTTTGAGCTGTATTGTGGTTGTACATTGAGGACCACCTATACAGGGCAACTTGTGAAGACCCTTCCTACAATCTGTCTTTCCATCATACTAGTAGACAAAGTTGTTGCTGGACACTTCCAATTATTCCAGGATTTTCTTAAAAGGTCAATTATATTGCCTTTTATAAAAATATTTTTGCAACTGTTTAAATAGCTAACTTGAACCATACAGTAATATACAAGTTGCTAAGATTGAGAAACATTAGGTTTTCTATAAGCAATCACTGAATTTTGATGTGGCCAGAGAAAAAAATAACTTTGTCTGAAAAGATAGAATTGGGCACTTCTTTGCCAGATCAATAGTGCATGGTGGCTTAGCAATTAAGATATTGGGCTTGTCGACTGGAAGATTGGCAGTTTGAAACCCAAGTACCGTGTGATGGGATTTGCTCCCGTTTCTGCCTCAGCTTCTGCCAACCTAGCAGTTGGAAAGCATGCAAATGTAAGTAGATAAATAGGTACCACTTTGGTGGAAGGTAGCAGGATTCTATGTGCCTCAGCATATAGTCATGACCCTGCTGGTATTCGGATGACTGCTTGAAACTTAGTCTAATAATTTGTATCACACTACTCTATATGCTGCTTTGCTATAAAGTCTGAAATATAATTACCACAACTTTGTCCCATATGCGAGCCATTAATACTTGAGAGAAATAATTCCTGATATAATGTAATCAGATTAATTCTATCAGAAGTTGTCCACTGAAACATGTGGTTTGACAAGCACATAGTGAAAAGCTTAAATGCCCTTAGACTGGAAGTATTTTTACAGGGAAAATAAAATCTCTAAATCCTCATTGACCCAGATTTCTTTCCACTTTATTAAATTTAAACCAAAACAACTGTCAATCAAATAAATCAATAAAATGCCCTTTATTATACCCTAGGAATTCGGACAAGGAGAAAGAAGTGGTGAATAAATTGTTCCTGACATTTCCGATTCCCATATTTCCCTGGTGATCTTAACTCAATATGCTTTTAAAACATCATGGGAGAGACAGTAAATCTTTTATTGGAGTTTGGATAATGTCCCTAACAGTAATAAGAAAAAAAAGAAAGAAAGACATTTTTGCATGTTGAGCAGAAATGTTGTGGAATAAAAATAGATCATGTAGATTTCTGTATAATATATCCTCATTCTGTTATAAGCAATATTCCAATTTAGGGCTGTAGATATCTGGAGATAAGAGATTTTTCTGGGGAGAGTTGGTGAATTTCATATTTTCTTTTCTTCATTTCTTTCATAAACCTTTCTCCTTTCCTTTCTTGTGCAACATGGTGACATAACACTTGGTTTTTTTTTTATTGGACCAGAAAAAGAACTACTTTTATTTTCTTCTTTTGAACATTTACATTTAACTCTTTGTTTAACATTATAGTACAGTTTTTATTTGCTCCCCAAAATATTTTTTTCCTTTTTAAAATTTTAACAATCATCAAATCCATATATCATAATTTTATTTTTCCCCTCTCCTGCAAAAAGCCCACAAAAGGCTTGCAACTATAGGTAAATATCTTCAATGTTTTTTTTTTCTTCCACCAAAGTAATTAATTTAGCCATCATTGCCAATTCACTTAAATGTTTGTTTCAAGGGATTTCCTCAAACATGTAGGTTGGATAAAAAATGAATCTTTTTCTCCTTAGGTTATTACATGTTTATTTCCTTAAAAAAATCAATAATAGTAATAATAATTAATTAAACATATATGCTGCCTGACTCCTAGTGACTTCAAGCTGATTACAATTGTTAAAAACACTTAAGAAGAAAAATCAATACAGAAAACACATTTTATGATTAGATGTTGGGTTAATTCAGTTATTACAGATCTCCACACCTGAAATATTTGTTTATATAATATATTTTTCTTGTTAAGTAAGGATGTGAAAGTTTATAATTATTTTGCCATTATGTAAGGGGAGGAGAATTTATAAATTTTTTTTATTTCCTTTCCAGCAGCTAGCTGAAGTGGATTGTTTTTTGTTTTTTTTTGGTATGTTCAATGTTAGACTTACAGTATTTGATGTTTGGGTCATTTTTTTCTTTTTTCTTTTGTACACATTTTTTGTTGTTACTGTTGCATGTATATTTTTCTGTTTTTTCTGTTTTGCATTTTGTTCCTATCGATAAAACATACTAAATATATATATATATATAAAAACAGAATAAAGATGGGAACAACAACAACAAAAAAAGAATGGGTGTCCTCATCAAAGGCCTGGGTGAAGAGCCAGGTCTTTCAGGCACTTTGAAATAGGATGGGAGGCATTCAAAGTTTGGGAGGAACTCATTCCAGAGGACAGGTGCTCTACTTTGATCAAGTATTCAGCTTCTTTTCTATCCAACTCAAGTGGTGCAATCACACCATTTTATCTTTTTCTCAAAAAGCACATTGCACAAAACAAATTTGTTTTAAAAGTAGTATTCTGACTCAACCTGGTTTGTTAATTCAGAAGATGTTTCTCCCAAAGGTGCTTTTTCAAGAGGCAACTGGACTTTCTTGTTTTTCTTTGAAGACGTTTCACTTCTCATTCAGCTCTGACTGGATGGTGGGGAGTGGAAGGATTTATATTCCTTGCAGAAAGCTGGTCATTTGCATTCTTTTAGAGCAGGGGTGTCAAACTCGCAACGTCACATGATGTATCATGACGTATCACAACTTTTTTTCCATTGCCAGCAATGGGGTGGGCACGATTTCGCCATGATGCATCCGGCCCGTGGGCCGGCAGTTTGACACCCCTGTTTTAGAGAGTCGTTGAGACCACTTGGAGATTTATCTGTGTCCTTAGGGTTTCCTGAGTAGTGCAAATGGATATGGAGCCTTCTTGGAACTGTTGAAAGGATTGCGTTGTAGACTGGAGATAGACGATAGACGATGTCCCTCCCTCTCTGTTGAGAGAGGGCTGTTCAATTTTAACATAGATGGCCTCTTTGAGCCCTCTTTCATACCAGCAGATCTTCTCTGTCAACAACTCTCTAAAAAATGCAAATGACCAACTGTCTGCATTCCCCACCATCCAGTCAGAGCTGAAGAAGATTCTTGGATGAGAAGTGAAACATCTTCAAAGAAAAACAAGAAAGTCTAATTGCCTCTTGAAAAAGTACCTTTGGGACAACCATGACCTGGATGACTGAGAATCTCCACAGACAGAAGAAGTTTCTCTTCACTCTCGTGAACTACCTCAGAGTTTCTTGAAAAGGAAAACACTTTGCATTTGCTTCAAGAGCTGGAGTGATTCTAAAGGAGGAGCCAAGTACAATCTGCTTAGCAACTGCCTCGCCTACACATTTTGGCACAGGAACACATTCTTCAAATAAGATTGATGGTTTCTGGTTTACAGCATTTAACTGTTTTCATTCAGGCAAATATAACATTCAAATCCAGGTGTTGAGTCTTCAAGGCTATTTTTTTAAAAATCTACTTCTAGCTGTTAGTTTTAAATTATCCTCTTTGGTGCATAAGGCTTTGTGCATCAACAGGAATCTTGCAGTGCTGGAGACTTGTAAATTGTGATATGAAACTGTAGAATTACAATTATTTTTAAGATTGCTGGAAGTGCTGTGAGAGAGTTTGCTTTCCCTGATTTGCATAACTTATAGCCTATTGATCCTACTAGTTAATCAAGTTTGGGGGATTTCTTGCTGAATGCAAACACCCGTGAAGTAGTTTACTAGAGCTGAAATCTTAGATAAGCATAACATTATGAGCCATCTTTTAAAATTGTTTCAGGTCTTTGGAGAACTCCATTCCTCCAAACTATTGTAAAACATATGCCTGTATTAATTATTTTGTGTTTTTCAATCAATTCAATCAACAAAACCTCTGGGCAAGTTACCTAGACATTTAAAAGAATCAGAATAATAAACAATTACACCGTACAACGTTTCTTATCTTTACTGAGGCAGAATTCCATCTACTTTAGCACTTTACATAGTATTTTCTGGACTGCTTATGATTGTAATTAGCAAATCCAAGAGCTGAATAATATTTATTTTCTTCCATTCAGATTCTCAGACACTCCCTGAAAAAATCCCTGCAGTTTTCTTGGCAAGGTTTGCCATTGCGTCCTTCTTAGGGCCCAAGATCACCTAACTGGATTTGTGCCTTAGACAGGACTACAATTCACAGTCTCCCTTCTGGGAGTTGAAGTCCACATATCTTCAAGCTGCCAAGCTTGAGAATTACTGGACTAAAGGGGTAAGATTAAAAATACCTTTAATATGAGAAAAGATTACAAGCACTGTGAAGAGACATTTAATATATTTTTTAAATTATTTCTCTTCTTTCCTGCTGTAACTTTTCCACCTTGACTTCCCTCTTTAAACAAGATAACAGCCTTTGAGCTCACATAGATTATTTTTTGCCATTAATTTAATTTTAATAGAGGCTATGAATCAGTGCACTTAATTCTTTTCTGATCAGCCTCTTATGAGGGTTTCCCAGTCACTCCTTGCAAATTGATAAAACTATTACAAACTTTTACCCTAAACTTTTTAAAAACAGCAAGTAATCCAGGTGAGTCACAACCTTTTTTT
This sequence comes from Azemiops feae, assembly GCA_023970755.1. Taxonomy (NCBI): domain Eukaryota; kingdom Metazoa; phylum Chordata; class Lepidosauria; order Squamata; family Viperidae; genus Azemiops; species Azemiops feae. The sequence goes on along the minus strand of JALGBA010002262.1, from coordinate 714,839 downwards.
TCAAAGCCAAAGCTAAAGGCAATTTGAAAAAGCTATTGAACAGATCTGCAGTGATCTGAAAAGAACACACAACTAAAACTGACAGGTGTAAGCGAGCTTTAGAATTGATTCTTCCACCAAGCAGGGAAAAACATTCACCCCAGGCAAAACATCTGGATCTGTTGAAGACAGAACTAGTGGATCATTAAAAACAACCTTCCCCATGTACATATATAAAATGAATGAATGAATGAATGAATGAATGAATGAATGAATAAATAAATGAATGAATGAATGAATAAATAAATAAATATTGTACAGAAATATTGTATTAAGCTCCCAGGATGCAATAGACACGTTGATTGAGAATTTTTTGGCATTATAGGCAGTATATATTAAAGGCACTATTTGAGTGATCTACCTATCCATCCATCCATGCCTCCCTCCTTCCCTCCTTCCCTCCATCCATCCATTGGTGATTAAGAAATCAGCAATCATTAAGCAAACCCACAGTCATTAAGTGAACCAATGGTTCACTATGGATATGGTGCTGCCAAAAAACAGAAGTAAATGCTGCTTTTTGGCAAAATCATCAAAATAAGTTATGGTCATGTGACTGCAAATGGCTGTAAATACAGGATACTGCAAATGGCTGTAAATACAGTCCACTTGCAAAACACCTGAAGTGTGGTCATGTGACTGTGGGGTGGGGCTGACTGTTGGAAGTTTGAATTTGGATCGTAAGTACCCCCTAGGTCAGTGATAGTGAACCTTTTAGAGACTGAGTGCCCAAACTGCAACCTAAACCCCACTTATTTATCGCCGGGTGCCAGGTGGGCGTGGCCCACTGGGTAGACGTGGCTGTGGTGGTCATGGCAGATTGGGTGGGTGTGGCCAAGATGGGCATGGCCACCTCAATGTTGCTCATGGGGATGGACGCCTGTGGGGGTGGGCAGGGTTGGGGGAGATCCAGGGGGTCTCTGGCAGGTGGGGCGGTAGGCAGGAGGCTCGTTCTGCGGGGTGAGGTGAGACAGGGCGGGGGTGACATTGCCATGGGGCAAGGCAAGGGTCAGGGTGGCTGCTGCCTGACACCATCGGCCCCCGCACACAGAGGCCAGCGAGCGCATGGGGGCCAACGGTGTCCGTCAGCAGCCACAGCCTACCGGCCCCTCGACCGGTGCACTCTGGGGCTCTGCAGCCCACTGCCAGCAGTTCAAAGAAGCCGCCTCTGAGCTGGATGGCCGGCCAACAGCTGAGGAGGTGATGCAGTAGGTCGTGCCCGGGAAAAGGAGAGCATGCGAGGCCAGGAGGGATAGGACAGGGGGGGGAGGAAAACCAGCCATACCGGGATGCATCCGGCCATGTGGGACCTCGGCGAGTTAGCAGGCAGCTGGTTGAAGAGGGACAGTTGCCATCTCCGGGGCATGGTGCGTGTGCCCACAGAGAGGGCTCTGAGTGCCGCCTCTGGCACGCGTGCCATAGGTTCGCCACCACTGCCCTAGGTCAAGGGTGTCAAACTGTCAGCCCGTGGGCCGGATGCGTCACCAGGAAACTGCACCCACCCCATTGCCTGCAATGGGGAAAAAAGCTCCGCTATGTCACGCGACATCACATGACGTTGCAAGTTTGACATGAACTATCTGTGTTGCGTATTGTGCAATTATATCCTGGTCCACCTCTCCAGCTGTTGTTTGGAAACCATCTAAAATCTATTCCTGAAAACTATATATTGAGATGTCTGCGTTTTTGTTTTGTTCAGTCCTCCTTTAATGAATTGCAAAAGGCACTCCTACCTTTTCCCATTTGTGTTAATATCTGCATGGATTTCTTTCCCAAAAATGGAAGCCAGTAGCTCTCTAATCCCCTAAGAAAATAATTCAATCCTATTATGACATAACTTACATATAAAATCTATATCTGTCCAATATTTCTATTACTATGATAATTTTTAGCAATGAATTTGGTCAGCTTGTTAACACGTGCAGATGAACATAGTGGCTTATAAAAACAAGCACACAAGAACTGAGTTGGAGCTTACCTGGTCTGTACTCCTGAACCTATTTGTCCTTAGTTTACAGTAGTTAGAATTGTGGCACTATGGGTGCTTGGAGATAAATATAGAAGGGACAGATCCTTGTCTCAGGGAGAATCTAGGACAACTCACCACAGCCAACTCACCATGGGACAATTCAAAAAATACTAAAGTTAAAATAATTTTGATGGAACCATGGCCAATAAAATAAAGAAAATCAATCCCGAAATACAACAGTTATAATAATTTTGACGAAAACATGGTGACCAATAATAAAAGTAACTGAATGAAATGATTAATACAGCTTTGAAATGTCCCGTGGCTAGTTGTCCTGTGGTGACTTGGCTGTGGCGATTTGGCTGTAGCGAATTGGCTAATGATGGGTTGTCCTATTCCATCTCAGGGAGTTTACAATTTATGTTTCAACACTGTGGAGAAAGAAGAAAACAATTTGTATAACAATTCTTTTCTCTCTCTCTCTCTCTCTCTCTCTACACACACACACAAACACACTCACTCTTTAGGGAATGAGAGTGAGCAAAGAGAGTAATTCACAAAATATTTACAAAGAAAACACATCCCATGCATGAAAGGAAACCAGGGTCACATAGACTAGTGTGGACAAAAGTTGGGCTGTGTAAAGGGTTGACTTTCATTTGGAGAGACATGTTTTAGAACACTTGTTATATAAGAGCATGACCTCAATGCCTCTCTGGGATTCATTAAAGCTAATTGTGCTTGTTTTCAGAATCACATTAGTACTTTATTTATTAGTAGGGCCTTGCAAAGCTGTGGATCCCATTAGGTGCCTCAAAAGATGCAGAAGCATGAATATAGAACCTTAAAACTCATGATGGGTTGGTTTCTCCAGGGGCCCAGCTTCCAACTTTCCCACCACAACCAATTCAGGAGGTAGCTTGCACTGTAGCAGTAAGTGGCCCCAAACCATCCAGGTAACTTCCATGGTTGAGTGTTAAATTCAACCTGAAGATCCCCATTCTTATTTCAACTCATTATGATTTAAAACAGCCAGGATGAATTGTCAAAATTACAAAGGCCTTCTATAAGCTTTACTAAAGAGATCAAGAGCCTATTAATATGAAAAAGAGATCAACTGCACTACAAATTGGCAACTATTACAGAGTATTCTTAGCAGCAATTCCCTAAGAGGATTTTTTTTTAAAAGCACATTAGATTAAACCTGAGTGGGGATGTAACCAGGTGTCTGTTCTTAGGTAGGATGTTTTGTTGGAAATAAGTGCTCCCCCATTGAATCCATCTGCTGCATTGCTGAAACAGAGAAACAACATTAAAATACCTCAGAATGCCAACAGATATATCTGTTTAAGCCAGATTTAGAGATGCAGTTTATTTTTAAACTACAAGCATGATAGCAATCCTCTTACATCCAAATGATTCTTTAAATTCCCCCTTTTTTTTGTAACCTCCAAAGTTGGGGTATTGTTTTCATTGGCTCCAGAGGCCACTGAGAAATGGTTAAATGTTTTTCTTTTTAGGACTCTCAGTCATGACAGGGCTTGACATGGTATGTAAGACAATGCAAAGAGTGAAAATGAAATGGCTGATTTCATCAGGCAACTGAGTATACAATCAGAAGTTCTTTGTTCCTTTATCTGCCTGCTCCTATATTTTATGCTGAACTGTAGTATGTTTGGATGGTTAGTAAAAACCCAACTAATTTTGGACTCACCCTTCTTTGTTAGCACCTACTGCTTTTCTAAGTGTTGCAACATTGTAGTACAAACCTTGCCCTTTGGTACATGTTTGTGATATTAACGTGTACACAAATGGCAGGGCTTATATATCAATACTATTTTTTATCATTCTGCCTTCTTTGTTCCCTACAGACTTTTCTGCCCATATATAATTTGTTTATTTCTTATAGCCTTTCCTTCCTTCCTTCCTTCCTTCCTTCCTTCCTTCCTTCCTTCCTTCCTTCCTTCCTTCCTTCCTTCCTTCCTTCCTTCCTTCCATCCATCTTCAAATGCAATTTGAATTTTTGTCAATGTCCAGAAGGAGGAAACTATGCTGCCTTTGGAGATGTGATATATTTAGCTAAACTGATGACTGATTGCCACAAAAATAGACAAATGTATCGGCAACATTTTCTCGATTATTTTTTTTCACACCAAGTGAGCTTTGCACCAAAATCCAGGGAAATCTCAAGATTTAAAGTCATAATCTCTCCTCTTTATCAGAGGGACAAAGCTGACAGTATCCTGCACTATCTTGACCCTGACAATATCCCTCTGAAGCCTTCATAAAGGCCAAGGAAGGAAACCAATCTCCACTGAATTAATCGGGCTTTGAAAAGCAATGGACCTCTGCAGCAAAGTTAAGTATGAATGCCAGGTATTTTTCCTGACAGCTGCAGGTAATATACCAATAAATGCCTTAGAGTGAGTGATTGACATTTAGGGGGACTTTCTGATGTAATGCTGTCTCAGATACATATGAAGCTACTAAATCATGCTTCTTGGGATCCTTGGAGGTCAAAATGTTAGTGGTCTCTACTTACAGATTTTCCTTCTTACTGAGCATTCAAACACTCCAAGTCAGTGCTTGTATTCTCCTAAAGCAGGGGTCTTCAAACTTGGTCCTTTTTTGACTTATGTACTTTAACTCCCAGAATTCCTCAGCCAGGCACCCTGGCTGAGGAATTCTGGGAGTTGAAGTCCACAAGTCATAAAAGGGCCAAGTTTGAAGACCCCTGCCCTAAAGCTTTGTCTCCTTGAATAATAACTGCAAAGATAAATTTATAGGAAAAGGCAGAAACTGAAGCTGGACAAATGATTAAAAAATTGATTTCTAAAAAGTAATGAATCTGAAATATATTATTAGGAAGAAACAATGGGTGATATCAAACAACAAGAGAGATGGTTTTCCTGGTCATTTAAATCAACCTTACCTAATTAGGCAAATTCCTATTCTTTGTTCTGGTTAGGTTATTAGGTTAGAGTCACCTTTGGTGAGATGGGCAAAATACAAGTTTGATAAATAATAATTATAGGATTAGATTTGGATACCTCATATTGTACCATGTTGAAGAACTTGTTCTATTTGCAAGCTATTTAGCTGTAGGTATTTTAGCAAAAATAATATGATGATGAAAGCAATATGGAGATACACAGTTAGTTTGCAAGAGTTAAAAACACTTCATGTTGTTTTCTTTTAAAGAGAAAGAACACAGGTTTTAAATGAAGACAGAAGGGGCGTTGTCTTACCTGAATGCCTTTTCTCAGCATGACGATGGAGAATCCACCAATGGGTTTAGACTATCTTCCTGCCCAATAAGAGACTAAGTTTGCCAGAGTTAACACGCCTCCTGCTGGGCTGATATCCCAGACACGATGAAGGCGAAGCTGCTGACAATGGACCGATGTGTTGGCTCTCTGTGCCCCTAACACAGGACCTGACAGTCCTAAGGGGATGGGCGTGGATTCTCCATCGTCATGCTGAGAAAAGGCGTTCAGGTAAGACAACGCCCCTTCTCCAGCATGATGATGGAGAATCCACCAATGGGACATACGAAAGCTGAGCTGTCCCTATGGGAGGGAATCAGTCAGGGCCTGTGTCCCACTTGATGATGCCACTTGCTGGAGTACTCTCCGGCCAAACGATGCCTCCGCGGAGGCGAATTTGTCCAGCCTGTAATGTCTCACAAACGGGGAAGGTGAGGACCAGGTCGCCGCCCTGCAAATATCCCCAATGGGCGCCTGCGTAGCCCACGCCGCCGATGTAGCGGCACTACAGGTAGAGTGAGCAGTGATACGGCCTGGCAGTGGCAGGGACTGTGCCTGGTAGGCTTTTGCGATGCAGGACCTGATCCATCTGCCTACAGTGGATGATGAGACTTTCTTCCCCATCGAAGAAGGCTGGAAGGAGACAAAAAGCGCTTCCGATTTGCGGAAGGTCGAAGTTCTCTTAATATAGTGGCGTAATGCCCTACGAACGTCCAAGGTGTGCCACTGGCGTTCTACGTTGTGAGCAGGCTGGGGACAGAAGTTCGGAAGGACCACCTCTTGTGTCCTATGGAACAATGAGTTCACCTTTGGCACAAAGGTCGGGTCCAGTCGGAGGACTACTCTATTGCTGTGAAAGACGCATAGGTCCTCCCTGACCGAGAGAGCAGCCAGCTCCGAGATGCGTCTAGCGGATGTGATCGCAACAAGAAAGGCCACCTTCATGGACAAGAACTGCAGTGAGCAGGTCTTGAGAGACTCGAACGGTGGCAATGTAAGGGCCTGTAGCACCCGTGGGAGGTCCCAAGAGGGATACTGGTGAACCACGGGAGGTCTGGTGTTGGTAGCACCCTTGAGGAAGGACCGTACCAGTGGATGCTGGGCCAAAGGAATGGAATCCTGGCACATGAGTACTGTGGAGAGAGCTGCCAGTTGTCTGTGGATGGTATTGGGCGACAAGCCCCTGTCAAATCCCTCCAGTAAGTATTCAAGGATGTGCGGAATAGTGACAGCCGAGATGTCAAGGCGATGCCTGGAACACCAGGCACAAAAGCTCTTCCACGAGGAGTGATAAATCCTGTTAGTGGAAGGACGTCTGGAGGGCTGAATCATTGAGATCACCCCCGCTGAAAATGAGCCCCATGTTAAGAGCCGCCGCTCAAGTTCCAGACGGCTAGTTGTAGGCCCTGGGGTTCTGGGTGTTGTAGAACCCCCTGACTGAGAGCGACACGATCTGGGGGAATCTTCCACCGGGGAGAGATGGAAAGGTCCACTAGGTCGGCAAACCACGGCCGTCTCAGCCAATGTGGGGCAACCACTATGATCTCCGCCCGTTCCTGCAGAATTTTCCGGATGAGAGCCGGAAGCAGAGGAAGAGGGGGAAAGGCATAGAGTAGACCTGTGGGCCAGGGGCTGCGGAGCACGTCCTTCCGCTCCACCCCCAGGGATGGAAACCTGGAGAAGAATCTCGGGAGTTGGGCATTTGCCGGTGAGGCGAATAGATCCACCACCGGAGGCCCGAACCTCACCGAAATTTCCCTGAATAAATTGGGATGCAGGCGCCACTCGGAGTGGTCTAATGTTGACCGGCTCAACGAGTCCGCCTGAAGGTTGGCCTGTCCCGAAATGTGCTTCGCCTTTAAGGAGGAGAGATTGGTTTCCGCCCAGAAACCTAGTGACTGTGCTTCGGACATTAAGGTCCTGGAGCGAGTGCCGCCCTGCCGGTTCACGTGGGCCTTTGCAGCCACGTTGTCTGTGAGCACTAGGACGTGTTGACCCACCACCATGTCGCTGAAGTAAAGCAGCGCCAGATGAATGGCCCTGAGCTCCAGCCAATTTATATTGTGACTGAGGTCCATGGGTGACCATCGTCCCTGTGCTAAGTGCACTCCCCATCCGAACAGACTTGCATCCATCATTAAGGTGAGTCTGTTTGGTTCCTTGAACAAGGAGCCTCTGTCTACAGCTGGGGAGAGCCACCACCGAAGGGAATCCAGAACTCGGGGTGTGACCCCGACCCTCTGGCTGGATGCACTGGTGCCCTGCCTCTGGTATGGGAGTAAGAACCATTGTAGGGTTCTGAAGTGTAGTCTGGCCCATGGCACTATTCCCATGCAAGAAACCATCTTGCCCAGTAGTCGGGAAAGTGAGGCCAGTGTGACCGTCCGCTCCCTCCGTATCTGCCTGATCAGGGAGCGAATGCTGTCCCGGCGTTCCGGGGACAGGTAGACCGTTGAAAGGTTGGTATCTATAATCGCTCCTAGGTGTAGGATGCGATTGGAGGGCTCTATCAGGCTCTTTCAGAAGTTGACCGAAAAGCCGTGAGTCTGAAGGAGCCGGATGGCTAAGTTCAGGTCCGACCGGGCCTGCTGTAGGGAAGAGGACAGAATAAGGATGTCGTCCAGGTAGCATTGGACCCGAACGGGAATCAACCTTAGGTGGGTGACCAGTGCAGCCAGGATCTTTGTAAATACCCTCGGGGCGGACGAGAGGCCGAATGGCAGGGCCCTGTACTGAAAGTGGTGGGACCCGTAACAGAACCTGAGGAACCTCCGATGGTCGGGAGATATGGGAATATGGAGGTATGCCTCCGTAAGGTCGATGGAGGTGAAGAAATCGTGCCTCCTTATGCTGGCCAGGATGGACTGCAACGTCTGCATCTTGAATCTCTTGTAGACAAGATGAGAGTTCAATCCCTGCAGATCGAGGATTGCTCTCCACCCTCCCGAAGCCTTTGGAACCACGAAGAGAATGGAGTAGAACCCTCGATGGGTTTGGCCAGCGGGCACCGGCTCGATGGCCTTGATCTGTAACAAGTGGTGAATGGCCTCAGACATGAGACCTATCTTGGCCGGGGTCCTTGGGGTGGGGCAGGCGACGAATCGATCCCGTGGCCGTGACAGAAAGTCCAGAGTGAGGCCGTGCCTGATGGTGTTGAGCACCCAGGTGTCTGTGATGGTGGCCTCCCATTCGTGGAAAAAGAAAGTGAGTCTGCCGCCAATGGGGAGGTCCGTCCCTGAGTCATTTGTGCCCTCTGAAAGGACGGCCTCCCATGCCCCGAAAGGGCCGTTTGCCTTGGTACTGCTGTCTGGCCCTGGGAGCTGGGTGGTCAGGTTGGCGGCCGGGCCTGGGGAAGGAGGGATGAGGCGAAGGGCCCCACACCGATCCTGGCCCCTGGCGGAAGGGCAGTCTCCATGGGTACGGAGTAGCTCTCCTGTCCGGCCTCCTATTAAGGTGGGCCAACACCTTACACTTATCCCTGTTCTCAATCAGGTAAGGCTCTAGTGCCTCCCCAAAGAGGTGTCCGTCCCTGCAGGGAGCGGAAGCCAGGCGCCACTTTGACTTCAAGTCCGCTCGCCATTGTTTTAGCCACAGGAGCCTGCGGGCTGCAGTATTAGCGGCCATGGAGCGTGCTGAAAATCTGGCGGCATGGAGGGAAGTATCCGCCATGTATTCTGCCGATGCCACCAACTTACCCAGATTCTGATGGGCACGAACCTGATCTGGGGGAAGCAACACTTGGAGTTCCCTGAGCCAGAGAATGGACGTTCTGGCAAAGAAGGAAGTGGAGGTGGACGCCCGCACGGACCATGCCGATGCCAGGTGAGACCTGCAGAAAGAGAGCTCGGACTTCCTGTCCTCTGCCCTCAAGGCCTCAGATGTGTCACCTGACATGGTGGAGGAGGAAAAAAGAGAGGTTAGTGGTTCGTCCACCCTGGGAACCTCCAGGAGATCTGACAAGGCCGGGGCGATGGCCATCAGTCTTTTGTCCGTTCCCCCCAGCGTTGGTAGAGTGCCTGGACTCCCCCATTGTTTCCTGATAGTTTCCAGGAAAAATGGAGGGCAAGGGATGTAGCGCTCCGTCACCATAGGTTGGGAGAAGAGTGGCTTGGGGTCCTGACTAGTTGAGGCAGTCGGTTGCTTTTCCTGCTCAGGCTCAATATTGGCCGATGTGGTGGCCTTTAGCAGGAGAGACCTAAATAGACCCGGGTCGAAGAGGCCTATGAAAGGCGACGGGTCTGGGGCCGACTCCTCATCCTCTGACAGCTGGAAGTCAGTTGACCCATAATCCTCGGAACCAGAGTCCCGTGTTCGGGAGGAATGGTCCGAGTAAATGGACTCCGGGTATTCCGGCCTCTCCACCCGTACCTGAGCTGGCACCACGGGCATGACAAACTCCAGCCTGGGGTTCTCGTAGAATGAGGAGGCCCTGCCCTGGGCATATGCCTGGGCGATTAATGCCTCCAGCTGTTCAGGCCTGACCCCTTGATGGTCAGGGGGGCGAAGTCCAGCCGCTGTGGGCGTGAACGTGGCCTCGGGCGGGGGGTGGAATCTAGCCGGTGAAGCCACTATTAGGGGGTTCAATCCCTGGTCAGAGGACAGAGTAGCACTCTGTGCCATGGGGCCCTGAGGAGAAAGGGCCCGTGAGGCAGTGGGACCTGGCAGGGCCGGGGTTGAAGAGTGAGCTCTCCTGGGGGGCAAGGGGAACCAGAGGTTGGTCTCCCGCAGACATACGTTGTGCCCTGGAGAACTGCTTCTCCAGAGCCATGTGTCGCCTGTTGGCTTCCTTTTCTGCGGCCCTTGAGGCCTTTTTGCCAGCGATGGCCTTAGATCTGGCCTTGGCCTTTATCCTGCCTGCTGCCTCGAGTTTAGAGGACTTGCGCTTCCCTGAAACGGGAGTGCCGGAAGTGCCCTGCGCAGATTCAGTAGCCGCGCTGTCAGCCATTGCCAGGAAGGCCAGACGCCTGTGGTAACTCAGGAGCAGGAGCGGATTGCCCAGTTGTTATATAGCCAAAGCTGATAAACAGCATCCGCTCCGGGTTTGCGCTACACTGAGCGCCCTACTGCCCTAGGCAGAGCTCCGAGAGGCTGAGACTGCCCAGTGATGCACTGAGGCGTATTAGTCAGGCGTCTTGTGGCGACCAGACCCAATGGGTGAGTCGCAATCGGCAAGTGCCGGCACGCACGTTGACCGATCAGTGGCGGCAATCACCTTGGTGATATGTGCCCGCGCACTCCTCTCCTTTTTGGTGGCGGCAATCACCTGAGTGATACATGCCTGCACACAGAGCCTAGGTGGTGGCGGTAGAGCCAAAAGGCGTGCCAGCTCACGCTAAAAGGTGAAGTCCTCTCCAAGTTTGCCCTGGGGTTGTTTGTGCCAGATCAGAATCTGAGCAGGGTGGCCAATGGCAGTTTTGAAGCTGCAAAATGGCGGCTTTGACCAGTCCGCAAAATGGCTGCCGCTCGAATGACGAGGCGGTCTATTTGTCCTGGGCCTAGACCTGAGTCAATCCCCTGCAGGGATGGAGAGGGGAGGTCCGGCGCCTACACCAATGGCCTCTGTAAGCAGCCTGTAAGGCTTTGTGCCATGGCTGCTGCCTGTTGGGGCCGTCCCTGTCAGGCCTGCTAGGCCTCTGGTCTCCAAAATGGTGGCTGCGATGTGCGCGCCAAAATCTGATGCCTCAAATTCACCCACTGCAGAGAGAGGCTTTCAGTCTGAATTCCTGGCTGCCAAGTATCTGGGAGCCAGCGGCAACGAAGTGCGCGTTGCGCAATGATTTAGGAGCAATCAATCCTCGCTGGAGGCTACAGGGCCGTGGAGAGTAATGGCCTGGCCGTTTGCCCGAAGGCTGGCATTCTGCGGTGCTGCGCTCGCGGCAGCTCCGACTTTCAGCTGATTGAAATGCGAGCCTCCAGCAGCGCTACAGTTAATGGGGTGGTCCGCAGCTCCTGCTGTTGCTGAGTGAGCCCGGAGGCCGACGCTCAGCTGTGCTGCGGCTAGCCCTGGCCCGACGATCAGCTGATTGTCGGGCAAAATCCCCGACACCGAGGGCTGACGCGGGCGATGGGGCCTGATCCGGCCGATCGCCGAACTACCGTTGCTGGGCGATCCGGAGGCCGACGCTCAGCTGTTTTGCGGCTGGGGAATTTGACTGAAATTTAGCTAATATCCGAATTGTTGCTTTCCTATCTAGATGGTAATGATGAGAGACTCCACCAATAAATGAACAATACGACCTGTCCAGAGCCAACACGAACGTCCTAGCTGGGCTGAAGACTAAGTCGTATCTGGGATATCGGCCCAGCAGGAGGCATGTTAACTCTGGCAAACTTAGTCTCTTATTGGACAGGAAGATAGTCCAAACCCATTGGTGGATTCTCCATCATCATGCTGGAGAAGTTGTAGTTTCACAAAGCAAAAGAACTAAGGTTGTTTATTCATATAGAAGTGAAATAGAAAATATTTTGAAGCAGATTTTTTTAATGTGAATAAAATATTTATTTTGAATGTAGCAAGAATATAAAGCAGAGCCACATCTTAGAAATGAAAGTAGCCATACTGTGAACATTGGTTTAGAAAGTGGAATTATAGCCCTAAATATCTGGAGTGTTCTTCTCTTTGGGAAAAGCACAATATGAATCAATAATTTATACCAAGAGCAGACTGTGTTTCATAGAGTTTGCAATATATGTTTCAATTTCTTCTCTTCTTCCAGTGTAAATATTCCAGCATCCTTGCTATTATAGCAACACTGCAAAAAGAAGGAAAACTTTCATGATATCAAGTTATGTTCTTGCAGAATTTTATTTTTATTTTTTTTTAATTTTTATTTTTCCTTTTTCACTTTACAATTTACAGAACAAAATACATTTTTTTCTTCCTTAACAGTACTGTGTCCTCTATTTCTTACATTTATTTACAGTTGGTTACATAGCTTTCCTACTTTTTTGTTCTTTGATCTAACCAAACATAACACTTGTTCCATATCTCGTAATATTCTGTTGCTTCCTTATCCTTTATTTCTAAAGTAAGCTTGTACATTTCAGCGCATTCTAGTATCTTATAAATGATCATGTCATTTGGTGGTACATTCTCACATTTCCAACATTGCCCGTATGCGATAACCTTTCCATAACCTTATGACTCTGTTTGCTTCCCTCCAACAAAGGTGATTATTTTTATTTCACCAGCTGGCATCAGGAAAAAAAGGTCTCTCATTAGATGGTAGATTTTTGCAGTAAGGGCCCTCACGTGTAGAAGCCAGAGAGATTAACTGCTTTTTGCACAAAGTGGAAAAGACACTACTGGTGGAAGATCCCCTGTACATTCTCTTTGTCTTGATTTAAGCTCTTGTCCTCACAAGAACACATTTGCGGTTCTTAGAACAATTTAAAACTTAGAACAATTAAATTGAGTGAAGGCATATATCAAACAATATTTCATTACAAGGTTTCAAAATAGACTTTTAGTTTACAAACTTAGTTTTTTAAAAACAACAACAACAATATGAGTGCTTATTATGTTTGGTTGCTCAGTCATCCAGATACTTAGATGGGATTTGGTGTTTTTGTCCGCCTATTGAGTGCTTCCCCAGGATCTGGGATAGGCAGATATTATTTAATAATACTAAAGGTATTGTTGCAAGATATATAAGCTGTTCCAAGTAAAGCTGCCTTTTGCAATTGAGTGATGGTGATTTTGTCAATGCCGATGGTGTTCAAGTAGTTCTTCAGATATTTGGGGATTACACCCAAGGGACACATTACTATTGGAAATATCTTTGCTTTCTTTTCCCACAGTTGTTCTACTTCTCTTTCCATAATCTATACACCCACATTATAAGAAGCCTTTTCTTTTCTACCAACTGAAAGAGTTCTACCATTTTTCCTCCTCTATTTTTATTGTGTAAGTTTTCAAAATCTAGACTGAAAATGATAGAATTTGCAAGAGCTGGTTATGTTAGGTTGGGATTGCTGTCAACGATTAATAAAATGGGGGTAAACACTTGAGATTCCTTTTATATTTATTCATCAATTTAAAATACTTCAGCCTGTCTTTCAGTGCACTTAGCTATTACAAGATATTTTTAAGACTTGAAAGCAAATGATTATAATGACAAAAATCACATTTAGACCACAGGATTATTAAATGCCTCCTCAAATAGTTACCTGAACCAGCAACAATTCAATAACTGTTAGTTGGCTAAATGTATCATCAGAGAGTTGAGATTGGATAATAAATCTGCTCTCTCCTTTCTTTTTTTAAAGTATTATATTGTATGTTTGTGTGTGTGTGTGTAATCTTTCTTGATCTTCTCATTGAGACTAAGTCAAGCATTGATGACCCTTGGCCCTGGTCATCACAAAAGTAAGATAAAGATAATAGGAAAAGGGCTCTTTCATTGTCTACATGAGCATCCTTTAAATATCCATGGAATATTTATAAATACTGATGAGGACCTGGAAGGCCTAAGAGATTGGTAAACTGAAGATGATAAAATTGAAATGCAGGTAACTAAATGAGAGGTTAAAGGAGATGGCAAAGTAGACCAAGGCCTGAAAAACAGGAATTTGAGAAGGATACATAGAAATGAGATGCCCGACAGAAAGAAGAACAGAAGAAATGAAGGGTTTTTCCCTTTCCATACTTAATCATGGCATAAATATTCCTTGGAAACAATATGGAATCAACATTCCTTGGAACCACATTCCCTGCAACCAACAATTGTCTTCATTTAATTCTCAGCCTGTGAGAGACATGGGTTTCTGTAGCCCTTAGAGTAGTCCTTCAAGTTGTGCTCTTCTTTTTATTCAGGGTGGCCTGAAGATATACAGAGTATAGAAGATGTATAGATGTATAGCCATTAAGTTTCATTCCTCTGACCATGGAAGGACATCAGGTCACTGCAGAGGCAACCCAGGATCGGCAATGGGATAGCAACTTTCATGGATGGGTGGACAGCATATCAATTCAGCAGTGAAGAAAGACCCCCAAAATTAAGAAAGAAAAGAAACAAATCTACCACATCCAATTTATGAAGTTAAAAACTATGGAGGGGAAAATATGAGTCATTTATTTGTAACAAGTTTTTATTGATTTTTCAATTTTACATTTAAGTATTTGGAAAGCAGCATGGTGATTGGGTAGTCAATAGTACCATAACAAAATCTTTAGTACATATCTCAGGTTACATCATCAAAAAAAATTCCTTCTCTATTTCCCTTAACATTTACTGTATCATATTTAAGCTAATAGATTTCTATTTGTAACAAGCTCAGTTAAAACATTTATCCTTATATTTTTGCTTATACATATCCATATCCTGTATTTAAATTTTACCTAATTTTTAATTTTTAATTAGAATATTCCAATTTAACCTTTAATATCCATAGTATTTAAATTCCGGATAGCCCAAATTTCCTTTATTTCATTCTATAAAAATTATAATATCTAAAGTATACCTATTACTTACTTGAATATATTCATATTTTATTTCATAAACATTTTCTATTTCTCATCCTAGTACAGTGATGGCGAACCTTTTAGAGACTGAGTGCCCAAACTGCAACCCAAAACCCACTTATTTATCGCCGGGTGCCAGGTGGGTGTGGCCCACTGGGTGGGCATGGATGTGGCGGTCATGGCAGACTGGGTGTGTGTGGCCAAGGTGGGCATAGTCACCTCGATGTTGCTCGTAGGGAGGAACGCCTGTGGGGGCCGGGCAGGGTTGGGGGAGATCCAGGGGGTCTCTGGCAGGTGGGGCGGTGGGCAGGAGGTTTGTCCTGTGGGGTGAGGCGAGGCAAGGTGAGGCAGCACGGGGGTGCCATTGTTACAGGGCAAGGCGAGGCAGCGACCAGGGCGGCTGCTGCCTGACACCATTGGCCCCCGCACACAGAGGCCAGCGAGCGACACAGGGGCTGACAGTATCCATCAGCAGCCACAGCCTGCCGGCCCCTCGACCGGTGCACTCTGGGGCTCCGCAGCCCACCACCAGCAGTTCAGAGAAGCCGCCTCTGAGCTGGACGGCCGGCCGACAGCTGAGGAGGTGATGCAGTGGGTCGTGCCTGGGAAAAGAAGAGCATACGAGGCCAGGAGGGATGGGACGGGGGGGGAGGGAAACCAGCTGGCCACGTGGGACCTCAGCAAGTTAGCGGGCGGCTGGTTGAAGAGGGACAGTTGCCATCTCCGGGGCATGGCGCACGTGCCCACAGAGAGGGCTCTGAGTGCCGCCTCTGCTACGTGTGCCATAGGTTCACCACCACTGTCCTAGTACATCACTACTTACTAATGGAGTATCCTTCATTGTCTCAAATCCATCATCTATGCTGTCTGGGCTAAACAATGATTCAAAGCTATTCCCTAATAATTAGTTTTCATTTCCCTTATAGATCTAAATCCTCAATATTAGGCCAATTAATCCCTTATGTTTTATCATTTCCCAACAATAGTTACATTTAATAATCGTATTTCCCTTCATCTCAGAATCTCCCTTTAGCCCATCAGTTGAGACTCTAGGATCCTCTCTAATAAATCAAAAGACCCCATTTTTTAAATCTAACTCTAGCTTTCTTTTTTTACCAACCAGGCTTCCATACCAATGCCTCTAGATCATCAGATAGATCTCCATTCTTGTGCATGTTACTTGAACCAAGGGAGACCATCCAGTTATCAATTTTCCAGAGGGATTGGCCCATTTATGATCATTAAGTTGTCGCCCTGGTAGCCCAGATCCCCATATTTGCTCTAAGATATTTGTCTTCAATTCAGTCTGGTATTGTTCCTCAGGTTTCTTCTGGTCTAAATAAAAAGTCATGTCCAATTTTATGATTGTTATTTGGTTGTCTAGGTTTTCAGTAGGTTGTACTTGTTGATCTTTAGCACTCTCCATCTTGGTATTTCTTTCTTCTGCTTCTGTTGTTTTTTGGGTTGTAGATTCTTTAGTTGCAGTCAGGATTTGGTTGTCTGGATTTTCAGTATGTTGTACTTGTTGTTCTTTAAAGTCCTCTGTCTTGGTATTAATTTTCCCCGCTTCTGTTGTTTTTTGAATTGTGAGTTCTTTGGTTGTAATCAGGGTTTCGCTTTGTAGATTTAAGCTGGCGCCTTTGTCTTTCAGTCTAGCTTTAATTATCTCCGTGGCTTCAAGAATTTTTTCAAGTATAAGTATATAATTAAGTGAAGTTTGTTGCTGGTCCTCCTCCATTTCTAATGTAGTTATAGATAGTCCTTTAGTGAAGGCTATTTATTAAACGAAAGTCAGTAAGTATTCACCTCCACAGTCCTAAAAAGCAATTTCACTGCCCAGCTGTTCTCTCAGCTTGTAATCTCTTTTAGATAATACCAAGGACAGATCTGGGCTATGAGCAGGTCTTTTTGTCAAGAATATTCACTTGCTGTACCAAGTTTTGCTACAAGATGTCTTCGATAGCATTTAAAATCTTTCAAGTCCCCGGCTAGGTTTTTATCCAGTTTAGGTTTTTTCCTCTTTTTTAGGAGTAAATAAAGTAGCAAATCCCCGTAAAAGTAGGAGCTTTTTGGGTCCCAGAATATCAGAAAGAAGCAAATCCAATTATTTAGTAGATCTTTTCAAGGCTTTATGTCCCATAGGTAGTCAAACGCTGCCCTTTTAGAGGGTGGGAGGAAAGCGTTCCCTTCCCTCTCTCCTCACAGGGGGAAGAAATTTCCAGAGGCTTTTTACAGGAAAAATACTTGGGGTAAAAAGAAGGTAGGATCTCACCCAATTCCTCCGCGGTGCTTTCAAAGTGCTTGTTAGTGATTTTGGCCTCGGCTGGTAGCGGCTTGATGATTAGCCATAAATTGCCGATCTTTTCCCCGTCAGTTCAAAGAGTTGCCCAGGATCAAACAGGAGGGCTGCCACCCTTACACAATCACTCGGGAGTCCTCTTTATGCTCGTCACCCCTCCAGGGTGACTTCCAACCCTTTTCAGGGTCCCCCGGCGGGAGAAAATCGGACGGCGGAGGCAGCAATCGCCCTGAACATCCGCGAGCGCCGCGATCGCAAACCGGAAGCCATATGAGTCATTTATTTGGAGGAGGGATGTTTGCCCTCTCCACCAAACCTCTAGTGTGGCCACCAGTTTGGGGTTGGGGGAAGAAATTCACATAAAAGCAAAATGATGACTGAACTAGAACCTCCTGTGTTAATTGACATTGTTGGTGGAACGATACATGTGTTCCATGTTTTAACATGTAGGAATTTGTCGAATCCTGAGAACTGGTCATTATTCCCTTTGTACATCGTGAAAAATTAGGCTAAAAAGCTAAGAGTATGTCTAGGCAAGAGGGACGCATATGAGACTTCAGGACTGATCTTTCCATGTCTCAGTCTCCTGTACTGGGATAGCTTCAAGGGGATCAGAAAAAGTCAACATATGACTCAAAGTGCTTTTTTAAAAGGTGACTGTTTTTTGTGGAAGAAGATGTTTCACTTCTCATCCAAGAAGCTTCATCAGTTGTGACTGGATGGTGGGGGGATCAAAGGACAGCTACTGACAGGTACTTCAATTCTCCCACCATCCAGTCACAACTGATGAAGC
This sequence comes from Azemiops feae, assembly GCA_023970755.1. Classification (NCBI taxonomy): domain Eukaryota; kingdom Metazoa; phylum Chordata; class Lepidosauria; order Squamata; family Viperidae; genus Azemiops; species Azemiops feae. Next base: position 697,010 of record JALGBA010002262.1, on the reverse strand, counting down.
TTCTTGCCTTTTGAAAACAACTACGGTATGACCTGGATGACTGAGAATCTCCATAGACACCGTGGCTATGACTGCACAATCAAAGTCTTGTCCCTTTTGTATACACGTTGGACATGAGAAACACATAAAAAGGCAAGGTTTTAATAGCTATCATTAATAGCTATCATCTACACCAGGGGTTTCCAACCTGTGGTCAGTGGAGCTCTGCAGGGCCACAATGTCATCACAGGGGGCCCGCGAAGGCTTGAAGAAATGTTATGATTTAAATCTTGAGTTAAGTCTTGGGGGTCCATGTCCATGGTCTGCAACCACAAAAAGTATTTAAAGGGGTCCGTGGTGAATAAAAGTTTGAGAATCACTGATCTAGACTTTTTTTTGACACCCCTCTCCTTGACACTCCTGTTTCTATGGCCAAAGTCAGTTGTATTTCTGATCCTGACTCTGCTTTCTGTAGCAGTAGACTTGTTTCTGCCCATCAAAAGCCAATCTATGTGACAGAACATTTGCACTTACAAGACACAGTATTTCTTTTATCTGTAAAAACCTGAAGTATTTACAACTCATTTTTATTGTTTCTTTATATAAACAGAAAGTGGAAACAAAATGCTGCGAAGCCTAAAATATTGTTTAGTGCAATCACCCAAGTGATGAAACAACTTAAAACAATGTTCTTAAGGGAAATGATTTGGGGAGTGTAGAAGTATTGTTAGCACATGAGAGGTTACCCATAAATAATGTGTGACATAAATCTTGCAGCTCTAGAAAAAAATTATAGCATATTTTTGGACAGCTGGAATTGTTAACACAGTTTTTTATTTTTGAGGTCTTTCTCTTTTCTTACTTGAAAGTCTAAAGGTTGTTTTCTTCTGAGAGGCAGAATAAATTACAGCATTATGCAGCAAAGAATAGAAATCACACCTTTCCCTCTTTTTTTGGTTAAAACAACAAACCTGCTTGCTATCTAACCAATTTACATAACTCTACAGTTGTTAAATAATGATGTATTCCCTGGAATCAAGCTATTAAATTTAATTAAATGTAAAAATGCTCTAGGGAAGAGATTTTTGAAATATTCCCAAAACAAATGAGAGGACTAACTTTTGATCAAACACTTTTTAAAAAAGAATCCTTAAATTATTCCTAGGCAGTCTGACTTTTTTTGTAACACAATGCTCCCATTCTTTGTGTGTGTGTGTGTGTGTGTGTTTTAAATATGAGTTCATCTGATCAAATGAAACAAATGACTTGATCTAGCTCATCAAAACTGATCTGGGAAATTGTTCAAGATTTTGCCATGAACTGTACTTATACATCATAAAACATTTCAGAAAGCGATTGTTTATTGTGGAGGGATTAATCAATAGTACACATATTTAACCCACATAATTCTAGTTTTCATCAAATGCAGGGTTGGTAGACCTTAATTTACAATGTCAATTATTCTATTTAAGTTTCCAAAACATTTAAATAAAGTGCTTTAAAAGTTACATGTATTCAGGAAGACAGAAATAGTTTTAAGGGGTGACTTTAATAGAGGAATGATCCTAAAACTGAGAGAGATATCAGTCAAGAAAGGGAGAATATAGATTTAAAAAAGTAGAGAGAATTTTAGGGAAATAAGGATCAAGGAGCATCTTGAGATATTTGAGTCCTAACATTAAGAATTATATTTACTACTCACTGAGACAGCGTTCATATTCTAGGATTGGTTGTATTCTTCTTTTGGATTCTTTATTACAGAAGTATTTCACTTTTATTACAGAATAAATTTTCTGTGCATTTGCAACCTGCAAAAATGGGATCTGGCTATATCAGATCACGCATGGATCATAATTAAAGTAAATTTAACAAAATATATCTATCTGATGTCTCCCAGATTCGGTCTCTCTTGGTTGTTAAAAGAAATGTTTGTTATCCGTACAATATTAACTACTTAAATGGGAAGAATCACGAGCTGTGTTAGAAGATCATGATGCTGATCCAGTTACTGATCAATTATATTTTAGCCAAATAAAAACACATCTTGGCTTTTGCCTCTAACTCCTTAGGGTAGTACTAACCATACAAATAGTGACAGAAGGAAACAGGATAGGTCTGACTGGCTGAATGATGCCCCAAGTATATGAATTCATGACATGAAGACCCAACAAACTACCACTGTGAGCTATTATATTTAGGTCCCCACTTCCACGGCGGGAAGGATTGTTAGAAAGCTCTCAGGCATTTTGTTAAAGGCGGCATATATGCGGAATGATATCATGATAATAATGTTAAGTTATGCTTGAATTCACTTTCCTTCCATGGGGACTGAGCTGCAGTCCTCAAGATCACTTGACTTTTACCATCATTTCCCTAGGCCAGGTCACTCAGGCCAAAACTGAGATCTGGTGGCTGGATGCATGATTCCCATAGAAGAGAATATCTGTAGCTCAGGGTTGAACTGTGGAGTTCATGGTGCTCTCTGAGGTTGGTTGTGTTATGTATTAATACTGATATTATGGTGCTGTAAAGCTAGGGTACTTCCAACAGTTTTGGAGGGAAACGTAAAAAGTTTCAAGTTTGAGCGGGAGCAAGCTAGTGTTGTGATTGGTTGACGCCCTAGAGGCGAAACGTATAAATAGCAGGCATGTTGCCAGTGTTTGATAGTTCTGTTCTTGGTTGAATAAACACTTTTGCATAATGCCGGTCTGGTTATTCAAAACCCACTACACAATAGTGGCAACGAAGGTGGGATTCTGCAGGAAGAGAGCTGATGTGAGCTAAGAGACTGAAGTCACTGGGTGTCAGACCAGGCACAGAGCCCTGGTGGGACCATGTCCCCACCCTGCCTGCCAGTAAAACACACTGGAGGCACAGACATCCTGAGGGATCCGTCTCCAGGATCAAAAGGCTACACAACTCCTACCGCAGCAGTAACCAGGACCTCACAGAACTCCCGGAATGGCTAAATTCAGATGGCTCAATGAGTTCGACATCACCCATCTGGAGCAGTGGAGCTCCTACGTTTCCCATGTTGACAATTACCTACGGGCGAATCAGGTCAGAGACGATGGCCTGAAGGCGGCAACTCTACTCTGTGCATGCGGGCAAGTGATGTTCGACATCGCAAAAAACCTGGTGGCACCAGCAAGCATAGAGTCAGTGACATACACAGACCTCAAGAGGAGGTTAAAAGAACATTTTGAGCCAAAACTCTCCATAATCGCTTGGTGCCATGCTTTTGAGCAACGCGAGCAGAGGTCTGGAGAATCGGCAGCTGAGTTCTTGGCCACACTTCGACAAGCTTCATGCAACTGTGAGTTTCCAGATTTAGAAGACCGCCTCAGAGACAGACTTGTTTGCGGTTTATTAAATAGAGAGCTACAGCAGTGCCTATTTGCCATGGAAAAACTGACATTTCAAGATGCTTTGAAGGAAGTCATGGCAGATGAGGCTGCCGGAGGAGCAATGAAGGCTCTCCGGCCACCAAAAGCACACACCAGCCCTGCGGTGATCCACCACACTGAGGGACCCCGGGAGACCGATGAAGACGACGAGATCGATCGGTTGCAGAGGGAGCCACCCAGCTGGCAACACTTGACAGAGCAAACAACAGCCCCACTGAACTGCACCAGCTGCAGGGGACAGCATAAAAGGGCAGAGTGCAGATTTCGCACAGCTGTGTGCCGTGCCTGTGGAAAGCAAGGGCACATCGCCAGAGTCTGTAGAGGCTGCCAGAGAGAAACGCAAACTGCGCCCCCACAGCAGAAAGGTAATTGGGGCCCAGGGAAGAGCAGGGTTGGATATTGCTTAGGGAGGCGAAGTATTCAACGAACGGGAGCCCAACGCCCCCTCAAGGAGAAGCTAAAACTCCAAATTAGACTGCAGGGGGTCCCATGCTCCATGGAGCTAGACACTGGGTCAGCCCTATCCATCATTTCATACCAGACTTTTAATTATATTTGCAGACAAGGCAAAGGGTGAGTACCGCTCAAGCCATCGAGCATCATACTAACGGACTTCCAAAATTGCCGTGTTTCCGTAAGGGGAGAAGCCACCATTAGAATTAAGTTCAAAGAATTTGAGGGTCCCCTCAGCATTGTGGTCGTAGATGGACAGCGCACCAGCCTCATTGGACTGGATTGGTTCGAAGCCTTGGGCATCCATGTGACGGGCATCCATCGCACACAAACAGATGACCTGGCAGCAGTATGCCAACAATACACTGATGTTTTCAGCACAGAGTTGGGACAATACAGGGGGGTGCCCATTTTGCTCAACCTTGACCCAGCAGTCACTCCAATCCGAGTGAAACCGCGCGGAGTGCCTTTTGCACTAAAACCAAAGATAGACGCGGAACTCGACAAATTAGTGCAGCAGGGAGTGCTCCAACCTGTGGACAGTAGCCTGTGAGAGACTCCCATAGTGACCCCAGTAAAGCCAAATGGGGACGTTCGCATCTGTGCAGACTACAAGTGCACAATCAATAAAGCACTACAGCAACATGCTTACCCAGTTCCAGTGATAAGCCACGTACTCGCCTCACTTCAGGGAGACTGAATTTTTGCCAAATTAGACATCGCACAAGCATACCAGCAGCTGCCAGTTGACGATGCCACCACTGAGGCACAGACCATCGTCATGCACAGAGAGGCATTCCGAGTGCGCCGCCTGCAGTTTGGGGTAAGCGTAGCCCCCAGGTTGTTCCAAAGCATCATGGAACGGACTCTTAAAAATATACCAGGCATCTGTCCATACTTTGACGATGTCCTAATCGCAGGGGAATCAGCAGCAGTCGTAGCAGAACATCTCCAGGCAGTACTGCAACGTTTCCGTGAGGCAGGTTTAAAACTAAAAAAAGACAAGTGCCAAATTGGTGTGGAATCCAGAGAGTTCCTGGGGTTCCATATTGATGCTAATGGAATACACCCATCAGAGGCCAAGTTGAAAGCAATTCAACAAGCCCCTAGACCCAAATCCAAGGGGGAACTGCAAGCATTCCTGGGCCTGCTTAATTTCTACCATTCGTTCTTGCCACACAAGGCTGCCCTGGCTGAACCACTTCACTGCCTATTGGACATAAAAGCGCCCTGGGCCTGGTCGAGCACCCACAATAGGGCATTTAAAGTGGTCAAATCACTGTTTGTCATCAAACTCCATGCTGGCGCATTTTAATGAAAAACTGCCAGTAACGCTAGCCTGCGATGCTTCGCCTTATGGCATTGGGGCAGTGCTAAGACATCAAATGCCAGACGGTCACGAGGCTCCCATTGCATACTACTCACAAACCTTATCAGCAGCTGAGAGGAATTATGCACAAATCGCTAAGGAAGCTCTTGCCATTGTTGCAGGTATTAAGAAGTTCCACGACTTCTTGTATGGCTGACCCTTTACCATCTTCACAGACCACAAGCCACTGCTTGGCCTTTTTACGACTGACAAGCAGACTCCGCAGATCCTGTCACCGCGGATGCTGCGATGGTCAATCTTCATGGCTGCCTACTCGTATGGGTTAGTCCACAAGCCAGGGAAGGAAATGGGCCACACCAACATGCTCAGCTGACTGCCTCTGCCGCAGACGGATCCAGACCCAGCTCTGGCAGCACGTATCCTGGCAATCCAGGACCTTCCAGAAACACCCCTACATGCAGGGGACATGGCCGCTGAAACCGCCACAGACAAAATGCTCAGCCACGTTCTCAACTGGGTGTTGAGGGGGTGGCCAGAAATCCGGCCAGGCCCAGAGTTTCAGCACTACGCATGCAGGAAAGGAAAACTATCAGACCACAAGGGTTGTGTACTATGGGGAAGCAGGGTCATCATCCCACCCAGTCTTCAAGCCAGGGTGCTAGATTCTCTACATGAAGGGCACCCTGGAATTGTAAGGATGAAGGCGTTAGCCAGGAGCTATATGTGGTGGCCAGGCCTGGACAAAGTCATTGAAACCCAAGTAAGGGGCTGTCAGGTCTGCCAAGAGACCCGTCCAGAGATGCCCCAAGCACCCGTGCACCACTGGGAGACCACACACACCCCTTGGTCTCGCATACACATTGACTTTGCGGGCCCATTCGAGGGACAGGTATTCCTCATTGTCGTGGACAGCTATTCCAAGTGGTTGGAAGTGGTACCTGTCCCATCGATGACAACTGCCAGGGTCATCCAGGAGCTCTGCCGGCTCTTCGCCACACACGGTCTGCCAGATGTCATCGTGTCCGACAATGGGGCACAATTCACGGTGGCAGAATTCCAATCATTCCTAAACGCCAATATGATATGGCACGCAACTTCTGCTCCCTTCCACCCGGCTTCCTATGGTCAGGCCGAACGAATGGTGAGGTCCACCAAGGAATCGCTCAAGCGTATGACAACGGGGAATTGGAATCACCGCCTGGCAAATTTCCTCCTGTGCCAGCACACGACTCCTAGCACCGCAACGGGTCGGAGCCCTGCAGAACTACAGTGGAGCCGCCGGCTCACAACAAAGCTTGACCGACTCCACCCAGACAGGATGGCAGCAGAAACAGCTCAACCCAAGCCTCCCAGGAACCTACAGCTGGGTGAAATGGTATGGACCAGGAACTATGGGCCGGGAGCACCCTGGGTTGCTGATAAAGTGACTAAGGTAACAGGGCCATTATCCTACGAGATAGCCTTGGAAAATGGTCACGTGGTCAGATGCCACATTGACCAGCTGAGGCGTTGGCAGGCTGGCCCAATCCCGGGGGAGGAGTTTGAGGGAAATGCGGACACACCAGGTGACCATGTTTTCCCAAATCTGCCCACACCTGCACGGGCCGCCCCCACCGAAACAGAGGCACCCCAGGTTGTAGAACTGCACCTCCCATCAGATGACCTAAACAGCCACCACGGCACGGGTCAACCTGGGATGGACAATTGTGCGGTCGAACAAGACGTCCAAATAATATTACGGTTATCTGCCCGAAGCCGCAGGCCCCCAGCCTACCTTGAGGACTATGTGCATTGATCAAACAAAAATGGCAACTATCCTAGGGGGGAGGGGTGTTATGTATTAATACTGATATTATGGTGCTGTAAAGCTAGGGTACCTCCAACAGTTTTGGAGGGAAACGTCAAAAGATTCAAGTTTGAGCGGGAGCAAGCTAGCGTTGTGATTGGTTGATGCCCTAGAGGCAATAAATAGCAGGCATGTTGCCAGTGTTTGACAGTTCTGTTCTTGGTTGAATAAACACTTTTGCATAATGCCGGTCTGGTTATTGCCTTCAAAACCCACTACACAATAGGTTGGTTATATTGTTTTCTGTTTGATTAACACCAGACAAACAACCAGGCAAAAAACAATATTTTAATCATGCAACTACCAAGGAGGAGACCACAACCCCTCCCAAAAAACTGGCAGGGCAAGCTACTATCTATAAACAAGCAGCAAACCCCATATGCACTTGCACTGGGGATATTATGTACTTGGGTAAGAAAATGTCTGCATGCAAACAACCAAGCTCAGAGATGAATGATATTCAGAGAACTGGGAGAGTCTCAATAATTACACCTTTCCCCAAAGAAATCTTCTAAGAATGAGCTATCTGGTGACTGACTGAATATTGTATGCCAGCCAACACATTGCCTCTTGTGGTCAGAGGCAAATTGTAATTAAGAACTTAAAAGCATCTTTGAGAATTATGTCTTTCCCCAAATTCCTTGATCCTCGTCTGAGTGCATAGAGAGAACATCTTATCAGAGTAGCTGGAAATTGTATCCCAAATTGGCTCACAGAGAGTGCTGTAGTGCAGCTTTGTATAGGAGAAACCACGTACTCTGATGACATCTTGTTTCACAGCTGCTAGAATTTTGCAGACACTTCCTCTATTCCAGGGGTCCTCAACCTTGACAACTTTAAGACTTGTGGACTTCAACTCCCAGCTGGCTGAGGAATTCTGGGAGTTGAAGTCCATAAGTCTTAAAGTTGCCAAGGTTGAGGACCCCTGCAGTGCACAAACTTGGTAACTTGCAGTAAGAAAGTAAATCACACCAAATTTAGAGGCTTATTCAAGGATTAATACAAGCAAGCAAGATACAAAATTAAGCACATTCAAGTAATAGCTTCACACAAAATCTTTACCCAGTGATAGTTCCAGTTTGATGGCCAGTCTAACCAGGATATAAAACAATACAGAAATGAGAGAAGAGTGACAGAAATAACATTAACCTGGACAGTCCTCTGAACCTGAAGTTTCCTGGGTTGGCATATTTATATATCTTCCTTCAGTTTCAGTGATAGCAATACCAATAGCACTTAGACTCATATACTGCTTCATAGTGCTTTATAGGACTCTCTAAGCAGTTTACAGAGTCAGCCTATTGCCCCCAACAATCTGGGTCCTCATTTTACTGACCTCAAAAGGATGGAAGGCTGAGTCAACCTTGAGCTGTTCAAGATCGAATTGCTGGCAGTCAGCAGAGTTAGCCTGCAATACTGCATTCTAACCACTGCATTCAGAAAGTCCAATGTTGACCAAACTACATAATTTATAAATATTTGAACAAATGACATAAGGCAACTAAAAAAATTAGTATTATTGAATACCAATAATAACTATTGGTATTCAATGGTTACAATTAAAGATTTGCAGGCTAACACACTTAAAGTTATCGCAGAGACCATTTCCTAACACATCTTTATAATAGAAAACCATTGGCATATAATATACTCCTGCAGGCAATTCATTAGAGTAACTTCAAGAGTAGAAAAAAACAGAGAAAGATCAGAGAGTGAGAATGGCTTATGACAGAAGTGAACAGCTTTTTATTCTAATGGAGCTCATATAGAGTTCACATACAGATAAAAAATAAGACAGCTTAAATCTATGCAAAATTTTCTATCAAGCAGATGAAATAGGAGGTTTAAAGAGATAGCATGAAGACTTTTTGCTACAGTAAGGAAGGCCAAAAATTTTAACAATGTAGTATTATTACTTCTGCAAGGAAACAATTTAGGGAATAAAATCAAGAGGAGAGAGAGTCTTTCCTTGCACATTTGAAATGTATTGGTTTATACTGCTGGCTTGGGTGTGACAGAAGTTGATTTAGTTTCTCTTGATTAAAGAGGGAGATAGACAGAAATAGAAAGGAAAGTTATTCATTTGAGCAGGAATACTTCTTCTCTATGTGGTTGCATCAGAAGCTGGGCCCTTTTTCTGGCTCACATCCTATTTCACTGCTGCCTGTATAAGAGGGTGAGAGACAGGTACCTTGGCCTATACACTAAACGAATGACCCATTGGGATCCCCATATCAAAATAACTTACCTTATGTGCGGCCAGAATTTGAAAATTACATTTAACACAGCACAATACCTGAGCAAAATGGTTCGGTTGAGATCGGCATATGTGAGACTGATTGGGGTAGATTGTAGGGGTGATAGTGAAATATAATTTTATCATATTTTATCTATCTTCATCTTAAATTGCCATATTTGATTCTAATTTTATTTTAAAAATGTATTTTATCCCAATTTCATTTTAAATTGTATTTTATTTCTATTTTATCCTAAATTATATTTTAACTAATTCCATTCTAAATTGTTTTTACTGCATTTTTAGTATAATGTGTGTTTGGAACTCTGCACCTTGATGTGGCCCACGAGCTAATCAATAAAGATTATTATTATTGCTATTGTTTACTGTCTCTTTGTGACAGTGCTGGCAGATATCCCAATTGATTCCAGTTACAATGATGCAAGACACCATGCTCAAACTTTACATGCATTCCAGTTTAAACAATTAATCAAGTCAACCTTGTACTAGCAGTCTTTACATTTATACAACCTCAGGCAGCAATCACAATCTTTATATAAAGCAAAGTAGTGCTTACATGCAATACCAAATACATCCCCACTGTATCATCTACTTGCAAAGTAAAGCTCTACAGAACACACACAGTCTTCAGTCTTTACTCAGCAGGCATGGAATCCAAGAATTCTGATAAACAGTCTTCACTGAATTTGAGTCAGTATGCTGTAATCAAGGAATTCTAGTGATTGCTGTGTTTGAAGAGCACAGAACAAAAATATTCAAACCTCTTTGTGAGTGTTTCTCATGTTTTTTTGTCCTATGTAAGGGACTACCTGGCTCCCTCTTTTGTGTTTTCATCTCTCAACAATCAGATTTGCTGTTATATTTTTCACTGACTGTGCGAGAACTCACCTTCACACCACTTTCCCATATATTCTCTGACTTCTTCATTGCAAAATATTCTAGAAACAGCAGTAACTTCCTAGACAGGCCAGCAGGAATCTTCTTCTGTCCAGTCATGTTCTTAACTGCTCTTTTACTTCTAACTCTTTACCTACTCATCACTCATGCAGTCCAAACTAATACAAGCAGAGATATGCTTGACTCCCTGTCTTTAAAAATAAAAATAAAAGCAGTCCAATCGTAAGCCACAAAATCCAGCTTCTTGTGCTCAGAATAGACAACAAATTCTTGCCAAAACAGCTACTGTATATTCCTCAGAATAACATTCCCTAAACACAAGTCTTTAATTCCACACTCAAAGCAGTCATTTTAAGCTTAAACATCCTGAGGCTGAAATTTTTCATGTATCTCTATTAGTAGTGTTCTTCTGAGAATGAAGAAGCTAATTCTAAACCTTTATTCAACAGGAGTAATGGGAGTGGAGGCATTCATTCATTCATTCTACCTAAAATGTGTTTCTTCAATAATCACGCTCACATTTTTAACTTTTTCCCCAAACAGACACTATCCTCAGCTTTATGCCCCAGTTGTCATTGTTGAATCTTTAAGTTTGGAGCATGTTACCATTTGCTGGAAACCTTTTTACTACTTTCTTTCACTCAATTGCACCCAATTTCTCTGATCAGTAGTTTGACTTGAGCTCAGCAGACATAAATTTAGTAATTCAACAGACAGAAACAGAAACAAGTGTGCCTTGTATGATATGAAATAGGTATCATTAATCAGGATATATGTGTGTGGGGAGAAAGAATGATTGCTTGTTGATATAAATTTATTAATTTATCAGCTAAAAGAAGGAAAAAGCAGGAGTTATTAGTTTCTTGCCTATCCAGAGATTCAGAACTTTACCGTAGTAGAGTAGAAAGTTTAAAAAAAATACACTACAGATTAACACTTGAAGGCCTTGGAAAAAACATTCAAACACTGATCTGTATCTACAAAGATCAGAATTGTGCAAGCTACATTATTCTCTGTGACACTCTATGGATGCGAAAGTTGGACTTCGAAAGAAGCAGAATAGGAAAAGTATTGAGGCTTTTGAACGCTGGAATTGAAGAAGATTTTAGCGAATACCACAGACAGCTAAGAAAAGAAACAAATGGATCATCAAACAAATTGAAAGAAAGGTCAAAAGACCCCCCTCCCCTAAAAACCTAGTCTCTGTAGGGAATTATTAGTTGCAGACATTTTTCAACCAGTTGCCTAGTGCACAGGGAATAATGAAAAGAGCTTGGTTAGTAAAACCCTCAAGAAATGCTTGCTCCAATGAAACCTCAAATGTAGTTATGGGACAAGGCAACTGCGTGAAAAGGGAAACTGGAGGTTTCAAGTGCAGAAAGCATGTATTTGTGTATGTATGTGTATGTGTGTGTATGCATGTGTATGCATGTGTATGCATGTGTATGTATATATGTATATACAGGCCTTTTTTTGTCATAGAATGCACAGAACGGCGTTTCGGCACCTTTTTTTGAACCGAAGAACTGGTTTCTTCTAAGCTGCCAGTGCGAGTCCAGGTATGCCTCTGCCACCCGGATCTATGGCTGCAGAGCGATTTCGCGCATCCCCCACGGCCGATCTGGGCTCCAGAGGCCTTTTCCAAGCCTCCGGAGCCCGGATCCATGGCCACTGGGGGGCTGCAAAATTGCTCTGCAGCCATGGATCCAGGCTCCAGAGGCTTGGAAAAGGCCTCCGGAGCCGGATCGGGCTGCTGGGGAGCTGCAAAATCGCTCTGCAGCCATGGATCCGGGTTTCGGAGGCTTGGAAAAGGCTTCCGGAGCCCAGATCGGGCCACTGGAGGCCTGCAAAATCGCTCCCTGAAGCGGCTTCTCTCCCCCCCCGCTCTGTAAAGGGCCTTTGACTGGAGCCAGAGCGGTGCGTGAGTTCCGGCACTTTTTTTTTTTTTTTTTTTTTTATAAAAAAAGCACTGTATATATCTATATCTATCTATCTATCTATCTATCTATCTATCTATCTATCTATCTATCTATCTATCTATCTATCTATCTATCTATCTATCTATCTATCTATCTATCTATCTATCTATCTATCTATCTATCTATCTATCTCTATATCTATATCTATATCTATATATATCTGTGTGTGTGCGCGCGCATGTGCGTGTGATTTGTAGACATGTCAAAAGACAATGGCTTGGGAAAAGAGGAACTTGGGGGGCATTGTACTAATTATGGTGTAATATGCTAATTCTCATTGGAAATTAGGGGCAAATGTGCTAATTGCTTCTAGACAATGCAGCTAAGCTAAGTAAAATTAATAAACATTGATAAGGTCATAGGATGACCTGTAAGGATGTTGGCTTAAAGTGGGCTTATGGAAAAGTATGTATAAACACTGTAGTGTTGAAGGAATGGCCTTTGCTAGTGGGAGTGATCCCCCTGTGTCCTTTTTAATGTGCAGAATAAAGCAAATCTCCACCTTGGTGTGTTTCATTGGGCATTGCACACCAGGGAGAATCAGCTTTCTGGGGCAACAAAATCAACCCAGAGTTCTCATTCCAGGCAAAAAATGTCCAGGCTCAAATTATCCTATTTTGGGCACATTTCATGAAGACTTACCTCTCTAGAGAAGGGTCTTTTGCTGTGAAAGATAGAAAGAGAAGAAGAGGATCACCAGGTGCTGCTCAATTACAGTGGTGATGGGTGCACCATTGGAAGACCTGAGGGCGAGATTAAGATAGAATATTATGCAGAAGATCTATGTGGTTGCCCTGACTATATGACACTTAATTTGAAAATATTGTCTCTACACAAAATACAAAGCAGGAGTAAAGAAAGTATTTTGTGATCTTACAAACTGATACATTAAAAAAAAAATCTATTCTGCAAAAGAATGATAACGTGTAAAGTTTATAATAAAAGTTAATGAACTGGAGTGGCTGTGGTGTTTAATCAGAAGAAACAAATTGGAGTGCAGTCTTAGCTATGGAATTTCATCGAGTGACTTTGCCAGTCACTACCTCTTATCACTATCTGTTATCCCAACCTATCCCACAAGATTGTATGGGGAAAAAAAGAGGAATTGTTATATACAGAACAGGTAGTCCTTGAGTTACAACTGTTCATTAGTGACAGTTCAAAGTTACGACGGTGCTGAAAAATGCAACTTATGATCATTTTTCACACTTATGACCATTGCAACATCCTTGTGGTCACATGATCAAAATTCAGATGCTTGGCAACTGACTCATATTTATGACAATTGCAGTGTCCCGGGGTCATGTGATCACCTTTTTTGACCTCCTGACAAGCAAAGTTAATGGGGAAGTCGGATTCACTTAACAACCTTGTTACTAACAACTGCAGTGATTCACTTAACAACTGTGGCAAGAAAGGTCATACAATAGGGCAAAACTCAGCTAATAAATGCCTTACTTAACAACAGAAATGTTGGGCTCAATTGTGGCTGTAAGTCGAGGACTACCTGTATATTATCTTGAACAACTCAATAAAAGGAAGGTTATAAATCCAACACACTAACCCAATCTTGCACACTATTGAATTGTGGCAGGATAGTTTAGTGAGTTAAAGAACCATATGGAAAAAGTTGTACCCAGTTGTTCCTTCTAACATATACAGTATAAGTCTATTTTTGAATCTTCTACCAATGTATTCTTTTTAATGTAAATTATCTTGCTTTTGGTTTAGGGTTGTTTCCCTGAGGTAGGCTTTCTAAGCATAATTTTCTAAGCAAACTGTTTATATGACAAATATAATACCCAGCTTTGAATAGTGAACTTCTGCAAAGGGCATTAAAAGATTTTTGATCAAGGAAGGATTATTTATAATAGTGTTCATAATGCTGTAAAGTCTAATGGCAGAAGGCCACCTAAATTAACTTCCAGTGAAAATTATGGTGTTTGTTTATCTAACATAAAGTTGCTTCATATCCTTGTAGTTAGGTAATCCCTTCTGCAGATGGAAATAAAGGAAAGAGAGAAAAATGGTGCCATTTTATCATTTAAGAACTCATTTTCAATTTACTCAAATTAATCTAGCCAGTTCTGTCCCTTTTGATCAGTGTTGATTTGATTGATATTCTGTTTTTCTGTTCATGCTGTAAGAACCCCATCAGCCTACAATATAGTTCATCATGTTCATAAATTCAAATTAAATAATCCCTGACAAATATCTATTCAGGCTCTGCTCAATGACCTCAATTGAAATAGGGCCATCACCTTTCTTTGAACCTTATTGCTAGAAGTTTTTTAAAAAAACATTCAGCAGAAATCTTTCTTCATATAGCTTAAAACAGTTGTTCCATGTCCTGCATTCTGTGTTAATAGAGAAATATGTGAGTCCCCTTTGTGTGCGTGCGTGCATGTTTGTGTGATGCTCTGATAGAGGTAGAAGTCAGAGCAGGTCTGTGTTTGAAACGGCATGGGCTTATTTCCCAAAGGCACAGCAAAGAGATGTATTTTAGGATGAGCTTTCATTTGGCATACTTTAAGATTAAAGTGGGAATCCCAAAGCTGTTTTTTCAAGAGGCAACTGGACTTTCTTGTTTTTCTTTGAAGACATTTCGCTTCTCATCCAAGAAGTTTCTTCAGCTTCTTGGATGAGAAGCAAAACGTCTTCAAAGAAAAACAAGAAAGTCCAGTTGCCTCTTGAAAAAGCACCTTTGGGACAACCATGACTTGGATGACTGAGAACCTCCCTAGACATTAAAGTGAGAAGGTAAAAGCATTTTTTTCAAAACATTGGTTCCTTTTTTTTTACCTTTCTAAGATCACGAATGTTACCACTATACATTTTTCTTTTTCCCCGAAGTATGTGCATATAACGTGAAATAAAATGGAATGGTTCTGTTGATATTTCAGGATGAGCATTTAAAAATGGATGACAGTTTTTGCAAAAAAAGAAGAAAAACTGAAAAACAGCCAGATGGTGTTTTTATTGTATTGCATGTGAAAAAAAGAGAAAGAAAGCTAGACTGGGCAGTTGGAGCAGTCACACATAATCACGAATTGATAATGTGCAGGAATTCTATCACATCCCTTTAGTTAATTCATCTCTGTAGGAGTGAATTTACTCTGGTGATCCATTCAACAAGACACAAGTGGATCTCCAGCTAATTCAAACTCACCAGTAGTATTTTTTCTGTTTGGATTATGTATTGCCTGCATACAAAACTTCCAAATCTACAAAACAGTGTTGCCAGAATTCACTAGCTGATGTACATGATGCCATTATATCATTCTAATATCTGCATGAAATCCTTGCAAACATTATACTTATTTTACCAAATTGCTTCAGTTTGTATCACCTGCAAATAGGGAGATGGAAGCCATTTTGCTGACACTCAAAGTATGAAGTCTACATGAGAATTGACAGGCCAAAGAAAACAAATTATAGTCATACACACTAGAACATTAAAGAGGGAGTGAGGAATGATAGCAGACAAAAGTTGCCAAATACAGAATTCTATCCTCATAGCTGATAAGAAGAGGCCTATCAAAAGCTAACAGAAATATCGACTTCCGGTTTGCCATCACGGCCGCCGTAGACGCTGGAAGGTGAGCTCCGTCTTCCGCATCCGATTTCGCTCTGCTGGGGGACCCTGGAAAGGGTTGAAAGTCGCCCTGTAGGGGTGATGAGCAAGGAGGGGACCCCCGCTTGATCGCAGGAGGGCGGCAGCCCTTCCGCTCGATCCGGGGCAGCCCTCCAAACTCGCGGAGGAAAGACCAGCCATAGTAATATGGCCCGTCACTAGGCTGCAGGCAGCCAAAGTCAAACTCATCACCAAGCACTTCGAAAGCAACACGGATGAAACTGGGTGAGATCTGATCTTCTCTTTACCCTAAGTACTTTCTTTTCCTGTAAAAGCTGCCTGAAGTGTCTTTCCCCCTGTGAGGAGAGAGAGAAGGGAATTTCTATCCCATCCTCTAAGAATAGTGGCGTGTGACTACCCAGGGGAATTAAAGCATTAAAAGAACAACTTTAATCTAATTGGATTTATATGTTCCTGAAAGACACGTATAAGCTAAAAATTTATTGATAAATGTAATAATGATGTTTTTACTGAGTTGATATAATAAGAACTGTACTAGCTTGAATACGAGACAGTAAATGTTAAGGGAAAAAGAGAAGAAATATCTGATGTTGTAACTTGAGATTTGTACTAAAGATTTTGTTATCGAACTATTGATTAACCCAGTCACCATGTTGCTTTTTAAATACTTGAATGTAAAATTGGAAAATTAATAAAATATTATTTAAAAAAAAAGCTAACAGACATATCAACTGCAGCCAGTATTGCTTTACTTAGTGTAGTGGCCACAATTGTTGATTGTCATCAAAGAGACTAGGTTTTATCTATGAGCGCACTATTACAGCAATAACAAATCAGCAAAGCTCTTACATTGCCATCAGATAGGCATGACTCCTACTGTTGAGTGGACAGAAAAGATCCTGCAAATTCAGATATATCATTTGAGGGATTTGTACATCAGTCCTCAGCAACAAGAATTGCAGTTATTGTGAAAGAGATCTGAATGTGCAGAACATTCAGTGTAACAGGACAACTAAAGCCATGCTCTATGTCTCCTAAATTGGATCATGAAGTGGTTTCCATCTTGCTTTCTCTCTCTCTTTTCTTTCTCCATCCTCTTTGTTGTGTATTTTCAGTCTTTACTGCTTTTTTCCTTTTCTCCTTTATTTTTTGCTTCCCTCCCTCCTGGATACGTGCTCAATCTTATGGGAACTTGATCTTCAGATAATGAGTGATTCATTCTTTTCAGATCTATGTTTTTCTCTCTCTTCATTTTTCAGTCATCTCATTTTATTATTTTGACCTCCCTACTCCTTGCTCATTATTCCACACTGTTTCTGATCTCTCCCCCCGCCCATAAAGGGTTGTTTTGTTGTCTCTGTGTGTCTCTCTATGTTTGACAGACACATACACAGATTCTGCAATCTTTGAATTCCCTGGAGTCTATCTGTACCTTTACCCTATATGTGCTTGATACATTTAGATTCCAGTTCCAAGATTCCAGGAAAATCTGAATTGTGTGCGTGTGTGTGTGTGTGTACACACACACACAAATTCAGATTTTATACACACACACACACACACACACACACAAAGTAGCACGAAAGGAAGTATCATAGATAAAACAGGTTCTACTTGAAATGCTTGGAAAATTAGAAAAAAGACTTATAATGGCTCTGAGTTGTTACAAAAGTAGGAACCAAGTGTGCCTCTCTGGGCACAAGATTTTATGAGATGTCCTTTCCCTTGCTAGTTCTCTGGCATATCTGTGATGTCAGGTTTTTTTTTTTTGAAAAGGCCTTTGTTGTAAATCTTCAGATATAGATAGTTGGAGATAAACAGGTTAGTAGTTAGAAAGTAAAGAGTAAAGAGAATGTTCAGTTTCGTTTTTCAAGCTTATCCAGTGAGATGTACAGGAAGGTTCAGGACAGCGTGAAGGGAGACGGGTCCACTTTAATCTTCTGAAGGAGACTGTAACCAGTCACTCACTATTTTAAGGAAAAGCGGCGTTACTGGCAGATCATTCCAAAGAATTAAGAGAATATCAGCCCAGATTCTTATCACCAGGATGGAAGAATACTACTTCCTGCTGGAAGAAGTAAAGCAAGCAAGCAAACAAACAAACAAACAAACAAACAAACAAACAAACAAACAAACCCACTAATTTAATAGCAGGATGGTATGTCAATTACAAAGGCTAATTTTGTATAAGATTTGGCAACATAAAACTTGAGGAATTTTATTCTAGTCTTTTTCTTAATTAAGAGATCTTTGCCTCTATCACTTTGTGTCAGAATGCTAGATTTCCAACACACTTTGGTGCATTTAGTATTTCCCAGATTTATTAAAGGAAGTCAGTGACTGTCTAGCTGCAGACCAACTGGATTTTGTGATCCAATATTAGAATCTATTTTAGATTCTTGTGCTGAAACTTGCAGCCACAGATCCTTCTGGGGAATTCATTTGCTGTCCACGATTTGCATAGTTTAAAGGGAAAAAAATATAGTGTGTCTGTTCTTTCATTCAATAATGCTGATGCCGTTAGATTCCATCTGCTTGCCTTCATAGTGAGAAATGTCAGGGTAAAATGTTGGCCTAAGTTTGTATTTGGCTAGGGGATTCGCTCGAGGGTTCCTGACAATTGTGTGAAACATAATAGAATACACTTTAAATCAGGGGTGTCCAACCTTGGCAACTTTAAGACTTGTGGACTTCAATTCGCAGATTTCTCCCAGCCAGCTCCATACAACGGATAGGCAGCTGTGGCTTTAACTATTTTGGGGGGCCCGCACATATTCCCAAAATGTCCTAGACTGAATCCTTTAGAAAGAGAGAGGGCTGGAGAGTGCATAAGGCCCCAAATAGATTCCTAAGTCTCTATTTTCCTTAAAGTCTTTCCCACAATCAAACAGACTCTGGTGAAACCTCCTACAGGCTTTTGAGAAAAGTAAAACGTGAAAATGTTGCTTATTCCTAATTTGTATGAAAACTTCAACTCAGCCTTCTACGTCTTGCTGATGTTGACTCTGCACTCTATTGTTTGTTCCATAGTTCCCTAATGGACAAAAAAACCAGTTGATAATCTAGATGAATTTTCTGTGAGCTGATCTAAGCTCCTTGAATCTTCTTGACTTCCTTGGTGATTCAGTTCAGAGCTATGAACAGTTTGTAAAGTCTAAGAGACTGGCTAGATAGTCCTGCAAAATGGCTCATTTGATGGTATATCCAAACAAAATGGTGGAAAATCAAAGCATCTTAGTTTTTTCCCTTCCCATGTATGCATGTGTATTAAAGTTTTCAATCTAACCCTAACCTTTTCTCCATCTGTGTGTAATTGTCTGTGTAAAGTTAAATAATACTGGTAAATTCAGATTTGACCCTGAACAAGCAACATTAGGAACCACTTTCCTAATAACATTATCCATTCTTCAGAATAAAGTTTAATAAAACCCCTTTTAAAAAGCAGCTATAGCTCACTTTAGATGGTATAATGTGGTTGAGGCCACCATAAATAAACAATTTTGTGCCTGAAATAGGAGTTGTTTCGTTGCCTTCGTGGTGATTTTGAGATACAAAAAGGGTTCTAATGGAACGCTTGCTAATTGTGTTGCTAAAACCAGATCTACAACAATTGTTTCAGCGTATTGTGCCTTTTAAAATATGGGAGACAGAGAGCACTGCAGCGAGATCGGCGCTCCTGACTAAACCGACCACTGAGACAGGATGTTACAAATGATGTGCAAAACAACTCACAATGACGGGGTCAGAACTGCTGGATCCCAAAGAGGAATGGCTGTTCCCAAAGAGACAGCAATGTCCTGTACCAGGAAACTGCCTTTCAGGATGGATCTGAAAGGTCCATTTTGTGTACCGAAGCTTGCAGACAGTAATGGGAGAGTTTGTCTATCTTGCTAAAAGCATTCCATTAGAGAGGCTGCAGACGTCTCTTGGAAGATGGGAATCAATAAAAAAGCCATACAGAGCATGAACACCGAAGTGACATAGCAAAAAGGAAAAGTGGATAGTTTAGGAGAAATCAGAGGAAGTGATTCAACACACACACACACACACACACACACACAACACCAGTACAGGTAGTCCTCAACCTATGTCCACAATTAGGACCAGAATTTTCATTGCTAAACAAGGTTGTGATTGTGAGCTGCATCCCGTTTTACAACTTTTTTTTTTTGCTATGGTTGTTCGTTAAGTGACTCGGCACAGGTAAATGAATCACTCAGCCGCTAAATAAATCCGACTTCCCGCATTGGCTTGGCTTGTTGGAAGATGGCTTGGAAGGCTACTAATGGTGGTCACATGACTCTGGGATGCTGCAACTGTTGCAAATATATGGCAGCTCCCAGGCACCTGAATTTTAATCACATGACCTTGGGGTGTTGCAATGGTTGTAAGCGCAGGAACTGGTTGTACGTCATTTTTTTCAGTGCCCTTGTAATTTTGACTGGTCACTAAATGAATGGCTGTAAGTCAAGGACTACAGGTATTTATTTTGCCTTTTCCCAAGGAATTCTTCTTGGCAAATTCTTTAGCATGCTGAAGTCAGAATATATTGATTCCTTAGTGTGCCACAGTATATTAGCCACAATGGATTGGTTATGCAAAACCTGAACCTTCAGGTTAGGTCTAGTAGAGAGGTCCCCAACCTTTTGGGCACCAGGGACCGGTTCTGTGGAGAGAGGTTTTTCTGTGGACCGGAGGGTGTGTGGTTTTGTGTGCTGCCTGCATCCCATGGATGGGGCGTTGCTTGTTTGTGCAGACCGGTTGCTGGCATGCCGCGGCCCGGTACTGGTCTATGGACCGGGGGTTGAGATTCTGGAGGAAAGAGATGATCAGATAAACAAACGTACTAGAACTGCAGAATCATTGTTATTATCTAGAAAGTGCAATCTCAACTTCGAAATCTGATTCACTGAAAAATGAATAAAATGAGGTACATCATTGCAAGAAGAGAGTGGCCCATTTTTTGAGAAGCTATTTTGACTTGATATTGAAGGAACATTTGCGGGGTCAAGCTGAAAATCCCCTAGTCCAAATACACTCATGTCCCAAAAGTGCTTCTTTCAAAAGGCAATTGGACTTTCTTAGGTTTGCTTCTCATCCAAGAAGCTTCTTCAGTGCTCACATGACCACGGCGATGCTGCAAGGGTCATAAGTGTGAAAAATGGTCATTCAGTGCCATTGTAATTTCAAACGATCACTAAACAAATGGTTGTAAATCAAGGACAATCTGTAAACCAATTCATGCCATTACATCAGTGTAATGCATCCCGGTCTCCAGTGCGGATGTATCCCTAGTAAAATTCTACAAGTATTGTCAGAAGCAGATGTGAAATGTAAAAAAACAAACAAACAAACAACCGTATTGGAACAGATGAAAGCATGTTTCTTCCTATATAGCCTCTTTTAGCAGAACAAAGAATACTTCCTATTTTTATTTTAGCAGAACAAGAATACTTCCTATTTTTTGGGGAGATGATATTGAGTGGCATACTGACATGGACATAGAGGATGTTAATCATCCTATGAGGTGGTTTCCTTACATCTATCTCAATCTGCTTTTTTGAAGCTTTTAAAGTAGCCATGCAAAGGATTTGCGTAATTGCTTCAAGATATTCATGCCCAGGAGACCTAAAAGGGCTCTATTGCAGCTCCACAGTCTATGGAGATTCTCAGTCATCCAGGTTGCTTTTTCCAAAGGTGCTTTTTCCAAAGTCAACTGGATTTTTCGTTAAAGACATTTTGCTTCTCAATCAGTTCTTCAGTTCTGAAGAAGCTTCTTAGATGAGAAGCGAAACATCTTCAAAGAAAAACAAAGGCGGTCCAGTCGCCTTTTAAAAAAGCACCTTTGGGCTCCACAGCGCCCTTTGAGTAACTGATGCTGTTTCACTACTTTAAGGAGTGGCTTCATGTGGCAATTTGCTCATAAGCAAAGCACTTCATTTAATGTTTTGCATCAGCCAGCATTGCAGAAGCCATTGATTGGTGTCTCCTAGGTGTCATGGTTCCGACAGATGAAACTCTTCAAAGAACTTCGAGGCATTGTTTACCTTAAAGAATCTTTATTCAAGTTGCATGGCATCGGCATGTACATGGTCGAAGCCGAAATCTGAATTCCCCTCCCCTGAGCACATAGTATCAAAGCACAATTCCCTCCTCCAATTAACCGTCATAAATCACATTCTCCAATTAGTTTGAATTGCAGGTTTTCCCTCCTGTTCTCTAACGCCAATTCTTATCATCTCTTATTTCAAGCTCTGAATTCACACACTAGTACAATACTGTTTTGTCTAACTAACTCCCACCACATTCCGCCTCTTCCCACAGCATCATCTAATTCTAAAAGTAAATCATAAGAAAGAAAAAGGCTGCATCTTCATATGTTGTCAAAGCAAGAACATCCAATGTTAGCAGCGTTGACATCCGGCCCCCCTTACAAAAAGCACAGATCCTGTAGCGTAAACAAAAGCATATGTTAGGGACTGTCTCTTGGTTTGTTAGGGTGTTTCTTATAGAACCTATTAATGAGTCTGTCAGCTTTCACATCGCTAGATTTCACCCAAGTGGCTTCAGATAGCGAGTATCCCTTCCATTGTACTAGGTACTGCAATTTCCCTTTAAAAATTCTAGAATCAAGAATACGCTTTACTTTATAGTGAGTTTGACCCACCACTACGAGGGGTCCGGGTTCCTTCTCAGGGGGAGGTCTCAAAGTGGATTCTCGCAAAGGTTTCAACAAGTTGCAATGGAAGACAGGGTGAATTCTCCCTAAAAGCCTAGGGAGTTTTAATTCTACTGTGACCGGGTTGATGATCCTTATGATGGGGAAAGGCCCCAAGAATTTCGGTCCTAATTTCTTACTGGGTAATTTAAGGCGTAAATATTTAGTCGACAGATAAACCTTTTCCCCAACTTGGAATGTTCTTTGAGGGGCTCTCTTTTTATCTGCCTGCTTTTTATAAGTCTCGGAAGTCTTTTTTAAAGCAGCTTTCGTGGCTTTCCAAACCTCTTCCCACCCCCTCACCCATTGATCAAGTGTCTGAGAAGCGGAGGACGCTTGAGGGTATTCAGGTATTGGGCTGAACTCTTTTCCTGTAGCTACTCTGAAAGGCATGAAGCCAGTGCTGCTGTGAACAGAGTTATTGTAAGCCACCTCTGCAAAAGGGAGGAGGTCGGTCCAGTTGGTTTGTTGGTAGGAAATATAACATCTGAGATATTGCTCCACCATCTTGTTAGCGGCTTCCGTGGCCCCATTAGTAGACAGGTGAAAAGCAGATGATAGACCTTGAGATGATCCAATTAATTTAAGAAAGCTCCTCCAAAACGTAGCTGTGAACTGCACCCCCCTGTCCGAAATTATTCGTTTAGGGGCTCCATGCAGCCGGTAAATATGTTTCAAGAACAATTTAGTCAGTCGTTGGGCAGACGGGAGTCCTTTGCAGGCGATGAAGTGAGCCTGCTTTGAAAACAGGTCTATCACAGTCCGGATGACTGTATTTCCTCTACTTTCAGGGAGGTCTACTATAAAGTCCATAGCAATTTCTTCCCATGGTTGAGAAGGGTCTACCACCAGCTGCAGTATCCCAGGGGGCTTCCCTGGAATTCTTTTCATGGTGGCACATACAGTACAACTCCTGACATAGTTTTCCACATCTCATTTTAGCCCCGGCCACCAAAATTGCCGGCGGATGAGATGTAGAGTTTTTAAATATCCAAAGTGTCCAACCTGTTTTACGTCATAGCTGTGTTTGAGAGCATTAAGATGGAGGGCTTCTAGCAAGTACAGTTTCCCCCCTTTGTAAGCCAAACTATCCCTGCATGTTAGGGAGGTTTGATTGTTTTTGAACCATTGATCGGTGAGGAGCTCTTGTTTTATTTTATTTTCCCACCACATTCGCCTCCTCCCACAGCATCATCTAATTCTAAAAGTAAAGCATAAGAAAGAAAAAGGCTGCATCTTCATATGTTGTCAAAGCAAGAACATCCAATGTTAGCAGCGTTGACACTAGGTGTATAAGTTGGTGAACACCATTTGCATCTAATAAGAATAAATTCCACAATTTCATTAGTCTTAAACATCCCACTATTTAACTTCATTGGTTGAGCATATATTTTAGTATTAGCAAAGAAAAAAATATTTCATTATCTACTTTATTTGTACTACACATATATTTTACATTTCTATCTTCCTTGTCCTCCCTGCGCACCCCCACCAAAGAACCTCAACATAACTTTTCCTCATAGTGTAATTGCGTCTATTCATTGATCACTTTGCCTCTTTCTGCATTCTTTTTCTAGCTCTAAAGTATATTTTTTGAGATGTAGTGATAAAAGTGAGGGTGTAGAAACAGATACCTGTGTTTTTATGTTGATGAATGCAGAAGCTCTCCGACTTTAACACCAGCACAAATTGAATTCCATATGAAAGGTAGAAAACACTATTTAAAAAACAGAGGGCCTCTGTATATTACATTGTTATGCAATGTAATTCATATCTAACCTTATATCATAGAATTATATTATCATAATAGCTGACAGAGGGAACTGAGATGAAACATATGAGAAAACTGTGAAATTCTGAATGAACACTAGGTGGTACTATCAGTCTGCATGGAATAAATCCACCAGTTTGTATTTTAGTTTCACTTGGATCAATTTCACGTTTCTCCTAATTGCTCAGGTAATAAACTATATGCATTATTTGCATGATACTTTATGAAAGATATCAGATTAAATAATTCATTTTTTATGACATTAATTGACCTCAAATTACAGAATCCTTTTAATGAAACTTGGCATTGATAAACAACTTATTTTAATCAAAATTAAATATCTATAGAGCCAATGTCTTTACTTTTTATTAGGGTAATCCAAATGTTATAATTGTTGCAAATATTATAATTCTCCAAACTCTTCTTCAATCCAGTGTCATCAAAAGCCAGAAAAATGGAGAATAGGAAAAACAATTGGGGAATTGTTTGAGAAATTCCTTGTACTAACTCTGTCCTTAAATGGAGTGAGACACAATTTCAGGGAACTGGATTTGAGCATTTTTCTACTATAGGATAGTGCAGAGTAAGTTGAACTGCAGAAAAGCAGCCAGCTTTCATACTTTTTACAAAGTAGGAAAGATATAGGTATTCCTCAACTTACAATAGTTTGTTTAGTGACCATTCAAAGTTACAACGGCACTGAAAAAGTGACTTATGACCATTTTTCACATTTATGAGTGGTGCACCATCCCCATGGTCAGGTGATCAAAATTCAGATGCTTGGCAACCGACTCATATTTATGACGATTGCAGTGTCCCAGGGTCATGTGATCACCTTTTGTGATCTTCTGACAAGCAAAGTCAATGGGGAGGGGGAGAAGCCAGAGTCACTTAACAATCATGATACTAACTTAACAACTGCAGTGATTCACTTAACAATTGTGGCAAGAAAGATGGTGAAATAGGGCAAAATTCACTTAGTAAATGTCTCACTTAGCAACAGAAATTTTGGACTCCATTGTGGTTGTAAGTCGAGGACAACCTGTATCAAGATCCCCTGGAGCAGGGGTCCCCAACCCTCGGTCCATGGACCAATACCGGGTTGCGGCATGCCAGCAACAGGGCTGCACAAACAAGCAAAGCCCCATCTGCGAGATGCAGGCAGCACACAAAACCATACCCCCTCCGGTCCACGGAAAAACCTCTCTCCACGGAACCAGTCTCTGGTGCCCAAAAGGTTGGGGACCTCTGCCCTGGAGGATGGAAAACTGAGCCAAAGTCAATCAGGCAGACTATTTATAAATCTGGAGATAATTTAAGGAGTACATTAAGTATCCATCAATTCAGATCAAAACGGGTAAAACTACTGAGAGGCAAAATTACCGCATTTGGACAATTGGCACCATACATGGAGGTGGAATTGACTGAAGATGTAAGATAAGAAGGTTGAAGGGTGAGAAGGTATTGATGATTTAATAGAAGAAGCTGGAGGAGAAAAGAAGGAAGAGGAAACAAGAGAATGTGATGCTAGAGGAGAAAAAACAAACAAAAAACAAACAAACAGAGAAGCAGCAGATTACCTGGTAGGGAGGGGGTATGAAGAGAAATCTAGATGTCTGACAAAGAATAATGGAGCACAGTATGAAAGGATGTCACATTCAGAGTAATTGGAATTAATACTTGGAATGTGAGGAAAGCCTTATTTGTCTTCAGCGTCAATACTGCTGAGATGGGAATGGTATTCCTAAAGATCTGGCCTTTACTCTGCAGCAATTGGAATGTGGTCTATAGGTAGAGAATCGCCACTTCTTCATCATGCCCAATTCTCTCTCTGTTTTGGTAGGTCTCGTCTCTCCACAGGGAAGAAACTAGTTAAGAAGGATGTGTTCCAGAAACTCAATGAGATGTGAGGTACATTCAGTGAGACAACATGCAAACGATGGTATTAATATAAATGATTGAATGAAAACGAATGAATGTGTGAACAAATGATAGTCTTTTTTTTTTTTTATGCAGAGAAAGACCGAAGGCCCATTTTAGTACATCTGATTACAGAAGGTTTTGAAACTTTTGAAATGTCATTTATTAGGCCAAATGGCATACATTTTCCAGGAGCATTTTCCAACATTTTCTCAATGACCTTATTCTAGTATTACCCCCCCCCCCAGCAGTGACAGTACATTGAGACTTGTTTGAACAGTGCTTTGACATGTGAAAACCCTTCCCCAGAGCTTTTCTTGTTATTCTGCCTCCAACAGAGATGCTCAGAGATTTCATTTGGCTTCATTTCCAAGGGAGCTGACCTGATTCACACTTTGGAAAATAGTATGCAGATCAAAATGTAGCTATCCTTCACTGTCAGAATTCCCTTAATTTTGCAATGGAGTTCTTTGCTTAAAAAGAATTTACTAAACAAGGAATATTTTAGGATAAAATGCATATTTTTTTAAAAGAAGTATCCAAAATTCTGGATTTTTGTGCAGTTTTTGTTAAACCTGATATGCAGTGAACATGATGTAATTGGCCCATAACCTGGGTCTAGTTGATGTTACATTGATGTTACAAGAAAATAACCAAACTCAGAGAGCACCAAGGACCCCATAGTTCAACCCTGAGCTACAAATATTCTCTTCTATCAGTCTCATAACTTGTCTCCAGTGTCCCAACGGTGTCCCCACAGAGGACAATCTAAATTCCATTTGAATGCATCCAATGAAAGAAAGCACACCACTTCTCTGGATAACTGTTTTCCTGTCAAACTCCTCCAAAGGAAATCTTAGAATCTCTGTTTACCTTAGTTGGGAAACTAATTATGTAGCTCTTAGAATGATTTTATATAGTGCCTTAAAGGTATATTTTCAAAACTCACTTATTTGATTGTGGGAATATATGGGGCACATTTGCTTTTTGAGAATTTAAAAATCTGTAGTTGGTTTTAATCATGAAAGGGTATCAAAGATAGTCAGTGATCAAATGCCTGTTTCACTTTTTTCTTTGAACATATTCTCAAGTAGCATCAAGCACCTGCACATTAGGGTTTTCCCTTCCTTTCAGACTATCATTCCAACTCAGTGGTGGATTCAAATACCTGAACAACCAGTCTCTTATTTGATACAGGCCTGGGCCTCCGATGCCTAGAATGGACTTCCAGAAGTGGCATCATGCACTTCCGGTGGGTCGTTCTAGGCCTGGGAGGCCTCCTCCAGACCTCCAATGCCTAGAACAGACTTCCAGAAGTGGCATCCACACACTTCCATTCTAGGCCTGGGAGGTCTCCTCCAAGCCTCTGATGCCTCCTCCAGGTCTCCAAGGCCTAGAACAGACTTCCGGAAATGGTATCATGCACTTCTGGTGGGCCATTCTAGGCCTGGGAGGCCTCCTCCAGGCCTCCCAGGCCTAGACTGGACTTCCAGAAGCCAGCCAGTTCTCTGAATTCAGGTAAATTTAGCTACCGGTTCTCCCAAACCGGTGCAAACCGGCTGAATCCCACCATTGGGTCCATTGCTGCATGACAATATACATCAGTTTCCCCATTTAGAGCTCAAATACCTTCACCACTTTGATTCTATGCCAATAGATTTTTCTATTCCGATTGACCTAGACATATAATTTACTATCCAGGCAACAACTATTGACAAGAGATGCTGTTCTACATTGTAAAACGTTTGAAAGTCTTATCTTCTTTTATTTTTTCCCTAAATTGCTGTATATATAAATTCTGTTTAGATAAAACCTAATTTACTAGACTTTCTATGGTCTTCCAGGCACCTCAATATAAACTGTAGCCCTATCTCCATGCTTAAATTTTGGGGTATGGTATCACACAGTTTTGAAGTGAAACATACCATCAAAACACAATTCTTGAAGCCAGTTAGTTGTAAGAGTTTATTCCCAGACCGGTACAGCTTCAAGTCACCATTATGTAAATAAACAACTGTAAATATTTATATTATCAGTGAAAAGTGCCACCTCTTCACCAGTTCATTGGAAGGCTGTTAGGAATAGAATCAGAAAACATCCATTCTAATATATTACATGAAACTATATTGGTTTGTACCAAAGGTGAACTCGTCGTTCCATAGGACACAAGAGGTGGTCCTACCTAATTTTTGTCCCCAGCCTGCTCACAACTTAGAACGCCAGTGGCACACCTTGGACGTTCGTAGGGCGTTACGCCGCTATATTAAGAGGACTTCTGCCTTTCGCAGATCGGAAGCGCTTTTTGTCTCATTCCAGCCTTCTTCGATGGGGAAGAAAGTCTCCTCATCCACTGTTGGCAGATGGATCAGATCCTGCATCGCAAGAGCCTACCAGGCACAGTCCCTGCCACTGCCAGGCCGTATCACCGCTCACTCTACCCGCAGTGCCGCTACATCGGCAGCGTGGGCTACGCAGGCGCCCATTGAGGATATTTGCAGGGCGGCGACCTGGTCCTCGCCTTCCCCGTTTGTGAGGCATTACAGGCTGGACAAATTCGCCTCTGCGGAGGCGTCGTTTGGCTGGAGGGTACTCCAGCAAGTGGCATCATCAAGTGGGACACAGGCCCTGACTGATTCCCTCCCATAGGGACAGCTTAGCTTTCGTATGTCCCATTGGTGGATTCTCCATCGTCCTGCTGGAGAAGGGGCGTTGTCTTACCTGAACGCCTTTTCTCAGCATGACGATGGAGAATCCACGCCCATCCCCTTAGGACCATCAGGTCCTGTGTTAGGGGCACAGAGAGCCAACACATCGGTCCATTGTCAGCAGCTTCGCCTTCGTCGTGTCTGGGATATCAGCCCAGCAGGAGGCGTGTTAACTCTGGCAAACTTAGTCTCTTATTGGGCAGGAAGATAGTCCTAACCCTACCTAATCGTGGGGAATGGAAGGATTTATATTTATGAATATTTATATATTCATATAAATCCCTCCATCCCACACCATTCAGTCAGAACTGAAGAAGCTTCTTGGATGAGAAGTGAAACATTTTCAAGGAAAAAATAAACCAAGAAAGTTTTGGAAAAGTGCCTTTGCATCTAGCCTGCTTTCTGGAGGGACACTTTTCCAGGCTCTGTTTTGTCCCAGTTCTTTTGTTGTTCTGGTTGAATCTTCTGAGTATCTAATTTGGGTGATTAGAATTGCTTTGAGGAAGCCTTGATCACTATTGATAGAAATGTTTGCTGGAACAGGAGTCTTATAACACTTTGAATTATTCCTGAATTTTTTTTACTATGTTTTGTTTACATGATCTAGCATTATCTCTCCCATTCTTTGCATAGTATTTATCAACATTTATGATACAGTGATAAAATAAACAGAAGCTGTGATGCTGTGGCAGATGTGATATTATTAGGGATGATGTGACGAGTATAATCATGCAATATGATGATATCATATTGATATCAGTATCAGGAAAAGGATTCTAGCATTACATTCTTTAAAAAAATATTCCAAGATTTTATTTAAACTTTCATTCCATTTTTTGCTATTCTTGCTTATATGACAGATGGTTGTCAATCGTTGCTTGGTTTAGAAGCCCTAAATCCTTCATTGAGCCCATCAATCAAAGAGACCAAAGCATACACCAACATTTTGTATGTATTAACTGAGGTACTGAAGCATGTAAAGGTAATATTGAAGCAATACCAATTATGCTTAAATGTAGATGACTATAATTGGATCATTATATGCTTTTAAATGCATTTATATAGGCACCATTGCAACAAACATCCAGCACATGCATTGGAATGGCACCATAGAAGTATAGCAAATGGATTTAATTAAAATTGTTGAATCAGTAATAGTAATAGGATCAACTCTAATTTAAAATCACCCAGTCCAGAAAACTTTCACTCATAAAAAACTCTTGCTTAAATATACAATTTGGAGGAAGAAATAATAAAAAAACCACTGCTGGTAAAGTCCAAGGCAGAAACAATATTTCTTTCAATTTTAAGATGGTAGTTTAGAAAGCACTTTACCAACTAAATTAAAGCATGCTGGTCCTTATATTCGAAAACCTGAAGCTGAATTTTGAATGCTGTACTGGATGTCACTGCATTCTTATATAATACATGTATTTGATTTCCCCCCTGGAAACTCTTTTTTCCAGTGCTCTAGGTCTTCTCAGCTTCAGCAAGTCTAGCAATCTTTTGATTCATTTAAGGTTTGTTATTTGCTTTTAGTACCAAGTTAGTCAGTGTGGGAGATAAGATTTGGAGGAGATGGGTCTTTATGTAATAACCTTTTTTTTCAAGAGTCCCTGTTTAACACATTAATTGTGGGGCCCTTGGTGCTCTGAGAGTTTAATTGTTTTCTTGCAGACTTTTGATTACCAAACTAAGTAACATTATCAATACTAGAAGGGAGTGAAGTTTACTAGTGTCTTGCTCTTTCAGTATTGGTGGGAGTGTTCTTGATAGTTCTTTGATTGAGCTGCTGTTTACCATTAGCTTTTTTGTCTGAATGATAATTCCTTGATTGGGGTATTGTTAACTGTTGAAAAAGTAGACTACCCAAACATTATGGTCCACATTTTGTTTGAATCCTTGTATCCTTTTTCTTATATTTTTTGTGCCATTAGGAATTTTACAATCAGGCATCCTCTCCCTATACCTTTCTAGTGAGCCTATTTTTTAATGAAAGGCAAAAGTTGAGCTATTTATTAGTATCAGAATTAAAAAGAACCTGCCACAGAGGTAGGCATTAACTTTTGCTTCTTTGACTTGTTTTTATTTAAAGATTGACAAATCTCTCCATAGCTGGCTGCACTCAGGGTTTGTGATTAACCTACCTCCTTTGACATTCAGAAATGTGAATGAACATAGTTGGGAGAGCAATCCCTTTATGCATAGATTGCTAGCATCTGATTAGGCTTCTCTTTAAAGCAGAGTTAATGTTATGAAAGAAACATGCCTAATTTTTCAGACATACCTTTTCAGCTTGGGATGTTCTCTAATTGTCTGATCTTAATCAAACCACAATTCTGAAGTCTACTCACACATTCCACTTTTGATGCTGTTTCATATTTTTAATGAACTATTCATGATTTTGTACTGCAGCTTCTTTGAACTCTGATATTACGAAACATGATGACTGAATGAGTTGTGCTACATCCAACATTCTGGGGCAGACTTCTACTTCCCTCCCAACCTCTCCCCCCTCATTATTTTGAGCAGCCCCCAATCTTAGAGAATACATCAACAGAGCAAATGTAGAGGTTCACAAGTAATTGCCATTCCCCAGGTAAATTCCTTTTCAGCTGGCAGATTGTCACAGTTTGATTCAACTCATTGTCCTTTACCCAGAAATATTTGTCTTAATCTGAAAATTCATTTCACTCACTGGATTATTTTTAAAATAAATACAAAGGTTATGTTAATTTAATACCTTGTGGAACTATTTGTCTGAAATGGTATAGGGTTTCCTGCTTGAACAGGGATTGGACTAAAAGACCTCCAAGGTCCCTTTGTTATTCTGTTAATTTAGGATCCTAAAGTTGAAATTACAGTGGATGTTGTGTCAAAGTGGATCTGAGCAGTTTCTTAAGAACTTGGTCCCATTGAGTGAAAAAATAAAATCGCTTTGCCATATCCTGTATATAAAGCTTCAGATGGGAAAATGATGGCGTTACAAAAACATTTTTGATAAGAAAAAAGGAAGGAAGGAAGGAAGGAAGGAAGGAAGGAAGGAAAGAAAGAAAGAAAGAAAGGAAAGAAAGAAAGAGAAAGAAGAAAGAAAGAAAAAGAAAGAAAGAAAGAAAAAGAAAGAAAGAAAAGGATTTTCTTATGTAGCAGTAACATTAGAAAATTATGTGGTGTCTGATTCCAACTAGTAGCAATATTTAATGGAAGCTTATGGAGATATTAATGCCTTGATGAATGGCAAGTGTTTTATCAGGAGATTTTGAATTCAAGGGCTTGGGAATCCTATTACATTCTGTGACAATGCTTTTACAATGTGAGTTTTTGGCAACGTAGCATTTCAGAACAGCCTATCTGAAAACTGAGGCAATGGTTCTGTTATAATTCAGAATTATTAAAGTGGAGAAACCATTATTATGCAAATCTATGACTGTCAACTGATAAAACTATCTAGGTTGATTATGCAGTAGTTTTAAAAAAATAAATTAAGATTTTTGCTAAAATAGCGTTGGCATAAATTTTCATAAGGGATGTTTGTGTTGGTATAGTGGCTGTTTTAGATAGAGGTGTGCTTTGATATCAAACTGAACTATGGATTTTCTTTAGAAAAGATTAATGCCATGGCATGCAAAGTAATTATATTGTTGGAAATTTTGTCATTGACTGTAAGGTTTCAAAGTTAGGAAACTTGGTTTGGATTGGAAAGATATCTCCCATAGGAGGCACTAGATGGAAGACTATAATTTTGTTTGTTTTGAATTATATATAAGCTTCCTTTAGAAATTCGTTGTTACAGGTGGTGGAATAGATGTTTATACATAACCAGTACAAATACTAAATATTTTTGGATTTCTTTGGGGAGAACATATGCCTATGTTCCTTCCTTCCTTCCTTCCTTCCTTCCTTCCTTCCTTCCTTCCTTCCTTCCTTCCTTCCTTCCTTCCTTCCTTCCTTCCTTCCTTCCTTCCTTCCTTCCTCCCTCCCTCCCTCCCTCCCAACATATCCAGCCACCTATTTTATGCAGTGATAATCATGGGGGCTCACAACTTCATTTCATAAAAACAAGGTAAATGTAATCCACAAAATCTCACAACAACATCATCTATCTCATCACAGTGCCACACCCTCTCACTGATTTTACACTTACATTTGCATTTGCTGGGCTTTCTCCCATCCTGGGTAATGCCTGGGTAAATACCAGGTTTTCACAACCCTCTGTAAGGCTAATAGTGTGTGGGCTCTCTTAATCTTAATGGAGGAAGCTATTTCAAACAATCAGGGCAACCATAGAAAAAATGTGTCTCCAAGGTCTCACCAGGTGCAACATTTAAGGCAGGGGTCTTCAAACTTGGCCCTTTTATGACTTGTGGACTTCAACTCTCAGAATTCCTCAGCCAGCGTGCCTGGTTGAGGAATTCTGGGAGTTGAAGTCCACAAGTCATAAAAGGGCCAAGTTTGAAGACCTCTGATTTAAGGGAATGTTCCTGAAGTACACCTGTCCTGCTGGACCAGGTAGGATGTGAAGAGATATTCTCAGAGACAACATGCTCCACCTGGTGCCCTATATGGACATTTTGGGACACTAGAGGCATCTTCTTTCCTCCTACTTCCAAAGAACCCAAAGTACGTTAAATTCAGTTTCAATCTCTTGCCTTCCTTGGTATTTTCAAAGAGAAAGTTGTCAAAGATAGTGAAAGGCTGAAGATAAGGAAGGGGGAAACATTAGAGTCAGTGCCTCCCTCAGGGCCAACCCTGACAGAGAAAATGTTATTGTCCCCTCAAAGAGCTAGAAGGGGAAAAAAGAAAATAGCCTAAGGGAAATGCTTAGACCACCACAAACAGCAAAATCTACACAGCAACTTCTAGGTAATATTTTTTTCTGGTTTTATTCTTCTGCCTACCTTCACCTACTGTCTTATTTAAATTTAGAAAACCTGACACATACTGATAAGATGATAAAAGCTGGAAGCTATAAAGCACATCAGATCTTTTTTTATCTTTTTAACCCTGTTTACCACTGGTTTGTCTCTGTCAAAAGTATTTAGAACAAACGTGTTACTGCATTTTCTCTAGGTCACTCTTGGAAATAAACAAATTAACTGTCCCACCTCCTTCCATTCTTAGTACCAGTTTATACCAGTTTCCTGGCATATCTGATACTGTAGATTGCTCAAAACTCTTCCCCCCCCCCCCAGTTCCCTGGGCAAATTTAGCTATTTTTCTATGTATTGAGCTAGACTGCATTATTTTATTTTGCTTCCCCCTACTAGCAAGGGATTTGGTAAAGTAGTATCATTTTGTGAAATAAATTGTCCTTTTCTTACTTCTTACATCTTTCACCCAGGGCCTGGCTGAATGTTTCCCCTCCAATCTTAATCCTTGTTTAAATGATTTGGGAGTCCATCAATACTGAGGTTTCAGGGAAAAGATTTGGGATTATATAGCTATTAAATGCTCGCTAAGTCATTCCTCTAAGAAGCATGAATGCTATCTAATGTAGCTAATCGAGTCATTGGGTTTTTTGACTGAATATATAGAAGAAATCCATAAGCACTTTCCTTTCAAGAGGAATGGTGTAACCTGTTAAAATGGAATCTGCTGTGGCATGATTGGATAGGTACTCAGAGAGGATGTTTGGGTCCATTGTGAAAGATTTCTTGGCTGCAACATGGTTTATAAAAATCATTTTTTGTTGAAATTCTATGGGGGAGATGGGGAGGACAACATTAGAGAAAGTTGCATAGGATAATTGTGAATCCATTCTTTAAATCCATTTCCGGAAAGTTGTCAGAATGGATTCATGTTTGAATACACGGAACAATGACATGTATGAATTTAAAACCATCTGTACATTTCTACTTTTGACCCACTTGCCTGGCCCTTTCAGTTGTCTCATTCTTGTGCTTTCTCTCAGGGCTGTGGATTTAAACATTTCCCAAGTTGAGGTAGTTTTTCCTCAACAAAAAAATGCTTGTTTTAGTTGATCTTATTTTTTATGACATTAGTATCCTGCTTTTCTTTCAAATTGCTCAGGGCACTGCATATGAAATTTTAAAACAGACCAGAACAAAACAGCTGAGATACAGTGATAGAACTTGCAGAAAGAAAAGAAAGAAAGAAAAGAGAATAAGTCTTAATGTTTAGAAATGGATTGTCAGATTATCAACACAGGAATTATTGCACCATTGGTATATGCCACTAACGAAATGGTCTAGAATGTATAAAGAAATAAAAATAAAAAGGGTCTGTATGAAAAAGGAAAAGAATGAAAAAGAGAAAGAAGAAGAAAAAAATGTAAATTCCCCCCTTCAGCCTTGCAGATAAAAACAATTTTAAAAGCTTATTGCCGTCTCTAAATAAAACATTATATCTCTTCTCAATTGCTCATCTCTTAGGTAAGGAAAACAAAATTAAATGCTATATCAGTCAATCTTTATTAGCAAAAGTTCAATAAGGGCAAGCAAATATAACTATTTCACTTCTTTTAATCCTAGTCAAACAAGCCAATTTTATAAATTTTCCCTGATTTTTAAAATATATTCTTTGACCTTTTCAAAAACGGTCTCATAGGTGGTTTGCTACTTATTTGTGTTTCAAAGTGAAAAACCTTTAGAACTTTAACAGATTGTTCCTGTAACCATCAGTTACACTTATCTTTTCATTTGTCACTTTAAAAAAAGTTCTTCCAAGTCTAAGCAG
This sequence comes from Azemiops feae, assembly GCA_023970755.1. Taxonomy (NCBI): domain Eukaryota; kingdom Metazoa; phylum Chordata; class Lepidosauria; order Squamata; family Viperidae; genus Azemiops; species Azemiops feae. The sequence goes on along the minus strand of JALGBA010002262.1, from coordinate 661,457 downwards.
AGGTCTTTCTTATATCCAGAAAAAAAAAAAATCTAAGCCAATTTCCTGATTTAATGTCTGTCCATCTCCCTATAGGAAATACGTCATCCATCTGATCCATTTGTATTATGTTTAAGTCCCCCTTCAGATAAGTTTCATAAACATCCATTGCAGTTTCTTCTTATTTTACAACTTGATAAGAACAATTTTATGAAGCATCTGATCCATTCTTTCCAAAAGCTTAGCTGACAGGTATTCAAAAGGTTGCACTAATGTCTCCTTATCATAAAAACAACAAAAACAATCTCCTTTTTCCCATAAGTAAGTATCTTCTAAATAATTCAAAGCTATAAGAGCCGTAGTGTCACAGTGGTTAGAATGCAGTACTGCAGGCTAACTCACTGCTCACTCCAGGAGTTCGATTCTGAGCGGTTCAAGGTTGACTCAGCCTTCCATCCTTTTGAGATCAGTAAAATGAGGACCCTGATTGTTGGGGTCAATATGTTAACTCTGTAAACCACTTAGAGAAGGCTGAAAACCAGTATGAAGTGATATATAAGTCCATGTGCTCTTGCTATAAGGCTTGGTCTAGTGTATTGTCCATAAAGACTGCGAGTTAGGAGCTTGATGTAAGTCCTAACTCTCAGACACTCTATTCAATCTGACATTGTCTACTCATGGAGTGCAGCTGTCCAAAGTCATGTGGATGATCTCAATGATCTCTCCTTTGTTCGGGAGAGCATGCTGACTTGGATCTAGCATTCAGAGGCAATTCTGCTTGCAAAGCCATCTTAATAGCTAACAAATACCAACAAGGTGTCTGCTCTATGTGGTGCATACAGGAAGTGACTGAGCTATCTGAGCTGGGATCCATCACAGATGCTTGAAGATATTCTACGTGCTTTCCTTTTCCCTTTACATGTCTGGGCCCAATAGAATTATTCTTACACTACCCTGCAACACTTAGAACCCATCAATAAAAACATTGCAGAAAGAAAAATGTGCCCCTTATAGGTAAGATATTTGACAGTGACAGATCAAAATAGTTAAGTCTTATTATTAACTGAATTAATTGAAACAAATTGGGCTTTATGCTGGACTGAGCCCACTGTTAATTTATTTACTATTTGTTCCATTATTGGCTTACAATGATTCATGCAAGTATTATCAGTTGGTGCTTTTCAAGGAGTTTCTTTCAAAAGCTGTTTTCAGCTTTCCAGACAGAATAAGCTTTATTTAGCACTTGCTCAACCAAAACATCCTTTTGAAGTAACAAGCAACTGAACATGCACAAAAACATAAGCAGCTTGAGGCATAAGAGGAGCCATTGATCTCAGCACTCAATTCATATGCTTAAAGGTGGATGTGCTCCTGCTACAGCTTAGCAAAATCTTGTAAACAACTGAGCAAATGAGAAGACCACTGTCTTACATGACCCTGAATGGTTTCACTTAGATAAACTATTTCCTCTAATTCCTAAGCTGCTCCCTGCACTTCAGGTAAAATGATTAAGAAGAAAAAGGTTAACTTGTAAGGTCTCGTTTATCTTTAGCTATGCCATTGTTTCTCAATCTTAAAAACTTGAAGATGTCTGGACCTTGATTCTGGGATTTGAAATCCATACATCTTCAAGTGGCTACGGTTGAAAAATACTGCTTCATGCAGTAACCTGTGCCACCAATTTGCAGATTGGTTCCCATAGGACCATGGACTTGTGAAAGACTCTGACCATCATTTGACTGTAGGTTGCCCAGGGTAGGTTTTGCTGTAGGTTTTGCCCAGCAAAACCAATTTAGGGGTTTATGAACAGAAAGGATAAATTCCAGTAGGATAAATTCAGGTTGATCCTTATCCCTTCATATTTACTTTGAAGTAGAGAAACCCATAACAAGAAGCTGCACTCTCTAGCCCCCATATATATTTATGGTCTGAGTTACAACTTATTTATTTCTTTATTTCTTTATTTTCAAGTGAAGCAATAGCCAACTTTTTGTATAATTTTATAGTTTCCTAATGATAGTGTAATGGTTTACTCGATGCTTTCTGAGATTTTTTCCATACTGCAGTCTTCAGCGGTTTGTCTCCTGTGCATAAAAACTGAAAATTAACATTCCTTTCTGGATTTCAGCCCCTTCCTTTGGTTTGACCTTGGTGATGGTTTGATGTTCTTCCCAGATCATGTTCACCATAGTTTCTGATAAGTAGATTTATTTATTTATTTTAATTCCATCGTTATCGTTTTATATATAATTTAAGGTGATGCAAATACCCAATACTCCTTTGTCTTCCTATTTTCCCTGCAACAAAGATCCTATGAGATGGGATGGACTGAGAGAGAGTGACTGATCCAAGGCCATTCTTGGTTTTCATGACCAAGGCAGGACTAGAATTCAGAGTCTCCTGGTTTGAGTTTGGTGTCTTAATAAGTAGACCAAACTGGTTCTCAATCTCAGAATTCCCCTACTTTTTTACTGTTCTTGAATTGCTTGTTTTTTAAACCTTTTATTTTAAAAAAACAATAAATGTACCACTTTATCGTTTTTCTTCTTACTTGGGCTAGAAGAGGAAAGTGGCAGAATTCTGATCAATATTGGTAAAAAAATGAAATGAAGACAGTTTCATTCTCATGTTGCTCCATCAATGCTTTCGCAAATAACAATAACATTTGCAGTTTTTCATTGTTTCATTGCTGAACTTGTTAAAAGTATGGCTAATTTTTCCATGAAGACTGCATCTGTATTTTTCTTCAAACTCTTCTCTAATTTATATTTAACGATGACATTATATCCTCCTTTATACCACTCTGGTTTATTTCTCTTCCATTGAGTCTTCTCTGTTTGTTTCTTGACAAGGGCTCCTCTTGGGCAAAGATATAACAACTGTAATGCTAGGAGCAACAAACTAAACGTACAAAAATGATTTGTGAATTGTTTTAATGGGCATGTCAGACCTGCTCCATTTGGTCCTTTAGCCAAGAAAGACCCTTGACTCCATTTGTAGTGAAAGGTATAGTTTTACTACAAGCCAAGTGGATAACAGTATAGCAAAGCCAAAACTGAAGCTCCTGCACCAAAATTTCCCGGTTAACTTTCCCCGTCCAGTTCCTCTCCTCCCCTGGTCACTTATTGTCCAATTATATTTGAATAAATTGTTTTGGAAAAGTCTCTTCAACACCAGACTGGTTGGTGAGCTGTTGCATTCCATTCCCAGGCTTTGACCTTGAGATGGTGTCTCTGGAAGGTATGATGAGTCAGTAGCCTTCCCTCCTCCCATCTGGCTCCCTCCACCCATAGCTCATGGCAGACTGACAGCTATGAATGTGAAGCTCAAGTGTATGATGTTCCTCTGACAAGGAATTTCCTGGTGTCATACAATTGTATCTTTATTTTAATTGGCAAAAGAGAGCAGCAATAACCTGCTATGTTGTTTAATGGGACTTGGGTATAGGAATGGGCTATTTGTAAACATTTAAAAATTGTTTTTAATTTTTTTTTAAGAAAAGCGATGGAATACGTCTGTTCTGTTTCTTGCGTTGGTAGGCATTGAAGAGGCAGGACTTTCAACAAGTACTTCTTTATTCAATGTTAAACAGAACTCTAACAAAATGGCTCCGCCCCTTTTTATACATTCAGCCTGGGGCGTCGCCAGCCAATCATTGCAACGTATTTTCCCGCTCAATTGCATGCTAGTTATTCTTGGCAGACAGCAAGTCTGACCCAGCAGGCCACGTGGTCTGCTGACTGTTCCAGTGCAGCTCCCTGCACCTGTTCCCAAATAAGCTCAGTACATAACACCCCTCCCCTCTTGGTTCAGGAGTAAATACTTGCTATTTTTACAATACTACAAGCGTTCCCATACAATGTGCAGCATAACAAACAATAATACACAACATTATAGGTCTTCCATTTCAACACACTATAATAAACAATAATTGACAACATTATAAGTCTTTCTTCACAAGGAACATACATAAAGCATCCCCAATTGCAAATAATGCACAGACATTAACATTATAGTATGTGGCATTTTCCATTCCAAGGAAATACATAAGCATTTCAGTTCAATACAACATTATAGTACATGGCATTTGGTTGTTCCAATTCCTAGGGAAATATTAAAACAGTCCAGCTTACGCTGACAGAAACCTCACGTAGTCCTTTAAGAACTTCGGTGGGCCTCTGGCCCGCTCCGATCGTCTCGGAGTTGTTGCAAGTGCCCAATCTGCAAGCTCGCCTGCCAGGCTCGGCAGACCGGGACTTTGAGACCCGTTCGACACAGGTGAAGCCGGATCATGCAGGCTGGCCTGTTCCGGTAGGCCCAACCCAGAGTTCCGCGGTGGGGTGGAATTCCCCTGATTGGCGTTAACAGCCGGTTGGGAGCACTGTCCCGTTGGCGCAAGGCCTGAGGTAGGAATGGCTTGGAAAGCCGATTGAGTGCAATGTCCCATGGACATGGTGCCAGAATCAGGAGCTGCCTCGTTGGCAAACCCCCCGTTTGGTGATTGCGGTGTTCTGCTGTCACTGAGCGGCTGAGCGTCATGATCAGGATCGTGGGCTTCCTCCCCCCCGAGACCAGAGCAAGGAATGGAAGAGTGGCTAGGCAACCTCCAACGAAGCTGGTCAATGTGCCTTCTCAGCACGCGACCATCCTCCAACACCACTTCGTAGGAAAGTGGCCTTGCAAATCACAGCTACCACCCACAGTTGGCCCAGACCATAATTGCGAGCCCAAACCGGATCACCCACTTTCAATTGCCTCGGTGCCCGCGGCTGTGACACCTGTGATGCAACCCGGTCTGGGTGTAATCTATCTAACTTGGTGATAAGGCGGCAACCCCATCGGAGCTTGGCTGGGCTCTTGCCCGTTGATGTGCACAGAGTTGTGCGGTGGCAGAGGAGGAAATCTGCCAACCTGTGATGCCAGTTTCCATGAGTAATCCTTTTTAAGGAGTCTTTAGTTGTGCGAACCATACGTTCTGCTTGCCCATTTGAAGCTGGGTGGAACGGTGCCAAGTAGCATGCCGAATCAAATTCGCCCTTAGAAAGGACTGGAACTCCGATGAAGTAAATTGAGCTCCGTTATCAGAGACAATTACGTCTGGGAGGCCGTGTGTGGCAAAAATGCCACGAAGCACCCTGATGGTGATGGCGGTCATCATAGTGGACACTGGAATGACTTCCAGCCACTTAGAGTGACTCCACAACAATGAGGAAGAGCTGCCCCTGAAAGGGGCCAGTGTAGTCGATATGGATCCTTGACCAAGGAGCATGTGTGGTTTCCCATCTATGGACGGGAGCCTGGGGCATTTCTGGCCTGGACTGCTGGCAACTGTGGCACCCTTGGACCTGGGCTTCGATCTCTTTATCGAGCCCAGGCCACCAAAGGTAGCTGCATGCAAGCGCCTTCATCCAGACTATTCCCGGATGTCCCTCATGCAGAGAAACAAGGACTCTAGTCCTCAGTGAGGTCGGGATTACTACCCTACCTCCCCACAATATACAACCCTTAAAGGTGGATAACTCATGCTTCCTTTTCCAGAAACTCTGGAAGTCAGTGCCAGGACACGTGTCAGGCCATCCTGTGAGCACCCAGTTCAACACGCGTGTTAGTGTGTTGTCGGTAGCTGTTTCTGCAGCTATATCCCCTGCATGGAGGGGGAACTCAGGTAAATCCTGGATAGACAGGATGTGGTTGGCCGGTGCAGGATCAGGCTCTACTTGTTTTAAAGGCAATCTACTAAGGCCGTCTGCATGGCCCATTTCTTTGCCCGGTTTGTGAACCAGACAATAGTCGTAAGCAGAAAGGAATATTGACCATCTCAACATTCTAGGAGAGATGATTTGGGGTGTCTGCTTGTTTGTTGTGAACAATCCCAGAAGTGGCTTATGGTCAGTGAAGACCGTAAAACGGCAGCCATACAAGAAGTTGTGAAACTTCTTGATGCCAGCCACGATTGCCAGTGCTTCTCTATCTATTTGCGCGTAATTGCACTCAGCAGTAGATAGAGTCCTTGAGTAATAGGCTACAGGAACTTGTGTTCCATCAGCCTTAAGGTGACTTAAGACAGCCCCTATTCCATAAAGGGATGCGTCACAAGCTATGCTTACTGGCAATTGCTCATTGAAATGAGCTAACACTGCATTAGAGGACAACAATGCCTTAACCTCAGCAAAACTCCTCTCGTGGACTTTTGTCCACTTCCATGGGGCCTGCTTATCCAAGAGCCGGTGTAACGGCTCTGCCACTGCAGCCTTGTGGGGGAGGAAGGCATGGTAGAAGTTGAGAAGTCCCAGGAAGGCTTGAAGCTCTCCCTTTGTTTTGGGACTGGGTGCCTGCTAAGTTGCTTTAAGCTTTGATTCAGCAGGATGGATGCCTTCGGCATCAATTCTAAAGCCCAAGAATTCCGTGGAAGTGACTCCAATCTTGCACTTCTTTTGCTTGAGCTTCAGCCCCACTTCACGGAAACGCCGCAAAACGGCCCGAAGCCTGTCTGCCAAGTTTTTGACTGACTCCCCTGTGATGAGGACATCATCGAAATATGGGCAGACCCCTGGAATATTATGGAGCGTGCGCTCCATCATGCTCTGAAATATGCCAGGGGCTACATTTACCCCAAACTGCAGCCTTCGGACCTTGAAGGTTTCCCGGTGAGTTACAATCGTTTGGGCCTCTGCTGTGGCGTCATCCACCGGCAGCTGCTGACAGGCCTGAGCCAAATCTAGTTTGGCGAAAATACGCCCTCCCTGTAGAGACGCCAGAATATGACTGACCACAGGCACCGGGTAGGAATGCTGCTGGAGAGCTTTATTTAATGTGCATTTGTAATCAGCACAGATTCTGACTTCTCCGTTGGCCTTAAGTGGCGTGACAATGGGGGTTTCCCATGGACTGCTGTCCACAGGTTCCAAAATGCCCTGCTGAAGCAATTTATCCGGCTCTACATTTATCCTTTGCTTGAGAGCAAACGGCACCCGACGAGGCTTAATCCTGATCGGTGCTATTGAGGGATCTAGCTTTAAAACAATAGGAGGCCCTTTGTATGCCCCTAACTCTGGGCTGAAAACATCAGCAAACTCCTTACAAACCTCTGCAAGGCTTGCCGTTTGCAAATTGTTTAACCCAGTCACCTGAATGCCTAGTGCATCAAACCAATCGAGTCCAATCAGACTCGTGCGGTTGCCCTCAACCACTATGACGTCCAACGGGCCCTCGAAATCCCTGAATTTCACTCTTAGCGTGGCCTCCCCCTTGACGCTGACTCGGGAACTCTGCAAATCGGTCAAGAGGAGATTCGACAGCCTGAGCTTAACTCAATGGCCGCTTCTACAGCAAATCTGTCCCAGAGGTTTTTGAGAAATTATGGACAGAGCGGAGCCCGTGTCCAGCTCCATGTCTAAAGGAACCCCCTGCAGTGTGACTTTAAGATGCAGCTTTTTCTTCAATGGCCGGTAGGCACCTGTTCTACACACGCTTCTCCTCATTGTGAAAAAACCCACCCGGTTCTGACTGGGGACCCCGGTACCTTTCCGAGGCAACTCTTCCAATGGACGGTCTTTTGTGTGACCCAAACAATCGGCGGCGATGTGGCCTTGCCTGCCACATGCCCAGCAAGTTGCGGAGCGAAACCGGCAGTCGGTCCGCTTGTGGCGGCCTCCACACCCGGTGCATCGAGGGAAGGAAACTGCCTTCTCAGGAAGCCTGTGGGGCCTCCTTTCTTGTGGTTGCTGTAACCGATCAACCTCGCTGTCTGACTCAGAGTCTTCAACTCTCTCGGCATCCTCCTGGTGGATGGTTTGGAGGGTTCTTCGATAGCCGCAAGGCCTTAACAGCTCTGCCTGCTGCTTCTTCGGCCGTTACCTCCCTCAAAACGTCTTGGAAAGAAACGGTTTCTCTGGCAAATATCTTCTGCTGAAGTTTGCGGCTTCTCAGACCACAAACGAGCCGATCTCGTAGCCGCTCTTCCAGGTCCTTAAACTCACACGGTCTTGCAGCTTGTCGTAGAGCAGCAATGAAGTCAGCAATGGACTCCCCAGGACGCTGGTCCCGCTGTTCGAAAGCATGTCGCCAAGCTATGACCGACAGCTTTGGCTCAAAATGTTGTTTGAACATTCTTTTCAGTTCTACGTAAGTGATGGACTCCAAGGGTGCCGGAGCAACCAGGTTCTCCGCAATATCAAAGGTTTCTTGTCCACAGATGCACAACAGCGTCGCGGCCTTCAGTCCCTTGTCCTGAACCTGGTTGACTCTGAGATAATTTTCCACCCTAGCAACGTAGGAGCTCCAACGTTCTGGATGCTTGATGTCGAATTCAGAAAGATGATCAATCTTTGCCATGGTGTAATGTTGGTGGCCTATTCAACTCCTCGTGCTGCGCAGGCTTCCGAAGTGGTTCCAAGACGACTCCTAGCGGCACTCTCCTCCAGCGATTCCGGACTGGCAGGCAGAGCGAAGGAGGTTGGAACGCTGTACTTCTCAGCATCTTCAAGGCTTCCCGTGGTGAGTCAGCGCTTGACTTTTGCGGCAGCACGATCCCACCTTCGTCGCCAATGTTCTGTTTCTTGCGTTGGTAGGCATTGAAGAGGCAGGACTTTCAACAAGTACTTCTTTATTCAATGTTAAACAGAACTCTAACAAAATGGCTCCGCCCCTTTTTATACATTCAGCCTGGGGCGTCACCAGCCAATCATTGCAATGTATTTTCCCACTCAATTGCATGCTAGTTATTCTTTGCAGACAGCAAGTCTGACCCAGCAGGCCACGTGGTCTGCTGACTGTTCCGGTGCAGCTCCCTGCACCTGTTCCCAAATAAGCTCAGTACATAACAATGTCCTCTTCCTGAACACATAGATCCAATTTTACTGAGTATTTATTAAGCATGCTTTCCTTATAGGCTTTTTTTCACCGTGAAAACTTCTCAGCATCTAGGTTAGTACAGATAGACGTGTTTCCTTGTTCTTATTTTTGACAACTTTTAAAAGCAATAATAACATTTATATGAAGTATAGATGGACTCAGTAATAAAAGGATCTTTTTTTTAAAGGGCAAAGGTACAGAATTTAGGATTCAGCCCAGCAAAATAACAATGCCATTACGTGGCTTAATGTTTGATATTCAGTCCAGGATTGGTAATAAAGCTCACTCATTATGGGTGGAGCAGAAGAGAAAAAGGGTGTTATTAAAATTATTAGACAAAAAGAAGACCTTTGCCACTTTGCTGAAAGCCTGTTAAAAGGAAATAAACATATAAAAAGGGATCAGAGAACTGTTAGCTGCTGGAGATAATAAATATAATATGAAAGCATTACAGTGAAAATCCCTATGGTAGCAATTTGTGTGCATTAGATCCACAATGCTGGTTGGGCTTTCATTATGGATCACAAGAAGTATTATTTTAAACAAAAAATGCAAGATGTTGGACCATTCTCATTCTACAAAATCCTGATAGAGCTTTTAGTTAAAACATAGCAAGGAATACCTGTTATGGGGCCTAGAGGGTAGCATTAAAATAATTTCAAAATATTTATATTTCAGTCAGGGACAGACTCTTCCATTTTTGATGTAACTCAAGAAAATGTAGAAGGAAAGGGAATGTTTCAAGAATATCATGAAGAACTGAGGGGATACCTAAGCATTTTACATCAAATTGGGAGTTGTACATACAAATATATTAATTCCACTAACTAATTCTACATAGAACTTGCTGTAGGTGGAATTCCTAAAGCCCGAATTTATATAACAGACTGAACAATTCTTTCCTCTCTAAGTCTCTTCATTCTAAGAGTCTTGACTATATTGTAAACAGATATTTCCAATGCTATGATTCCTGCTCAGATTCTTTTGTACGTGTGTGTGTGTGTGTGTGTGTGTGTGTGTGTCTATGTGTCTATGTGGGGGGGCATTTGGACTATGCTGAGAAAGTCAGTAATAAATATTTGGGCATTTTGTAGCCAATTAACACACTTCAGTTAAAGGGTACATCAAAATCTCATAATCTAATTTAATGAAATTCAGTGAACGTTTTAATGGGAATACAATATAATTTTGAGACCAGGACATGCAATGTGTCTAATACATGAAGAAATAAATTTTATCTGGAAAATCAAGTTGAATTTAATTGATTTGGGAGGTGAATTAATTTTAGAGAATCAAATCAAATGACTTTCTTTCTTGAGAGTCAAACTAGATCTTATATTATCAAACAGTTAGAGCAGGGGTCTTCAAACTTGGCAACTTTAAAACTTGTGAACTTCAACTGAGTTAGGGTATCCTCCCCCCCCCATTTGTCTTCTTTTCCAATTGTCTCGGCCCTCCTTTGCTGTTTAGATATATAGATGATAGACAGACAGACAGATCAATAGATAGAAAGAGAGACAGAGAGATAGAGAGATAGATATAGATAGACAGATGACAGAAACTTTATTGATTACGTCAATTGACCATATAGAATACAAACATATTTTAGTGCTGCATTGTGAATGTCTATTTCACAACTGAGAAAGGTCAAATAGGTTTCAATAGCTACACTGGGAACCAGTTTTGAAATCAGCTTTTAAAATTTGTCTCATTCTAAGTATTATAAATCATCCTTCAAAATAATTGAGATTTACAACATTGCTACCAAGTATGAAAAAATGCTACATTTTGAACTAATTATAGTTTAAAAATTCTTTAGAGAATGAACTATCCAGTTTAGCAATCAATACTGGAATAATATTTTATAAAATATGTTACATTAATTTTCTATGAAATATACAATCTATACAATTATTTTATATATAATCTATAAGATATAATATTCATAATGAATTTTAATATATTCTTTCACTGAAATTTCCTTCATTGTATATCATGCACTTGTTTGTCTTCTTCGTCATATTTCATCAGCAATGTATTATGTTCCAGCCAATATGCTAAACATGGTGTATTATCATTTTCGAATTCAGTCAAGTCTCTAAATGCTCCCTTTGTTTTTTGCAGTTTTTTTTTAAACTATACTATTTATTTGAAAATATAAAGAAAACCATTTGAGTGATTCTGGCCATTTTGAAAGAAAAGTGTAAAAAAAAAAAATTCAACTGTGTCTTACTAAAAATCACACCTTGCAGTCTATACAATTTACTGTCTCTCCACTGAGTGAATTTCTTTGTGCTTTTCTGTTCCTGACAATAAAACTCAATATTGAGGTGAGAGCGTGATAAATCTGGACTGATTCTGCCCTATGTCATCCCAAACTTTTAATATGTTTCTTATTATTACATAATCACTTCTGAGCTGTTATTTCTGTTTGTGTCAGTCCAAAGATATTTGTATAGTTCACCAGGGAAACCAGTTTTCTCACATAGGGTGATAATCAGCTATTTTGATAATTCAGTTTAAAGTTTAGATTCCCTTATTTTTAAAACCTTGTAGTATCTTAAATGTACTCTCGGTCTTTTATTAGGCCATATAAAATGTATTACAGTGGTACCTTGGTACTCAGCTGATTTGAAACTCATTGAATTTAATACTCAACACATTTTGGTGTGAAAATTTTGTCCTGGTACTCATTGTTTGTTTGGTATTCAATGCACAAGCTAGAACTTGTCAGTGTTGGCTGCCTTATAGGGAAAAAAAAAGTTTGATACTCATCAATTTTGTACTCATCACACTTCCCAGAACCAATTAACAATGAGTACCGAGGTACCACTGTACTTGTCTCTATTACTAATTTAATACTTTCCATATAGCCTTTGGGTGATATTCATTGACACCGATCCACATAAACAAGATGAAATTATGTCTCCTAAACTGATACCTCTGATTCTACAGGGGGAAAAAAGAATATCAAAACAGGGAACCTAAAACCTTAATCATTAATTCTTAAATGGCTTCTCATGGAGGAAAAAAATTGTCCTTTTTCAAGTACATTGATATATAAATTTGTCCCTACTGTGTCTCCTGCTGTAATGGAATGTACGGATGACTTTGGGGAAAGAAGGGAAGAGACACTGCCTAGGAAACAGACAGGAGAGGCAGGAGGACTCAGTGACTTAACAGTCGGAGGAAGAAACTTAGGAAGGACCTGCTCTAATGGATCAAGCTGTGATGGAGAAAATTAGTACTTTCAGACTTTCAAGATTCTGTTAATGTAGCCTTAATGTAGTTTATTTATTTAGCGTATGGCATACAATATCAGGGAAATCTACACATGCTAGACACAGTGCAGTCCTGACAGCCTACATTGCTAGTTCATTCTATTTGGTTCTTGTGTGTCTATCCTTGGTGCAACCAGGGGGGCTGAACTGGATTTACACCAGCTAACTAATGGCACTTAGGTTGCTGGCTCTTCTGAGTTGCTCCGCTGGTCTCACCTTGCCTTTCTGCTCCTCGGGTCATGATGCCTCACATCCAATCAGGTCCAGCACTGACTTCATCTCTCTGCACATATGCACGCAGCTAGGCTTTCCCCACCCAAATGGTACCCATTTATCTACTCACAATATTGCATGCTTTCGAACTGCTGGGTGGCAGGAGCTAGGGAGTGAGTGATGGGAGCTCACTCCATCTCACAGAGCTGGGCTCAAACTGCAGGAGTGCAGACCATTTCTGCCAGGCAATTCTAGCATCATTAATCCACCTTATCAGCCCCATCCCCTTACAATAGAATAGAATTAGTTCATCTGGTGGTGTTTCCTATTATCTGGGAGGGCTGATATCTATATTGTATATATCTGACATACTAGTTTGAAGTGATTCAGTTCAGAATCTCATTCTATGGAGTAGGCAAAGTTGCTGAGATAAAACAAAAATACTTCTGCAAGTTTCTTGTTTAAAACCAGCCTTTTAAAGACTGTGTTATTAGCATAACTCAGAGTAATGCGTTAAATATTGAAAGTTTCTTTTTAAGGGAAGCTCACCACCTTTCTCAAAACATGAGACAAAACAGTCCAAATCAATACTCAGCAATGTCAAAAACAACCCCATTTTTAATGAGTTAGTTTTCAGGCTCTCAGAATTCTTAATCAGCCACATTGATTGTGGAAGTGTGCTATTAAAAACCAATTATTTAGGGGATTGAAGATCAACTATTACTTGTGATGTAGACTATGTATGGATGATTACAATGAAATATGGCTAGTCTTTATTGAAAACGTGTAATCTGTCTAACCATCCTCACATTTATAAAAATCCAGTACTGATGATGATGATATGATTACTTTACCTTCCTTCTTGCTTGCCTTCCTTCCTTCTGCTTGTGCACAACTGAAAGTAATGCTGAAGTAGCATTTTAGGATTTCCATAGAACTGGCTGGCTTTGAAATGTATGGATTCTTTCTTGTACGTAGGTAAGAAAGCAGTAGATGTGATCTTATCGATGAAACTTTGGGCTTGAAAAAATATGTTATATTTTATAGTCTCACCCAAAAGTTCTAATTAATGGAATACTTCTACTGTGAAAGAGATGAATTGAGGCATAATGAAGATAGGTATCAAACACAATGATTTAGGACCATGAGTAGCATAAGCAATAGCACGTAGTCTTCTATACCACTCCATAGTGGTTTACAGCACTTTTTGGGAGGTTTACAATGTCATCATATTGCCTCCAACAATCTAGCTCCTCATTTTAGTGACCTAGGAAGGATGGAAGGCTGAGTCAACCTTGAATCCGTCAGGATCGAACTGCTGGCAGTCGTCAGAGTTAGCCTGCAGTACTACATTCTAACCACAAATGGTTCATGTACTCTTCCTGCTTCAGTTTGAGATTCAGACAGACTCATCCCCAATAGCCTGTGCCTGTCTTCAACAGTGAAGGGACACAGGGCAGAAAACATACTGCAGCCAAGAAGGCTCCACACCCATTTGCACTTCTCAGGTGACCCCGAAGACACAGATAAACCTCCAAAATGGTTTCAACGACTGTCTAAAGAAATGCAAATGACCATCTGTCTGCAAGCAATATAAATCCTTCCACTCCCCACCATCTAGTCAGAGCTGAAGAAGCTTTTTGGATGAGAAGTGAAACGTCTTCAAAAGAAACACAAGAAAGTCCAGTTGCCTCCTGAAAAAAGCATACAGCATACCTGGATGACTGAGAATCTCCATAGACATGTCCACAAGATGGTTACAAAGACTTTACAGTAAGATTGCAGACATACTCAAGGCTCAGAATTTTGATCAGGTCCTGATGTTGTCCATTTTGTAGATTTTGACACTCTTCAGAAGCCCCAGTGCCTAACGTTTTCTTTTTCGTATAATGAAATGGAGCAAGCATGTGCTTCCTTAACCCAAATGATTAACAAAAATATGTCAGGACATGTGCTTATTGTCTAAACTGCAGCAATATTTGCTTTTTTCTTGAGGACAGGAAAATGGAACTCATAGCCTACTAAATGTTGTTGAAGTAAAACTCCTAGCCCAGTGACGGCAAACCTTTTAGAGACCGAGTGACCAAAACCCACCCCCCTGCCCCCACTCCACCTCCCACCCTGCCTGCTCCATCCCTGCCCACCCCCCTGACCCGCCCCCCTGCAGGGCCACCCACTGCCTCCATGGCCCACCGCAGATCACCCAGGTGGCCCTGCAGCGCCATGGCAGCCACCCCCTCTGCCCACACCCCGCAACATCATCTGCACGCGACGGGGTGCGAGAGCGGAGTCTTGTCCCTGCTGCCTGGCTGCCATGTCCTTGGCTGTGCTGCTCCGTGCGGGCCGCGCCCGGGGGCGACTCTCCTCTGGGGGGGTTGCTGGTGAGGAGGGGGTCATGGGGGGAGGCAGGGCTGGGAAGACAGCACGAGTGCCCACAGAGAGGGCTCCGAGTGCAGCCTCTGGCACGCATGCCATAGGTTCGCCACCACTGTCCTAGCCAGTGCTTTTTTTGTAAAAAAAAAAAAAAGGTGCTGGAACTCACGTCATACAACCCGCCTTGCCTACCCTACAAGGTTTACCTTTGTAGTTGAAAAAAAACCCCTTCAATTTTTAATGTATCTAAAAGACTAGGATTTTGTTCAAGGTAAGTTAATACTATTAATGTTACCATTCACTGTGTGGCTTTAAATTACAAGAAGGCATTTTATTAATCTTTTGGGACATTTACCATTGGCATACCCATTTAGTTTAATGAGTGGAAATGTCAAGGCTTCCGGTTCTGGATCGCGACGCCTTCAGACGCACGGGGAGAGCCCTCTACCGTTCGGTTTCCCTTCATTGGAAGACCCTGGAAAGGGTCGAAAGTCACCCTGGAGGGGCGACCACCATTGGGGAGGACCCTCGCTAGATTGCGGAAGGGCGGCAGCCCTTCCGTTTGATCCGAGGCAGCTACTCAGGACCGATGAAGAAAAGATCGGCCATTAACATGGCCGATCATCAAGTCACACCAGCTGAAAGCCAAAATAACAACTAAGCACAACGAAGCACCGTGGAGGATTTGGGTGAGACCCTTCTTTACCTTTCTCTTTCCCTAACCACCTTCCTGTGAAAGCTCCTTGAAACCTTCTTCCCCACTCTCAATACAGCGGCGTTTGCATACTTGGGAATTTAAATTTTGGAAACAAAAGAAAAGAAAAGAACAACTAACCTTAACAACTAAATAACTGGAACTTTGCTTTGCGGATACCTTGGGGTCCCAAAACTTCCTATTATAGAGACTTAACATCTTCCTTAACTATTAACTTTGGAAAATATTTGTTTTTTCTGTTTTTTAACTTAATAAAAGGCTATTCGGCGTTTGGGAAAAGATTTTGTGGTCTGCTGGGGACATCTTGTGGTGAAACCTGGCATAGCAACTGAAATATTTTTTCAATTGTGCCTGTTGACTCCCTTGATTTGCCCTTCATATTATCAAAAAAGATAAGAAGTGGAAACACCTTGGTGGTGACAATTATTTTTACAAAGTGTGGAGGTGGACAATGGCTGACTCTCACTAAAAATAGCCTCCACTAAAAGACTATCTCTAATCACCATGGAAATGGAGGAACCCTATCCACAACTTAATTATAAACTTATCCTTGAAAAAATACTTGAAACTACTGAGCTAATGAACTCAAGAGTGAAAGCCAAGGACATTTTTACAAAACTACAAATTGAACCCCAGACTCAAACCAATCAACCTACAAGCCAAAAAATAACAGAAGAGAAACAATTTAACAGCAAAGAGGATTTTACACAACAACACGTACAATCTACTGAGAACCCTGATATTCAACCACTGACTTTAATTATACTACCTGTAACTCCAGAAGCAACAGGAATTGATCAACAAACATGCTACATTGAGAACTTAGACAATTTAGACAACCAAACAACAATTACAACACCGGATATGACCATTTATTATACTCAGACGAAACTGCAAGAAGAAGAGGACCAGACTGAACCGATGATAAACATTTCAAACCAAACATGGAGATTTGAATTATTGGGGCAACAACCTAATAACTACAAAGGGGGCAGTTCTTTTGAAAGACTGATAACTGGATGTTCTCCCTGGATTCAAACAACAGGTGTGGGAATGAAGGGAGACACATCCGAGGTTTTAGAGGCACTGTCATGGAAACCTGCCTGGCACAAAAAGAAAGCCAGAGTTGGATTTAAAAATGGGATTTAGAAATCCACCTAATGGGTTAAGCAGCTTTTTAGAGACAATGAGTGTTTTAATATTTAGGATTTAGATTTATAATGGGAATTAAAACTAACTGTTAGATCATAACTTTAATTGTTATATGGAAATAGATTTGTGACAATGAAAGATATTTTGTTACTAAATGAGGAGTTACTAGGATGAGAAACAGAATATATCTGTCAATAAAGTAAGAAGGTAAATTTTGGAATAATATGTGTATTTTAGTTACGTTAATTATCTTATAATGAAATGAGGGAAATTAAGGTTATCCGATTTAAACATTGGTGATAAAAGGCTAAATTGGAATATGTTAATTGGAATTAAATAAAACCTAAAAACAGGACTTGGATATGTATAACCAAAATGTTATTCACAAATGTATTGATTGATTGAGCTTTAGCTAGAAATCTATTAATATGAATATGATATAATATTTGTGGGAAATAGAGAGGGAACCTTTATTGATGTAACCTGAGATATACATGAATGATTTTGTTTTTGGACTATTGACTACCCTATCACCACGCTGCTTCCTAAGTATTTGGATGTAAACATTTGAAAAATTAATAAAACTTGTATATAAATGAGTGGAAATGTCAGCTTTCTATGTGGAATGAAATTGGCCCAATAAAACAAAATTTGGTTGCTTGTAAAAGATTGAATTATTTTTAAGAAGTTGTCAAACAAGGTGGAAAAATTTACATTTGGAGTTTAATACAGATATTGACTTGAAACAAATTAAAGTTGAAACTTTGTCAGTGAACAGATTACTTTTAATTTACTTTAAGTTAAACCCAATTTAATAAATAGATCTGATTAAACCTCATACTGTAGGTCTACCTTTACATCTGACCAATACATAATTAATATATATTATTATTAATAATAATACCTCCAAATCACAAGACATTGGCTTTATTCTTATTCTTCCCCTCTGCAGTTTGAATATAAAGTATAAAAGACTAAAAATAGATTTTCGTAGACATCCCAGCCTTTGAACTACCCAAGGAACCAAAACAGCAATGTTTCGCTGTTGGGCAAGCTTCCATGCCAGCCTCCTTTCTTTCCTCTCACTTTGCCTCTTTTTAACCTCATACCCCACCTTCTGTAAGGGAAGGCAAAAGGTTCACTCACCCTCTCGTGAAAGATGGCTCCATGTTTATGTGTCTCCCACCGCCACCATCGGCTTCCACAGCACATGGTCCGACCCAGCCAATCAAGCCACGCTCTGGCTGTGGTGCTCCGGCGCCTCATGGCTCCTCCTAGAAGAGGCAGACAGCACCGGAGTGGACTCTGCTCGCACCGTACCGCCAGCAGGGCATTTTCAAAAACAAACAAGGATAGGAAGGGAAACAATGGGAAAAGAATGCAACTCTGGAAAATCCATTGAAAAAAGGTGCTGGAACTCCGTTCCGGTGCGTTCTATGACAAAAAAAACAACAACCCTGCTCCTAGCATTCCATACATCATGGCTAAAGCAGCTGAGAACTGTAGGTGAGCCACAGGTCCTCTCTGCTGTAGAAGTCCTATTATACATGTGATTCAAAAATAAAACCCACATATTTAGTGGAAAGCATGAATAGGACAACCCAGGGGATTTCAACTCTTTTCTATAAATAAGGCTTTCTTGCATCCGCCTTCTTTATGCAACAAATACTTGTGAAGAAAAGGGTTTCTTTTATACATTTTCCCTTGAAGATTTATACCCAACTCTTCTAATGCAATGCATTATTCAGCTGGTTTGCAACAATTAATATATCACAATTATTTATACAAAGCAAGGCAAACACTATAAGGCAATATAAAATTAGAGGCAGCTTCAGCAGATAAAAACCAGATTCATCACTTCAAATGTCATTTGCCTTCTATGGCAAAAGCTTGCCATAATAATGATATTTTCTCCAATCAGTGGAAGACTATTTTTGGGGGTGATGGTGAAAGCAGAATTCACAGAATTCACAGCTCTCCCAAAAGGATATTTTTCTTTGTTTCATCAAACACAATTCTATTATTGATTTGATAGAAATGGGAAATAGATACACTTAATGCAAAGCCCCTTAGAAACTTGAAATGTAACTAGCAAAACTTTGAATAACTACTGAAAGGAAATTGGTAGGCAGCTCAGTACTAGTAGGGTAGGCACAATATAATTCCTATGAGAAGAACCCAGCAATAATTTTTCAAATGTTAAACAGCTACTCAAATAGCTATGCTTAAAGTAACTCCATTGCTATGATCTTTAGGTTTTGTCCCTTTTCCTGAGAATTGGGTAAAATCATTGATTAAATAATGGCAAATATTGGTTAGTTTCTCACATCATGTTAAAAATAATGCAGTCTCATTGGTGTTGATTTAAAAGTCCTGAGAGATTGGGGACCAAAGGCTTTTCAGTGGCATACCAACCTGATAATTTGTCGCCAGAATGAAAACTGAGTCAAATATAACCTTCATTATAAGTTTAGTTCATGTAGAGTTAAATGTAAGCTTTATTTTTTTAGCCATAAAATCATTTGGTTCATGAAGTCACCACATACAGTACATACATATAGTACATGCCAGCCACCTCTTCTTGTGAGAACAAAGTTAACCAGAATATGGAAAAGGAATTAGGAATAATAAGCAGAAGAAATGGAGTTATTCATAAAAATAATAAGGGCTGGATATAAATGAATGAATGAATGAATAAATAAATAAATAAATAAATAAATAAATAAATAAATAGATAGATAGATAGATAAATAAATAAATAAATAAATAAAATTAAAGACCCAGAGTAAGAAGGAAAGGAAATATATCTATAGTTTACTCTGAACCCCATATATATGTTGCCATATATTTCTATAAGTTTAGACCATGAAAGACTGGGGACAGGGCTTAAAAGAAAATGGATGCCCTTGACCTGCACACTAGAGCAGGGGTCTCAAACCTCTGTGTCACGGCCCATTACCGGGCCACAGCCTGTTCAAAACCTGGCCACTGGAGAGATGGGAAAGTTTGCGTATGTGAAGCTCCATTCTTGCAAGCGAAAAGCACATGAGCTCATGCATGAAGCTCCATTCATGTGAATGGAGCTTCATTCATGAGCACCCTCTGCTTGCTTGAATAGAACTTTGTGCATGGGTGCCCTCCACTTGCGCAAGTGTAGCTTCACAAGCGAGCTCAAATGCCCCCCGTTCAAGCGCCCTCTGCTTGCGCGAGTGGAGCTCTGCAAGCGAGCTCAAGTGCCCTCTGCTCAAGTGCCCCCTGCTTGCATGAGTGGAGTTTTGCAAGTGAGATCAAGTGCACCCCACTTGAGCGCCCTCTGCTTGTGCGACTGAAGCTTCACATGTTAGTGCAAGCACCCTCCACTCATGCACAAAGCTCCATTTGTGTAAGCAGAGGGAGCTCGAGCGGCGGACACTTGAGCTCGCACACGAAGCTCCTCTTGTGCGAGCCGAGCATGTACAGCTAACACTCACATCCCCCCCCATGCTGTGCCAGCTGGAAAGGTTGGGGACCGCTGCACTAAAGAATGTGTATATTGAACAGGAAATACAGAATAAAACTAATCATTAGAGTAGAGCATGGAACCGTGAAATTGTTCAAAACTAGGAAAGGAATGCGGCATGGTTATATCACCAACAGGTAACATTTGACTTACAACTAGAATTGAAACTAGAACTTCTGTCACTAAGCAAGATGGTTGTTAAGTAAGTCATGCCTAATTTTACATTTTCCCATGGTTGTGAAGCAACTCACCACAATCATTAAGTGAGTTACAGAGTTAAGAGAATGGCTTCCACCATTGACTTTGCTTGCCAGAAGCTGGCCTGAGAAGGCTGCAAGTGGCAGCTATGTGACCCCTGGGTGCCACAGTGATTGTAAGTCCATGCTGGTTGCTAAGCACCTAGATTGCAATTACATGACCGCAGGGACTCGGTGATGGTTGTAAATGCGTGGACCAGTTATAAGTCACTTTTTTCAGTGCCATTGCAACTTTGAATAGTTGCTAAATAAATAGGACTACTGTAAATGCGAAAAATATCGGCAGAGATGCTTGAGTACAAGAAACAGAAGCTGAAGTTAAAATCCTTGGAAGAAATATTCGCAATCTCAGCTTTGGTAGAATCGATGACTGGACATAAGGAGAACCTAAGAAATCTCTTATTGAAGGTGAACAATGGACATACAAAAGACGCTCAATATAAAAAAAAAAAAATCCCAAACATGATGTCAGCTCACCCCATGCAAATCAGTGAAGACAATGGTGAAAGCAGGTTTAATTTCTCTCTGTCCAATGTTCCAGTATTCCAGGAGACGAATGGAAGCTTTCCCAACAGAAACCTAATAACAGTGCAGCACACTAATGATCTGGTTGAAAAAGGAGGGAGGCCATGCACTGCTGAAACTGACAAAACTTTTCACCCACTTAGTGATTGTAAATAGTATGTGAGACAGGATAAGGACGGAAGGTGACAAGGGACTAGAATGTCCACCAGTTACTTTAATCAACCCTCTTCAAAATATGACCAGCAGAGACAGTTATGCAAATTAGTATTTATTGTATGGGGCTACATTTTGGTATCCATGTACTTTCAGATGTAACGCCAAACCCAGTAGTTTTAAAAATGAACCAAGTGTGTGACTCAACAATTTGGGATTAACATTGCCTTGATCCACCATAATCAGTCAATGTTTGAAGCATATAATTATTCTTTATTGCAAGAAAAGAGAATGTACAGAAGGAGGGTGCTGCTTTTCCTCCCTTGAAAAAGTATTATTGCATTGTTTTTTTGTTCTTATAACTGAAAGCTCCATGCAACTATGTAGGATCACTACATCCAATGCTCCCAGAAGTCACTGTCATTTAAAATTTGAATACTATAAGCATATATTTTGTGATCAGTTCTTTTCAGTACAGGCAGTCCTTGACTTATAGCCATTGATTTAGTAACCATTCAAAGTTACAAGGGCACTGGGAAAAAGTGACAAGTTTTCATACTTATGACCATTGGAGCATCCCCATGGTCATGTGATCGAAATTCAGACGCTTGGCAACTGGCATTGTATTTAGGACAATTGCAGTGTCCCAGTGATCACCTTTTGCGACCTTCTGACATGCAAATTCAATGGAGAAGCCAGATTCATTTAACAACAGTGTTACTAATTGAACAACTGCACCGATTCACTTAACAGCAAGAAAGGTCGTAAAATGGGGCAAAACTCACTTAACACCTGTCTTGCCTAGCAACAGAAATTTTGGGTTCGGATGGGGTTGTAAGTCATCTTCAGTTCAGGTCTAGTGTATAAAATGAAACATAAAATATGCAGTCAGGCATCAAACTGACTACCAGTAATACTGTACAACTTATCACTGTTTGCAAGAATGGGCACGATGATGTGTGCTAATACCTGCAATGAAATATTGAAGATTAAGGGTATGGTAATTAATCAAATGTGACTCCAATGCCTAGAATTCAAATAGATTTTAATTCTATGCAAGAGTTGTTATAGTACGGCTCCTTAAATCAATATATACATATTGCACGCTAGACCTATTACATATTTGACCCGGGAGTAAATCCTACTGGATTTTCTTTTTAGATTTTCTTCTTTATAGATACAGATCAGATTACATTGTAAAGTTCAATCTGGAAAAGATAAAAGAAATGAAGTCCTCTAAAACCAGCAAGCATTATTGTTCCATTCTTGGCATCTTCATTGAGAATTCAGTCTTACTGAATTAAGTGAAAATCTATTTCCAAGTAAGTAGTATGCATAAAATTGTAAATAAAGAGCTAAAAGCACTTGTTTTGCTGAGCACATAATTAACAACTCATAAATCATAATACAATTATGACTGTGTGAAAGCAATGGATAAAAAAAAAATCTAATGGTACAACATTAGCCAGTTTTCTACTACTCAACACATGAGAAATTTTCTCAGTATCAGTACTTATGGCTCTTTGAATCTATTTTTCTAGTTCCCTAGGGAAATGCTGCTGCTATAGCTCTCTCTGGAAATGTATCTTTTTGAACAATATGTTTTTGGAGCTTCAATGCAATTCCCCCAACTTTATTTTTTCCAAAACATTAGACTATATAATTTCTATCATTTTGAAGCTGGATAGGCACAAGGAAGTCATTACTTTGGATATATCCGGAACATTATGTTGAATTTAAACTCTGGCTTAACTACACATAGTCCTCAACTTACAACCACAATGGAGACCAACATTTCTGTTGTTAAGTGAGACATTTGTTAAATGAGTTTTGCCCCATTTTACAACCTTTCTTGCCACAGTTCTTAAGTGAATCACTGCAGTTGATAAGTTAATAACCTGGCTTCCCCATTGACTTTGCTTGTCAGAAGCTTGCCAAAGGGGGTCACATGACCTTGGGACACTGCAACCGTCATAAGTATGTCAGTTCCAAGTGTCTGAATTTTGATCAGATGATCATGAGGAGGCTGCAAAGATCGCAACTGTGAAAAACGGTTGTAAGTTACTTTTTTCAGTGCGGTTGTAACTTTGAAAGGTCACTAAGAGAACTGTTGTAAATCGAGGCTTACTTGTACATACAGATACAGAATGGAGATGGAGAAAAGAAGGGTAAAGATAGGATTAAGATGGAAAGGTGGGAGTTTGGAAAAGAAAACAAAAAAATTAAAGCAATATTGTAAAATTAATGGGAATATATTGTGTCCCAAAGAAAGATATACCTAATATTGGTGGTCTTTTCAGTGCAATGCAAGGACTATTTCATTTTTCCAAGTGTTTAGCTTGTAATTTAATACTAATTTTCAGTGCCTAGGATGCAACCTGGTCTGGAAATTGATTTCATTTTTGTAATTCAACAACGTTGAATAGATCACTTTAATTTATTACCTTTTTTCATACACGCACACACACACACACAGAGTTTTCCTTTGTTGTGTCATCCTGAGACTTGTTAATAAAGGGGACCTAATATATTTTAGCTCGAAAGAACAGAACAGCACTGCATCCACATTGCTTAAAAGAAGTCCATAAAAATACTTCCCAAAAGAATACATTTATATATAATTTTATCAGCTTTAAGAGTGGTGCATCAATGGGATTTAATCCATGTTAATTTTGCTTTGGTGCCATCCACTCTGAATTTTTCCTCTATTATCCCTTATGCTCAAATTATAAATTCTCTTTTTGTAATGAAACCTATAATCTTTAAATACAAAGATTCATCTATGTCACATTGGTAAGTGTAACTTCCCTCTTTAAAATAGCATAATTATTTTAACAATTCTACATAATCAACCAAATAATACAATTTAGCTAAAAAAAGTCTTCCCTTTCAGCTACCCTGATTTCCATTCCTCAATTGTTCAACTGCTTACAAATTCCAAACTTTTTAGAAAAATATCACTGAAATAAAGTTTCTTACCATACATATAGCAGTATATTTTCCATCTACTGTACATGTATGTATGTGTGAGTGTGTTTCTGTATTTGTGTGTATGTGTGTACGTATAGATTCACTATAGAAATTGAATGGTGCAGAATCCAGCGATATCTTATTTTCCTTTGGTGCCATATCCACCACTTACTAGCTTTGAAGCAACAATGACTGGTTAGCAGCTTTGTTACATTATTTGCACAATAGGTACAAGTGCCCACAATTTTTATGGGAACCACAACAGAGTCACACTGAGACAAACCAGACTTTCTTTGCCACCAGCTTTACTCCTGCCAAAACAGCATGACACCTTTTTCCATTTCCTTGAGATAAAAGCTCCTATTTGTGACAAGGCAAGAGTGTTTTGTTAAGAGTAATCACTGTACTGTATGGGGAACTGTATGCTTTTTCTAAAGATTCTGTTAGTGTAAATAAAGATTAAATCTTCTCTTAGGTAAGTTAAGATCACCCATTCTTCAAACCCTTTTTAAATAAAACATTTATCATGGTTTCTAATGATACTTTTAGGGACATATCTCGTTGGGCCCTTAATGCAGGCGAGCATTATCATGAACCAACACCACATCGGAAGTCAGCATGCCCCGACGCTTGTTATGGATGGCTCGTCTGAGTTTTCGTAATGTTTCACAGTAGACATCTGAATTGATGATCGAACCACGCTCCATGAACTTCACTAGCAGTACTCCTTTGGCACCTTCACATTTGGCAGGCTTTTCTGTGGCACCACTTCCAGTGTGGTGTTGGTTCACGATAATGCTCGCCCTCACACCGCTAGATGCACCCAAGAACTTTTGAAGCAGTTCCATTGGGCTGTTTTTGATCACCCCCCCCCCATAGCCCAGATTTGGCGCTGAGCAACTATTACTAAGGATTTTCAAACCTTGTAAGACGTTATGACAAGTGCCTCAATTTGAATGGCAATTATGTCAAAAAGTAATGTAATGTTGTAGTTTTCTAATGTGTATAATAAAAGTTCTGTATTGTGAGAAGAATCCAGAAAAAGAAATATTTTGGAAATTATTAAAAAGGCAGAATATATTTCCCCAAAGGATTTTAAAGGCAACCCCCCCCCCCCAAGTCTCTCTGCCCCAGACAGAAACCAGGTATGCAGAAATGCAGATGTGATAATCTTGTCAGAAAGATTGGAGTCAGGAAACTGGGATTAGGAAGAAAGATCCCTAGAATCAACAATCCCTCACACCAAAAAATCCAACAGTCATCAGCCACAGCCACAGGGAAGTAGGATATGACCTTTGGGACATAATAGGATTAACCCACAGATGCCAAAGGGACACACTCAGACTCAGGTCAAAGTACATGACACAGGAAATACAAAGCCTCAAACAGGAACAGGAAACAACTCCAAACAAAAGCCCAAGAGGGTATAAAAACCCACTCCCTACTACATGTGCTCTCTCTTTTTTTCCCCAGAGCCATCTTTCTGTCCAGCTCTCCTCTTCAATAAACTACAACCGTCCTTCTAAAGCAGTCGCCATGTTGTTTATTCCCGGCTTGGACTGGACCCTGATGAAGACTTTTCCTTCAACAGTATCTGTGAGTGTCTGTCATTGATAAACAAACAGAAGTTTATTTCCAAATTGCCCTCGTATATAGCTATACAATCCTAGTTCAAGTTAAACTGAATAATGTTTAAGAAACTGAGTAGCCTTTGTAGAATATCCCTGTATCAATGTTATACATTTGGCAGATATTTTTCTTTTCTTTGGAGTTTTGGATAAAAAGGTTTATGATCCAGAGGTAAATAAAACATCAATACATGTTCCAGGTTTACATTCATAAGCTTTCTTCAATTATTTTAGTGATTTATCCCAACTTTTTTAAAAAAAACTTTGATTTAAAATTGTACTTTAGGTTTATTGTGGCCTTTTTATGTAGTGTCCATAGATGTAAAAACAAAAGCATAATATGTTCAGTGTCTGAACTCTACATTTGCCAGCTGATTTGTGTAAATGTTTTTTTTAAATCACCAGAAGTGAGGTAGTGACTGAAAAAAAGTATTAGTGTGGGCTATAGTAATAATACTCTTCCCAACCATCCATGGTATTCCAATATGTACCTCGGATTATAAATTCTGTGTAGACAAGTGACCAAGATGATGGAAAACAAATCAGGACTGTTGGCCCTCTGTCCTTAGCTACAAACTTCAAAAGCTACAAAATCACAGACTTGTTTTTCCATTCCCTGTATAGTGGCAAAGCTGAATTTGTGGGGTAAAATATAGGAAATATTAACCCTTTTCTCCAAAAAAAATCATGTGGGTCTACAAACCTTAAGACTTCATGTGGGTCTACAAACCTTAAGACTTCCCTTCTTAATTTTGCTGCTTAGAAGTTACTGCTGCCACCACTTATTTTCCTGGGGACTCATTTTACATTGCATCTCCTCCACCACCAATCCCAGTATGTGAGACAGACACAATCACCTCAGTTTATCCCAAAAAGATGATAAATATGAGATAAATTCTACAACCACCACCTTTTTAGGCTTAACATAGAAGGCAGTGAAAGTAGATCAATTTCACAAAAGTTAAATAAAATAATATGTTTTTAAAAAGAGGAAAAAAGAGACTATAAACATTTCTTTTGTTGAAGTAGTCTCATATAAACCAGTTAACATTGGAGGAATTAAAAGTACAGAGAGTGTTTTAAAGGAAACTCCCCTATAAAGCTACCTGGGAGGATATAAGCTTGTGACACATCACAAGTAGATGGAAAAGGTCTGTTTCCTGTTGCAGAGGAACCTATGTGAGCAGAAGAATGTCCTGCTTGAGAAGTTTGCGTATTGTGAGTCTGCAGTCTACAACTTGATGTTTGGCTTTAGGGACTGACTTGCGGGCTGCTGAAGGGGTGATGGTAGTGAAGTATGTCCATTCTCTACATGACTTTTACTTGAACTCCTTGACAAAGTTTGAGAAATTCAAGACTGCTATTTCCATTCCTTCAAATTTCAAAAGCAGCTTGAAGTCCGCTTGTGATCACAAAAAGGCTGTTTGTTCCAGTAAGGCTTTTCCAATATTAGTTGGAGTTTTTATTTCTAAAACCGGCTTATTGTTTCAGCTCTTTTGACACAGAACACAGTTTCTATTTTTAAAAACATTATCTATTGGTCCTGCATGGCTTTTTCCCCCTGCAACAGAATAGAGATTTATTTTAAAGATTTTATGCTGCACAATATCCAAACAGAAATCCGAGTAAAACCATAATGAGATTACATTCACATATTCTGCAGGGGACAGGGGATTTATAAAGCCACCTGGAAAATAAAACTTCTATATTTAGAGCTGATTCATTGTAACATCCATGTGTGTATATAGACATTTATTACTTAATTCTGGAGATCAGCAGATGCTACTGGCAGAATCAACTAAATAAGAGAAGACCGTTGCTGGAAGAACAAAGTATCAGCTGATATGAAAAAAAATTACAGTTGTGATAAAAAGATTGAACCAGTTAAACAGTGTTTAGTTTGCTTTGTTCAGACTTCTTCCATATAGCCCCTATTTTAGGTACAGTTACGTCCTAAGTGCAGAATTGTTTCCTTTAAATTTGAGAATGAAATCTCAGTACAGAAGACAGATCTTGGAAATGCAGGAAAATAAGATGAAACATGAATTTTGGACCAGTTTTTCCTCTCTCTTTCCTCTCCAGTTTGCTACAGGTTTGTTGGTTTTTGTTTTTGTTTCGTCATATGATGAATCAGTTGACCTAATAAGTGATTGAACAAACAGAAAAAGGAGTTCCAAAGTCTCCAATTCTTTCATGCTACCTAGGGATCAAAAGATCTAACTATCTTTAGACCCAAAGAGTGTGAAGCCCTGATACTGCTTAAACCCATCTCTTGTTTAAGACACGTAACTGAAAAGGTATTTCAAACAAAGCAGCTTTTGTACTTCGGTAGCCCATGTGGTAGAGTTGTCTATGGAGAGTCTCAATCATCCAGGGCATGGTTGTCCCAAAGGTGCTTTTCAAAAGGCAACTGGACTTTCTTGAAAAGGACTCCAAGAAAGTCCAGTTGCCTTTTAAAAAGCACCTTTGGGACATGTGGTAGGGAATTTCCTTTCTAGTAGCTGCTGCATCTTACTTCCTCTCCTCAGGTTATCTTCTCAGGACAGCTGAGCTATCCTCACATCAAAAACCCTTTATCAAATAAATACCTGATGTTCAACACTTCTCCAATGGCTGCATCTTGATGGCACACTTCAGGATGATCACTAGTTAGGAGATAAGATGTACTAGAAAAACTTTCATGAAAACATCCTGCATCCTGCAAATTTAATGTTCTCCTTCTGAAGTATTTTATAAAATAACTTCACTCTAATCCATTTATCTCATTATGTCTGTGGAGGATTTTAATCCTTCTATGAGAAAATTCTGTGGTTTTATCAGAGAGAACCTGTGCTATGGATTGGCTCAGTCACTGTTATTTTCAGCTTATCTATCACTGAAAGTTAAATAAATGACAGCAAGTAATAGGATATACTTTTGTTTATTCATTCTTAAATTAGAGGAACCATTTTTTCTTTATTTGTTTAAAGTTACCTGGCTGAAAATACTTATGGTGTATTTAAAACCATTGAAAGTGGAATTTTAAATATGGTTACAAAGAGTAGAAAAACGAATAAAGATGCAATCTTATAACAAAGTAATTAGAAATAAAATTCCCATAGAATTTAATACTACTTTTATGAGTAGGCATGCATATAGATACATATTATTATTCTAGAAAAATGAGCTGTGAGAGACAGTTCCTGTTACAATTAAAATGGTGAAGATGATGACAATGATTAAAATAATGCAGTTCCTGGGTTCATATCAATACAAAGAAACCCAGTTAAAATGGTATGGATGATTTATTGTACCAATATCACTTACACAGTCCCTCAGCTGTAAATATAATTAGTTTCTTTAGTTTTGTAAAAGAATGTTTTGTGTCAGATGTTTCTTTGTAAAGCTGCAGCAGAGGCCACTATGATAAAAGTCAACTTATAGCATTCTGCAGATAAAATAGACATTAGAGAGAAAAAAACATTGTGTTATCAAAATGTGTACAACTGGTTCAACAAATCATTTTTGTGTTCTAAAACCTAAAAAGCTTCCCAAAAGCAAGAGTGGATCAAAATAAAAGAACAACATTGAGCCTAAATAACATGACATTTAAAATAAATATCAAATAGCTTTATTTTTATTTACTTAGTGCTAGGAACGCTACAATTTTTTCCAATGATTAATTTTGAGGACAGTTATCAATGAGTGGGTGTACCGAGGAGGAGTTTTACCAACAAACCTTTTTTTTTTGGGCAACATGTGCTTACAATAGAATAAAAACACAAATATAACAATATTAAAATGAACTAGGAACATGAGCTGTATGGAGGTGGGATCTTTTGTCTTAAACAAGAAGATAAAAACTAACGCAAACTAATATAAAGTAAGGAAGAAAAAAAGAAAAAGAAGTCAAAGAAAAAAGCAAAAAGTGCAAGAAAAAATCACACTGTTGAATAAAACTAGAAAGAGAAAAGATTCAAAGAAGTGGCTCCTGATATTCTTCATAGCAGTTTTAAGTACAAATATATTTTAACCTCTCTCTCTGAAGTTACATCATATTCTTCTTCTTTCTGTAATCTGTCCTATCTAATCATCAAAACCATAAATCACATTTTTTTCTATTTTTTATTTCAGAGTGTGATTTCCTATTTAGAGATAAATTACACCAACACAGGTTTACAGACAATAAATATATTTTGGATGGGCATATCACATCTGTAGAAAAGAACACTCATGTCCACGTTTGTGCAAACATATAAATTCATATGCAACTATAGTTTTAGAGGAGGGTTGTTCATAAATAATCTCACTATCTGAAACCTTGTATTGTGTGAAGAAGAAAAGGATTGTGTGAGCTGGTAGAAGTTATAATGTGTTACAGTCTAAGCATGATTTGGCCCCAACTAAAAGCCTTGATGAGCAGCGTGAAGGTGAGAAACTTGAGATATACCATTTTGCCTCAGGATTCACTATGATTAAGAAAGGCTGATTGGTCTAGGGAGTAATTGAAGCTTATTAAAATTTCACTGCTATGGGAAAGAAATATGAGTAGATTCCTGAATTCCTCAGAACATTTCCTCACAGCAGTACAAGAGATTTCTATTTATTTTAAATTGGATCCATATAATCTCATTACAATAATTGATGTTTCCATCTCTGCCACCTGAAAAACCAATATGGAACAATACCACATTTCTGCTTCAGGCATGAAAAAAGCAATGGGGTGCCTCTTTGGATGCAGTAAGACTGTTGTTTTCTTCATCAGCTGAAAATGCAACAAAATAAATAAAACTTCTGGATTAATAAAGAGAGCTTACTTGGCAGATGGGAGAAATATCAAAATAATTAAAGTTTGATCTTCCCAAGGGTAAATACATAGTTGGAAAAACCAGACACTGAGAAAGAGGGAGAAAAAAAAAGATATGTTAAAAGTATGGATTTGGAGGCATTTATTAAGAGGATCATGGACTGCCAAAAGAACCAATTAAACAGCAAGCAAAACTCACATATTTTGGGCAAATGATACAAGCAGAAAATGGACAAGGAAAAACTGTTGGGCAAACTTGGAGAAAATAGAAGAGGACGAACGAAAAGACTGGATTAATGGAGTCAAAGGACATTCCATTCCTTTGTCATTACTAAATATAGGCTAACATCAAATCTGATTTTTATGGCCTTTGATTTCTGACCTGTTCCAAAACCCACTAATATGTAGGACACTAGAAGTCTGTTGCTTCATACTGTAGGAAGTAGAAGTGGTCTTCTTTGAAAAATAATACTTCATAAAGAAGTATTATTTTTATACCTGAACATTTTTCTTGAAAGAAATATCTGTTCTTGGAGCAGTTTCTGTTCCTGATACTGGGACATAAAATCTTTTCTCAACTTTGCATTGACCATAGAAAAATCTAATGAAATTTAATGAGTGAAAAGTATGCCTCCCATGTTTTTAGAGAGTTATGTGGATGTCTTTAATGTTTGCTGAAAGATTGTTACAAATTCCTTTAATAATCCATTGTGAAATGAAGTGGGGAATATCAGGTCTTACGTAGTTCCTGGTTTTAATTGCTGCCTTTTGGATGGACCTTTTTTTTAGTCTGAGTGATAGCTTAAAAACCCAACCACTTAGTTTATAAGCAGGGGTGGAGGGGGGGAGAGGGAGGGTGTTGATTAAAGTTTTCAGTAACTAGGAGGTTCTTTGATTAATGTTACTAGTAGATTAAAATAGCAATAGCACTTAGACTTATATACTGCTCCATAGTGCTTTATAGCACTCTCTGAGCTGTATACAGTATCAGCATATTGCCTCCAGCAATCTGGGTCCTCATTTTATCGACCTCAGAAGGATGGAAGGCTGAGTCAACCTTGTGGGCAGAATTAGCCTGCAATACAGCATTCTATCCAGTGTGCCTAACAAAAGAAAGTAAGTCTAAATGAGGAATGTGTAGCTCAACAAGAACTGGCTCAAATCTGCCAAGGATGCTAATCAGTGATTTGCAACTCATTATAATGGGAAAACCACACCTCCTGAATACAGGTAGTCCTCAACTTATGACCACAACTGAGCCCAAAATTTATGTTGCTAAGTGAGACATTTGTTAAGTGAGTTTTGCTCCATTTTATGACTTTTCTTGCCACATTTGTTAAGTGAATCACTGCAGTTGTTAAATTAGTAACACGGTTGTTAAGTGAATCTAGTTTCCCCATTGACTTTACTTATTAGAAGTTTGCAAAAGGTGATGATCACAGGGCTCTGGGACACTAAAACCCATCACAAATGTGAGTCAGTTGTCCAGCATCCGAATGTAAATCAAGTCACCATGGGGATGCTGCAACGGTCATAAGTGTGAAAAAATGGTCATGTCATTTTTTCAGTGCCGTTGTAACTTCGAATGTTCACTGAATGAACTGTTGTAAGCTGAGGACTACCTGTATTTAGATGAGCATTAAGAAGATCATACTAAGAAATTATGGGATGTTACATGCTACATGCCAGAGCGACTGGCCTGTGTGCTACATCAGAGATGTGTCAAATGATTTTAACCAATGAAAGAATTCACTCCAAACAAAATATGTTTGAATTGTATGTAAAGTTATTTTTCACCTTTTTAAGCTGCCCCTCTCTTGGGTGAGGTGCCTTCTATACTTATGTGTATAAATAAAGAGCAGATTTAATGTATCTTTGTGGCTCGGAGTCTATTTGGGCATAAGCACACTGGGCTGAACAGACTGCCTGCATTTACAGTATGGCTAACAACATGACCAGATTCATGTCTCCTGTCCCCTGATTCAAGTTTATAAGCTCCAACACTTGACAAAATTTCTTCCTTCCTTCCTTCCTTCCCTGATTATTTTTATACATAACTCAAGGCAGCAAACATATCCGATGCACTTTCCTCCTCCTATTGAGTTGAGCTGAGAGGAGTGACTGGCCCAAGGTCACCCAGCTGGCTTTCATGGCTAAGGTGGGACTTGAACTCACGGTCTCCTGGTTTCTAGCCTGGTGCTGTAACCACTAGACCAAACTGATTCTCATGCAGGATCTACGAGATGAATAAAGATGTTAGCTATCTACAGCCCAATGGGCCAAACATTTCATATTCACGAAGAATTGTTTTGGATGAAAGGAAAAGTCACTAAAATTACTGGAACTATTGGCCTCCGCATACAATATATGGGGAGGGGTTATTATGTGTGGGGATGAGCATAGATGTTAAAACAGCAAACCATCAAACCTATATTAGAAGCATATCTGTTTGAATCACAGTTGAACTCTGGTTTTTGTAATTTATAATCCCAGATAAAGGGATACATCTTCAGAGGCTAAAGAAGGACCAGATAATGATTTAAATGCATAGTTGTACGTAAACAATATTCATTCCTACAAGAATCTCTTCTGCTTGAAGTCTTGTTGCTTGGTGATAGAACACATTATCTGCATATCAAAATTCCCAAATTCATTCCTTGGGATCTCCCTACAGACCTAGAAAGTGTTATATTTGAAACATTGGAGATATATTGCAGGCCAATGTGAACCAGCAATTGCTATTAATATGTTGTTGGGATCTCTAGGAATTTTGATCCCAAACTCACTAAAACTCATCATTCCTTTGAGGTCTGGTAACTCAGTGGCATAATGATGCTGGAGACGCTCTTAGATATGGCGGTTCAAGCCCTGGTACTGTGTGTTAGGGCAAGCTCCTGTCAGTTGCCTCAGCTTCTGTCCACCTAACAATTTGAAAGTATGTTCTATGAAAGTAGATAGATAGGTACCATTTCATTGGGGAGACAAGCTGGTGCTCTGTGCAGGCAGTCAGATTCCTTTTTTAAAAAAAATAGTTTTATTCATTTATAAATAAAATGTGAAAATACAAAAGCAAATAGTGGGGACAACAGTAGAAAAAGGGAAAACAAAAAAGGTGTGAAGAAGGGGAGGGGAGGAAATAAAAGGCATTGACTTCTGACTCTCTCTGTTGCAGTAAAATCAGACTTAAAATTAAATCTCAACTTTTTACATTTCTATAGTAGTATGCACTAGCCATTTCTGTATCGGCAAATCAGTCTAATCGGTAAAACCCAAAATCATAATATCATTTTTTTCCACCTCAAGCACAAAGTCCAGAAGCGGTTTCCAAGTAGAAACAAAAGTACTTATGTTCTTTTCTTTTATCAGCACAGCCAATTTGGCCATCTCTGCTAATTCCATCAGCTTTTGTAACCATTCCTCTATGGTAGGAATCGAGGCATCCTTCCACTTTTGTGCATAGAGCTGCCATCGCCATATATAAAATCAGAGTTCCAAATTTTTCCCCCAGTTCTCTTTCCATTAGACCCAGAAGGAAAGTTTTTGGTTTAATCTTTATGTTCACTTTAAGAATTTTCTGCATTAATATATGAATCCTACTCCAATATTTCTTTGCCTTATCACATGTCCACCATAAATGATAAAAAGTCCCTTCTTTACATTTACATTTCCAACATTCAGGCAGTCAGATTCCTGATGGCTCTAAAGCTTCCTGGTTGTGGTGCCTGACAGGCAGCTTCAGGAATGGAGCAGGAAGAGCCACTCCTCTTTCTCTCTGGGATGAAGCCTGTGGTGCACCTTGGCAAGGGCACAATCATGTCCTATAACAGGGCTGGTACCTTGACAAGCCAAACTACTACTCTGCAATAGCATTGTTGTTTCCTGGCTACTGTAACAATGCCATATGCCTATGATGGTGAATCTTTTAGAGACCGAGTGCCCCAAAACCGCCCCCGCCCCGCCCCCCACCTGCCCTGCCCCTGCCCCTCCCCACCCCCTGCCCCACCCACCCGCAGGGCCACCCACTGCCTCCATGGCCCGCCACAGATCGCCCAGGCGGCCCAGCAGCACCATGGCAGCCACACCCTCCGCCTGTGCCCCGCAGCATCAACTGTGCACGATGGGGTGCAAGGGCGGAGTCTTGTCCCCGCTGCCCGACTGCCATGTCCTTGGCTGCACTGCTCCGCGTGGGTCACGCTCAGGGGTGACTCTCCTCCGGGGGGGCTGTGGTAAAGAGGGGGTTGCCTCTGGCATGCGTGCCATAGGTTCGCCACCACTGCCATATGCTAACAACAACAACAACTAATCCTTTATTGAAGAAATGGAAATAATCTGACTCTTTAAAACAGGTCAGTAGGAGAAAGTGAAATCTATCCAGTCTGAGATGACTTGGAGTGCTTTGTTCCTCAATATTTGGATCAGAATTCCTGCGTATGAAGAATTAGTACCACCAATCTTTTCTGATAAATTGCCCTTGCTTAACAACTGCATAGGTTTGCCTCTGGTGAGAATAGCTACAATTTTTGAATGTGGTCAATGAACATGATTTCTTTTTTCTTTTTTTTAAATGTGTACTGTACATATTTAAGCTCTTTTAAAAATAAACATTTGAGTTTCTTTTAAAACAAACCAAAACCATAGCTTGAGGGGTACTAACTCTTATGAGTAACAGTGGAAATTCCCACGGTAGCAATGTTTAGAAGAATACTTTATAGTAGCTTTCATATCATAGTTTTGAGGCTTTATAGAAAATTATTGATTTTGCTTCACTTAGTCACATCATATATTTCACTAATGATGGGTTTTTGTTTAGGACAGAGAACTAGCTTAAGTTTGCTTCTTTAACGAAAGCATTTTATTCTTTTTTTTTCAAATGCAGCAACATAGATTCTAGAGGAATTCTAAACACTTGGAACAAAATTATCCCAATTCTGTATCGTCTACCAATTCACTTTAAAAACTTGGTTTAAAGAGTTGATATGAATGTCAAAGCTTTTTTGGGTTGATTTGGATCTGGCTTATTTGAAGGACCACCATGATCCATGTGAATCTTCTTTATCAACTTTACTTACAGACTTGGCATTCAGTCTGTAGCTTTCAAAGATATGTGTTTTTCCAGTGATGGCTAAATAATTAGTGGAATCCTCTTCTAAAAGGATAAATTTAGCTTCCTCTTAATTGTTTTTAAGGGGGCTTTAAACAAGCCCCCTCAGAAGACCTGTTCTGTTTATCACACACATACAAAAAGTGCATTGTGATTTTGCAATGCTAAAATAAATGCTTGCCCCCCCCCAGAAGATGCAATTGATTTTGATCACACTTTTATTTCTATCAGATTCTCATAAAATAAATTATTTGTTGGTTTGTTTATTAAATAATATTGTAGTGGGGCTGTCTGAAAGTGCCTGCAGGAGCCTGGCTGGGGACAGAGAGATTGGGACAGCTGCTGCCGATTTTGGGCACGGCAGGTGTGGACGAGGGGGAAAGACAGAAAAGGAAGGAAGGAAAGGAGAGAAGGGGTGGTTGTTGTTGCAGTTCATCAGGTGAAGCCAAAGAGGAGTTGGAGGTTTTAAGCTGATCCCTTCTTGAGGAGGGGAAAAGAAGAGAGTGAGAGAGAGTGAGGGGGTGGAATTTTACTGCTTTCTTTCGCAAGGGGGATGTCCCAAGCAGAGGCAAGAGAGAGTGTGTGGAGAAAGAAAGTTGCTGGGGCTGTTAACCTCAGATTTTAATAATAAAGGATAGGGGGGAGGGGTTTGACACCGACGGGATCTGAGACTGCAAGAGACAACAGAGGAGAAAGAGAAGCTGGTCATCATTGCTGCTGCTGTGAAGACTGGAGGCTATCTGAACTGTGATTATTGCTGCTTGTACAAGTTTTAGACATTGTGGGGAGTTGCCCGGGGGGGGGCAGCCGTTACTGCAGCACACTGACTGTTCGTGTTTCTACTGCTGCCTGGAGCCGGGGTTTTTTCCCCACCCCACCTGTTTCCAAATGGTTGCTGTGGAATCATTGACTATTGCTGCTATGACAGCCTGGGGCTGCTAGATACCACCACAGCATTGACTATTGGGGCCAGGGGCTTGTCACCTTTGTTCCTGGAAGCCTCTCCTTGATGACAAGAGCCTGCCACCTCCTCACTTCGTGTGAGCCTCTGTTAGAAGAGACACTTTACTAACCCCTAGAGAGCACAGCTGCAGAGCTCGACGGAGGGGAAAGGGGCTGGGAGGGCCTGGGCTAAGGGCGGCCTCTGAGGAGGTAACGCTACAATATTATCGGTATATGCCTGCCCATCTAACCAGTGAAATCTGGATGGCAAACAAAGACAAAAACATAATGTATAATCTAGCTAAATTAAAAACCAAGCAAGAATTAGTTTTAAATTTTAATAGGCATCACCTGAGGGTAGAAAAGGCAAAAGGACTGGGAAATATCTGTATTTGGTCCCAGGTTGTCCACAGGCCAAGCTCCAGTCTTAGGGTTCTTGCCTGCAAAACCAGATCTGTTGGCAAAAATAGCAACAGTGTGAGTGAAATAGAGTAACAACACCTGATAGGAAAGACAGATCAATTGCTTGATGAAAACATGGGAAGCAACATTAGAAATGTGCAAATGATTCAATATTCAAATTGGTGACATATTTCGAGAGTACAGATAGTCCTCGACTTACAACAGTTCATTTAGTGACCATTCAAAGTTATAATAGCATTGAAAAAACTTATGTGACTTATGACGATTTTTCATACTTACAACCATTTCAGCATCCCCATGGTCAAGTGATCAAAAGACAGATGGTTGGCAACTGGTTCATATTTATGATGGTTGTCATGTCCCAGGTTCATGTGATCAGCTTTTGAGACCTTCTGACAAGCAAAGTCAATGGGGAAACCTAACAACCATGTTAACCACTGCAGTGATTCACTTAACAACTGTGGCAAAAAAAGCTTGTAAAATGGGGCAAAACTCACTTAACAAATCTCTCACTTAGCAACATAAATTTTGGGCTCAAATGTGGTCTACCTGTATCTATTCAAAAGTTGATCCGCATATAATTCATTTATGTAAGTTTAGCCCTTTGACATGATGACCTAAAATGATATAAGAGTAACTTACAAGTTTTTTATGTCTACATCAGAAGTGTTTTTGAAAAACGACTTATTTTGGACTTCTGACATGGAATGCAATGTTCAGGCTTTCTAATTTATAATGTACTGGCTAATTATTGTAATGGGATGAATTGAACAATAGCTTGTGTCATCTGCCCATCTTATAGATAACACAGTATGAATTCCTTAGGCACTAACCATTTGCTTTCTATGCAGCAATCATTTCTTGGCAATTAAGTAAGCCAATAAATCATCTGTCACTCTTGATGTCTGCATAGAATCGGTGCTCATTATTTTAATCAAATGTATCTTTTCATTTCAGCCAAAGAAGGAGATCTGCCAACCCGGTGGCTTGGTGAGGTGTCAAAAGTGTTTTTGTGATGTAATGCCAGGAGAAACACATAAACTAAAAATGAAAATAAGGTTGGATAAAATTTATTTACATTTATGTGTGGCTGCTGGTTTCCCATGAAACTGTCAGCAATCCCAGTTATGGCAAACTTGATGTGTTTTATTAGCTTTGTGGGCTTTCACAACTTTTACACCACAGGTTTTGATCATATGGATGTCTCTAGATAACGGATTGTCCTTTGCAGATTTCCAAGGATTGTCCTTTGTAAAGTAGATTCATGATCCCCCCAATGATTTCTAAGCCTCGATTCCTATTATTAATGGATGCATGAATGAAAAGATAAGGTTCCTGCAGCTGCTTGGTGGAAATTTTTCTATTGTGTCATTGTCTTTGCTCTTTTGTAATATTTGACTTGTGTTAGTTATTAAGCTATTAATTGGATTTTAATTAGGCATTATTAGAGTTTACTAAGTTCTGAAAAACTCTCTCCATTTATAAGCATGCCTAATTGTAAGATATAAAGTATTAGTCTAGTTGACAAATCACATAGGTGAAATACTTAGAACACCCAGAATATTTTATAATTCTGGGGTCTTTCTTTGGATCAGTCTTATAAAGCTTTATGACTTTAGATAATAGAATAGAATAGAGCTGGAAGGGACCTTGGAGGTCTTCTAGTCCAGCCCCCTGCTCAAGCAGGAGAACCTATACCATCTCAGGCAAGTGACTGTCTAGCCTCTTCTTAAAAATCTCCACTGATGGAGCACCCATGATTCCTGGGGGCAAGCTGTTCCACTGGTCAATTGTCCTCACTGTCAGGAAGTTTCTCCTTAATTCCAGGTTGCTTCTCTCTTTGGTCAGTTTCCAACCATTGTTTCTTGTCCTGCCCTCTGGTGCTTTGGAGAAAACGTGACCCCCTCTTCTTTGTGGCAGCCCCTCAAATACTGGAATACTGCTATCATGTCTCCCCTATTTCTTCTTTTCTTTAGACTAGCCAAACCCAAGTCCTGCAGCTGTTTTTCGTATGTTTTAGTCTCCAGGCCTTTGATCATCTTAGTTGCTCTTCTCTGAATTTTTTCCAAACTCTCAACATCTTTTTTGTGATATGGTGACCAAAATTGGTTGCAGTATTCCAGGTGTGGTCTTACTAGAGTTTTATAAAGCAGTACTAATACTTCACATAATCTTGAGGAATAGCTGATAGTTTGTTTAAAAAAATATTCAGAGAAATATCAGTATATATTAGGCCAGGGGTCTTCAAACGTGGCCCTTTTATGACTTGTGGACTTCACACTGGCTGAGGAATTCTGGGAGTTGAAGTCCACAAGTCATAAAAGAGCCAAGTTTGAAGACCCCTGTATTAGGCAATATAGAGGAGGAGAATAATTAAGTGCATGTCTACCTAGAAGTCAGTCCCACTTCAGTTGACGGATTTTAATTCCAGTTTTAAACCCAGAACTGCAGCCATATATGAGGACTATTTGTAGTAGTTCAGTAGAAGTAATGAAGTAGAAAAGGTTCATAGACCTGTAGGTTAACAGGAGGAAGTGGGGATGGAGGTCAGACATGAGGTTGCAGGCATCATAGAGAAATTGCTGATATTCATGCTCAGAAGGGAACCCACTGAAGCCCCTTTTCACTCCATTTTGTCTTTCTCTGTTACTGCCTGCAAATGTTCCCCATAAGGAATGTGTGTTAATTGCTGGGCAGGCTTCACTTTTTTATGAGCACTCATGTAACTGTGAGTTATGGATCTGCTGGAGACAAATATACAGATCAGTATATCTGCGATGATGTAGCTACTACTTCTATCCACACAAGATTAGAACAGATCCTAAGAAAGATGGCAAGTGATCAGTACAATAGCACAAAAAAGATGTTTTCACGCAGGGAAGGCTATTCACTGCAGCTCTCTTTTCCAGGGACTCCTCTAAAAGATAACACTAGAAAGAGTATAGAGAAGAGCAACAAAAATGATTAGGGAACTGGAGGCTAAAACATATAAAGAATAGTTGCTGGAATTGGGTATGTCTAGTTTAATGAAAAGAAGGATGAGGAGTGACATGATAGCAGTGTTCCAATATCTCAGGGGCTGCCACAAAGAAGAGGGAGTCAAGCTATTCTCCAAAGCACCTGAAGGCAGGATAAGAAGCAACGGATGGAAACTAATCGAAGAGAGAAGCAACCTAGAACTAAGGAGAAATTTCCTGACAGTGAGGACAATTAATCAGTGGAACAACCTGCCTCCAGAAGTTATGAATGCTCCAACACTGGAAGTTTTTAAGAAGAGACCGGACAACCATTAGTCTGAAATGGTATAGGGTTTCCTGCCTGAGCAGGGGGTTGGACTAGAAGACCTCCAAGGTCCCTTCCAACTACTACTACTACTACTACTACTACTACTACTACTACTACTTCTTCTTCTTCTTCTTCTTCTTCTTCTTCTTCTTCTTCTTCTTCTTCTTCTTCTTCTTCTTCTTCTTCTTCTTCTTATTATTATTATTATTATTATTATTATTATTATTATTATTATTATTATTATTATTATTATTATTATTATTATTTATTCATTAGACATGAACCTCAGTCAACTGAACATTCAAATTGGCTGGCGCTGATGGTTGACACGGATTGCTACCAGCATCCTAAGTGTCAACCAGGTATCTCCTTAAAATATAAGATGTTCCGAGTAGTGCAGTTTTTTGTAACATTGCTGGAGTTATTGCAGGAAGCTGCAGTTTCTTGATGTATTTTGCAAAGTTTTTGGACATAGTTCCCAGTGCCCCGATGACAATGGGTATCACTGTTACACATTTCATCCATAATCGCGCAGTTTCGATGGCCAGGTCACGATATTTCGTATTTTTTTTCCAGTTCTTTTTCTTCGACTCTGGCATCTCCTGGTACAGCGACATCAATCAGCTGTACGCTTCGATTCTCTACAACTGCGATATCTGGCATGTTGTGTTCCAAATGGCGATCTGTCTGTATTTGAAAGTCCCACAAGATCTTCACCCTCTCATTCTCAACAACTTTTTCCACCCTATGTTCCCATGACTTTTCAGACACAGGCAAGTTGTATTTTTTACACAATGCCCAGTGGATTAATTTAGCAACTCAGTCATGTCTAGCTTTGTAATCAGTTTGCGCGATTTTGCTGCACTCACAGATTAGATGTGAAACAGTTCCAACTTTTTCATTGCCAAGTCGGCAATTTGGATTGTCAGTGGATTTTTGTATCTTTGCTTTCATGGCATTAGGTTGTAGTGCTTGTTTTTGAGCAGCTAGTATTAAGCCTTCCGTTTCTTTCTTGATGGTTCCCATCTTAAGTCATGCCCATGTCAAGTTGTTATCACATTTTCCTTCAATGTTTTTCAAATGCTGTCCATGCAAAGCTTTGATTTT
The DNA here is from genome assembly GCA_023970755.1 of Azemiops feae. Lineage (NCBI taxonomy): Eukaryota > Metazoa > Chordata > Lepidosauria > Squamata > Viperidae > Azemiops > Azemiops feae. Next base: position 620,215 of record JALGBA010002262.1, on the reverse strand, counting down.
CCATCTATTTAATCTGTCATCCAGCCGTTTTTCCTTATATTCTGCCTTTGTTTCTGTTATTTTTATAGTGCTCTCTGTTTTCACAGCCTGCAGCAGTTTTTCTGTACTTTGATTCACATAATCATTCAAACTTCGTTTTTCTTCTTCTACAGTTTGGTGGATTTGCAATAGTCCTCTGCCCCCTATTTTTCTTGGCAGGTACAACCTGTCGATGTCACTTCATGGATGTAGAGCATGGTGCATATTCAAAAGTTTACATGTTTTCCGGTCTAGGTTTTCCAGTTCAGCCAAATTCCAGCTGGGTAGCATATCACTGGGACTGCCCATGTATTAATGGCTTTAATTATGTTTCCAGCATTCCATATTATGATTTTAATATTTTGCGGACTCTTCTGATGTATTCCTTTTGCGTTGACTCTTTGACTTTTCCATTCAAGATGTTATCTGCTTCCAATATGCCTTCTTCTTCTTCTTCTTCTTCTGCCATATCCGTTATCGGACGTTGGTGATCATGTTGGCGATCCTGTTTTTATCAGCAGCCGCATGAAAAAGTGCTGCTGAGTTTTGTCCAAACCAGTCCCTTAGATTTTGAAGCCATGATGTTCTTCTTCTGCCTGGACCTCATTTGCCTTCAATCTTTCCTTGGAGGATTAAATGGAGTATGCCGTATTTTTCTGGGTGTCGCATCACATGTCCGAAATATTCTAACTTTCGTTTTTTAATTGTTTTGATGATTTCCCTTGGCTTTCCCAGGCGGCTTATCACCTCCTCATATCTGATTTTGTCAACCCAGCTTATACGTAACAACCGCCTGTAAATCCACATTTCAAATGCTTCTAGTCTTTTCAGGTGGCCTTCTGTCAGAGACCAACTCTCTACTCCATAGAGCAGGATAGAAAAAATATAACATCTGACAAGCCTGATTTTCAGTCTTAGGCTTATGTCGTGACTGCAGAAGACCTTTTTCATTTTGAAGAATGCTGTTCGAGCTTTCTCTATCCTTGTCTTTACTTCAGCGGTCATGTCCCAGCTTTCATGTAAATTAGAACCGAGGTGCGTGATCCTTTCAACTTTTTCTAGTGGTATTCCTTCTGAATTTATTGGTGGTAGATTAATGGGTTGTTTGCTGACGACCATGATCTTGGTTTTTGAGGTGTTAAGCTTCAAGCCGTATTTTCCAGATATTTCGGTGACTCTGTTGATGAGGAGCTGAAGGTCTTCATACTTACTGGCAAGCAGAACTGTATCGTCAGCATATCTTAAGTTGTTGATCCAAACACCGTTTACTTTGATGCCAGCATCGATGTTCTCCAATGCCTCGTTGAAGATTGACTCAGAGTAGATATTGAACAGCAGTGGAGACAGAATACATCCCTGTCTGACCCCTCTTCTTATTTCTGCATCAGCCGAGTATTTTTGGCCTAGTCTCACATTTGCTACCTGATGCTAATACAGATTCTTTATTATTTGGATGTCTTTGTCATCTAGTCCCCCTTGTTTCAGGATTTCTAATAGTTTGCTGTGTCTTATTTTATCAAAAGCTTTTTCAAAATCAATGAAGCACATGTAAACACTGTGGTTGACATCTCTACAACGTTGTATAAGAACCTGAATGCTGAACAGTGCATCTCGTGTACCAAGATTGTTTCTGAAACCAAATGCCTAGGTATTTGTAACCGTCATCTTTGGCTAGTGCTTTCACAATACTTCCATTTCCCAGTTCTATGCCTTCTATTTTTGCCATTTTTCCTCGTTGCATGGATAGTACAGCACATTTTCCAAGTTCAAAGTTCATTCTGATGTTGCTGTTAAACAGTTGGATTGCGTTGAGTATTGATTCAAGTTCAGTGTGGCTTTTCACGTACAGTTTTAAGTCATCCATGTATAGTAGATGGTTTATCTTGCCATGCTGGCTTGAGATGTAGTATCCCAGTTTTGTGTTTCGTAAGATTATTGTCAATAGAATTAATGCGATGTTGAACAGTAGTGGTGAAAGTGAGTCCCCTTGGAAAATTCCTCGTCTGATGTTAATTTCACCAATGTTCTCCCCATTTGCTGTTAGGACTGTTTTCCATTTTTGCATATTTGCTTTCAAAAATGTACAGATATTTTTACTGATTCCAAAGTTTTCCAAACACGCATTAATCCAGCTATGGGGTAATGAATTGAAGGCCTTTTTGTAATCAATCCACACCATATTTAAGTTCGTTTTGCATTTTTAAGTACCATTTTGTCAATGAGCAGCTGATCTTTTGTTCCTCTTGATTTTTTATAATTTCCTTTTTGTTCTACCGGATACAGACTGTTTTCCATCAGATGATTGAATACTGAATTTGCCAGTATTCTTGTAAAAAGTTTGAACGTTGTTGGCAGACAAGTAATTGGGTGGTAGTTGCTTGGTTCTGTGCTCTTTTCTGGGTCCCTCATTATCAAGAATGTTCGACCAGCTGTTAATCATTCTTCACTTGTGGCATTTTGAAGCATTTCATCAAACTGAGTGGCCATGTGGTGATGGAGGCTGGTGAGGTATTTCAACCAGTATCCATGCAGCTCGTCCAGGCCAGGTGCACTCCAGTTCTTGACCTTCTTTATTTGATTTGCAACCATATCAGTGTTTATTACAATATTCTCCATTTTGTTTCGTGTTGCTTGTTTTTGGATATCTTTGATCCAGGAGGCAGTTTTATTATGTTCCACTGGGTTTTCCCACAGTTTTTTTAATTATTATTATTATTATTATTATTATTATTATTATTATTATTATTATTATTATTATTATTATTATTATTATTATTATTATTATTATTATTATTATTATTATTATTATTATTATTATTATTATTATTATTATTGACTGCTGAAAACTCTGTACAACTACAGCCCCACTGAAAGGAGTTGATGATGAGGATGATAAACCAAATCTCCTGGGAAGGTTTGGAGAAGTTCTAATTTATTCTCAGTCAGACTTCTTCCAAGCTTGTTAACAGCTTAGAGCAGAGGTCAGGACATTCACGTCATTATTTTATTTAGTTTGTGGTTTCCAGGGCTTTACTAGGATGGAGTTTTATATAGAATAAATATTTTATTTTGTTCCACATAAAAATGAAACAGTGGGCAACTTAATCACCTTTTAAGTACTGCGGAACCCATGAAAAATGCAGCAGTCTCAACCTCTGATATTAGTTTCTTTGAAGACTTACTGGTAGGGCACAGTTTTCCTGTGGTATCCTATAAATTAGAATTGCTGACAACTTAGATTTGCATGTTGGATAACCTGATGCTTCTACCTTCTCCATCTTGCCCCGGGAAGATACATAATTTCCCCTCTCAATCCCCACCACTCAAATTCAGAGAAACTACTGAGTGAGTTATACATTTACAGAGAGACTGAAAGTGATGTTCTGAATGACTTCAAAACATGATCGCTTCTGCATAAAAAGCCTGTACATTTTAATCACTGAATAAATCATCTGTGTAGAGGTTGACAGTAACATAATGGTGTACGAAAGCTGGGGGCTGAGTTCAGAACAGTCTTTTAGATGCTTATTTTTAAGGATGTTTTTTGTGTGTGTGGTGTCTACAGTATTTCTCTATTTCTGTCTAATATCTCACCTTGCTGCTCTCTTGTTTCTCCATTATTAATCTGTTTGATTTTGCTGCTGCTGTTTAGTTGCTAGTTGATTTTCTGACAGAAAAGGGGCCTTAGAAAATGTAGCTTGAGCAAAGGGTGTTGCCAATCATTTTAAAAACTGCTTATTTTGAGATTAATGTCTGGGTGAAACAAGGGAAGAGCTTCTTTAAAACAGATTTTGGGGGGAAAATATCAGACTCTCCTTTTATAGCTGTGTTTCATGACTTCCATGGAGTTAAGGGTTGTCAGGATCTTCCTTTTATTTCTTTCTGAGCAGGCTTACTAGTTTGAGGAACAGAGGAAACAGAAAGAAAGAAGGAAAGAAAATGACTTTGACTGTTATTTCATTGATGGTGAACTGGGAGGGTGAGAGAGAAAAAGGACCCTAATGTATAGGCTGGCAGAGTTTTGCAAGCTGCCGTGTTGTAAGAAATGTAAAAGAGAAACTGATTTCCTGCAAGGTTATCCTTTTTTTTTTTGGTCTTTTTTCCTGATTTTAGTAAACGACAGTGTCTAGCTTCAAAAGGAAACTCAGATTTCAGGAAGTATGCAAAAGTAAGCAAGTTCCTCCTTCCTACTAAAACAATACAGTTTTGTTTTTACCATAGATGTTTCTTTTCAGTATTTCTAAGGAATACATTAAATATATTCATTAGAATGTATTCAATTATTTTAATTTATACAGCTGCTTCATCACTTTTTTCTTGACATCAAGACTGATTGCCCGATTGCCCAACTTTAACTTCAGTGAAATCATTAGTTTTATCATCAGTAGGGGAGGGGTAGACTTATCATAATATTCCAAAGTTTGAGAAGCTTTGCTTTAGAGGTTGGATATGTATAGTCATTCTGTGGAAAGTTTGAAGCCAGGTTAAATCCTCCCTTCTTTGGTCTCTTGTTAGTAGTCCCATCTATAAATTTTAATCTGAATTTCCTGAGAGTAGAGAATGACTGCAAGTCATCAATGTTGTTCATTTATTTAAAGTCTATTTAAATATCTGCCAAAATAAAAGTCCCCAAAAGTTTGCTTAATCTGGAATCTTGCATGATGGCTGTAATGACTAATGACTGGTCCTAGCACTTAGGACATCATAGTATGCCCATAATCACGTGATCAAAATTGGGGCACTTGGCAACTGGGATCTATTTATGATGGTTGCAGCATCCTGGGGTCATGTGATCACCATTTGTGACTTTCCCTTCTAGTATCTGACAAGCAAAGGCAATAGAAATAGAGTAGAGTAGAGTAAAGTAGAACAGAACAGAACAGAACAGAATAGAATAGAATCTTCTTTATTGGCCAAGTGTGATTGGAGATACAAGGAATTTATCTCTGGTGCATACAAGCAACAAATTGATAAATCATAAATCATAAGATACAATCATAAATCATAAAATACAACCAACAAAATCATAGTCATAAAATACCAATAGGAGTAGGTAATAGGAAAGATGAAAAGGATAATAGTAATAAGTTAGATATGCCTAAGGCCAATGCTTAGATATCCTTAGGCATAAGAGAGTGCTGTGGGAATTATGTGCTTAGCAGAGGGGAGAAAAACTGTCTTTGTGACTGGTTGTTTTGGTATGCAGTGCCCGCTAGCGATGTCCTGAGGGGTGAAGTTGAAACAGTTTATATACCAGGATGTGAAGGGTCTGTAGATATTTTCTCAGTCCTCTTTCTGGCTCATGCAGTGTACAGGTTCTCATTGGAAGGCTGGCTGGGGAAACTACATTCACTTATTGACCACATGATTAAAGTAAGAATTGCAGTGATTCTCTTAACCACTGTTGCAAAAAAGGCTGTAAAATTGGCTGCGTTGCTTAGCTACAAAAATTTTGGATCCAATTGTTGTCATAAATCGAGGACTATCAGTACATAATGAATCAACAATAATGCATAAATTTGAGAAAGATTATTTAGTCTGAAAATAATTTGCTTCGTTGCCATTATCCCTACAGTAGCTTTGATGACAGCTTGATCCATATATTTAAACCTACTGTTTACAGTTTATTTTCCTTTTCGCCCATGTGGCTATATTCTTGACAACTGAGATTAATATTTCATGCATCAGATGAAGCCAACTCTAGTCCATGAAGGTTTATGCCTTAATAAATTTTTGAGTTTTCCTTCCAAGTGTTACAGCAATACTCTATCTTGATCCTTGGCTTGATATCATTCATAAAATGATTGATTCTTTAAGTTCGTCTGGTGGCTGTTTATTTCTCACTGGGATCTATGGAAAGATTTATTCATTTTCCAGTGATGGTTGTTGTTTTTGCAAAATGACTATAAGAATGGATTAACCTTTTTTTTTAACAAAGAAAAAGTGTACTGTTTTATCCTTTATTGTACTATGGCCAATTTTATATCTATAGGGTGAAGGAGCTGTGATTTCTGGACTTTGTCCCCATTTATGCAGTGTGCTATTAAGCATGACCAAGAATAAAAAATATTCTGTCCAGATCCAGCCTTAACTAAATGGATTATGTTATGAACAAATTTCATGGGCCAGCTAACATTTCACACATTATGTCCCCAGGACTTTTTCTAGGATTGTGAGATGTGATTTTTAGTAAGGTATCAGTGCAGAGAAGCATACAAATTGTCAATTTTCACTTCTGGATGAAGTGAATGGATGAAAATCTGCCATTATAATAACATAAATAAATCTAAATAACTTATAAATAAATAGGAGTAATGAAATAGATGTTCCTGACCTTCCCTGCAAAATGGTATTTAAGATTGAATATTTTGAGATTGTGTATGAAATTCTATGGAAGATAGAAGTCATGCATAGTTTTCATAAAAGCCCCCAAAAGGATTATATACTTGAGTTTTGCTATTTCCACATTTCATGTAGACCTCATTTATTGACTGCCTCATTTAGTGATTGTTCATGATAAGATTTACAAACTTCGTGGGTCTGTAAAGCAAAGAAAAGCAAAAGTTGATAAGTACAGTTTGCGGTTTCACATAGAGACTGCTTCACTTAATGACTGAGTTGCCAGCTCCAATTGTAGTCATTAAACGAAGACTATCTATAGTGGGAAATTTCTTAAGACAACTTAACAGTTATGGAACAATCTGAAAAATAGTGCAAATGCTATATAAAAGCTTCACCACTGACATTGGAACTTGTCATCCAAAACGCTAATCAGCCAATTCCTCTTAACTTTTATTTCTGGCTAGTGGTTAAGTTAGATTAAATAAATAAATCAGTTGATGGTTGAGACTGGGAAGCAAAAAAGGAAGCACTTCCATACACAGTACTTGATGAATGCAGGCAATTCACACTGCCACAACATATAATGATGGATGCTAGGTTAATATGGTTTTGAAATAGATTAGACCAGGTGTGTCAAACTCATTGAGGGCCGCATCAGGGTTGTGGTTGACTTTGGGGAGGTGGGTGGGCATGGCTGGGGTGGGCATAGCGGGGGTGGGCGTGGCTGGGGTGGGCATGGCCAGCTCAACGTTGCTTGTGTCAGGGAGTGCTTGTGGTGGCCCGGGCTGGGCTGGGGGGATCCATTGTCTCCAGCCAAGGAAGGCAAGACCAGGGTGAGCACTATACCCTTGTCCACGAGAGGAGCCTTGCTGTCCCTCTCCGGCCATGCAGAGGACCCCTAGCAATGCAGGCTGCCCAGAGCCCTGAGCAGTGGAGAGCAAGCACCCAGTCCAGCCTTTCCCAAGGGGGCGCCCGGCTGTGCTTACCACCTCAAGACTGCTGCTGATTGGCTTGCTCTCTTTGGCCAAGTTGCTCATGGTGTGTGCGGGAGAGCAAAATGTGTGGGTCAGAGGGAGGCCCACTTCCTCTCCCTGCGAGGAGACCCACTTTGTAACCAAAGCATCCTCAGCAATAGGATGGGAGACCACTAGGAGAGGTCAGGAGGAGGGGACAAGGGGATGGCGAAAGGGCAGCAGGGCTGCTCGTGGCCAAGTGCTAAGGCAGGACTTCCCTCAGACCCTTCCTCCCTCTCATTATAATCTTCCTTCCTTCCTTCCTTCCTTCCTTCCTTCCTTCCTTCCTTCCTTCCTTCCTTCCTTCCTTCCTTCCTTCCTTCCTTCCTTCCTTCCTTCCTTCCTCCCTCCCTCCCTCCCTCCCTCCCTCTCACCCTCCCTTCCCTTCCAATCCCGTCTTCAAAGTCCATGGTGTGTCACAGGGAATACTATACTTTTACGTTGCTGGAATTGGGTATGTCTAGTTTAATGAAGAGAAGGACGAGGGGGTGACATGATAGCAGTGTTCCAATATCTCAGGGGTTGCCACAAAGAAGAGGAAGTCAAGCTGTTCTCCAAAGCTCCTGAAGGCAGGATAAGAAGCAATGGATGGAAACTAATCAAAGAGAGAAGCAACCTAGAACTAAGGAGAAATTTCCTGACAGTTAGAACAATTAATCAGTGGAACAACCTGCCTCCAGAAGTTGTGAATGTTCCAACACTGGAAGTTTTTAAGAAGAGACTGGACAACCATTTGTCTGAAATGGTATAGGGTTTCCTGCCTGAGCAGGGGGTTGGACTAGAAGACCTCCAAGGTCCCTTCCAACTATTGTTATTGTTATATCTTTTCCAAGGCCTTCATGGCTGTTTTATCAAGTGCTAATCTTTGCTGTGTTTCTTGACTGCTTGTTCCTTTTCTGTTGATAGTTGACTCTAGAAGGCAGAAGCTATCCACCACTTCAATAACTTCATTAGCAATTCTAATGGAAGGTGTTCAACCTATTGTCTTCAAATTCGTCTTAATGATATTTAATATTAGCTCTATTTTTTTTTTAGTTTGCTCTAACTTTTTTTTAACTACAGCTTGCAGTCCCTTTGCATTTTTAGTTATCAGGCTAGTATCATCAGAACAATGAAGGTTATTTAGATTTCTTTCTCCAGTTTGATAACCATGCTCAGCTTCTTCCAATTCAGCTTCACTTAATATATATTCAACATATAGGTGGAATAAATAAAGCAAGGGTGTAATGTTACACTCCTTTGCCAACCAGGCAGTTTTTCCATGTTCTGTCTGCATTGTGACTTCCTGACCTTATATAAGTTTCTCATGAAAACAATGAGATCTTCTGGAATTCTTATTTTTCTGAGCATGTTCCACATTGATGTGAATGATACAATTTGAAGGTCTTTCTGTAACTGATGAAGTTCATAGTGACTTATTTTTTATACTCTTAGGCTTTCACAATTATTTATTGTGCATTAGTAGTAATATCTTGTGTTCCTTGGTCTTTTCTAAAGCCAGCTAGAACATCTGACATCTCTTTTTCCATGTGGGGCTCTAGTTTGTGTTGGATGATCCAAAGCAGGATTTTGCCAGCATGTGAAATTAAAGATAGTGTGATGATTTGCACACTGTATTAAGTTTCCTTTTTTTTTTGATATTGGAATGTACATAGATTGGCGTCTTCCAATCTCTTGGTCACTGTATTGTTCTCCAGATTTGCTGATATAGCTTCATTAGAATCTTTACTGATTCTTCTGTTGCTTGATGAACATATGCAATAGAGGTGGAATCAGAAAATTGCTTTGATTTTGTTTTCTCCTCTAGGTGTCATTTCTGTATTCCAGTAACGCATGTGTTGCAAACTTAATTCTAAACTATTGCTTTCTTGGTTGCTGTGAACCTTAACTTCAAAAATAGCTGTATTGTAAGAGTAGCCATTTCTTTAATTTTTATATTCCTCCCCAAAATGTTTGGAAAGTATAGTAAAGTGATCTGAGTGCCCAGTTAAGTATAATCCACAAATCTGGTGTCTATGTCTATGTAATATGTCTATGTTTCTCTCTCTACACACACACACACACACACACACACACACACACACACACACACACACACACACACACACACACACACCCACACACACACACACCACACCACCACACACACACACACACACACACACACACACACACACACACACACACACACACACACCACACACACACACACACACACAACACACACACACACACACACACACACACACACACACACACACACACACACACACACACACACACACACACACACACACACACACACACCACACCCACACACACACACACACACACACACACACACACCAAATTTATGACTAAATATTTCTCCCCGTCTGATTTTATTTTATTTCCAGATTCTTTCTGGGACCAGATTAAAATCTCCATTCCTGCTATGGCTCATGTTTTAATTTATAATAGCAATAGCACTTAGACTTATATACCACTTCACAGTGCTTTACAGCCCTCTCTAAGTGGTGTACAGAGTCAGTGTATTGCCCCCAACAATCTGGTTCCTCATTTTACCCACCTCGGAAGGCCGGAAGGCTGAGTCAATAATCCAGGAGACACTAGATTATGGCAATGTATCCTTCTTCACCATCCATGTTTTTAAATTAATAGTATATGGTAGAAAAAAGTGTTTAAAAACAGATGAGCATTTCTAAGACAGCCCCAAGTCAAGATATTTGGAATTTTCTTTGCATGATTTAAAATCAGTAAATATGTTGCTTCTTGGAGATTTTCAAGCCAGACAAGATAAATGGCCCCATCTCATCCAAGCCTGGTAGGTCATTTTTTTTTTAGATAAATTGTTGGCTGGAAAGATTGTTGAATTGAATAGCAATATAGATCATCCATTCATAATTGTCTTGGACATCAGATCATGAAGGCGCCTCTCTATGAGACACAAAACAACCTCAAACAGAGAATGATCCAAATTAATATCTGGAGAAACATTGGTGGTCTTTAGGTCAGATTTATGCCTTAAAAATCACAATTTTTTGTCCCTTTTTTCTAAATTTGTTTTGATATACTAACGTGCTGTTTGGCATTTCAGTTAAAAACCTGCTGAAGAGGCCAATTTAGCCATACATTTTGTTTGTTTGTTTGTGCTGTACTATGATAAAGAAGAATGTGTTAGCCAATCCTCACATCAACTGTTCTTTTAAAAGATGATGCTTTCTCAGATTTTAACTATGGACTTCTGCTGCATCTTGCCCGCTTGAAATGCAAATTTTGTCCTGTTAGAGAAAAACATTGCACATAACAATAGAAATATAGCACATAATCTAAAAACAATTTCACATAAAGAGAAGGAGGCAGTTTAATTTTAAATTGTAGTGTTCTATTCTATTCTATTCTGAACAGATGCATAAATTATTGACACAATAAAGAGCTCATTCTGGGTTTAATGATTTCTGTAGTATATTTATTTTATACATTTAGATCCTGCCTTTCTTTTCAGTTGAATACTCAAGGAAATTAAGAATGATTAAGTGCAAAACATACAAAGAATAATGTTAAACCAAGACCAAAACAATAAAGAGAATTTACATATGTCTTAACAGATATGCTAGACCTGGGAAACATGGACCCAAAAACTACTCCTGAATTGGTACATTCTACATTTTTGAAGATATTTAGCTGGAGGTCTCTTTCTGCACACCAGCAAAATGAACTTCTAAAGGACATCTTCAGAAGGACATCCTCTACTAAGTATAGCAGAACAGAACGGAATAACAGAGATGGAAGTGACCTTGGTGGTCTTCTAGCCTAATGCCCTGCACAAGCAGGAGACCCTATACCATTTTAGACAAATGACTGCCCAATCTCTTTTTAAAAACCTCCAGTGATGGAGCATCCACAACCTCTGAAGGCAAGCTGTTTCACTGGTTAATTATTCTCACTGTCAGAAAATTTCTGCTTAGTTCTAGGATGCTTGTCTCCTTAATTAGTTTCCATCCATTGCTTTTTGTCTTGCCTTCTGGTGCTTTGGAAAATAGGTTGACCTTCCTTCTTATTTGTGGCAGCCCCTCAAATATTGGAACACTGCTGTCAAATTCTTAATAGGGCAGGCAGTCTCATAAGTGTTCAGGCCTCAAGCTATTTTGGGATTTAAAGATGAATCCACCATCTTAAGAAAAATTATAACGTATAGTATCCAGTGATCCACATTACTTTGCACTTTTGTCAGGTTATTGACTTTATTATAAACTAGCTTGTATACCTTGAAAATATGGTCAGGTATCAGTGTTTTAATGTTGTTATGTCCTGGGCCTTGCTGAGTCATTCAGCAAGGCTCAGAAAGGCTGCAGGAAGGTTGCAGAGACCCGGACAGACCACGTGTCTGCCCGGGACGCAGACAGGCTGTCTCTGGCCTTGCACGCATGCACAAGGCGGGAGAATGGCCTGCAATGATTGGCTGTGCATCCCTTTGCAAGGGGAGTATAAAAAGGCCAGTTACCATTGTGTTCTTGCTCCTGTTCTGTGAATGTACTTAATAAAGAGATCCTTTGTTGTGAACCTGCCTCATCTCGATGTCTGCTTTGCAAGAACAGAACATTGGCGATGAAGGTGAGATTCGCCGCATAGGAAGCCAAAGGAAACGAAGCTAGGGCCAACTCACCTGAAGGCCTGAAGCGAAGAGAAGCGCGGCGTCCAGGAGAAGCAACCGCCTGCCAATACGAAGACGCTGGAGGTGGGCTTGGCTTCGTGGGACCCCTTCTCCTTCCTTGTGGCGAGAGACATTGAAGAGGCTATCGGTCACAACGATGTCCAAGCTGGGCCGTCTTGTCGAATTCGATACTTCGCACCCAGAACGATGGAGCTCTTACGTAGCTCGCGTCGAGAACTACTTCAGGGTGAATAAGATCCAAGAAGATGAATTGAAAGCTGCTACTTTGCTGTGTGTCTGGGGGCAAGAGACTTTTGACATTGCTGAGAACCTTGTAGCCCCAGCACCATTGGAGTCGATCGCCTATTCAGATCTAAAGAAAATGCTGCGTGAGCATTTTGAGCCCAAGCTTTCTGTAATAGCTTGGAGGCACCAATTCGAGCAGCGAGATCAGTGGCCGGGAGAATCAGCTGTGGACTTCGTCGCGGCTCTGAGGCAGGCTGCTAGGCCATGTGCGTTCCAAGACTTGGAAGAGAGGCTCCGAGATCGACTCGTCTGCGGATTGCGAAGCTGTGAGATGCAACAAAAGTTGTTTGCTAGAGCTGATGTTTCCTTCCAAGATGCCCTGAAAGAAGTTGCAGCTGAAGAAGCAGCCGGCGGCGCGGTGAAGGCTTTGCGGTCGACCAAGAACCCTCCAGCAGCAGTTCCCATCCATCAGGAGGTCGTGCGAGAGGCATCTGGAGAAGAATCCGAGGAAGAAGAGGTCAGCCAGTCAATCAGCAGTCAGGGGGAACCCCTGAGTCTTCTGGGCGACAAAGTCCTGGTTTGTTTTGCGCAAACCGGGAGCAGGCACTCCAGGCACCTATTCCTAATCCCACACCTACAATCGCACCTGCACCAATTCTGGCTCCACGAAGATCAGAGCGGGTCAAGAGTCCTCCTAAGCATTTAGGGGAATATGTAAGATCCCTGTTCACTATATAGGAGGGGTATTAGTCCTCGCCATCTGAGGGGGTAAACAAAAAGAATTGTAGGTTGCGGTGCGAATATTGTCAAAGAGTGAAAGTCCGTGGACTCCATTGGGACCTGAAGGTAATAGGTTGCAAGGAGTAAGGTGGACGGTATAACGTGCTAACCGGCCTGCCATGTTGTGTTTATGTGAAGTGTTAAACAATTTGCTTACTTATTGTTTAATCCTAGGGGGGAGGGGTGTTATGTCCTGGGCCTTGCTGAGTCATTCAGCAAGGCTCAGAAAGGCTGCATGAAGGTTGCAGAGACCCGGACAGACCACATGTCTGCCCGGGACCCAGACAGGCTGTCTCCGGCCTTGCGCGCATGCGCAAGGCGGGAGAATGGCCTGCAATGATTGGCTGTGCATCCCCTTGCAAGGGGAGTATAAAAAGGCCAGTTGCCATTGTGTTCTTGCTTCTGTTCTGTGAATGTACTTAATAAAGAGATCCTTTGTTGTGAACCTGCCTCGTCTCGATGTCTGTTTTGCAAGAACAGAACAAATGTGAAATCAGTGATGATATAAACAGTAACCTGGTGGTAGACTGTAACAGAAGTAATATGAAATTTATACTTGTACCATTTACCCCAAGCCTGAGTCAAAGAGTGAAGGAAATCAAGTCTGGTCAAATTTACATCTTCTGAGACCACTGAATCAAGTTTTACTCAGTTTTGTTCAGCTCACTGGAGCAGTAAATACATTTCATCCCTTCAGTTGGCATAACCTTCACTGCTACATGTGAATGTTTTCTCTTCTTCTGGTGTGAGAGCCCTTTTTCCTGTTCACCAATCTGCCCAAAGTCACTGTGACAGATCTGCAGGTCTTGGCTCTAAAGTGACTTATGATGTTTACAGTTCCAGTACTGAAATCCTGTCACATCAGTGACTTGAGCCTGAGTGATCCAAATAGATCTAAGTAGAATGCAATAAGTTGGTCATTTTTGGCTTCATCGGCCATTGCAGCATAGCTTTCAAGAGGCTTTGTTAAGAGTTCAGAAAAATCGTAATCTTCGCCCATTATTATTAATGCAGAAAAACTATATATCATCCGTTAAGGCTGGTATCATTAATTAAAGTGAGTCTTAGCTTTGTTTTAGTACATTAGGCTCTCTGATTTTGTACTTCACGTTTAACTGCCATATGTGTATTGATGATGTATTCGCATTCAGATTTATTTGCTTTGGGTGACAGAACATGGACATCTACAGTATTTCCAAATACCTAAGAACAAATTTAGATTGGATATCTATTTATTTGTTTTGTATCCCACCTTTATTATTTTTAAAAATAACTCAAGGTAAAGAACATATCCAACACACCTTCCTCCTCTTATTTCTCCATAACAACAACCTTGTGTGGTAAGTTGGGCTGAGAGAGAGTGACTGGCCCAAGGTTACCCAGCTGGCTTTCAGGGCTAAGGCAGGACTAGAACTCACAATTCTTGCTCCTATTATCTTAGCCCAAGGAAGGCTAAGATAAAGATTACTATATCACATTATGATCATTTCAACTTCCCCTCTTTTTTTTTGTCTCCTCAGTCATGAAATAATTTGGAGTATACTGCCTATTTTTTTTTTTAAGTTAAAATCTGCTGTTAACCTTCTCAGAATCTGTTGTCCATCACTACAGAGATGGCAAAGCTCTTGGTTCATAGTTTTGGAAACATCTTAACCAAAATGAGAAATCCTTTAGAGTAGATTTATGAGAAAAAGGGCCCGCCTGCTGTGGGACTGAGTGCTGTGGATTTGTTTCTTGGGTGTGATTGATCTGTTTTGATATTGTTTTCATTTTCAAATAAAAATGAAAGGGTTATGAAACAAGGGTGTCTGGAGAGAGGGAAAGAAAGAAAAATGTTCCCTTCTGGAGGTCAGGTGAGCCCCTTCCTTGACAGCTATCAGAAGGTCGTTAAAAGCTAAGCTGTGATATAGAGCAACCCAGAATTCTTAACAACTGCACCATGTTTTACTTTTTTACTTTCCACGTTTGTTATATTTATTGTTATGTTATATGTTGGTCGTTTTGTTTTGATTCTGTTTGTTTTTGATTAATAATACTGTGGATGTTTATTTATTTAGTTTAAAATAAATATTTATTTATTTTATCAAGATCATGAGAAGTATTAGTACTGCTAAATAAAGCCTTAGTAAGACCACACTTGAAATACTGCATCCAGTTTTGGTCACCATATTACAGAAAAGATGTAGAGACTCTGGAAAGAGTGCAGAGAAGAGCAACAAAGGTGATTAGGGGGCTGGAGGCTAAAACCTGAAGAACGGTTGCAGGAATTGGGTATGTCTAGTCTAGTGAAAAGAAAGACTAGGGTGACAAAGGTTTTGGGTGTTCCATCATTGGAGGCTTTTCAGAAGAGACTGGACAGCCACTTGTCTGGAATGGTATAGGGTCTTCTGCTTGAGCAGGGGGTTGGACTGGAATACCTCCAAGGTCCCTTCCAACTCTATTATTTGGTTATTTTGCATATCATAAACTGTCAAGAGTTGCAAGACTGGGGTTGGATATAAGTTCAATAAATAAAAAAATAAGTAAGTAAAGCTGTGCTTGTGATGCATTTTGCGATTTTGTTTTAAAAATTAGAAAAGGTAGACAATTGTGTATTGTGTAATAAAGTATTCCTTTATTACATTTGGCATGGGTGCACACAGAAACGTCCTACTTTTTGTCAAACTAAGCATATGATTAATAACCAAGAAGTGGCTATAAAATGCCACTTGTTGGATACTGCAGCATATGTTAATAAAATTTTGAAAGAAGTTCTGCAATTAAAGATGTAAATGTGATATTAAATTATATTCCTAAAATAACGGAGTTTGTGATTTTATGGGGAAATCTGGTTTAATTGAGCTCAACATTGATTTTATTGCATCTGGCATTGAGCAAAGAGAATAATCCTACTTAAATGGAAACAAAGTTATCTTCCTGATCTTAAAGAATGGATTCAAGACATGTATTTGTTATCTGTTTTTGAAATGTCTTCATATTCTGAAAAGGAGAAAATGGAATAATAGTTTTCATCTAGATTTAATGATATGCTTAATGATTAAGGACTGAGTGGCATAATGAAAACTAAATTGATATTATGTGGATTCTTTTTACATTGGGTTTTCTTTTCTTTTATGTTTAGTTCTTTCTAATCACTATGTTATGTATTTTTATATTATATGATCACAGTAACATATTACAACAATAACAAAATATACCTGTGATTATATAACATTATTATTATTGTTGTTAAATTCAAGAGCTAGGAAGGAACATTCTTATATTGGTGTGCTTCTCATCCATTTTGCACCTTTATATTTGACAAATGTAGACTAGATAAAGCCTAAATGCTATTGCTATTTCAGGAACTGCTGAAAAACCACCAAAACAGGCTGTATATTAAAAACATGAGGCTTCAGCAGTTCCTGTTTGCAACCATTATGCAGCTTAGCGCTTCATCAACTCAAGGAAGGGAGAAAGCTGTCCACTATTTTTTAGCAATAAGCAGTAGATTTGTAATTGTGACTTCTGACTTAAATACAAATTTGGGTTAAAGACAAAGTTACAAAACAGATTTTGTTTTTAACCGAGGGACTGCCTGTTTAATAAAAATATATTTAAAAAACAAACATATATAAAAGAGAAACATCCAGGTGTGTGTGTGTGTGTGAGAGAGAGAGAGAGAGTATTGAATTCTTATTCATATAAGAATAATGAGAGCTTGATGACTAAATGAACAAAAACATGTTTTCTCGAATTTTGCATGTGTTCAATGCTAAACCAACTGAGATCATCCTGGAGAAATGCATGCATGTTTGTTTATGTGGAGGGAAAGATGTTATTGTGCATTTTAATGAGTGTTTACATGAAAGCTGCCATGCTTAAAAACAGAGCAGCACATAATTTGTTGAATTGCCACTCTTTCACTGTAATTGGACCAATAATTACTTTGATTATATAGAAAGAGAGATAGGTGTATTATAATATCATGCATTTTGCTTTTTGTGTATGTGCATTTCTGGGAAGATTTTAACATATCAGAAAGATAAAACCAAAATAACAATGCATAATAAAACTAAAAATACATTTCTATTCACAAGATCTTTGAAAAAAGAAAGGGAGAAATAGCTACACCTTCGTATGCTCTACATCGTTAGGCTTGTGAATAAGGATAACAAATTAAATATAGTATAGTATTTTTTTAGGGACCATGATGATTCAGTAGTTAAAGAAGCTGCAGGACAGGGTGAGCTCCTATTATTTGCCCCAGCTCCTACCAACCTAGAAGTTTGAAAGCATGCAAATGCAAGTAGATAAATAGGTACCACACTGATGGGAAGATAACAGTATTCCATATGCCTTAGCTCTTACATGACCATGGAAGTGTTTTTGGACAATGCTGGTTCCCTTGGCAAAGAAATGGAAATCAGCACCGCAACCTAGAGTTGGACATGACTGGACAGTGGAAACCTTTACCTTTATAGAATTTTTATAGTAGGGAATGAAAAATGGTAACTTCCTGGCCATATTTTGAGAGACCCTATCATATCCCATGCATTTGGTGCAACATACTGGAAAAGAAATATACAGGTATATGCATTGCTTATTGCTCCAATTTTCAGAGGAAGCATTTTGCAATTGATTGCAATCTATGTACTGTATGTATGAGATGGTGGAGATGGAAAAACATTGGTTATTGCAGTCCTTTTGGGGGCTTTGTTTTAGAAACGTGATCATAACCTTGCTATTTGTTTCTTCTATAGGAGCTCTAAATGGCCTATTTCATTTAAAGCAATAGAACAATAGCAGCCAACATACAGTATCTATTGCCCATAAGAATTAGACCACTGGTATCCCTGTGGATAGGAGTCAAATAATCAAAATGGTGGCCACAAGCATGTGATTGAAGCCCTACCCATCTTAAGTGCATTGTGAAGCATGTAAATAAGTTGGAATTTTTTTAAAAAACATTTTATTAAATACAAAATAGAAGAAAGAAAAATTAAAAAAAAAACATTGAACGTGGTGTATCATCATTGACATACATCTTTGTCTAATCACTCCTTACTTTACATATGAGAGTAAATATTACATATGCAGTTATACATTTCTAGTCCTCTATTTATATCCCTTCTATCGACTTCCTTCTTGTTTCCCTCCACTTGTAAAATTTATTCCAAATTAGGTAATATTCTGTTTCCTCCTGATTTTTTAATTCTTTAATTATCTTATCCAATTCAGCGCAATATAAAATTTTCCTTATTAGCGCGTTTCCGCTAGGCACTTCAGTTGCTTTCCAGTTTTGGGCAAACAAGATTCTTGCCGCCGTTATCACATGTATAATTAAATATATATCGTCTTTATGTTTTTTCCTAGTATCCCTAATAAAAACATCTCTGGTTTATATTGAATTTTTTGACCCGTCATTTCTATTATCCATTCCCAGACCCTAAGCCAATAAACCCACCAAACGTGAAAGAATGTACCCTTTTCCTTTTTACACTTCCAACAAATTGGTGAGTAACCACTATACATTTTTGCAAGTCTGGCCGGTGGCAGATGCCATCTGTAAAGATTTTCTTTGTAACTTGTCGCCAATGTAATTTTAATATTACGTTCCCAAGTTTGCTGCCATTGGTTCAGGTTTATAGCGTATCCCAAATCTATTGCCCAGGTAACCATTGTTTCTTTGACTTGTTCCTCATATAATTTATATTCTAGCATGTATTTATATATATATTTAATTTGTTTCCTCTCCAAGCCTAGTAGTATTTTGTCAAGCCCCGTATCTCGTCTATTAATTCCCCACTCTTTCTTATCTTTCACATATCTCGCTTGCATCTGAAGATAGGACCACCATTCCAAAACTATTCCCTGTTGTCTCAGCTCTTGTCTTTGCTTTAGCTGGCCTTCCTCTGACAGGATATCTTTATATGTAATAATCTTATCTTGCCTGTATAAATTGGGGTATGTAATTGCTTCTAATGGTGAGAGCCAACCTGGAACTTCTATATAGTGCTGGCTTTTAACTATGTTCCAACTTTTTATGAGTTCTTGCCGAACTTTGTGCCTCAAGAAATATTGATGGTTCCTACTTTTCCCTGTCCATAAGTGAGCATGCCAGCCCTGCTGGAGGTCATACCCCTCTAGATATAAACATCTTTTGTTTTCCAGAGTGATCCAATCCCTAATCCATGTCAAGGCCGCTGCTCGATAATAAAGCTCCCAATCCGGAAAGCCTAATGCCCCTCTCTCTTTGGCATCCTGTAGAGACTTTATTCTCGCCTTCTTTCTTTGCCACACGAAATCTAAAGTTAATTTATTCAACTCTTTTAAAAAATTTTTTATCTAATTGGATTGGAATATTTTGAAACAAGAATATCATTTTGGGTAAAATATTCATTTTCACTACAGAGATTCTTCCGAGAAGCGAGAGATGTAGGTTTCTCCAGCGATCTAAGTCAACTTTTATGTGCTTTACTAATTTTCCATAATTGTCCTCTTTAATTGACGAACATCGTGCGGAGATAACAATTCCCAGATATTTTATTTTAGGAACTATTTTTATACCTAGTTTTTCCCCAAGATTTTCTTTTTGTGTGTTAGTCATATTTTTTGCTATGATCTTTGTTTTGTTTCTATTTATTTTCAAGCCTGCCAAATCTCCATACTCCTCCAATATTTCAAATAGCTTCCGACCTGATTGCACTGGATCTTCCAATATAAATACTAAATCATCAGCATATGCTTGGAGTTTGTATATTTCCTTCTTGATCACAAGCCCTTTGATCTGCTCCTCTTGCCTTACTACTCTTGCTAAAATCTCCAATGTATATATAAACAGCAATGGCAAGAGAGGGCATCCTTGTCTTGTGCCTTTCTGAATACTAAATTTATTAGTGGCCTCACCATTTATTATAATCTGAGCATTCTGTTCAAAGTATATTGCAGTTATTACATTTAATTTTTTTTTACCAACACCCATTAGTTTCAATTGTTGAATCAGAAATAGCCAATTGACATTATCGAATGCCTTCTGTGCATCAAGAAACAAAAGTGCCACTTGGCGGTTGCTATGCAATTCATAAAATTCTAAAATGTCCATAATTGTCCTTATGTTCTGCTTAATCTGCCTATTCGGTAAAAACCCATTTTGGTCACAATGTATAAAGTCAATTAAATAGTTTTTAAATCTCTCTGCCATTATTGACGCAAAAATCTTATAACTGGCATTTAGTAGGGAGATAGGCCTATAATTTTGTATCTGTGTTCTGTCCGCATCTTCTTTTGGTATTAGTACTATGTTTGCCTCTAACCAAGATTTAGGTATTTTTGCTTCAGTTAAAACGGCATTAAAAACTTCTAATAGGTATTGGTTAAATACATTTTGCTGCTCTTTGTACAGCTCCGCTGGTATTCCATCTGGGCCAGCCGCCTTATTGTTCTTTTGTTTACTTATAGCCTTAATTATTTCCGTCATTCTTATTTCCTCATTTAACATAAATTTTATTTCCTCTGGTATCTTTGGTATGTCTGCCTTTTCCAAATATTCTATTATCCTTTCTACACTTTGTCCCTCATTCCTCTTATATAATTTTTCATAATATCTTTGGGCAATTCCCCTTTTAGTGATGTCATCATATTGGATCTCTCCTTTCTCAACTTGTAGATTAATAATCTGTTGCTTCTCTTTCTGTCTTCGTAGTTTATACGCCAACCATCTTCCAGGTTTATTTGCGTGTTCAAAATTGTTTTGTTTAGCGACCTTAAGCTGTTGTGCTAGCTTTTCCGAATCTTCTATGTAAAGTTTATGTTTAATTAAGTCCATTTTACTTTCCAATCTTTTATTATTTGGGTCTCCCTGATGTTGTATTTCGGCCTGTTTATATTCTTCCTCAAGCCTCATCCTATATTGTTTTTTCCCCTTATTCCTCTTAGCCATATATGAGATTGCAACTCCCCTCATATATGCTTTAGCCGTGTCCCAGATGTTCTGCAATGATGTATCCCCATTTTTATTCGTTTGAAAGAAAAAGTACATTTCTTTCTCCATCTTTTCCTTAAACTCTTTCTCTCTAAGGATCACTCTTTGAAGAGTCCATCTTGGCCTACTCCTTTGCCCTTTCCAGCAAAAATTTATGGGATTGTGATCTGCCCAGAGACTGGGTTCTATATTAATTTCTTGAATTACCGAGTCTAATTCTTTGGATAGCCATAACATATTTATCCTAGTCCATGATCTATGTCTATTAGAGTAGTATGTATATTCCCTTTTGTCTTTATTTCTTTCCCTCCAAACATCTTGCAAATTGAGGTCTATGCACATCTCAAAAAATGTTTTGGGAAGTATTTTTTTATACCCTTTCCTTACCTCATTACTTTTATGATCTTTTGTTCTGTCTACTATCGCATTAAAATCCCCAATCACGCAGTACCCATCTCCCTCTATATCACTTAGTTTACTATGCAATTTTTTAAAGAAAGATACTTGGGCTCCACTATCAAAATCCTTCCCTCTTTATCCTTATAAATTTGTTTGGAAGTTATCTCCTGTTTAACGTACAAAGCTATTCCCCTGTTTTTCCTCTCATCTAATGAAGCATATAACTTTCCTAATTTAGGCTGCTCTAATAAATATTTTTGATCGTCTTTTATATGAACCTTTTGTAGTGCAATAATATCTGCATTTAGTTTAATAAGTTTACTAAAGACTTTCCGACGTTTTACTGGTGAGTTCAAACCCCTGATATTCGTTGACCATATCCTATACTCCTCTCCCATCATCTTGTTTCTGTCGTGCCTTGGTACTTCTGGTAATTCTTATTTCCTTCATCTCCTCAATACTTCTCCCCTGCTGTTCTAGTCTTTCTTGACTTCCTCCCCTTTTTGCTTCTCCCAAGTCTTCCTCTGGGATACAGTATTGTCTATAGAAGTCTTCAGCTTTCTCCACTGTATCTAATCTGAATCTCTTCTCCTGCCGGGTCACAATAATCCCCTCCGGTGTTAGCCATCTAAAATCCACCTTACTTTGGTGCAGCCTAGACATCAAAAAATGGTAGTTCTTCTGCAAATCTCTCATCCTTTTAGGTATTTGTTTTAACACTATAATTTGTTTCCCTCTATACTCCAGCTGTTTATCACGTGTCCTATATAGTATTTCATCTCGGATTGCCTTTCTTATACATTTCACATGGACCTCTCTAGGCAGGTTGTATCTTCTCCCATAGTTTGTCTGCACCCTGTATGTCTCATCCATCCCAGCAATCAACTCTTTTTTATCTTTCCCGAGAACTCCTACCAATAAGTTTGCCATTTTTTCTCAAAGGTCTTCCCTTCTCTCCTCAGCAACATTTTGAAATCTAAGATATTGAGCTGCCTTCTCCGCTTCCAGTAGCGTCATCGCTGTCGTTAATTCTTTGTTAACCAAGGTTAAATTTTTATTCATCTCTTCGACCTTCTTTTCCTCGTTATCCATTCTTCGTTCTACTTCCAACAGCTTCTGTTCATTTTTTGTGATTTGCTGTTGGAAGGCTTCAAATCTTCCATCCATTGCCTGAATCTTCTCTTTCGTTTCTCCTGTATCGCTTCTTACCGCTTCCAGCTCCTTTTTAATTTCCTCATGATTCTTCAACATGACTTCCTGCATTGTCTGCATCATTACTTGAAGATCTTTAAGTGAGTTAGAACGCTCCCTTTGAAGCATATTGTCTAATGATTTCTGACTCATAGGGCTGGGACCTTGTATTGCATTTTTCTTCCCCCCACCAATCTTAGATAAATTTGGGTTGATTGCCATTTTTAATAACCTTCCCCACAACTTGCTATTCCTCCAAAATATCCACTTTCCACTTCTCTCTCTTTGTCCTTCCACTTTTTATCTCTTTAAACTATTATTTACAAATCTATCAATATGTTTCAAATTCTAATATCCTTTTTCTTCTAATTATAATTTTTAGTCCAATATATCCTTCAACCTCTCTTTAGTTTCTTTCTTCTTTCTTCTCACTCCATTCCATTTTTTAGGTCCATATAATCGCCCCCGCTATCTCCTCGGCAGGCTCCTTCCAGAATTGCAAGCTACTATCCCAGGCCAGTTCCTCCTATCATTCAATCACTGTTCCTTCCCCAAAGAAAAACCACCTTTTCGTCAGCCAGTCCGCTCCAAAGTCAAATCAAAGCCAAAAGTCAAAAATCTCAAGCAAGTGCTCGGTGTCAGTTTGAGTTAATTACTGCCTCTTTAGAGTAACTCAAAGTCTCTGATCAGTGTTTCCTGGCTCCCTTCCAGCCTCTCTTCTTGCCACTTTCACTCGCCGACTCCTCACTGCTACTCCGGCACTCTTTTTGCCAGACTTTTGCTTTCAGCTATCCCTTTAAATGCATCTTCCGAGTCTACTCACAAAAGCTTTGGGAAAGTTAATCCAGTCAAGTCCGATGCACCGTCGTTCCGCTATTTCCTCGCTAGCTCCGTCCAGCTGTCAAATCATTCGGCGGCCATTGCTGGTCACCTTCTTCCCGGTCCGCTCGGTTCTGAGTTTCACCCGCTTCCCGTCGTCAGTCGCCACCACCGACAGAACAGCAGATCACTCACACCTTCCACCGCCCCTACGAGGCTTCTCTCAGCTCGAAAGAGCCCCACGGACCTGGGACAAGCGATTGGCGATGCCGGAAAAACCGTTCGCACCGCTGCTCGCTCTAACAGCTGGCTCCGCTCCCTCTAAATAAGTTGGAATTTTGATTACATGGTAAGCTTGATCATTTGACTGCCCCATGGAGATCTCTGCACTAGTGGTTTTTAGCCTGAGTCATTAGATGTGCAGAGTATCTTAATGGGTAGACATATGTAGAGTATATAAATAGTGGAAGGATAAATCGAGACGAAACCGCCTTTTAAGAATGTTTTTTTATTTTTATTTTTTTTATAAAGATTTTATTGATTTTCTTTTACATACATATGTTAATTTTTCAACCAACAAGGTGTCTGGGGTCAGCTAGTTAATACATACTTGATTCCTAATCCTTCATTCTTTCCTCTAACCAACAATAAAATAAGTCCCAAGTTTGGTAGTAATCTGTGTCTTCTTTATCTTTCAATCTCATAGTTAATTTGTCCATCTCTGCGCATTCCAATATTTTTCTGATTATTTCTTCCTCTGATGGTAGTCCTTCATTCTTCCAATATTGCGCAAAGATTATTCTCACTGCTGTGGTGACGTGTAAAATCAAATATAGACTTTGCTTATTAATCTTTTCAGGCATTATACCTAATAAGAAAAGTTCAGGTTTGAAATCAACGTGTTCACCTAATATTTTTTCTAACCATGCATGTATCCTTTTCCAATAAGCCTTTGCTTTACCACATGTCCACCAGATGTGATAGTATGTGCCTGAATTATGCTTACATTTCCAACATCTATCTGACATATTTTTAAACATTTTTGCTAATCTTGCTGGTGGCAAGTGTCATCTATAAAACATTTTATATAAGTTTTCTTTATATGAAGTTGACATTGTTAATTTATAATTTCTCTCCCATAGCTTTTGCCACTTTTCTAGTTCTATATTGTAGCCAAAAAATTTGCCCATCTTGTCATTGTTTCTTTAACTTGTTCACTTTCCATTTCCAAAATTAAAAAAAAATTATACATTTTCTTAATTAATTTCTCATCTGAGGTTAGCAAAATCTTATCAAATACAGTTTGATCTTTATAAAATCCATACATTTTCACGTCTTTTTCATATCTATTTTGCATCTGTAAATGTGCCCACCACGACAGGTTGATCCCCTGATTTTCCAGTTCTTGCTTAGATTTTAAATTTCCATCAATATTTAGAATATCTCTATATGCTCATATTTTTTCAAAATCTACCAAGTTCGGATGTACGAATGCCTCCATCATTGATAGCCACCCTGGAATTTTTAAATATATTTTAGCTTTAATTTTTTCCCATACAATTAACAAGGAATTTCTTATGTAGTGATTTTGAAAATACTTATGAGCTCTCTTTTTTCCATACCATAGGAAAGCGTGCCATCCCAATTGTAAATCATGCCCCTCTAAATATAACAACCTTTTATTTCTAAGCATTATCTATTCTTTCACCCATGTTAAAACAGATGCTTGATAATACAACGCCCATTCCGGTAACCCAAATCCTCCATTTTCCTTAGCATCTTGTAACGTTTTCACCTTAATTCTAGCTTTCTTCCCCTGCCAAACAAAGTTCAAAATTAATGAGTTTAAATCTTGAAGAAAAAAATTCTCAAGTTTTATCGGAATTGTTTGGAATAGAAATAGAATCTTCGGCAGTACATTCATTTTTACTGTAGCAATTCTTCCTAATATTGACAATTGCAGATTCTTCCATCTTTCCAAGTCCAGCTTTATTTGTTTCAATAATTTTGTATAGTTATCTTCTTTTATTGACGAACATTTCGCCGAAAGATATATACCTAAATATTTAACTTTTTTCACTATCTGTACCTCTGTTTTCTCTAGCATTTTCTTTTTCTGTTTATCTGTGAGATTCTTAACTATTACCTTAGTTTTTTATTTATTTATTTTTAATCCCGCCATTTCTCCGTACTGTTCTATCTTTCCCCATAGCTTAGGAATCATCTCTAAAGGTTCTTCTAGAATAAATACTAGATCATCAGCAAATGCTTGTAACTTATATATTTCATCTTTTATCTTCAGTCCTTTAATTTCTGTGTCTTGTTTAATCCTTCTGTTTAAGACTTCCAGAGTAAAAATAAATAGTAGTGGGGATAGTGGACATCCTTGCCTCATGCCTTTTCTTATCTCAAAGCTCTCAGTACAATCTCCATTCACAATCACTTTTGCTGTCTGATTGCTATATATTGTTTTTATCATATTTGTAAAGTTCTTTCCAAAGTCCATTATTTGTAGTTGCTGAATCATAAATTGCCAGGAAATGTTGTCAAATGCCTTTTGGGCATCTAAAAATATTAATGCTAATTGTTTCCCTGGATGTAGTCCATAGTATTCTAATACGTCCATTATCACTCTTAAGTTGGTTTTGATTTGTCTCTTTGGTAAAAAGCTGTTTTGGTCTGGATGTATGAATTCAACTAAGTATTTTTTCAGTCTCTCTGCCATTATTGAAGTAAAAATTTTATAATCCACATTAAGTAATGAAATCGGTCTATAATTCTTAATATACGTCAAATCTGAGTCTTCCTTTGGTATTAAAGTAATATTTGCTTCTATCCATGTATTTGGAAGCTTAGCCTCTAACAAGAGTCCATTAAAAACATCTTTCAGCGGTTTGCTTAATATGTCTTGTAAATTTTTATAGAGCTCCACCGGAAGCCCATCTGGGCCCGGTGTTTTCCCATTTTCTGTTGTGCTAATGTGTAATAAAGCTTCCCAATTTTTGAATGTTCCAATAGTTTATAATGTTGTTTTTTTATGTGTGTCTCTTGCAAACAAATTATATCTATTTTCAATTTCTGAAGTTTCCTAAAGATTTTGTTTCTTTTTGATGGGGAGTTTAGTCCATTTACATTTACTGAAAAAATTCCATTTTCTTTCTCCATTTCCATTTCCATTATTTATATTTAAGTCTAGTTGATCTTGTAATCCTTTGTTCTCTGACAATTCCTTCCCCTTCACCCTCTTGTTCATCTTTCTCCTTCTGTTGTTCTGCTTGTTCTGCTCCTTGGGTCGTCTCTCCCGTTTGCTTCTCCCCTTGTTGTTGGTACACTCCTTCATCCAAAGTTGCTCTATTCCTTACTTCAAAATCCTCTGCTTTCCAAATTGAATCCAATCGATATCTTGTGTTGTTCCAGTTTATTAGAATGCCTTCCGGCATTAGCCATCTGAAATTTATGCCTTTGGCAATCGACTTTGTGGTTAAGAAATGGTAGTGTCTCAGAGTATCTCTTACTCTCTTGGGTATCTGCTTTAGGACCACAATTTCTTTATTTTTATATTGTAATGGTTCCTCTCTCATTTTTCTCAGTACTTCATCTCTTGTTGTTTTCTTTATAAACCTTACATGTACTTCTCTTGGTAGTCTATTTTTTCTTGTGTAGCTTGAGTTCATACGAAATATTTCATCGATCTCGTTTTGCATTTCTACTCTATCTGCATTTAGGGCCTCCACCAACAGCTCAATGATCACAGTTGCTATGTTTTCTTCTCTATCCTCAGGGATATTTTGGAATCTCAAATAGTGTTCCGCTTTTCCCATTTCCACCATTGCCATTGCCCGCTCTAGCCCTTGATTTGCTTGTTCTAACTCTTCAATTTTTTGCAATAGCATTTCCACTTTTTTATCAATATCCTCAGTTTTGTTTTCCATTTCTTGGATTTTCTGTTCATTTTTAATAATCTTTTGATTTTGAACTTCAAATTGCGCCTTTATGTCCAGAATTTCTTCACTTACTTTCTCCAGTTTACTTTGTGTCTCTTCATGATTTTTCTGTGTTACTTCCTGACTTTTTTGCATCATCTTTTGAATCTGTTTTAATGACGCTTGCATTTCATCTTGAGCAGTGCTTGCTTTCTCACGTTGCAACAATGTCCCAACAGATCTCAGAGTTGTTGGACTAGATTCTCCCACAGAGGGCGCAAAAGAGGTTTTCTTTACAAGTCTGGTAATATTTGATGTACTCATTTTTAGGCTCACAGTCTTAGACCAACATCCAAAGTATAAACAGGAGCCAGCTGTTGTAGGGCAAATCCACCTCCTCCAGTCACATCTTGGATTAAAAACGTTCTCTTTCTCCAGATAGCGTCTGTTTAGTTTTAGCCAGCGTCAACAAATGTAACTGTAACCAGTCTTTTCGTTTGTAGTCTCAGACCAAGGCACTATATTGTTCACAAATATCTGTCAAATATCTGTTCTTACAATAAGAACACTTTTTCCTTTCCCCCCCTCCTTTTCTTGGTACTGTCGTGGCTTATTTATCGCTCACCGATACTCTTAAAACGCTTCCCCTTGTATAATTACTCGCCGCTTTTGAGTTAGTCTTTCTGGGGGTCTTTACTCTTTCAGCTTCCCCCCTTCAGGGTCTCAACGTTTTAAATCCTCAAGGACAAGGAAAAAACTTCAGCTCACCCAGACTCAGCTCGTTGTTGAAGATCAGCTGTTTCTCCAGCAGGACGATGGAGAATCCACCAATGGGTTAGGACTATCTTCCTGCCCAATAAGAGACTAAGTTTGCCAGAGTTAACACGCCTCCTGCTGGGCTGATATCCCAGACACGACTTAGTCTTCAGCCCAGCTAGGACTCGTTGTTGGCTCTGGACAGGTCGTATAGCTTTATTACATTGGTGGATTCTCATCTCCTAAATTTTTAGACAGTTTAAAAGCAAACTAGGGGAGAATCAATTTTACAAGACACAGCTGATTTTCGGCAAATTCCCCTAGCCGCGGCACAGCTGAGCGCCGGCCTCGGGCCCGCTCAGCAGCCGTTACAGCAGCGGGTGGCCGACTCAAGCCCCAATTGCTTCTGTTAAGGGCAAGGGCTCACAATTGGCAGCGAGGGGGATCCCTCGGCTGAATCAGCTGATCGTCGGAGCTTCCGATTTTGCCGCAGCACAGCTGAGCGCCGGCCTCGGGCTCGCTCAGCAGCCGTTACAGCAGCGGCCGGCCGGCTCAAGCCCCGATTGCTTTTGTTAAGGGCAAGGGCTCACAATTGGCAATGAGGGGGATCCCTCGGCTGAATCAGCTGATCGTCGGAGCTTCCGATTTTGCAGCAGCGCAGCTGAGCGCCGGCCTCGGGCCCGCTCAGCAGCGGCCGGCCGGCTCAAGCCCGATTGCGTCTGTTAAGGGCAAGGGCTCACAATTGACAACGAGGGGGATCCCTCGGCTGAATCAGCTGATGTCGGAGCTTCCGATTTTGCAGCAGCGCAGCTGAGCGTCGGCCTCCGGGCGCGCTCGCAATTACCAAGCGCTGCGGAAAGCTCCAGGACTTTACGAGGCTGAGTGTCGGAGCTCGCCTCAGCCGCCCCGCTGCGTGGCATCGGCCTTCGGGCCCAGCCTGGCCGTTTCTCTCCACGGCCCTTCAGCCCTCCCCAGCGAGGATTGCGCTGAAATTCGATTGCTCTCCAGCGAGCTGCCGGCCCCCGGGCTATTTAGGGCATTTTCTTTCAAACTAAGCCCTCAGCAGCTGTTGACAGATTTGAGGCCTCAGACCGTTTTTTCTTGGCGCGCTAATTGCGGCCGCCATTTTGGACGCCAGAGGCCTAGCAGGCCTGACAGGGACGGCCCAAACAGGCAGCAGCCACTGCACAAGCCTTGCAGGCTGCTTACAGAGGCCATTGGCTTAAAGGTCTGACCTCACCTCTCCTTCCCTGCAGGGAATTATATCAGTCTAGGCCCCAGGCCTAACAAGCCGCCTCGCCATTGCAGCGGCAGCCATTTTGTGGACTGCTCACAGCCGCCATTTTGAAGCTCCAAAACTGCCATTGGCCACCCTGCTCAGATTCTGATCTGGCACAACTACCCCAGGGCAAAACATGGAGAGGATTTCACCTTTAGCGTGAGCTGGCACGCCTTCGGGCTCCGCCGCCACCACCTAGGCTTTGTGTGCAGGCACATATCACTCAGGTGATTGCCGCCACCAACTAGGAGAGGAGTGTGCAGGCACATATCACTAAGGTGATCGCCGCCACTGATCGGTCAACGTGCGTGCCGGCACTTGCCGATTGCGACTCACCCATTGGGTCTCGTCGCCACAAGACGCCTGACTAATACGCCTCAGTGCATCACTGGGCAGTTTCCAGCCTCTCGGAGCTCTGCCTAGGGCAGTAGGGCGCTCAGTGTAGCACCAAACCCGGAGCGGACGCTGTTCATCAGCTTTGGCTATACTAACAACTGGGCAATCCGCTCCCGCTCCTGAGTTGCAATAGGCCTCAGGCCTCCCTTGCAATGGCTGATGACGCAGCTAATCAATCTGCACAGGGCGCTTCCGGCACTCCCGTCTCAGGGAAGCGCAAGTCCTCTAAACTAGAGGCAGCAGGCAGGATAAAGGCCAAGGCCAGGTCCAAGGCCATCGCTGGAAAAAAGGCCTCAAGGGCCGCAGACAAGGCAGCCGAAAGGCGTAACACGGCTCTGGAGAAGCAGTTCTCCAGGGCACAACGTATGTCTGCGGGAGACCAACCTTTGGTTCCCCTTGCCCCCCAGGAGAGCTCACTCTTCAGCCCCCAACCGGCCCTGCCAGTTCCCACTGACTCGCGGGCACTTTCCCATCAGGGCCCCATGGCACAGAGTACTACTCTGTCCTCTGACAAGGGATTGAACCCCCTAATGGGAGCTTCACCGGCTAGACTCCGTCCCCCGCCCGAGGCCACGTTCACGCCCACAGCGGCTAGACTTCGCCCCCCTGAACATCAAGGGGTTGGGCCTGAGCAGCTTGAGGCATTAATCGCCCAGGCATATGCTCAGGGTAGGGCCTCCTCGTTCTACGAGAACCCCAGGCCGGAGTTCGTCATGCCCGTGGTGCCAGCTCAAGCACGGGCGGAGAGGCCGGACTACCCAGAGTCCATTTATTCGGACCATTCCTCCCGAACACGGGACTCTGGTTCCGAGGGTTATGGGTCAACTGACTTCCAGCTGTCAGAGGATGAGGAGTCGGCCCCAGACCCGTCGCCTTTCATAGGCCTCTTTGACCCGGGTCTATTTAGGTCTCTCCTGCTAAAGGCCACCACGTCGGCCAATATTGAGCCGGAGCAGGAAAACCAGCCGACTGCCTCAACTAGTCAGGACCCCAAGCCACTCTTCTCCGAACCTACGGTGACGGAGCGCTATATCCCTTGCCCTCCCTTTTTCCTGGAAACTATCAGGAAACAATGGGGAAATCCGGGCACTCTACCAATGCCGGGGGGAACTGATAAGAGACTGATGGCCGTAGCCCCGGCCTTGTCAGATCTACTGGAGGTTCCCAGGGTGGACGGACCACTAACCTCTCTTTTTCCCTCCTCCACTGTGTCAGGTGACACGTCTGAGGTCTTGAGGGCAGAGGGCAGGAAGTCCGAGCTCTCTCTCCGCAGGTCTCACCTGGCATCGGCATGGGCCGTGCGGGCGTCCACCTCTACTTCCTTCTTTGCCAGAACGTCAATTCTCTGGCTCAGGGAACTCCAAGCGTTACTTCCCCCGGATCAGGTTCGTGCCCATCAGAATCTGGGTAAGTTGGTGGCATCGGCAGAATACATGGCGGATACTTCCCTCCATGCCGCCAGATTTTCAGCGCGCTCCATGGCCGCTAATACTGCAGCCCGCAGGCTTCTATGGCTAAAACAATGGCAAGCGGATTTGAAGTCAAAGTGGCACCTGGCTTCTGCTCCCTGCAGGGACGGACGCCTCTTTGGGGAGGCGCTAGAGCCTTACCTTATTGAGAACGGGGATAAGCGTAAGGTGTTGGCCCACCTTACTAGGAGGCCAGATAGGCGAGCTACTCCATACCCACGGAGACCGCCCCTCCGCCAAGGACCAGGATCGGTGTGGGGCCCTCCGCCTCGTCCCTCCTTCCCTAGGCCCGGCCGCCAACCTGACCGCCCAGCTCCCGGGGCCAGGCAGCAGTATCAAGGCAAACGGCCCTTTCGGGGCGCGGGAGGCCGTCCTTTCAAAGGTCGACCTCACCCTGGACTTTCTGTCACAACCATGGGATCGTTGCGTTGTCTGCTTCACCCCAAGAAGCCCGACCAAGATAGGTCTCATGTCCGAGGCCATTCACCATTTGTTACAGATCAAGGCCATCGAACCGGTGCCCGCTGGCCAAACCCATCGAGGGTTCTACTCCATTCTCTTCGTGATCCCAAAGGCTTCGGGAAGGTGGAGAGCAATCCTCGATCTGCAGGGATTGAACTCTCATCTTGTCTACTAGAGATTCAAGGTGCAGTCGTTGCAGTCCATCCTGGCCAGCATAAGGAGGCACGGCTTCCTCAGCTCCAATCGCATCCTACACCTAGGAGCGATCATAGATTCCAACCTTTTAATGGTCTACTTGTCCCCGGGACACCGGGACAGCATTCGCTCCCTAATCAGGCAGATACGCAGGGAGCGGACGGTCACACTGGCCTCACTTTCCCGACTACTGGGCAAGAGGGTCTCTTGCATGGGAATAGTGTCATGGGCCAGACTACACTGCAGGACCCTACAATGGTTCCTACTCCCATACCAGAGGCAGGGCTCCAGTGCATCCAGCCAGAGGGTCGGGGTCACACCCCGAGTTCTGGATTCTCTTCGATGGTGGCTCTCCCCTGCTGTAGACAGAGGCTCCCTATTCCGGGAACCAAACAGACTCACCTTAACGACGGATGCAAGTCTGTTCGGATGGGCTGCGCACCTGGGTTGTCACTTAGCACAGGGACGATGGTCTCCCATGGACCTCAGTCACAACATAAATTGGCTGGAGCTCAGGGCCATTCATCTGGCACTGCTTCACTTCAGCGACGAGGTGGCGGGTCAACACATCCTAGTGCTCACAGACAACGTGGCTGCAAAGGCCCACGTGAACCGACAGGGCGGCACTCGCTCCAGGACTTTGATGTCCGAAGCACGGTCACTAGGTTCCTGGGCGGAAACCAATCTCTCCTCCTTAAAGGCGGAGCACATTTCAGGGCAGGCCAACCTTCAGGCGGACTCGTTGAGCCGGTCGATAGTAGACCACTCCGAGTGGCGCCTGCATCCCAATTTATTCAGGGAGATTTCGGTGAGGTTCGGGCCTCCCGTGGTGGGTCTATTCGCCTCGCCGGCAAATGCCCCACTCCCGAGATTCTTCTCCAGGTTTCCGTCCCGGGGGGCGGAGCGGACGGACACGCTCCGCAGCCCCTGGCCCACAGGTCTCCTCTATGCCTTTCCCCCTCTTCCTCTGCTTCCGGCTCTCATCCGGAAGATTCTGCAGGAACGGGCGGAGATCATAGTGGTTGCCCCACATTGGCCGAGACGGCCGTGGTTTGTCGACCTAGTGGACCTTTCCATCTCTCCTCGGTGGAAGATTCCCCCAGATCAGGTCGCTCTCAGTCAGGGGGTTCTACAACACCCAGGACCCCAAAGCCTACGACTAGCCGTCTGGCACTTGAGAGGCGACTCTTAACACGAGACTCGTTGTCAGCGGGGGTGATCTCAATGATTCAGGCCTCCAGGCGTCCTTCCACTATCAGAATTTATGACTCCTCGTGGAAGAGTTTTTGTGCCTGGTGTTCCAGGAATCGCCTGGACATCTCGGCTGTCACTATCTCGCACATCCTTGAGTACTTGCTGGAGGGATTTAACAAGGGCTTGTCGCCCAATACCATCCGCAGGCAACTGGCGGCTCTCTCCACAGTACTCATGTGCCAGGATTCCATTCCTTTGGCCCAGCATCCACTGGTACGGTCCTTTCTCAAGGGTGCTACCAACACCAGACCTCCCGTGGTTCACCGTTATCCCTCTTGGGATCTCCCACGGGTGTTACAGGCCCTTACCTTGCCGCCGTTCGAGTCTATCAAGACCTGTTCGCTGCAGTTCTTGTCCATGAAGGCGGCCTTTCTTGTGGCGATCACATCCGCTAGACGCATCTCGGAGCTGGCTGCTCTCTCGGTCAGAGAGGACCTATGCGTCTTTCACAGCGATAGAGTAGTACTCCGACTGGACCCGGCCTTTGTACCAAAGGTGAACTCGTTGTTCCATAGGGCACAAGAGGTGGTCCTACCAAACTTTTGTCCCCAGCCTGCTCACGACTTGGAACGCCAGTGGCACACCTTGGACGTTTGTAGGGCGTTACGCCACTACATTAAGAGGACTTCTGCCTTCCGCAAATCGGAAGCGCTTTTTGTCTCCTTCCAGCCTTCTTCGATGGGGAAGAAAGTCTCGTCTTCCACTGTAGGCAGATGGATCAGATCCTGCATCGCAAAGGCCTACCAGGCGCGGTCCCTGCCACTGCCAGGCCGTATCACTGCTCACTCTACCCGCAGTGCCGCTACATCGGCAGCGTGGGCTACGCAGGCACCCATTGGGGATATTTGCAGGGCGGCGACATGGTCCTCGCCTTCCCCCTTTGTGAGGCATTACAGGCTGGACAAATTCGCCTCCGCGGAGGCGTCGTTTGGCCGGAGGGTACTCCAGCAAGTGGCGTCATCAAGTGGGACACAGGCCCTGACTGATTCCCTCCCATAGGGACAGCTCGGCTTTGGTATGTCCCATTGGTGGATTCTCCATCGTCCTGCTGGAGAAGGGGCGTTGTCTTACCTGAACGCCTTTTCTCAGCAGGACGATGGAGAATCCACGCCCATCCCCTTAGGACCGTCAGGTCCTGTGTTAGGGGCACAGAGAGCCAACACATCGGTCCATTGTCAGCAGCTTCACCTTCGTCGTGTCTGGGATATCAGCCCAGCAGGAGGCGTGTTAACTCTGGCAAACTTAGTCTCTTATTGGGCAGGAAGATAGTCCTAACCCATTGGTGGATTCTCCATCGTCCTGCTGAGAAAAGGCGTTCAGGTAAGACAACGCTCCTTTGCAGTGCTTCCCTTCTGGCTGGAGACGACTTGGGCTGCCTCGGCTCTCCCGGCAGCCTTTCTTCCGCCCCTTTAGAGGGGGCTCCAGTTCACTCAGATCGGTCGCCACCAGATCCAAGCTCCTGAAATGTCCCTCTTTCTTTGTTGCCCCTCCGGGGCAACTTTCCACCCCTTTAAGGGATGCTGGGCAAAGCGAAACCGGACTGGAAAGCTGGAGCTCCAGCTTCTTCCATCCGTCCCATCCTCAAACCAAACCGGAAGTCCCTAAGAATGTTTTTTTTTAATTGCTGTATTTTAATTGCTTTATTCCACCCCAACCAGACCTGAACAGCTCTAGATACTGGCTCAGTACATTGACTGTTTCACCTCTGCAGTTTGGGTTAAGCTTTAAAGCTAGGTATCATCAGTATGCTACTGATATCAAACAATGAATAAATTCACTGAGTAGTTTCAAGTAGATGTTAAATAGGTGAGGGGAGAGAATTGAGCTCCGAGGCACCCAATAAGTGAGGGACTTTTGGGTGTGATCTTTCCACCACCCCCCCATGAACACTGGCTGAGGAGGCTGGCTACTGGCTACTAACTACTGACTGGCTACTGACTACTACTGAGTCAAATAGCTGTACCTCAGCGCCTCCCAATTGTAACTTTGCAGACACTGCAGAAGAGTATTGTGATTGATAGTGTCAAAAGATGCTGAGAAATCAAGAAGCACAAGGATGGATGTACCACCCAAATCCAATACTCAAAAGATTATCAACAAGCACGACCAGCACTGCCTTTGTATTATACCCTGGTTTGAAACATGACTAAAAAGCGGCCAGATATTTTGTTTCTTCTAAAATCCTCTGTAACTATGGCCTGACTGCATTCCCCCACAACTTTCTTCTCAAAGAGAAGATTGGATCCTGGGTGATAATTCTCCAGAATGGAGGGTCCAGTGATACCACCATCTCCCTCAAGACCAATGGGACCAGTCCCCACTCAAAGAACCTGATACCACAGCATGTATCCATCCCTTGAGCAACCCAGGAGAGATCAGCATCTAACAGGCAAGTGGTCAAATTAATACAATGGAGGTCATTGTCCACTTCCTTGTGTACCACAGAATCAAATTCATGCATGTGATTCATGAAATAAATCATAATAAATGTCCTTGAATCTATAAATACTGTAATATTTTTAGCCTTATTTATATCATATCAAGCTAATACTTTTTCTCTGTATTGGTTATCCTTCATTATGTTACATCCCTAATAAAACCAACAGCAACCATGGGAGTTTATTTATTTATTCATCTTCCATTGTGCTATTTATTAATGCAGCACTGCTATTTTATTGTTTAAGACAAATGTGACATTCAATAGAATAAAGAGTCTGAAATCTGAAAACAG
This sequence comes from Azemiops feae, assembly GCA_023970755.1. Classification (NCBI taxonomy): domain Eukaryota; kingdom Metazoa; phylum Chordata; class Lepidosauria; order Squamata; family Viperidae; genus Azemiops; species Azemiops feae. Next base: position 584,325 of record JALGBA010002262.1, on the reverse strand, counting down.
AAATGTCTATATTCAGAACCTATTGAAGAACGGAATACTAATTCTAATCCTCTTTTACATGTATATATACATGTACAGGTCTTCTGCAGTCACGACATAAGCCTAAGATTGAAAATCAGGCTTGTCAGATGTTATATTTTTTCTATCCTGCTCTATGGAGTAGACAGTTGGTCTCTAACAGAAGGCCACCTGAAGAGACTAGAACAGGGGTGTCAAACTCAATTTCATTGAGGGCCGCATCAGCATTGAGGTTTCCCTTGGGGGGCCGGGTGGGTGTGGCCAGAGTGGGTGCGGTCTACTGGGTGGATGTAGATGGAGTGGGGTGGGTGTGGTTTCGGCAGGCAGTGGGGCGCTCTCCTCACAGCGCCGAGAGGTTGAGCCGGGCGGTGCGAAGCTCACCAGCTTTGCACCTTGCTGCCTGCTGAAACTGGGCAGGCTGGGAGCTGGGCGGCCTCGCACTTCTTTTTGGATTTGCGACGCCCGGCTCAGCCTCTCGGCACTGTGAGGAGACCGCCTCGCTGCCTGCCGAAACCTCTCCCCCGGAGCCCATGAAGCCGGATATGTGAAGTAGGCGAGGGCCATTTGCTGGCCACTTCCAAGCGATGGTACATTTCTTCATTCCTCACAAAGGGTGACACCTGCCCAGCATGCACCCAGGGGGCAGGGGCCGGTCCCTTGCTGTTTCTAGATGGCCTTGTGGAGCTAAGACTGAATGCATTTCAGCATAGATGGCCACCACAAAATTGTGGCTCCTGGCCAGCTTGGGCCGGGGCCAAGGCAGCGGGGGCCGTTCCTTCACTGTTTCCAGGATGGCTTCGTGGGCCACATGAAACCACCTCATGGGCCGCATCCGGCCCCTGGGCCTTGTGTTTGACATGTCTGGACTAGAAGCATTTGAAATGTGGATTTACAGGCAGCTGTTACGTATAAGCTGGGTTGACAAGATCAGAAATGAGGTGATAAGCCACCTGAGAAAGCCAAGGGAAATCATCAAAACAATTAAAAAACGAAAGTTAGAATATTTCGGACATGTGATGCGACACCCAGAAAAATACGGCATACTCCATTTAATCCTTCAGGGAAAGATTGAAGGCAAACGAGGTCCAGGCAGAAGAAGAACATCATGGCTTCAAAATCTAAGGGACTGGTTTGGACAAAACTCAGCAGCACTTTTTTGTGCAGCTGCTGATAAAAACAGGATCGCCAACATGATCGCCAATGTCCGATAATGGATATGGCATAAGAAGAAGGAGAAGGATATACATGTACACACACATGTATACCATATATGTATGTGTATTTAATGAGAGATGGGCTGGAGAGAGAGAAGGAGGGAGGATCTGATATTTTAAGAAAAGTGGGACTCATTATTACAAATAGAAAGAACTGTAGCAAATAATATATTTAGCACTTAGAACAGAAGTGGACTCCTTCATTCATCTGTAACCTGATTTATTTTTTATAAATTATTTCATTCTGTTCAGTGTAAGGGCAGTTGAATTTGGAAAAAAATGATTCAGGCTAAACAACTCAATAAAGTTATTTAGTTTTTCTTGATGTTTACAATTAACGTGCCACTAAAACTGAATTAATTCTTCTAGTGGCCACGATCCCGCAGAAACTATCCATGAAAAAAATATTACATATTGTACCTTGGATAGTTTCACTCTTTGATAGATTTGGAACTAAAATTAAAATGATTAATTGTGAAATTAATTGTTGATTTTCGTTACTTAAGAAAACAACACATTTCCTGGATCAAAAGCAATGGCACTTCAGCACTTTATACTGATCTCTTTTTTCACCTTGAAATATAATTAAATTGGAAGACACAAAACACATGGTTCTAAGAGTGATAATCAATATTTTATGGATTTTGAAATAATTGTTATGTATAATAAAATCTCTTTTTAAGAGATTTTAACAATTGACTTATGACCTGCACTTCTTCTGCCTCTCTTCTGTTCCATCCAGTTCAGAAAGACATATTCCCAAGAACTGGGCTAGGGTGAGGTTGAAGCTGGTTGTGGGGTACATCAAAGAAGAACTGCTGAGTGGCCAGGTTGCTTTGGGGATCTCTATGTAATTTTATTGTGTTTTGGTTTTTATTGCTATTGTGAGCCACCAATAGTTGTGTTATTTAAGACAGGGGGAATCATATACATCTTTTAAATGAATAAGTTAATAAATCAGCAACTAATATCTCTTTAGTTCTATCTGTCTACCTGAAATTACTGTTAGAAGTCATACCAAGACTTCTTGGTTTTCATCAGTGTATGGATGATACAATCTTGCCTTTGTGGATTTGTGGATGGCAAATATTATTTTTAATATGGTAAGAGCTATCTAGAAAGGGTTAACTCTGAAAGGTGCCCTGTAACCATTAAAGCAAAGCAAGGATTATACAGAGGCTATAAAAAACTTCTGCTTTCTTTTAATGTTATTCTAAAGCATTTTCTTTTGTTTTCTATAATTAATTTAGCAATAAATCTTTATATGTCTTTTTGGGGGTGGGGAGATATTTAAGGAATTAAACAGATCTTTACTGGAATTAAATTTGGAATTCCAGGCAGGTTACATTTTCTTTAAATTATTCAAATCAAATTAATTCTGTGGGACATTATTTTCATTATCTTATAGCTAGAAGTTATGTCCCTGTGTGAATCCCAATAGATATAGCTGTTTAAAGCCAGAGGATGAACCTGCAATCAAAAAGTTTCAGATAACTTGGAATTCAGTTTCTTCCAGACTTCCAGATCAGAGTCAGCAATTTAACAAACATATAATGCAATCCAATTTGTCTCTTCTACCCTTGTGAAGGTAATACAGATGGACCTTCTTGTTTGTAGGAATTCTCTTCCAGTTTAACTATTGCAGAAGATGAAACCATGAATATTGAGTCATTGAAAAATATACTTTTTATCTGCATACAAGTCATTTTGTGCACAATTATATATACACAGAGGAAGTCTAAAACTTTTTCTCCCAAACAGAACCATGTGCCATCATGCATATGTCAAATTCTTTAGTGCAACAAAACGCTAAAAGGTGGTCTAGTTTCTTTCTAGTTGGTTGTGCGATCCAAACCATAGATGACAGTTAAGGAAGCTCACCTGTAAGTACTATAGTACCATATATAGTAGTGCTAAAGCTCAGTACACATTTTCTGGCCATGTCCCTCGTTTTCTGCAAAAGTAGTGTGGCTACTCTCTCTTATTTTCCCCACAATTTGTTTTCTTTTTATGACCTTTTAATCCCTTGTTTTGGGGTGGACTTGGGGCAACTGAGTGGAGCTGAGCGTTTACTAGCCGGATGCCCTCCCTGATGCCTATGCGGAGTTCGCAGCATAGTTGCACCATGAGATTAAGTACTGATTAAAAAAAAACCCCAAATAACTAAATACTCAAGTTAGTTTCATAACTACAGATGGATTTGAACCTGTATTTCTTGGATCTTAACTACTAGATCACATAAATGCTGGCATGTTAAGGGACATTCAGTCAAGTTACCAAGTCTGGACATGGTTTTCCTACTGCTTCTCCTTCCCCATTGCTAACATAATTGCTTTAGGCTGCTTTAACAAATATGAGGCTTATCCTTCTGCTATATAGGAAATCTGTTATGCAAAATTGTTCCATTTCAAGCAGAACAGAGACCAATGTTTCCATTAAATTTGTACAAGGATATATAGCATATTCTCTAGCAAATAATGCTCAGCTCCAAGACAGAAAGTGGCTATTAAGTCCCAAAGCAATAAATGTTAATGATATTTCCCCGACTTAGTTATTACAGTATCTCGTTTCTTTAGATATTACAATATTAGGAGGTCTATGATGATTCCAAAGTTTGAGCAAACAATATATAATATCCATTATAGAGGTAAGACTCAACCTAGGACTATAGATGAGCCCAAAATTTTTGTTGCTAAGCAAGACAGTTATTAAGTGAGTTTTGTCCCATTTTCTTGTCACGTTAGTAACACATTTGTTAAATGAATCTGGCTTCTCCATTGACTTTGTTTGTCAGAAGATTTCAAAAGGTGATCACATGACCTCAGGACATTGCAATCGTCGTAAATATGAGTCAGTTGCCAAGCATCTGAATTTTGATCACGTGACCCTGGGGATGCTGCAATGATCATAAGTCATTTTTTTCAGCACTATTGTAACTTCAACAGTCACTAAATGAACTATTGTTAAGTATAGGACCATCTGTATATATTAAAAGTATTTATCATTTTTTAAAAGTATATAGTTCCAATTAAAACAGAAGCCATCTCAACAGTAAAGATTTTGACCATGTATTTGATATATTTCTCCCTGTTGTTAATGTATGAAATATTGCATATCAGCAAAGAGTGATTTGAATTGCTCTCCAAAGGTCACCAATTCTTCCAGGTCTTGCTGTTCAATCTCATGATAAATGAGGTGTCTCATGAATGCATGGAAAAGAAACATCAGTCTTTCTGTGCGGAGGCCACGAAGGCAGAGAAGTGAATAATAATCTTTGTAGACTTCACTGGACATAGTAGGACTTCAAATGTATTTCTGTATCTTCCAACCCCTTGCAGTTGGTGATGTAGTCTGTGTTACCGGCTCTTAGTTCAAGAGATGTCACGTAGCAATTAATATTGGAAGATTCATTTTTCAGGTGTGGATAGGATTGAACTCAACATTTCAATTCTGTTTATTTGAAGAACAACACCGGTGATGAAGGCTGAAGAGACAGATGGCATCTGTGTTATGTGGCAGAATTTAGTTATCCCCTTGAGTCCCTGGCATAAAATATGACTCCCCCTTTCAGTGGAATGAATACTTTTCATTCATTTGAAGGATTGATTATGGTATCATTTGCTATAAAGGAAGCTGGCAGGATCATGAAAACTATTAAAATATCAAATAGGAAGAAGGGGGATGCTAGATTTTCACATTTGGAAAGTATTCAGCTTTCAATTGAAGACAGCTTTTTTCTATTGGCATTTTTTTCTTTTGGCACACAGATGAGTTCAGGTCAGAACCAATTGTCACAGTCAAATAGCTCTCTGAAAATTGTAGGTTGAGATTGACAGTTGAGACACTGCAAAAAAAAAAAGCCTGGTTGTTATTGAGCCCAATCAAGCATGCAAAACTGTTCTTTCAGCAAAGCCTTGCTTTGTTCCACATCCTTCACACTCTAGATGTAATTTTAAATATATTTTAAACATGATATACTGCTCAGTTGATGTAGATTTGCTGCAGCTGAAGAAGTCCAAGGGTTTGAGTAGAACTTGCGATGTGAAGACCAAACTTTACATCCGTGCCAACTTTTGAAGACGTTGGATTGCTCCCCCAAATTGATTAACATATAGGTAGTTATGAGCATGAAGCTGTTTTTTTTTGCCACACACGTACTGCCCTAAGATTTTTGGAAACAAAACTTGATGCAACTTCAGAAGAATTAATCTGGATGGTTCTTGATACACTTAGATTTTTATTAGCAGCATCCTCATACCTTAGTTAAGTGATCATTTTTTCCCTAAACTACTGCAGGTTTAGAGATTGCCAATATTAAGCTGAAGGTGGCCGCTGGATTGTTGGTACACTCTACCTGTCCTTTGCTCTCTTCTATCTTCCCCTCTATCTTTTTGTTATCATATTGATGTATTCTCATTATTTTCTTTTTCATTGTTTACTTTATTGTTCTATTATTTTACTTCTGTTTTGTTTATTCTCTTCCCATTTCTTCCTTTTTATTGATGTAAACAGCCTGGAATAGCCCCATGGCGAGATAGGTGGCAAATAAATTTAACAAACAAACAAATAAGAGAGCCCTGTCAAACATGCTAAATTCTGTGTCCTAATTAAAGAAAATTGTTCTGTGTAACCACAAAGAATGTCTACTGGCACCTTCCCAATCTAGTGAGACAACCTATGAAGATGTCTTTAAGTTGGCTAGTTAATAGTCTATGTGAGAAATCTTATCCAATGTCATGGTTCTGATAGATGCAACCAAATAAATCAGAACTCTGAGACTAGAGGCTTCCTGAAAGAACATGTTTATTGGTTACAAAGTATCAGCACGATCAAAAGTGAAACCAAGTCTGAAATTCCCTCCAAAGAGTTACACTATTACAAAGTTAAACTTCCCACACAATACTAGTTAATCAGCTATGTTTCTCAATAGAATAGTTTGGCGGACTTTCTAACAGAAAACCCAACCCTTCAATCTGATCGTTTGAAATGACCTTGGTTCCCATGGGACAGAGAATTGTTTAGTCTATCAAAAAAACCTCCACTTCCCTCCTCCCATGCTTATGGCAACCTAGAATGAGCAAGATGGCTGTCAACGCTGCTAACATCGGATGTTCTTGCTTTGACAACATATGGAGATGCAGCCATTTTCCTTTATTTTATGTTTTACTCTTAGAGTTAGAATTAGATGATACTGGGGGGGAGGAGGAGGAGGAATGTGTATGGGAGATTAGTTAGACAAAACAATACTGTATAAAGGTGAGAACCAAGGCTGTTTGTAATAAGAGATGATAAGACATGGCGGGATGAAGAACTGGTTGGAAAGCCAGCATTTCAAACTAATTGGAGAATGTGATTTATGACTGTTAGTTAGAGGAAGGAATATGCTTAGGGGAGGGGAAGGCAGATTTTGGCTTGGACTATGTACCTGCCGATGTGTTGCTGCTCGAATAAAGATTCTTTAAGGTAAACAATGCCTCGAAGTTCTTTGAAGAGTTTCATATGTCGGAACCATGACAATGGCTTCAGCCAGGTTCATTGTACAGTTGATATCCAATTCTGAACCATCTCATCCCCAAGAGTGAACTTTACACCTCAATCAAATAATCAAGAAGCTACCATAACCATGCAGCATGTCTTTCTGTTCACGTACTCACTTTTGAGATCAATCTCAAAGCCATTGGATCCTTTGGATTCAGAAGTTAAAAACTACTCTTGAGTTTAGGAACCCATTGCCTTTTCCTTTGGGGAATGAAGCTAACTCTCTTGTTGCTCCAAGGTCTCATCTGAATCTTTGTTCTATTCCTCATTATAGCATTTTTCTGTTCTCTTTTTTCTCCAAGTTGCCACAGACACAGTTCATTTGCGAGGCAATATCGTATCAACAAAAGTCCCAGATGACAGAAGTCTTCTATTATATTCAATATTGTGCCCGTAAGTTACCTACTTGCAACTGATTGGCCATTCTAGGCACAGTATGTTGGATAAAATGGAACTTTGATTTGACTCTGGGGAATTGAAGTGGGAAGTACTTCAGTACTGTCTTGATGTTCTCCTCCTTTCAGAAGAGACAATTGGATGGGCCAGAGAGACGTTCCTAGAAACTTCTGCTTTCTGAGTGCTTCTTTCTTCTCTCCATTGAGAAAGATTATTGGCCTGGGGTTTGGTATCATCAATATTCAGCCCTCAGCTGAATAGATGGTGATATAGAATTTCTGATCTGGTGCCCGGGGTATCAGGTTCTAGATAGGGAGAAACAAATTCAGAATGAATCCCTCCCAGGATGAGTGGTTTTGAATTTGTGCATCTAATGATTCCAGAGGAATATAGCTTTAACTCACAACAAAGTTGTTCTGAATTCTGAATTCTAAATGAGTTTTAAGAGGTAATTTGCAATCTGGAGGTCCTTCTTGACTCACAGCTCTTATTCAGTTATGGCTTCAATTACGGCTTTCATACATCTGCAGCCGTTTCTTGAGCAGGAGGCCCTACTCAGCTATGCTCCCATTTGGATCACTGTAATGTGCTCTATTAGGGGCTGGTCTTGAAGAACATTCTGAAGTTACAGCTGTTTTGGGAGTTGTCACCATTTGACTTCTAGGTATCATTCAACATGCTGATTGTTACCTTTAAAGCTACACAGGGTTCTGGACCTGATTATTTAAGAGACTGCCTCTTCCTGTATTCACCTGCTCACCCAGCTATATTGAATAGGCTCAATCTTCTCCAGATTCCATTTTTATGAGATTGTCATCTGAGAAGGCTTCAAAAATAGGCTTTTCTAGACCTGACCTCATACTCTGGAAATCCCTCCCTGCAGAAATTGAGTCAGCTTTAACTTTTCTTTGGGCTTTCGCAAAACTATCAACTATCAAGATCTATCTGTCTCATTTAAACCAAGGGGAGTGTATGTAATAGTTAAAAATGGGGGGGGGGGTTGTCTGCCTTTATATTTTTTGTTTTTTACATTTTGATGTTATTTTTAATTCTGCCTGTCATTTTATTTTAGGATGAGTTTGTTAGCAGCCCAGAACCTTCAGTGCTGGCTGGCATACAAATAAAACAGATAAATAATAATAAATGGATAAATCCAGCAGGATCTTCTTATGTTTTCTAGCACCAAGCCCACTGTTGTGTATTAACCCAATTTCATTGGGCTGTTATAAAACGGTTGACTATTGATGTTCAATTCAAATCCTTAACTGTCTGTACTTGTATATTGCAAGCCTGCGTTTAGGCGGGAATGTATGGTTTAAACTCATTGGCTGCCGCCTAGCGGCGGTCCGTATAAATAAGAGTCAAGCGGCTGTTGGAGCCGCTTCTGTGTTGATTGAATAAACGAGCTGTTACTTTCACTCCGGTCTCCTCAATGCCTCACCATTCCCAGTATACAACACCCACCTTCTTAGGAACTGAGTTGCTTTTGTTTTTTGTCGAATCTCCCTGCTGTCTTGATACCACAAAGTACAACAAAGAAGAGCTGGGTTCCTGTGGTCTATTCTGTATTGTTTGTCTCCTCCCCGGCAACTATGGTAGGTACTTAGTAAGCATTGGCTCTGGTTGTTGATATGATAAACAGTAATTTGGGGCCTCTAAATAGCATCTGATGAATTCATCCTGCTGGCAGCTACTATCAAACAGTATGAATCTCATTTGTAACAGATATAAAAATGACAATATTTTCCTCCATTTTAATCACAGCATACTTCAGTGCGGCACCTCATTAAATAAAATCTTGTATTAATGCTGCTGTAGCCAGTGCTGTTTCAGTAGCTGGAAGAAAAATACCAGTTTCTTCTTTGTGAAGGATCCAATTAAGTTTCACTCACTCTGGAGTACCTCCTGCCTCACATGATGGAAGGACCATAGAATTGTCCTGAAGCAAATCAATTCTCCTTAGAGATATGGATTTCTCTGAATTCAGTACACATAACTATTTAAAAAAAGGGATGATTATAAACCTAGGAAAGTCATGCTTGAGAAAAACTTTAGTCTTCTTTCTCCTCTGCCCTTGATATAAAAGCCTTCACTATCCTTCGTCATCACGAAGAGCAGTAGTTGTGTAGCTGTTATACCTTTCATTATGGCTGCAACGTTTTTGTACAACCACATATATCAAAATCCTTTGATGTGTTCTACCTTTTAAAATGATTTTAAAGGATATAATATCTGCTATTATTTAGTTTGGGTTCTATAAGTGAAGAAGAGGAGGGAAAGCAACAGAAATGAACTGCATACTAAGCACACCCTTACAGTTAGAAAGTGGGATTTGCAAAATGCTTTAAGGAACAAGATAAGCAAATACGTAGGCTGGTTCAGCATTTCTTCTGGGCTTCTTTTGTCAGTTTTTAGTGGTATTTGGCATTTAATGCTCTGCTTTTCCAATAGATGATAAAGAATTGGGCAATTTGTGTACAAAATAAACTCCGAAACTACAAAGTAAGGGAATTCTTTTTCATAAATAATTTAGACTAGCTCGTTATTCCTTTTGCTTGCTTTTATTTTGTTTTTAAGAAATTATCCAGGCTTGAAAAAAGCTGCTTTTGATCCGTACACACAGATATATATTGCTTTTCTCTATCAGCCAGTGTGGATCAACCAGCTGTTAAGTGTTTGCAAATATGAGATATATCGTAATTAAAAATTAGTACCAAGGTTTTCATAAAGTAGATATAAAACAACTATAATTTAGACGGGGAAATATTTATGGTAATTAAAGGTAAGGGAGCCAAAGGGAATGTCACTCCACTACCTACAAAAATGTGGATAAAAGGGATTTCTTGATTAGACACATATCCCCCATTTTCTCTGGAGTTCAGGGGAGTCTGCTTAGAGATCCATTTCCCCCTGTAACATGTATCTTATGAGATAGGTTTGAGAGAGAATGACTGGTCCAAGTCATCCTATTGAGTCTCCATTGCTGAAAGAGGATAGAGCCTATATCTGTCTGGCATTAGTCCAACCTTTTAACCACCATACCACACAGGAACCCTAAAGATCCTACCCATTTAAAACACAGCAGCTTTCTTTTCCTTTTTTAAAGCATGTACACTAAAAGTCTGCCAAACTATAGACAAATTATCACAGTGGGTTATGTGTCCCAAAGGGTTCAATGCACTTAAATATAATAGGTAGCCTGTCCCTAAGGAGGCAAAGGCCCAATCAAGCTGAATGGGATATATCCTATCCCAGACCAGAAGGAAGTGCTCCATTTAGAGAATATCAGAATATTTAGTGGGGCTTCGATTTAGTATGACTCTTTGGTAGGGACATGAGCTTTCAAAAGTCTTGGATTGGGGTAGCAGAAAATATTTGCAGCTGAGTGAGAACAGTTTCATTAGGAGAAAAGGATTTTAGCCAACAGAAAGGAAATGTGCTTCATTCACCTAGAAGACAGATAGGCAGGTAGGTGGAAACATAGATAGATATAAAAAGATAGATGGAATTTGCATCTACCATCCACTTTAAGTGCTCTAAAGACAGCATAGTTTGAATACCCCATTCCATCAATAAACATTGAGAAGTATATCTGGCACACCAAGCAAAGTTAAAACTAATGAATTGAATCATACATTAGTCACAAAACTATGTAAAAACTACTATTCAGTTTTAAATATAAAAATCAACTCCTACTCTATGAAAATTAAAATTATTTGCAATATATATCAGTATAATATTTTGAGTATTCCATGAAAATAAATATGTACTTATACAATCCTAACTACAGTACATACTGTATGTCTTTTTGACTCTAAGCTTGAAAATGAGTGGAAATTGTTTACCTGTGGATCTCTGAATTCATCCTTAAATACATGTATTTTTGGAGCGGCAATACCTATATGCTATATTAATATATTGTTTCAGAGTAGAAATGAGAATCTTGGCTGTTAAAAGATACATAAAATTGGTAACTGCATAGGCTATTCCCTGTTACAGAAGTTGAAACATACTTTGTTGTTCTTAACTGAGTTACAAGCCCACCTATGAAGCTGACCTTGGTCGATCTTGAAAAATTAAATCTTGGAACACTAACCTGGTTAATATTTAGATGGGAGGCCTACCACAAATACCAAGGGCTTAGCCTAGCCTGAGAAGTTGAAAAACATCCTCAAAAACCCAATAGTAAATCCATTCTGTAAGGTCATAACAGTCCTCAGAATAGGACATTTTAGGTTTAGAAAGGGTTACGCTTCAAAATGCTTTGTACATCTCCAGTTCAATATTTTCTGGATCTGTAATTGAATGAGGGCTAATCAGCTGAAGCTTAGTCTACCTAAAGTATCATTAATTCATTAGTGCACAGAGCATAAATATGTTCTGGTTTCCTTCAGATGGAATGTATTTCTCCTAAAGTAATAGAGTGTGGAGATGCTGTTAAATCTGATCATCATGATAAATGCTCTGGTACTTTTGTAGATCACACCACTCAACCAATTCAAAACAAAGCATTGTTGGTGATGTGAATTCAAGGACACACATTGCTTTCAAGAGCATGGCATTCACTGAAGGAGACAGTGATGACTGCAAGTGAATGAGACTGATGACCATTACTCTCATCTTTGAATAGTAAGGTGACCCTTCTGAAGGAAATATGCTACAATTTCTGATCGCTTATAACTTCAATATACTGCTGCAGCTTCCACGTGGAAATGTTCCTGATATGACACTTGCAAAAAACACCGACAAGTTCTTCACAGAAATATTTGGATGTTCGTGTTGCTACACAGAGGCTCATGAAAGAAATACAAAGAGAAAAGATTTGCAACACTTAACATTAAGATGTATCTTGTTCTTCATGCTAATAAATTCATTAGAATTTGTAAGCAGGAAGATCTCCTTTTATGATACGCACTATGTTAGCTTCACGTAAATCTGGGAGAAACTCAGCCTGCAAGTTATATTTTAATTAGTAGTTTCCAAAGCTGTGATAGATGAAAATCAAGAAAGCTCACATCCACGGTTCAGGTTTAGTCGCAGCCTACAGTACTTCTTCACAGAATGAAACTGTTTTATGTACCCTGAGAAATATAGATATAATAATGTTTCTCTTTGCTGAAAAGAAACAGATGCTACCCTTAGATGTTTTCAGAGCTGGGCTGATGTCTTGAAAAAGCAATTGGCATTTTTATGTTGCTGGGGGAGTCAAATTATGCTTTGAACAGCTATAATAACTGACACAATCTGTCTTTTCAATGGCACAATTTGCTGATTAACTATTTTGTATTTGCCTTATCCTGCATTCCTCATTCAGGTGGGACTACTGTTCTTTTTTTCCTCTGAGAAATGTATAGATGGAGATACAAACTTTATTGGAGACACAATGCTGTCACATCCTCCTCTAGTGTCCCATTCACCCTAATACTCTTTATTTTCTTTTTAGTGGCAAGCTTGCTACTTAGTTATGCTATACAGATGAACTCAGGGAAAGAGAAAACCTGATCTATAAATACTGAAATATGGCTCTTGGTGGCTAAGGGAAGCAGGGTTGCCTGATGACCTGTGTCTTCAAAATTCTTCCTTATTAAGATTGGTGGTGATAATGGTTCTCCTAACACCCAATTCTTTCCTCTGTCACTTTTTCCTTTCATTAGAACTTTCCTTTTCATTGAAAAGAGTGCAGAGAAGAGCAACTAAGATGATTAAGAGCCTGGAGACTAAAACGTACAAAGAATGGTTGCAAGAATTGGGTATGTCTAATCTAGTGAAAAGAAGGACTAGGGATGATATGATAGCAGTCTTCCAATATTTGAGGGGCTGCCACAAAAAAGAGAGGGTCAACTATTTTCCAAAGCACCAGAAGGCAAGAAAAGAAACAATGGATGGAAACTAATCAAGGAGAGAAGCAACCTAGAACTAAGGAGAAACTTCCTAACAGTGAGAACAATTAACCAGTGGGACGGCTTGCCTCCATAAGCTGTGAGTGCTTCAACCTCGGAAGCTTTTAAGAAGAAACTGGACAGCCACTTCTCTGAAATGGTAGGGTGCCCTGCTTGAGCAGGGTGTTGGACTAGAACACCTCCAAGGTCCCTTCCAACTCTATTATTCTGTATTCTAAATGCTACTTTATGATCTTTTGTTCTAAATTGCAAATCACACCTCCTGCAGGGATCCAAAACAAATGTGGTTCCCATGAATATTTTGAGACCAGTGCTTAGTTCATTGAGACTGCATCAGTGGGAATTCTCTAGGATGTCACTCTCTAGGATGCCCAAGAATCTACTTTATGTAGGACACTTTTCTTCTTGAAGTTAATTCTTTGGGCAGGTCGCAGAACTTATTTGAATGTTATTGGCAAACTGTAATTTTTAATGTGTCAGAAAAGGGCAATGGATGAATATCCAGAGAGTACTTGTTTTTAATTAAATATACTTTTAATGAAATGTAATTTAGTTTTTATCTATACTCTTCCCATTTTTGGCAGTCTGGCTCCAAGGGTATTTAAAGATCAAGTGTGGCCTTTGGTCTCAAAATTATTTTGCTTGCACTATTCTGTTTGAAGAAATGTTTGCTCTGGTTTGCTCCCAGGGTGCTTTCAAATGGCGGCATTGAAGTCTTGTTTTCTAGGGCAGAAGCCTGAAGAAAATTATGCCAGGGTCAAAATGGGCTGTCTGCACTTCTAACAGCTCTTCTATTTATGCACAAAGCAGAAGACGGGCCTTGTCTGAATGAGAAGTGGGGGGGGGGGAGAGTGAGGTGGGTAGGGAAAGGCTTTCTTTGGGGCCAGTTTATTGGCAGCAGAAAACTTGTGGGTTTTCTACAGTCAGTTCTCTGGAAAACTGGACCAAACACTCCTTGGGAACCAAAAACAGATATCAAAGAAGCCATTCTCCACCACTTGCTGCTTTTACACTTTGGTTGCCATTCAGGGCAAGAGAAATGGAGTATCAACCCTGCCTCAGCTTGAGTCTTTTTAAGTAAGAACGATCATTGATTCCATTTAGTGAAAAAGGTATAGTTTATTAAAGGTCAAGCAGAACAAAGTAAAGCAAAGTCAAAACTGAAGCTCATGTGCCAAAATCCCTAAGTTTAAATCCCTTCCCTGGATCACTTCCCACTGCTGGTTTCCCATTGTCCAATCATATTCAAACAAAGTGTCTTGGGAATGATCTCTTCCACTGGGGTTGGCCAGTGTGCAGCTGCATGCCATTCCCAGCTATCTGACCCTGAAGTTGTGTCTCCAGAATGTACAGTGTGTAGTGCACTGTCTTCCCTCCCGTCCAGGTCCCTCCCCCCCAAAGTTCATGGCAGACTGGCATCGAGCGAATGCAAAGCACAGGCATGAGGTAGCAGTTCTCACATAGGGTCAAGTGGCAGGAAGTGGGGGGGGGAGGGAAGGGGACTTCTGCTGTAAGTTTTTGGTTCCCACAGATCAATCACTCCATAAGATTGGAGAACTGACATTAAAAAGTGCTGATCTCCCTTGATTGTTTCCATTATGCCTTTCCTGTCCCCATATCAAGAGAAGAGGGGAAGGGAATAGCCTCATTCCCCACATCTGTTCCTCAAATGTTATGGTATCTGGAAAAGTATAGGTAGAGGAAGAGGGGGAGAAGGATAGTAGTTCTCCTGGCACCATAAGATCCTCTCCCCTCTCCTTAACTCTATGTTTTGGCATACTACAGTAGCTATCTCCCTCTGCTTCCCTTTCTATGGAAGATAACCCTTCCCCTATTTCAGCCATCAATCCATGGGAGAAATAGGTCTTTTTGGTGCTAAAAAAACATCCTGGGTGGCAAAGGAACTGGGGATGGAAGGAGAGAAAAGCAGCGCAAAGAGAAACAGAATCTCTGTGATTGGACAATGGACAGAATAAAAGCTGTCTTTCTTTCCTTACAGACAGCTGATTTACCTTTCTACCTCTTAGGTACTGATGGAGCCATGGGTGGGATACACTTGTATATCACATGTGGCAATCTTAGATTGCTGGACAATGTGTGAAAATCTGCACCCACCCTGTCCTGCTGATGTGCCCGCTTTGCCAGTACTGAGTAGGTAGCTTTACCTTCAGTGTGGGAGCTAAAATGTCACCCCCTCCCACTTCCTTTCCCCCAGCATTTTTTCTGGTATCTCCAATCTCCAGTTAGAGAAGACGCTTTGGAGGAAGATCCCTAAGGAGAAAGTCAGAGGCAGGAGGTAAAAATATAAGGTTCCTATGGAAATCAGAATATGCAAATAATATGCAAATCTTGTATTTATTCCTTGCCAATGCCTGTTCTTCTGCATTCTCTAATGGCTCATTTCTTATTTGGCATTCTCTTCCACATCTTCAGATATTGTAGGAAACAAGAAGATGAGCTCATTGTCTAGTAATTGTGGAAACACAAATGTCCGAAAAATATATATCTAGATATCTATGCACACACACATACACGCACATACACCACTAGGAATCCAATTAGAATCTAGTTAGTATTGCATTGAAATTAGTATTTCATGAAATTAGTATTACATTTTAGTTGACTGTTGTCTTATAATTTAGATTTCTCTATGTGCTTTTCCCTTAATGCCTGGAGTAGAGAGAAGATGAATTGATAAATGAACAACAACAGTAATATATTCTTTGATCTATGTTCCTGCCACAGCAAGGACTGAATTGTAGTGCAGTCAAACTTTCCTGCCTCTCAAAATATTGAGAGGCAGGAAAGTTTGACTGCCCTACAATATTAAATATTTCTGATTTTATGCTTAGAAATGCTTGGGGATGTTGGACATTTGAATGCAGCAAGAACCCTTCTTAGACAATGTGCTCCTGAGCATCTGCGGAGTGTGAAAAAAATATAAATAGCATCAGGTCCCACCAAATAGAAAAGATGCTCATATTTTACATAATTAACTTGGATGCAGAGTACAAGCTTAGCCCAGATGTCAGTGCATTCTACAGACTTTTTCTGGTAGTCCTTGACTTACAATAGCAATAGCACATAGACTTATATACTGTCCTGTAGTACTTTACAACAGGGGTCCCCAATTATTGGGCTGTGGAGTGGTACCAATCTGTGGCCTTTTTGGAACTGGGCTGCACAAGCAGCAGGTGAGCAAGCAAAGCTTCATCTGTGCCTGTGCAGGATCTAGGTTGCCCACCTAAAACCATTCCCCCCAGTTCATGAAAGATGATTTTTCTTCTGAAACCAGTCCCTGGAACCAGAAAGGCTGGGGACGGCTGCTTTATATCCCTCTCTAAGTGGTTTACAGCATCAACATATTGCCCCCAGCAATCTGGGTCCTCATTTTACCGGCCTTGGAAGGATGGAAGGCTGAGCTAAACTTGAGCCAGTCAGGATCGAACTTTAGGCTGTGGGCAGAGTTAGCCTGCAATACTGCATTCTAACCATTGTGCCACCAGGCCTCCTTACAACCATAACTGGCACCAAAATTTCTGTCATAAGTCATTGTGATCATAAGTTGAGTCAGACCTGAGCGGACAATAATTTTTACAATGGTTGTTAATCAAATCATCGTAGACATTAAGCTGCCTCAATGGGCATATTTTGCTGGAAGGATGTAAATTGTGGTCATGTGGCCGCAAGACATTACAACTGGTCATAAGTATGAGCTGGTTGCCTGGTGCCCGAATTGTAATTATGCGACCACGGGGGTGGCACAATGGTCTGAACCATTGTTATTTTGAACTGTAATTAAACAGTCATAGGTCGAGGACTAACTGTATTATATCTGTGGTAAAAAAATACATTTATTAAAAAAATAAATACACCCGGAAAATTCTCTATTATTGTTTAAACATGGCAACTCTTTTAAATAATAGGCTTAGTGAGGGACAGGCATTGGGACAGCTTTGAGGACCCTTCTCATTTTTCTCTTTCTGTTCACTCAGAACAGAACGTCAAAACGTCACTGAACTCCAGGATAAATATAAAAACAAACTGTTTTATTACTAAGCTTTCGTCGGTCCTCTGCCGACATCTTCAGAGTAAAAGCCGGAAGCTGGCTAGCCTGCTTATATAGCTGGCTGTTTCAACGATCTGCTCATGGAGCGAGTAATTGGTCCCTCCTCCCCTCGCCCTCTCCTAGTCAATCGTATTGCTCCTAATCACGTCGCGTCTGCCTGTGCGCATTTAAATCCTGGCGCTTTTTCTCCCCCCGCCCTCCTTCTCTCCATCCATTTCACTCGTGTGTGGC
This sequence comes from Azemiops feae, assembly GCA_023970755.1. Taxonomy (NCBI): domain Eukaryota; kingdom Metazoa; phylum Chordata; class Lepidosauria; order Squamata; family Viperidae; genus Azemiops; species Azemiops feae. The sequence goes on along the minus strand of JALGBA010002262.1, from coordinate 566,959 downwards.
TGCCCAACGTCATTGCCAAATCATCCTCTGGGCTTCCTCGTCCTGTAGCCTCAGTAAGTTGTTGCACAATCGCACCCGGTGGTGTTCCTTCCGTCGTATGTCCTGTCTTGCCCTCGCTGGTCTGTCGTCCCTTTCCTGCATTCAATAGTGTAAGACTTTAACTTGCATTAAGGCATTGGTTTATTACCTGAGGACAAATGTCTTATTTCATTAAGTGAAAAAATAAAGTAGTGGTTTTTGAAACCAAGCTCAGTGATTCCTACTTGTGTTGGAAACACATTCTTGCGTTCAGCAAACTTAAATTCTATATTTCTGCACTTAGTCCTAGTTGGTGGATCTATTGTCTAGTTAAAAAGAAGAAAAGGAAGAGGGATTAATAATAAAGAGCATCCTGTCCATATTTGGTTACAGAATTTGCCATTATTCAGTGGGCACATTGAGTACATAACATTTCCTTTATATTTTTCTCTTTGGTGTAAGAAAATATACAGACAAATAATTGTAAGACCACACATGCAAAATGATTAGACAATTGAACAGATGGAGACACTATAGATGAATCATTCAAGCACTAATTTTCATTTAACTTTTCTAGCCAATCAGCCTATCTCAGAAATCATGTTGCCTTTTCAAAAGCACAAAGCTTTCCAAAAAAATTTAAAATTCATAAAGACGTTACGGGATCTGTTCCTCGTTAACATTCAGGGCTGCTTCTGAATAATGGGATATGAATAAATATTTTCCTCTACCATTTGCATAATTAATATGTTCATTTGATAATGTAAATCAGATCTTATAAATTTCTTGCAGTTTCCAAAATTCTGCAGTTTAATTCTTGCATTAAACTTCCTTATAGCGGTTCATCAGATTCTTTCTTCCTTGATCACAGGGAACTGTGTTACTGAAAGGGGCTTGACAATTCCAAAGGAATGGTTTTTGTACTATTGGCATAATTAAAACAGGAAAAACCAAGTGCTTATTTCAATAGGAAAGTTACAAATTTTGGGCTTTCTTTGCTTGCAGCCAACCCTGGTATAAACATGCTACAGGGAGTCCTCAATTTATGAATGTAATTGAGCTTGCAATTATGGTCACAAGGTTTTAAATGGGTCACTGTGGCATTGTGCCTGATTGAATGATGTTTTTTGTAATGGTTGTTAAGTGAATGCAGTGTTCATAAAGTGAACCCATTGTTTGCTATGGGATGTTTTTTGCCGGGAACTGGAAGTAAATGCTTCTTTCTGGCAAAAAAAGTTATAAATCGTGGTCATGTGACTGCTGGATGCTGCAAATTCTGTATGCGGCTTGGTTGCCAATCACCCAAATGCAATCATGTGACGACAGTAGTTGTTGGAACTTTGAATCCAGGTCTAAGTAACTTTTGGGGGGGGGACCGTTATAACTTCAAACCTTTGCTGAGTGACTGGCTGTAGGTCAGTCACTGTGGATACCTGGGGGATGTGGATTTTACGGCCTGGCCTAGCTGTTGTTCTGGTGGTTTTCCTTTTGTCTGGAAAGTGCCTGTCGTATCATTAATGGCAGCTTCTGCCTGAAAAGTGAGCTGCTCTTAGTGATAATACCCAGCTACATTCAATAAGGCATAAAATTAATAATAATAATAATAATAATAATAATAATAATAATAATAATAATAATAATAATAATAATAATAATAATAATAATAATAATAATAATAATAATAATAATAATAATAATAATAATAATGTTGGGAGGGACCTTGGAGGTCATATAGTCCAACCCCCTGCTCAGGCAGGAAACCCTATACCATTTCAGACAAATGGCTGTCCAGTCTCTTCTTAAAAACTTCCAGTGTTGGAGCATTCACAGCTTCTGGAGGCAGGTTGTTCCACTGATTAATTGTTTTAACTGTCCGGAAATTTCTCCTTAGTTCTAGGTTGCTTCTGTCTTTGGTTAATTTCCATCCGTTGTTGCTTGTTCTGGTTTCAGGTGCTTTGGAAAATAGCTTGACTCCCTCTTCTTTGTGGCAGCCCCTGAGATATTGGAACACTGCTATCATGTCACCCCTCGTCCTTCTCTTCCTTAAACTAGACATACCCAATTCCAGCAACCGTTCCTTATATGTTTTAGCCTCCAATCCTCTAATCATCTTTGTTGCTCTTCTCTGTACTCTTTCTAGAGTCTCAACATCTTTTTTACATCGTGGTGACCAAAACTGGATGCAATATTCCAAGTGTGGCCTTACCAAAGCATTATAAAGTGGTATTAACACTTCACGTGATCTTGATTCTATCCCTCTCTTAATGCAGCCTAGCACTGTGTTGGCTTTTTTGGCAGCTGCAGCACACTGCTGGCTCATATTTAAGTTTCTTATATTCCTCTGGAAAGAAGTAGAATTCAAGGTCATCAGCAGGAGTCCCTTCTTCCTGGAAGCTCAAAATTTAAAGGATGAAAAGAAGAAATTTCTGGTACTGCCTGCGACCCACAGGAGTATGTGTCTTTCAAGTATTGCATTCTAAAAGGCAGTACTGTACTACTACACAAGATTTTTAAAATTTATTGGCTTTACCACTGAAATTTAAGACGTTGTCCTTTGCCATCGTAATAATAAAATGCTGCTGTATATCTTGAATGAGATATTGAGGTTATTCTATGTTGCAGTAGGCATAGTAGAATGCACCCCTACGCTCCCTTTTTGCCACCTTTAGAGCTTCCTCTGACCGTAACTGAAAATATCTCCCTTAAATTCTTGGGAAAGATCACGTTCTATCGAAATATATGAGGTCTACCAGCATGGCACCCCTCAGTGTCTCAGAAAAGTTAAGTGTGACCTTTGGCCATAAAAAGGTTGTCCACCTTCAGTTTAAATTTAGATCTTTGTGGAGGACAATGAACAAAAAGCAACTAACACATTTCTTTTGGACTTAAATCAAAATGAAAACAATTTTTGCAAAAAGAAAAGAGAAACAAAATCCAGGATGAGGAAATAACATTAGAGGTTGTCAAATAAAGCAAACTTTGTGTTCAGACTCCTCCACACAGAGATGTGAAGGCTGCGTTGATATTGGTTTATGTTTTCTTTCTGAAGCAGGAACTACAATGGCAAGAGCAAACATATTTAAATTTTTATTTCACTGATTGGACATGATGGACTGAATTGACTTATTACTGCAGCAGCCAGCTGTGCGCATCACAAAGCAGGGTTTCAAACACTCTTTCCTTTCTCGTTTGATAGAGGTTTTTTTCCAGTGTGGCCCTGTGTATTTGGAAGTGTAGGAAACAGAAGGAGAAGCAGCTGTCACTGCTGTATATCAGCTCAGCTTCTTCAGTGGTTGCAGTGTTCACTTTCATTTTAAAAGCTGTTGAGCGTTTGTTCCAGATCAGGAATGCACAACAGCTACTGAACATATTCTCATGCCTCTCTAACTCCAACCAGAAGATACCCTGTTAATTGCTTTTAAAGGATGTGTCCTTTGTGATATTGCATTTGTCTCCTCCTCCAGACAGCTTGCATTGGGTTTTCCCTTAGTGGTCACCCATGGATCATGCATCTGTTCCTGCATTGTTCATGGCTTCTTTCACAGGGAGGAAGAAGGGAGGAAGATTCATAGCTGTCTCTTGTTCCTCCACACACCAAGATTCTTGCTGTGTATCTGTTTCTTGGCCTGCTGTGTCCTTTTGAAGAGATTGAGAGGGAGGTTGCACACAGCTTCTCCCTGAGAAACAGGCGCTCTGGTGAGCATATAGTAGAGCTTCCAGAAAAGTGATGTAAACCTAACAAGGCAAAGGTGAAAGAAACAGAACGCAATTATTAAGCAGCCTTTCCCACCCCACTACACCATCCCAGAACAACTACAGATGCTGATCTATAGGTTGAGTTGGGCTTCCTCTTCTGTTTTACGGAGGAGTCCCCATCCACCTTGCAGCTTCTGCTTTACTGGGCAATCAACCTCTACCAATCACACAGACCAGCTGTCTTGGTACCAGGTTCTGATAAAGTGCTAAGCCCCTGGCTTATCTCCTCTCCTGGTACTATCCCCCATAATGAGAAGAAGAGGTAGATGATGAATGACAGCAGAAACCAAACAACAGAGTTCGAAGGGACTTTTGAGGTTTTCAAGTCCAACCCACTGCTCTAGCTGGAGACTTTATACCATTTTAGACAAATGATTGTCCAATCTCTTCTTTAAAACCTCCAGTGATGGAGCACCCACAACTTCTGGAAGCAAGTCGTTTTGTTGATTAATTATTCTCACTGTCAGGAAATTTCTCCTTAGTTCTAAGTTGTTCCTCTCCTTGGTTAGTTTCCATCTGTTGCTTCTACCAGGGAACCAGGAAAATCCAACAATTGAAACCATTACATTTTTCTTCATTAAGAAAGCATTAGTTGTTCAATTTATCGCAGCATGTTTTTCTTTCCACTTGAGGCATGGCGGAGTGCATAGTCTCTTGAGCTGCACATCAAAGAATGTCCTGAGAGTAGAACTCAAAATCAGTGCAACATTTTTATTTTCACTTTATTATTTGCCTTCCTATGCCCCTTTCTTTATTCTATTCTGCATTTTTATTATTATTTTTCTTTTAAAACATTATAATAGGTTAGTACAAAGGTTTAAAATGCACAGCATCCTGTTTACATTTTAATTTTGTTTATACTGCTCTTGTTTGTTCATTTCTTCATTTTTTTAGACTATGTTTTTTAAAGTTTAGTAAAAACATTGGATTTATCATCAAAGCTTTGTTTTGTTGGCTGAGTTACTAAAAGTTTGTAATATAGGGATAGGCAGTAGAAAGATGAAGTTGCAGCAGGTTTCCACTTTTCTGATTCCCAACTGCTTTTCACAGCAACGAAATTTCGTACTGTATTTGTGTTATATGAGTTGTAAGCTGATCATTGACAGTAATAAATTACTCAGTTTCAAGTTCATAATGAAGCATCAAGTTTATAATGAATGTGTACATGTTGGGAAGTTTTAACAAACTGGACAAAATTATTACCCATCTGCACTGGCAAAATTCAGCAGACATAGCAATTCTCAACACAAAAAGGGCATATTTCTCCTGTCTGTCATATAGCTGTTAAAATTCAGAATCAGAAATAAAAAATAATAATTCAGTGCAGGAAATAGGGTCTGGTCTTTTAAAGATATTCTTTCATATCTGACTTTTTTTAACCCAATAAGATTATTGAGTGAGAGTAGGGAATCTCCAATCCCTTCAGCTCATTGACCCCTTCATGAAATTTCAGATTGTTCAGCAACCCCCAAAAATCTATTGAAGATAATTTAATAAATACTACTTTAACTAACTAACTAACTAACTAACTAACTAACTAACTAACTAACTAACTAACTAACTAACTAACTAACTAACTAACTAACTAACTAACTAACTAACTAACTGGCCACCCCAATGGGATAATCCCATTGATCCTTTAGGATCAATACTGACCACTTTGGAGAACCCAATTAGAGGTTGAATAAAAAATAGTGCCATTTTGTGTAGCAATTGGAAAATGAGCCATATGGTTGAATGTTCTTTAATGTTCTCTGCATTAAAAATACAATCTTTTTGAAAGTTGCAAGAAAATAGAACAATCTGTTTTGCTTGGAGATAGCTGAAGGTAATTTCATCTCTTCCATGAGTGAAGAATCTGGAGTAGGTGATGTCACAGTCAACATATAGTATATTCTAAGCCAGAGATCTCCAACCTTCTGGGCACCAGGGACCCGTTCCATGGAGAGAGGTTTTTCCGTGGACTGGAGGGAGTGTTGTTTTGTGTGCTGCCTGCATCTTGCGGATGGGGCTTTGCTCGTTTGTGCGGCCCGGTTGCTGGCATGCTGTGGCCCAGTACTGGTCCATGGACCGGGGATTTGGGACCCGTTCTAAGCTACCTAAATGCCTTTTTATTTATTTTTGAATTACCTTCCAACTCTCCCCCTTTCCTCTCTTTCCTTATTACTGAACAACATTTGGTGTTATTTCTGAATAATATGTTACATTCTTTGTTTGTTCTTCCCATTTGATTTTTAAAGATCTTATTTATTTGCCATATTATACGCTTCTTTCCTTTCCTGCTTCCCCCCTCCCCTCCCCTTTGGTACAGATTGCAATGTTTTTACATCCTGCTCAATACCCAGCACACTGTTGTTGCCAAATAAATGTTAAATAACAATTGGAGCAGTGATGTTATGCTTTCTGCAATTTAAAGTCTGTCGTGGTTCTGAAAACTACTGTTATTTAGCCTTATCGATCGAATTCAAGATAGTGTTTAGAGCAGAGCTGAGCACCTCTGTCCTCTTCAGGTAAAAGAGATACTCAGGAAACTGAGTCTCAGAAAGAAGAAGTTAAACCTCTTGTCTCTTTTCATTGGTGGTCATCACAAAGACAATGATCTGATAGTATGGGGTTAATACAGCTCAGATGTCATTTTCCTTTTTTGCCAACAGAATTGTGAGGATGTGGCCTTAACACCCTTTACTGCCCAAGAGCATTGTCTGTGCTACCACTTGTGGAAAAAGCTGTCGTTTTTCAGACTTATTAAGCTATGTCTATTTGCTTGAAGAGCTTTTGGAAAAATATTTACTTTTTGTATGATACTGAGATGGCTAATCCACATAGCGCATGTACTTTAGTAAAGATATTAAATTCTGATGCAGCATGTGAGGCTACAGCAGAGCTATCATTCTCAATGTGAATGCCTGAAGTGGAGAATGAAAAAGTGATGCTATGAATGTCAATCCTCTCTTACCATTTTTTTTCTTGGGAGGGGAAGAGTTTTATTTTATAGTTTAGGTATTATTTTTTTTAAAAGGTTTTTTTTTTAAAAGTAGCATCTATAAATGGAGAGATAATTATGGAAGTTATACAATTAATGCTCAAACATACTGAGCAAAGCACATATGCAAAAGAAGCATAATTTTTGAGCTCCATGCCAAAATGTCCAGTAAAGTATTATTTATATCAGAAAACAAAAACATCTCTAAAAATAATATAAGTAAATATTTAATTCCTGACTTCCCCTTTTTTGTACTTCAACTGATTTGTTGGACTTATTGGCATAAACTTCAGAAACCATACACTAAATGTTTATATTTACCTTGCTGCATAATATATACATATATATGGAGGCCAATCTTACATTTATTTAAACTTTTGTTATATTTGTTTAGGTATTTAGGCAAATGAAGGAGCTATATTTCACCATGGTATGTAATTCCTGGCAGATGAATCACAGCCCTTTTGTCAGCATTGACTTATCCCAGTAATTTTCAACACTGGCAACTTTAAGATGTGTGGATTTTGACTCCCAGAATTCACTAATCCACATATCTTAAGGTTGCCATGTTTGAAAACCACTGACTTATGCCAACCCCTAACTTGTCAATTCACTGATTTCTTGGTCTAACACCATTTTGAAATATCCGGCATGTAGCCCAGAAACCAAACATTGGTTTAATATGACTTTTGCAGCTCAAGTGGGTAAAAATGCATATAATTATAAGCAAATCCCTCCTTTCCTCATTGCCCTAGATAGCCTATGAGATGGTTATCAATATTGGCTTGGCAGGAGACAATGGCACTGAAAGGAATGAAAAGAGCCAATTCCCCAATCCAATTTGTGGGATTTGCATCGAATTTGGTCTGAATGATGAAATTCAATGAATTTTCAGAGCCTCAGCTCATCTTCTTGCTGAATGGCTGGCTTGCCTAATGACCAGGACTTATACTCTCTGTGGCAGTTTGAAATCTGTTAATTTTTGCACTGAAGCTCAGGTTTAATGAGTATAATTCCAATTGTCTCTTTTGTGAAAGGACATAACAGTTGGAGCAGGGCAACCAAAATGATTGAGTTGGAACACCTCCTGTGTGAAAATTAAAGAGGGATATCCTATGTATAGCTATTAGTTGTACATTCCACTGGGTTTATTGCTACCTATTTTAAATGTACTGGATTGTAACTAGTGGCCCAAGCCAGCCAGCCAACTTCCATGCTTTTCGTATGAATTTACTAGAATTTACAGCCTCTTGTAACCCCCCCTCTCCATTTATAAACAAACATATTATGGAAATTAATACATGGTTTGAAAAAATATGCAAACCTGAGGATCAGTGAGCAGTATTGATCCACACAGCTGTGAAAAGGTTTCTAGTCATGTGCTAGAATTGAAGACAGAACTTTATCTCTACAAAGTAATCCCTATTATATTTTTAAAGATGTTACATTTTAAGTCTGTGTGAATTGGCCTGGTATAGTTGGAATTGGATATTCAAGATTCTAAAAGAACATGATTTTGAGTTGGTAATGAGATACTGTACTGTTATATTGAGTGAGTTTAAACTGCTTTGATTTAAACTGTTTCAAGATTTAATTAAGAACAAAGATGTAATAGGGAACACTCGGAGTACGTGAAACTACTCCAGTTTTTGACAAAATGGGATAAAAATAGGAGATGTAGAGGTCTAACCTACTAAGTTTCTGTTGAATATCTTTAAGGATTTTGCAATAATATTGTTTTGAAATATTCCCTCTGTACAATAAAGTATAAATAAAGGGCAGCATATCCATGTCCTTAGCAGGCTGGCACAAAACAAGCTGGTTTTGGGAGCAAAGAGAAAATATCTGCTGTGAACTCCACATAGGTGCCAGGAAGGGCATCCAGCCAGTAAATGCTCAGCTCCATTCAGTTGCTCCGACTCCATCCTGATGCAAGGGATTACAGGGTCATTAAAAGAAAGTAAGAGAGGGTACAGGTGTAAGAGATATTTCAGTCTGTTCAGAGTACAGAATACTGAGTTAAATTTCAGTTGTGTTGCCAGATCAGCATGGAAGTGTCACAATCTTTTAAGAAGAAACAGCAGAGTTAATGCTTGCAGCTGGACAAATTAGAAAAGTGGACAGTTGAGAAAGCAAATAAAGCCCCAAGTGATGATATCCTTCTAATCCCCAGAGAGATCTGATAAGCACACAATTTAATGAACTGATAAATCTCATTGTCTTGAATCAATGTCAGGGACTCTGCATACCACTCATCCTGCTGCATTCTCAATATATGGAAATGAAGTTGCAATATTTTATATCATTCGTGACAACCACAAAAACAAAGTCAAGAGACTATGGCACTTTTGAATGATTGTGTGCATTTCCACATTCCCTGATTCAAACTCAATTAAAGAACCTGCTTCAATGATGTGATTTGTTCAAAGCATCATCAAATTGAAGAACTCCTTCAAAATTTTGATCTGCCCTATTAAATGGCATTATCATCACACATATCTAAATTGCTCACAAAGTTATGTTCTTCAGGCTCATCATCAACTGCTGCATGTTTCCTTAAAATTACATTGAATTTTTTAAAATTCAAATTTACTCAGAGTAAATTTACTTTAAATTTGCTTACGGTGAAAATGCTCATACTTAAAAAGGATTGACATATTCACACAGTGTGATCTGCATGGAATTAGCTGAGGTAAAATGAGTTTCTAGTTTGAGAAGAATTTGTATATAATTTATACATAACACCCCTCCCTTTTAATTATGCACACCTTAATAACAATGTCTATAGACTGCTGCAAAAGGAAGAATCTAAAACTTTGCCCAATCACCTCATGCTCTTGGGCATTTCAAAGCCTGTATTGTAGAATTAAGGAGAAACTTCCTGGCAGTGAGGACAATTAACCAGTGGAACAGCTTGCCTCCAGAAATTGTGGGCGCTCCATCAGTGGAGATTTTTAAGAAGAGGCTAGACAGTCACTTGTCTGAGATGGCATAGATTCTCCTGCTCAAGCAGTGGGCTGGACTAGAAGACCTCCAAGGTCCCTTCCAGCTCTATTCTATACAGATATACATATACGTATACATATACATATACGTACGTATGTATGTATGTATGTATGTATGTATGTATATATAGAATATGTAGTTTGTTTTTAATTGCAAATGAATGATTTTCTATCACTTCAGCAGCAACCCAGATAGGTGTGCCATATTTTTTCTGTTGAAAATAACTGTATGCTGACTTGGTCAATGAAGGGTGGGCAGGCAATGTCTCCAGTGCTTATTGTAATCAGTGAAATCAAATGGAGCCCTCTCACTCAGCAAACCAAGAATGTCTACCAAGTTTTAGATAGGGTTTTTTGTTTTTTTTTGCTTTGCTATGTGTTGTTTTGTGTGCAGAAAAACCCCCACACAAAATGGAAAAAGTGTCTTCATGATGTGATTGTATGAAGGGAATTGAACAATGTATTCAAGAAAAGATTTAAAATCGTATCTTTGTATCACCAATATTTATCTGGGCACCGCAGATTTTTAATATTCCATCAACAACAGATGAATCACAACAATGTATATGAGAATAGAATAGAATAGAATAGAATAGAATAGAATAGAATAGAATAGAATAGAATAGAATAGAATAGAATTCTTAATTGGCCAAATGTGATTGGACATATAAGGAATTTGTCTCTGGTGCATAAACTCTCAGTGTACATACAAACAACAAAGTAATATAATCATAAGATACCAATCGGGGAAGGTAGTAAAAAGATGAGAAGGATAATAGTAGAAAGAAACTTAGAGTGAGTAGAATGAAATGAAAAGCAAAACAAAGCATCCTATATTCTAGCATTTGGCAGTATGCAAGACTAACCATATTCTCAGATTTGGATTATTATAAAAAGATAGCAAACTTCAGTTATTCAGTTAACTATTGCATTTTTAATGCCAAGAGGGAGAGGAATATGACTGGCTTATATTTGGGATGGTCTGTCAGGATTCTATTTTCTGTTTTAGGCAGCAAAGGATCTTGGGCTAAACATGGATAGAGATTCTATACACTGAATTTATAGCAAATAATTAAGAGCCTTTATTCAGGACTGATTAAGTGATATCCTAATCACAGCCCAACAATGGTGTCCCTTGATGGAAGCAACATTCCCACACATAAGATGGAAATAAATGTGATAACTAACAACATTTTCAAACCAAACTTTTAAACTTTAGTCACTTATCTTTTTTTTAACAATACATATTAAAGATGAACATGGCAAATAAGGACAATGACAAAAAAAGTGATTAAACAGTTAATGGCATGATAACCAGGGGAAAAATATATTTCCCTTGGTCCTATGCTTATTATGCTTAGCAATTAATCCCGGCTGTCTTCATGTTATTTTCATGGTATCCTTATTGCAGAATATAACCAGAGACTAACTCTGATTTCACACTGAATCTTATGAAAATGAAGTCTCCTGGTCAGTGCAGAAAATAATAGGAAAAAAACTTCCCTTTTTCCATGAACCAGCAGTAAGAAAAATTTTCTGTGTATGTGCGTGTGTTTGTGTGTCCGCATGTGAAAAATATTTTTTTCTAAAATTTACTAAGTGTCCAGGTTAGATCTGGTGAATGTTTCATCAAAATTTTAATAAAAATCAGATGTTCAATCTGGGATTTTTTTCCTTTGTCCAGGAGCAGCCAAGCAGAGAATCCACCAATCCTTAGTGAAGTCACCCTTCTTCTTCTTCTTCTTGTGCCATATCCGTTATCGGACGTTGGCGATCATGTTGGCGATCCTGTTTTTATCAGCAGCCGCACGGAAAAGTGCTGCTGAGTTTTGTCCAAACCAGTCCCTTAGATTTTGAAGCCATGATGTTCTTCTTCTGCCTGGACCTCATTTGCCTTCAATCTTTCCCTGGAGGATTAAATGGAGTATGCTGTATTTTTCTGGGTGTCGCATCATATGTCCGAAATATTCTAACTTTCGTTTTTTAATTGTTTTGATGATTTCCCTTGGCTTTCCCAGGCGGCTTAAAGCCTCCTCATTTCTGATCTTGTCCACCCAGCTTATACGTAACAGCCACCTGTAAATCCACATTTCAAATGCTTCTAGTCTCTTCAGGTGGCCTTTTGTCAGAGACCAACTCTCTACTCCATAGAGCAGGATAGAAAAAATATAGCATCTGACAAGCCTGATTTTCAGTCTTAGGCTTATGTCGTGACTGCAGAAGACCTTTTTCATTTTGAAGAATGCTGTTCGAGCTTTCTCTATCCTTGTCTTTACTTCAGCGGTCATGTCCCAGCTTTCATGTAAATTAGAACCGAGGTGTGTGATCCTTTAACTTTTTCTAGTGGTATTCCTTCTGAATTTATTGGTGGTAGATTAATGGGTTGTTTGCTGACGACCATGATCTTGGTTTTTGAGGTGTTAAGCTTCAAGCCGTATTTTCCAGATATTTCGGTGACTCTGTTGATGAGGAGCTGAAGGTCTTCATACTTACTGGCAAGCAGAACTGTATCGTCAGCATATCTTAAGTTGTTGATCCAAACACCGTTTACTTTGATGCCAGCATCGATGTTCTCCAGTGCCTCGTTGAAGATTGACTCAGAGTAGATATTGAACAACAGTGGAGACAGAATACATCCCTGTCTGACCCCTCTTCTTATTTCTGCATCAGCTGAGTATTTTTGGCCTAGTCTCATATTTGCTACCTGATGCCAATACAGATTCTTTATTATTTGGATGTCTTTGTCATCTAGTCCCCCTTGTTTCAGGATTTCTAATAGTTTGCTGTGTCTTATTTTATCAAAAGCTTTTTCAAAATCAATGAAGTACATGTGAACACTGTGATTGACATCTCTACAACGCTGTACAAGAACTTGAATGCTGAATAGCGCATCTCGTGTACCAAGATTGTTTCTGAAACCAAATTGTGTGTTACCTAGATGCTCTTCAATTTTTTTGTATATTCTTTTGTGAATTATTCTCAGGAATATTTTCAGGGCATGATTCATTAAGCTTATTGTTCTGTATTCGGTACACTTCTTTGCATTTATTTTTTGGGGGATTGTCACAAAGGTTGATTGTCAAGGCTGCTAACATCGAATGTTATGCTTGACAAAATATATAGATGCAGACATTCACTATTTAACCTGTGTATTACTTTAAGAGCCACTATTAGATAGTATGGGGGGAGGGAGTGAAAGAATGTGCTGAGAACTATTTAGCCATAACAATATCTCAGCACAGCGTCTTCAAAGAATGAAATGTGAGAAGATAGATAGTATGGCGGGAGGAAAAGCTCACACTTTAAACTAATTGGGGAATGTGATTTATGACTTGTTACATTGAGGGAGGAGGAAATGCTTACACACTGTGGAAAGAAGGAGGAGACTAGTTTTTGGCTTCACTTTATGCGTGCTGAAGTAATGTTGCATAAATAAAGAGTTTTCTGGACAAAAATGTATCAGATTTCTTTGGATTGCATCTTTTCTTCAGAACCTCACATCGATTTTAGCCAATCATTTGGTATCTTTCCTGTTTCGTATATCTGATTGAAAAGCTGCAGTAAAAACAATTTCCCATTGTCTTCCAGCAATTGAAGTCACCCTTAGGATTTACAAAGATTTAATTTTCTCCAAGAAATGAGATATATATTTCTGGAATATAAAATAAGTATCAAAGAGATGGGAAGGGCAACAATATTCACTGTCCCCCTTTCTCAAGACCATTTCTTTACAGCAAACTTTGAAAGAAGCTAGAGAATAGTTGATAACTCCATTCAGCTTTTAACTCTTCTCAACCTCTCATTCTCAGTGAAATATATATAGAGTATGTTTTTAATAATAGTTCATGCTGTTTCTCGAAATATGCCAAACAAGTAGATGTGTTTATTTGTGTGTCATTGTGTTTGTGAGTGGAAGCAAATCAATACTTGATAGAGACTCACAGTAAAATAATGCAACACAATTTTGGTTTTGGAGCACGCTTTACCAAAGTGTGGAGGGAAATTGAATATGAAGAAAAAGAAGAAGAAAAGAAGAAAAGAAGAAGAAAAGGAGGAGGAGGAGGAGGAGGAGGGTGCATCTGAAACTAAGGGGTGCCTGGAATGTAGCATTTTAAGAATAAAAACACAAAATGCTAGCATTCTCTGTATGGTTCTCATTTACTAAATATAACTTTTTTATTGAAAAAGATTCAAGCAGGACATTTTTGTAGTCTTATGTGGTATTAAGAAGAGTTATTTCATATTCCTGCAGCAAGAGGTAGCACTTGGCCAAATTTGTTTGTTCCTGGAGACTAAGGAGAGTCAGCCCTGTTTCCTATTTAGAAATGGACTACTGTGGACTTCCAGAATTGTTGGCTAACCAAAGAACTTCTCAGAAAGCAGCAGCGGTAAAGCCACTTCCCTTAACAGTACCAAGGAATGTGCACAGATGCAGCTGACTTCAGGGGATCCTTTATCTTCATTTCCTAGAGCCCTAAGAATGTATGTTGCTCAGGGAGGTTAAGCAATGCTATATCACTGCCAGCTTTGAGTTAAACCTATTTTATAAAGCCAGTTTGCTGCTGAAGTGCCTCTATGGTTGATTTTTGACATTTTTCAACAAAATAGCTGAACTGTTTTAATTGGCTGGGCTTTGATGGAGGCTGCAAATTCTGTAAACCTTATTGAATGCTGACTGCTAAAACTGCTAGAACAAACAGAAGCATTTATAATGGGGTTGATCTCCTTGTCATGTACATTTATTTGTAAAAGAGCTGATCCATTGAGGAAAAGCAGATCATGGAATGAGACTAGAAATCAAGATGGATGCTTCTTGGAAGTATCATGTACAAATTTAAATAAAATTAAATAATGTTCAGAAAGTATGTAAAATAGCAATAAAAATTAATTTGCTTAGCCTAACCCCCTCTTTGTACAGGATCCACTACAGCATCTCTGACAGATGACCATCCAATCAGCTCCAACAAAGGAAAGCTTACACCTACACAAGGCAACCTGCACAGTCAGGAAATTCCTCCAGAGGTCTAACAGAATAGCAGAGTTGGAAGGGACCTTGGAGGTCTCCTAATCCAACCCCCTGCACAAGCAGAAAACCCTATACCATTTCAGACAAATGGCTGTCCAATCTCTTCATAAAAAGCTCCAGTGATGGAGTACCCACAACATCTGAAAGCAAGCTGTTCCACTAATTGATTGGTCTAACTGTCAGGAAATGTATCCTTAGTACTACCATGTTTCCCTGAAAGTAAGACCTACCCCGAAAATAAGCCCTAGCTTGATTTTTGGGGGTGGGCCTAATAGAAGCCCTACCACAAAAATAAGCCCTAGTTTTGGGGTGAGGTGCACACTTAAAAATCAAGCTAGGGCACTTCTGGTTTGTGTCACGGTGAGATGTGACACAGGAAGGCAGGGCTCTGCCTTCCGCGCCCGATTTTGCCCTGCTGGGGGCCCTAAAAAGGGCCTAAAATTGCCCCGAAGTGGCGATGAAGAGGAGGGGTGCCTTGTTGATCATGGAGAGATGGCGGTCTTTCCATTCGATACAAGGAAAGCCCTCCAAACCGGCAGGGGAAAGACCGGCTACATTCCTGTGGCCGGCCATTAGCTGCTGACAACCGAAGAAGAAAAAAGCACTACTTAATACTCGTAAACAGCATGTTTGGAACTGGGTGAGAATATTGATCCTTTATTTACTATTTTACAACTGAACTTCCTGGGAAAAGCTCCCAAGAAGCTAAAAACCTCCGAACGTAATGGAAGCAGCATTTTAATTTTATGGGGGACATAAACATATAATATTGAAGTGGAAGTAACATAAAGCTACAGCTTTGATAAATTTGAGAACTGAGATAACTGTTAAGATTTTCTCTTTGAAAAAAAATTTGAGGCGAAATATAAGAAATCAATCCTTTGTTTTAAGAGTGGAAAATGGACTTTAAATAACATCTAGTGGTGGATTCATGTACAGCACTACAATTTGCTTCCTGGCTGCTTGCTGATTCCTAGCTTGGAGAACAGCTGACAATAAAGGAAAATATTTTGGCATACCTATCACCCTTACCTGCTTGGATTATAAATACCTACTGAGCTTGGACTTTTAACTTCAAGAGCTAGTGGGAGAGAAAGAAAAATTTGACCCTGGACTACGCCTGGTGGGGAGAGACTTTGAGCTATTTTCAGAGATTCAATCCGTAGCTCGGTTCTTGGCTGCACAGGACTTCCGGAAAGGCCTCTGATGGTGAAATGTAGGCCAAAGCTCCATTCTCAGCTGCAGAATGAAGCTGCTCCTTCGGCTGCAGAAAAAGTGGGCCAGCTGGGTGGGGCTGTTGGTGCCACCGCTGTAAGGTGAGTGGAAAATACCCCCCCCCCCAAATAAGGCCTGGTGCCTCTTTTGGAGGTTAAAAATAAATAAATAAAACAAGACCAAGTCTTATTTTCAGGGAAACACAGTAGGCTGGATCTCTCCTTGATTAGTTTCCACCCAACGCTTCTTGTTCTGCCTTCAGGTGATTTGGAAAATAAGTTGATCCCCCTCTTCTTTGTGGCAGTTCCTCCTCAAATATTGGAAGACTGCTATTGTGTCATCCCTGGTCTATCTTTTCATTAGACATATCCAATTTCTGCAACTGTTCTTCATATGTTTTAGCCTCCAGTCCTCTAATTATCTTTGTTGCTCTTCTTTGCATTCTTTCTAGAATCTCAACATCTTTTTTATATCATGGCAACCAAACCTCATGCAATATTTCAAATGTGGTTTAGCCTGTACTTTCTTCTTTACATTTTTATTTTATTGATTCTGGTCATGTCTTCTACACGATAGAGACTAAGTCCACCCCCTTTTCCACGTATTAACCCTTCAAATATTTGAAAACCATTCTCATATCTCCTTTCAGTTGTCTCTTCTATAGATTAAATATCCCCAGATGCTTTAACTGCTCATTGGATGGATACATAAATAAAAAAAAGAATATTTAATATTCATTTGATTGACCTCCAGAAACCTACTGAATGTACTTATAATTAGGACTAGGTACTGCTTCCAAGATGTGTAAAGGTAAGAAAGAAGTGCTGTTTTATTTTATTAATGTTTTATTAATTTTCTCCCTGTCCACCAGGAAAACTTTATGCATGTTGACTAGTGCAGATAGATGAATGCTGAATCCTTTAAAAGCTAACTCTTCTTTCAATAAAATCTTGCACCTTTTGGTGTAAAAAGCAGTAATGAATGAAAATTGTCTTGACTAAAAGCCCTGAGTTAGGCTTCAGAAAGAGAAATAGTAATGGAAAACAGTAATAAGAAGCAATGTCTTTCCAACTCACCGCCAATTTTCTTTGTGCTGCAAGGCATTTTTTTTTTTGCAATTTATTGTATTAGCAGAAAGATTATTGATCTACAATTTGTGTTTCAGGCATAAGCTTCCTTAGGGGGAAAATAGTTTAATTAGACTTCCAGTGATATTCTCCATGGTTTATTTGTAAAGAGCATTGTCTAAAGTGTTTTGGAGAGATAGTATTGATATTGCACTCTAGATACATCAAATGAAAATTCCAAAGATTTTCAATTTTTTCCAAGTATGATTGGTATGAACTAGAGAGTCCAAAAGGGGGCAGAGAAGGTGTATTTAGGCATTTGTACTGATCTGTCTTCCAATTTTTCATAATTTCTGCAGGCATAATCCAGGAAAAATTAAACTGCCGATTTGATTTCAGAGAGTTATGCTGGTGCTCAAATCTTTCCTACATTGATAGTGTTATGGAATAATAATTCCATACCCAGTGGGTAAATGAGGCCAATGGGCAAAGTTTATTTAACACTATGATCCCTATTTCAAAATTCTGACTATTCATTTCTTCATCTTAGAGTAGTCTACCTTGTGTAGTAATGTATTTTAACTTTTTTCTTTATAAGGGACTTGTTCACTAAGAAATAATGGATATGACCTTTTATTTATACTTACAACAGTGATAAGGCTTCAGAATATTTAAGCATTTTAAAAAATGTATATATTAAGAATGGTAGCACAATGATTTGAGGTTATAATTATCAATGAAAAATTATATGTACTCAATTGAATAAATTACTAAAGAAATTTTAGAAAATGATTCATTAGTAAATAAAAATGAGTGTGAACTCACAACTCACTCACAAGCATGATTCAATAGGTAAAGTTGAGATTTGATGGGATGATTCCCTTGATTGCAATTACAATAATGGAAAGACATAATTTGTTCAAAAAGAACAGAAATAAGATAAAGGAAAGAGTTGCATTGTATTAGGCCAACACATAAATTAAACATTCAAATAAAACAAAACTAAACAGAACCAACAGAAGAAGACATAGCAATATATTACAATTAATGATGTAATCAATAGGTGACCAAGGTCTGCCTAGTTTTACAGACAGTATAACAAAAACTAGCTACCTTTAGAAAAATTTAATCATACTGACCTGACAATAAAAATACATTGAGTATAGTCTAATGCTGGATAAAAACACGCAATAAAAGTAATTATAAAAGATTATTAAAAGGATCTAAAATGTTTATGTTTCTGGCGAATCTCCAATGCTGCTGCGCAGAATCTAGCCACCTGCGCCATGATCACTGCCTGCTCGTCCTTAAGCAGCCACTGGAGATACTTTCTGAATGACCAGGATACCTATCTATTATGGGGAGGATGTGGTTTTTCCGAATAGCTCTATAGAAGGAACATCGAAGGAGTATGTGTCCAATGGTCTCCACCTCTCCTGAGCCACAGGAGCAGAGTCTTTCAGCCAATGGTGTCTTTTTATACTTGCCATACAGGACGGCCGATGGAAATGCATGGCACCGTGCAAGCGAGAATGCTTTCCAATGGTTTACTGACTCCAACTGACTAAGATACCTGGCAGGTGTAACCACATATCTAACATTTCATGTTAAAATTATTTTCCCCTGCTCAGAAATTCAAGTCAATAAATTTAATACTGTAGAAAGCATATGATTTCAAATAACTAGTAAATGAATAAAAGCAATTTTGGTATCTGCTATCATGCAAGAAGGGATGATGTTTTCTGAAACCAAATAGCAGATCTTTCTAAGAGGTCATTAGGGACTTTAATTATCCTGATATTTATTGAGAAACAAACTCTGAGAGACATGGTTCTTCCAGGAAATTTCTGACTTGTCTTGCTAGCAATTTTCTCCATCACAGAGGGGAGAAAGGCACAAGAGGATCACCCAAGAGGAAAGAGAAGAAACATTAGGGCAAAGATCTCATTTAATGCTGAAGTTATCGATTTTAAGGGGAAATAAAGCTGAGGGTAGCCAAACCTGTACAATATCTTGGACTAAAATAAAAAGAGTTTAGAAAAGAGTGGAAAGTAAATTTACATAGCAAAAGAATGTACATGATAAGGAATTCAAGGTAAATGAGAAAAAAAAATATTTCTAAGGAAAACAATATTAAAACATGCATCTATACAGAATTCCAATGAATTGCAAAAAAAAAAAGGAACAGCTATAGCTGTTCATAAACGTAATAAAGTTCTGCCAACAAAAAGGAGAAAGAAAGAGGAACAGATCATGGAATAATTTGGTCCCCTGTTAAACCACCTTTACCTATACATTTACAGTCAATTTGATTTTACATGCTCACTCTACTCTGGAGAGTCGATTTCTATCAGTTTTGTATTATTTCCCCATTCTATGTATTTAATTAACTGTTTTCAATCAAAGGTCATCTGTGGATTGCACAGCATGGAGTGGGAATATCAGCCCTTTGACTTGATGAGAAAGTCTCCGAGTCTCTCAGTTTCCTCCCAGGGAAAGCAGAATGACCGTGCCTGCTCTGCATTCAACCTTCTTTACTGAGAAGGAAGAGCTGGTGACAGGCTGATTTATGGAAAGGTGAAAGAGCTGCTTTATCAGTCACAGTTTTCTTAAAATTCCCCACAAGGGGCTGAGCAAAACCCCCTGTCCTAGAAATAGAAATCAAACTTAAAAGGAGAGGATAGAATAATGGGCTAAAGAAACAAGAGTGAATTTTAGCAGAAAGTTCATTCAAAAACATAAATCAAATGCAAAGGTATGGAATGTGGGTTCCTGGGTTGATGGTTGCACTTGTGGGAAAAAATAATTTAGAAACGTAGTATAAAATTGGATGTAAATTAATTAAGAACCTACAGTGTGATATGGCTGGAAGGGAAAGCATCCATAGTTATAATTTTAGGTTGCATCAACAGAAGTATAGCTTCTAGATAGTGGGAAGTAAAAGCTGCATTGCAACAGATTGTAGGTTGCTACTCACTTTGAATTAGTGAAAGTGGTAAAGGTTCAAAGAAGCCCCAAAGGATGATCAGGGATTAGAAAATATATCCTATGGAGAGCAATTAATGGAACTGAGAGTGCTAACACCTGAGAAAACAAGCCTGAGGGAAAATATATTGGGGTCTCTCTGTCAGAACCCATATCTATCATATTTCATACTTCCCTGCCTCTCCTTCTCTTGCTTCACGATTCCATTCTCTCCTCTCCCTGGGTTCTGCCATACTCCTAGAGGGGAGGGGGGATGGAGCGTGGGTTTATTGCCTTAGCTTCCTTTATCGCTACAATGTAGCACTTTACTTGCCTGCCTTCTTTCCCTAGTGCTACAATGTAACAATTCACCTTAGCTTCCTTTAATGCTACAATGTAACACTTTGCGTTCCTGCACTGTGTCTCTCTCTGAACTTTCTTCTCCCTAACCTGTCAGCAAGCAAGATGGGAGGAAGAAAGAAATACAACCTCCGGAGCCTGGCTTATCTCTCCGCTCTCAAGAGAAGGTGCGAAGAGCCGGTTAAACATCGCTGCTACGACCAGAGCCGGACCGATGTTATCTCCCTTTTCCCACGATGGACTTAACACCTGGGGATTGGCCGGTTTGAACCATCCAGATGAACTATGGGGTGGGGTTTACTTGGGGATACTTTAACCTATCAATCTGTACAGGAGTCCCTCAGATCCTGTCTAGTATGCCTGCTATCAGCTTCTCCTAATAAAAGTTCCTTTTGGAAGAGCTTGCTTCCATGAGTTCTGCTTTCTTGGGATGAGGTGTTGAAGTGGGTCCTGACACTCTCTCTCTCTCTCTCTCTCTCTCTCTCTCTCTCTCTCTCTCTCTCTCTGTGTGTGTGTGTGTGTGCGCACCTTTGAATAATTGTTGACTCATAATAACTACCTGGACACGTCCCTGCAATTTTCTTGGCAAAATTTGAGAAGTGGTTTGCTACTGCTTCCTTCCTCATGAGCTGTAGTGACACAGTGGTTAGAATGCAATATTGCATGCTAATTCTGCCCACTGCAAGGAGTTCGATCCTGACTGGCTCAAGGTTGACTCGACCTCCATCCTTTCGAGGTCGGTGAAATGAGGACCCAGATTGTTGGGGGCAATATGCTGACTCTGTAAACCACTTAGAGAGGACTGTAAAGCACTATGAAATGGTATAAAAGTCCTATTGCTATTGCTAAGACTGGCCCAAATTCACCTAGCTCACGGGTCGGCAACCCGCGGCTCCGGAGCCGCATGCGGCTCTTTGAGGCCTTACCTGCGGCTCCGGAGCCTCCTCCGCCATTTTGGCGAGCGCATGCGCGCATGCGCGGGCGGGTGCGGGGGGTGCGCGAGCGCATGCGCGCATGAGCGCAGGTGCGCATGCGCGAACGGCGCGCGCATGCGCGAACGGCGCGCGGGTGCGCATGCGCGGGTGCGCGGGGCGCGCGCGCATGCGCGATCGCGCGCATGCGCGGGTGCGCGGGGCGCGCGCATGCGCGAACGGGGTCGCGCGCATGCGCGGGTGCGCGCGCATGCGCGAACGCGCGGCTCCCAGCGTTTTTTTTTTTTAAGCTAAATGGGTCCGTGCGGCTCATCCGACGTTTCGGATGGCCGACCCATGACCTAGCTGGCTTCAAACCTAAGGTGGTACTAGAACTCACCATCTCCCAATTCCTAGCATGGTTCCTTAACCACTACACCAATCTGGCTCTGATTATAATAGCAGTCATCAAATATCCCAAAGGATGTCAGTCTGTACCTGTTTTGTCATTATTTCAGAGTAGGAACATGAAACAAGGGATTTAAATGATAGGAAGACAAATTCTTACTAAATGTAAGAAAAGAAATTCCTAATAGCAAGAGCAGTTTGACAGTAGAACCAACTACAGTCATATGTTAGGAATGTTTCAGTTGGTTTTCCTGCACTCCACTGAGGAACATCTGCTTTGCATGCAGAAGATTGAAGGTCTTGTCCCATCTTTGATAAGTACAAGTAACCCCAAGAAGATCTCTGGTCTTAAAAGTCACTTCCAGATATGATAATTAAATACTGTATTAGAGAGGTCAACAGTGAAGGAAAGTACCCTATTTTCCTATCCAGTGTGCCACAGAATTGCCATTTTTGTAGAAAGGAACTACATTATTATTTGCACATAGCCTGAATCAAAAGAATTCTGAGTAGCTTGCAAGTAAAAATATATTAAAAATAAATAAATCAATAAAAGACAGAAATAAAACAATAAAAGATGATAAGAACCAGGTAAGAATGAAAAAAGAAACCAACACATATAATCCAAAGAGATTTCACACACCCTTGCAAACAGCACAAATGAAGAGTTGTTCCGAGGACTGAAGTTACGTTTAATCTATAAGGGTTCAGTATAAGGAATCAGAGGAAGTCTGTCTCACTTTTCCTTTCACCAAATGAAAGAAAGAAAGAAAGAGAGAGAGAGAGAAAGAAAAAAGTAAGGAAGAAAGAAAGAGAGAATGGAAGAAAGGAAGGAAGAAAAAACAAAAAGAACAAAAAAGAAAAAAGAATGTATTTTTGTTTCTAACATAAGTATTAGGGGGTGGATGTGTAAGCTTAAACAATGACTTTCAATATCACTTATTTTAAATAGCAATTTAAAGTTTTAATCCCTTTATGAAATTGCTTAATCATTACTCAATAAGATTCAGGCATCTAGACTTCAGAGTAGTGATTTATCTTAAGTCACTTGGCATTGTCATGTTTGTCTACTGATAATTGGGTGATTCATGGCCTTGGGAAAATCACAGAATTTAGATTATACACATTATAATGTATAAAGATTAGAGCTTAGCAAGTGTTTTTCTTTTAATGGAACATAAGCACTTTCTCTCACTTAGCAGTTCTTTTTGACTGGTATTACATCTTGGGCAACCCATATATCTATTTATTTTAAATGTGTATGGAGGGGTGGATTAAAACAGAGATTGTGGGAGATTTCTCTTTTATACAGATCCACGCTGTTTTCTCTACTTTATCTTGAAAAGAGAATTAGCTTTAGTAACTGTGAAGCAAATAGCATCTCCTGACATAGTATTGCCATTGTTTTAGGATAAGAAAAGAGCAGAAACAGCAATATTAGGTAAAAAAATGAATTTGAGTGGGGAAAATTGTAGCATTGGGGCAGAGCATTTGATTTGCCCAAGCTCAGCCTCTAGTTTTTCTGGCTGGTCTAGAAAAGTTTCTACTTGAAAATTTGGAGAACAGAGACAATAAGTGAGTATCCCAGGCTCATGGGATTAGTAGTGCAATTTAGAATAATGTCACTCATAGTCAGGATGAGATAGATTAACAAAAGTTGCCTACATTTTCTTTCAATTTGTGGAGGCAAACAGTGCATATTACATGCATTTCTAATTTTCATGACCAGTTATACTCTGTAAAATACAGACCATACAAACAGTAGTAGATAACAGAATAACAGAGTTGGAAGGGACCTTGGAGGTCTTCTAGTCCAACCACTTGCTCAGGCAGGAAATCCTATATCATTTCAGTCAAATGTTGTCCAATCTATCCTTAAAAACCTCCAGTGGAGGGAAGCCATTCCACTGATTAATGGTTCTGTCAGGAAATTTCTCCTTAGTTCTAGTTTGGTTCTCTCCTTGTTTAGTTTCCATACATTGGTTCTTGTTCTGCCTTCAGGTGCTTTGGAGAATAGGTTGATCCCCTCTTCTTTGTGACGGCCCCTATGATATGCTGGTAGAGATAAACTGGGATCCAGATTGACTAAATCCAAGCAAGTTTGCACTATCTATCCCATTAAATTTGGGTCTTGTTATGTGTCTGGGGAATGGTGACATTGAACAATAAACCAATGCAGTGGTCCACCTCCACAAGACCTGAATATAAACTTAACTGTTACACTCAATATAAAAAGAAGACCTCATGTAATAGGATTAGGCCATGGGTGTCCAGCCTTTTGGTTTGCCTGGACTCCACTGAGGGAAGAGGAATCGTCATATAAAATATATAATATAGTTAATGTATATAAATAACAAACTTCTGTTATTTTTAAATAAATCTTGAGGGGTCTCATTACTAGTTGTTCATGGAGCATACCCAGCCCATGAGCCACAGGTTGGATATGCCTGGATTAGGGTATTCTCTGGTCTGAAATTCCTATTTCTCCTTGCAACTTCCTTTCATTTTTGCAAAAGTCTACTTTAGTTCTTCAGATCAATATTATTGAAGTAAATGGTTAGGATCAAAATAAGATTTGGCTATTAGAATATAGAACTGTATTTATATTGCTGCAGTAGCTCCATTATAGAATTACTTTTGTGTTCCTGCGGTGGATTAGCAAATGACATAATGCCTTCTCAATAGCAGGCTCTGTGCACGCATACAACAGATCGACTTTAGTTAAGGATATATACTGAACATCTGTCCAAATCTGGGGGGAAAATGAACGGCAGACTGTGGTGCTTGGTCGATTGCACAAGCTAATTGCTGAACAAGATATAATGCTAAATATTCATTCATTCATTCATTCACAGAAATATCTCACAAAGAATGACAGTTCCTAAACTTTTTAATGTGTTTGCTTCTAGTTAAAAATCATCATATTGTTGTAACTAATATTTACTTTTTTAGCTGAAGAGGTTCCAGGGTTATGGGGCCCCTTCAGCATCAACTGAACAACTATTTTCTCACACAACCGAATTTATTTGTGCTGTCTTCCCAGCCCTTCTCTCTCTCCTGGAGTTGTGGTCCTTTTAAAATAGAGGTAGGGGCTGTGAGCCAGGACTGGGGAAAACAAAGGACTAATATAATTGTTTCCAGCTCCTGATTAAAATTTAGACTTTCCAGGAATCTGGGAAAAATTCAGATAACTTCAAGTAAAAGAACATTTCCTTAAAGAGCCTTTTTTAAAATATAGGATAGCAAGGATTCGGTGCTCGATTGTTGATTTTTGTTTCTGTATGTTACTAATTGCCTTTATGTCTTAGTACAAATTATAAATTGATTATAAAGCAGTTATATTATAAACAAGGGCCTTTCCAGCTCTGTTCTGATTGATGATTGATAACTTGGATTTTATAGAATCTTGAATTAAGCCTCAGGCACGCAGAAAACCATGTTTAGAAACTTCTTGTTCTATGGGATAATTTGAATCCTATCCCACTCCTCTATACAAAGACTTTATAACTTTATAGACTCCCAGCATCTTGTAGTCTTCCTAGACCAGGGCTTTTCAACCAGTGGTACGGGTACCACCTGTGGTACATTGGCACCTGGCAGGTGGTACGTGACCATCCTAGAAAAGTGGTAGCGGGGGAGGGGAATGAGCTGAACCGGTGGCAGCACCGCACAAGCCTGAGCGAGAGATGGCTGGAGCTGCAGGGCTGTCAGGGCTCAGCGGAAGTGCCAGGATCAGTGCTGCTTTCCAGCTGATCGGTGCTTCTTCGGGGCTGTCAGGGCTCAGTAGAAGTGCCAGGATCAGTGCCAGGCTCCAGCTGGAGCTCGGTGCTGATCCTGGTGCTTCTGCTAAGCCTTGAAGAAGCACCAATCAGCTGGAAAGCAGCACTGATCCTGAAGCTTCTGCTGAGCCCAGAAGAAGCGCCGATCAGCTGGAATGTTGCAGCATCTCCAGGGTCTTGTGATTTACATTCAGATGCTTGGCAACTGATTCATATTTATGACGGTCACAGTGTCCCAGGGTCATGTGAAGTGACCAAAACCTGCTGCAACCACCCAGCAGACGGGGGGAATAAAAACCAAATACCCCCCCACCCCACCCCCGCTGCCAATCCTCAACAGAAATGCTCACAACAATGAAAACCTCGGACAGGAGGAAGAGCGTCGCCGGGCGGGCAGACGTCTTGCTCAGCTGTGGCTTGGGGGGCACTTTTTTCAGTGCCATTGTAACTTCAAACAGTCACTAAGCGAACTGTTGTAAGTCGAGGATTACCTGTACTTTATCACTTTTTTTTTTTTTTTGGTCATCAAGTTTTTGACACCTTGCTAGGCGAGTGGTGGTACTCGGATGTTGCCATATCCTAGAAGTGGTACAATGGGTGAAAAGGTTGAAAAGCCCTGTCCTAGACCATTAGACCTTATTTTTGTAACTGTTCTTTAGCCATATTGACTATCTACATTAGAAGATTTAAATAGGGATTTTTCTAATCTACCCTTTTATTTCCTAATGAAGTTTTGTTTTGTTTATTTCTTCGAGATAAATTGCTTTCCAATATAGAGCTGAATTCTCTAGTTACATTGCTTTGTGCTACATGGCTAAGAGATTACACTCTTCTTTTTAAAAAAAACTTTAAAAAACTTTAAAAATGTAAAAAAATCTTTTAAGTGCCAGAAAGGTAGCACACATTTTGAAAGCCTCTCCCCCTCAAGTTTAGGGGAAAGGATATCAGCTGAAGAGAGTCCAAAAAGATAGATGGGGGCAAGAGGAAATGCCAAGTCAATATTGCAAGATAGGAAGTTGTAGGATCCAATCTGGGTTGGTCACTTAGATGTGTACACATAGAATAGCCCAAAGCACATATTCTGGTAGAGAGAAGTTTCCTGAGGATGGGCTCTAGCACAAATCTGAAAGCTCAGAAGACTAAACTTCTGGTCCCAGTGACTGACCCAGATTGGATCCTGCAACATTACCTTGGGACGCGTATATTTGCCTTCATTTGACAGGACATTGAGCAGGATGTGAAGACCCAAAAGGTTTCTGGAAGAGGAGATTAGACGACCTTCCAACAATCACCTATGGAGTCAACAGTGTATGTTGGAAAGACTTTGGGGAGACTGAGCAAAAAGACACTGCCAAAGGAACGGATAGCCCACAACTGGATAGTGGGTGGGGTAAGAGTCTCAAGAGACACCCTCCCTAGTTTCATGGGCTATAAATGAGATGGGGGGATTGTACTTTTAGACTTGCAAGATTCTGACTTTATATAACTTTATAATATAGTAAAATTAGCTTAACTAGTTGTCATGTGAGTCTGACATCAATCTTGCAAGTCTGAAGGTACAATTCTTCTGTCTCCTTTGCACCTGAAATAATAGAGAGGGGGGTCTTCTGAGCCTTTTGCCCTGCCTGCTATCAAGTTGCAGGCTATACTGCCTCTTATCTGACCGTTCCTTTGGCAGCATCTCTTTGGCCAGTCTCCCAAGGTCTTTCTTCAATACCATTACAACCACTCTGCTACAGCAATTAAAATATCTCGAGTCTGGGAGCGCCTTTTCCAATTAACAGATTTTATTAAAAGGCATAAGCTTTTGTGAGCTGCATCTCTGCAAAGAGTCACTCATCCTCATGAAAGCTTGTGTTCCTTTTGTTAATGGGGAAAGGAGTTCCCAGATTCCCAGAATTTTTACTACCACAGAATAACATGGTACTTTTCCTACCTTTATGGCAGTGGTGGGATTAAAATATGTGAACAACTGGTTCTCTGTGTGGATGCTGCTTCTGGAAGTCTGTTCTGGGCCTGGGCAACAAAAAATTAGCTACCGGTTCTGCCGAACTGGTGCGAACCAGCTGAATCCCACCACTGCTCTATAGTAACCAAAATAGACAGAGATTTATCTGAAATACTACAGCATTGCTTGAAAGAACGGACTCTTCGAGAGCTCCATCCTACGGAAAAATGTCAAGGCTTGTTGACCTTGCCTTTGCATTGTTAGTTCCTGACAGTAAGTCGGTAACTTGAATAGACAGAGTTATGACTTTGGGTCATGACCAAACCTGAACAGCAATCTTTACTGGTGAAAACCTTCATAATGTATGACATATTTGCAAAGACTCTGCTAA
This sequence comes from Azemiops feae, assembly GCA_023970755.1. NCBI lineage: Eukaryota > Metazoa > Chordata > Lepidosauria > Squamata > Viperidae > Azemiops > Azemiops feae. The sequence goes on along the minus strand of JALGBA010002262.1, from coordinate 539,128 downwards.
CTTGCATTTGACAAGTTTGATTTTTGTACTGGATATTGTATGTCAAATGTTATTCACTCTGAAAGGTGAAGAGGGGAATGCACACCTTGCTAACTCTGAGTTGTTGTTGTTTTTTTGGAAGATCTCATTTTTGGGCAACTTTGCAGTCAACCGGCATTTCCAAACATCCTATTGATTTACTGTCATATTGCCAGAAGTCTCCCACAAATAGGACAGAAGAATGAATTTATGACTTGGTTTGATAGAGGTGACAGAAATACCTCTTTAAAACTTGACAAGCTAAATCATAGATTTTTTTTTGTCAGTGCTGAACAGTGATATTTCATCAACTATTATATGAAGGGCTTATACTTGCATTTTCAGTCTTTTTTCATCTTATTTGTCCAATTCAAATTGAGGGAAGGGTAGGCAGTTGAATTCAAATATTTTTTGGACACTGCCTTTTATGGTAGCAGCGGATACACATAAACATACATTAAAACAGCAGTGTCCAGATGTTAAAATAGTGACCTTGTGATATACTGTGATCAATATAAAATATTACAACATTGTCCTCTTTGAAATTCTACTGATGTATTAAAGGCATAGAGTTTACTATAATATATGGAAGAAATGAAGTAGGCTTTAATGTAGGAGGGGTGATTCTTAATGACTTCTGCCTACCCACCTAATGAACCTATTCAGATTAGTTGAGAAAATAAACTAACTTGAAGGACATATATGGGGTCTCCTTAACCAACTTGCTCAGACAGAAGAAGTTACTTGTATAAGCAGCAAACCATTTCAAACCAAAAAAGAAAAGAAGTCCAGTTGCTATGACTCAACTTCTAGACAATTCCACCTGGATGACTGAGAATCTTCATCAACATATTTTTTTTAAATACAATTCTTGATAGAACAAATATAAAAAGTAAAAATGTACCTGACTTTCAGACAGATTCAGACAGAATAACAGAGTTGGAAGGGACCTTGGAGGTCTTTTATCCAACCCCCTTCTGAAGCAGGAGACCCTATACTATTCTAGACAAGTGGTAGTCCAATCTTTTCTTAAAAGCCTCCAGTGATGGAGCACCTACAACTTCTGAAGGCAAACCGTTCCACTGGTTAATTGTTCTCACTGTTAGGAAGTTTCTCCTTAGTTCTAGGTTGCTTGTCTCCTTGATTAGATTCCATCCATTGTTTCTTATCTTGTCTTCTTCTATATGAAACTTTCTTTTTTGTAGAATTGTATGTTCAAGACAAGAAAAGGAAACCAATGAGGGAAAATTAAGGTCCCATCCTAGAACTAAACATAATCACTGAGAAAATTCCCTGTAATCTGTCTAGTAGTAGGGCTGACTCTGGACACAAAACCTTTTTGCTCTTTGAGTTCTTATTTTCGCAGATGGGTAGCTGAGAAAAATGTTCAAGAATTAAAAAGTTGCAAGATTTTCTAAGCTAAGCTACACAGGTATAAATTTTAACACTAGTGCGTGATCTCTTTTTTTCAGTTTGACCTTCATGGTTGGTTTTCTATCTGAACTCTTAAATTGCCCAATATTAAATTACTGAAAATTTCTCAACAGTGCAAACTGAAGAAAGAAATTAGGCTCTTGATTCAATAAAGATAATGAATAATGCAATAATTATAAAGCCAAAGCCTATGAAAAGGACAATAAAGCTGAAATAACTCTTGTCTCACAAAACTGGGAAGCTGAGATTGAGTGTATGATCACAGAGGCTGGAAATGGCAAAGAACAAATAACCTTTAGTGCAACTTAAATTAACTCCCTATTTAGAAATTGGTTATCTGATCTCTCTTGTTCACATAGTCACTCAGCTGCTGGGGCTTGTGATGATTGCCCAAGCTTAGGGACATTAATCTTCTATCTTCCCTACAAAAAGATAACATGATTCTTAATCGACAGTATATTAGATGATATCAGATATGTAACTGGATCTTTTATGCCAAGGGAAAATGCCAGGACAAAGTGCTTTGAAGTCATGATTTTTTTTTTTTTAAACATAAAGGAGGAATGCTATTCCTTGAGCTGCTAAAGTATATATTGCTCAGGTCTACTCAGGGATCTATTAATTTGTTACTTTTGTCACATTTAATTGTAATGTCTCTCTGTATTTGGCGTAGACTTAAGCGGTGTTGATTGCTATTCAGGAAAAGCTTTGCATTTTCTGACTAAGAAAATTACAAGTCCCAGAAGTAAGGTATAATTATTGCAATTCCTGTAATAGAAATCTCATTCTGCATATATTTTTGTATAACTATTTTGCAGAAGACAGGCAGATAGTTTCAGTCTGCTTCATATATTTTGTGTTATAACTCCTACAGTCCTTTGTCTATTACAAGAATAGACTTTCAACATAACTGGAAGATATCAGGTTCACTGCCCTTAGCATACAATAAAGAATATTCTTTTTCTCTCCTATTTCATACAATAGAGTTTCCATCTGGTGTTTTGTGGTGGATTTTTTTTTTTGACACAGAGAAAACCAAAAACAATTAGGCTTCCAAAATCATTTAGTTTATCATATGCTATCAGAGTGTTAGATGCCTATTCTATCCAAGGATAACTATAACTGTATGTCAGTTATGAAATTTAATAAAATGTTCAGTGCTAGATATCAAAATAAATTACCACTGATTGACAAAAGGAGGAGGAGGAGGAGGAGGAGGAGAAGGAGAAGGAGAAGGAGAAGAAGAAGAAGAAGAAGAAGAAGAAGAAGAAGAAGAAGAAGAAGAAGAAGAAGAAGAAGAAGAAGAAGAAGAAGAAGAAGAAGAAGAAGAAGAAGAAGAAGAAGAAGAAGATATTCAAGTTATTCAAACGTTTGGGGGGAAAGAAAAAAATGATAAGATTAGCAAATTTTGAGAAGAATTTTGGGGAGAGATTTTTTTTCAATTCTATTTTTGCTTTATTTTTCATTGCTTTATGGAAATGCATACTTTTTAGTGAATGGAATGCAAAAATAGATATTATGTTGGAAAGTTGGTTAGGAGAGGAAATTGGAAATATCAGCATACATTTCAATGAATATTCTTAGATCATTTTCTCTGCCTAATCTCCAACCAGTTAATTACTGAGGATGTTTGGATGAAGAAGATACAGTGACAGCTGCCACTTTGGATATAAAAATAGTCTGAATAGAATGACATGGAAAGCAACATTACCAAGGACATACTTCTCTGAAGATTATTTTAGTAAAGTGACCCTTAATTTTCTATTGTTAATGTGATTATTATTTCTTAGCAATGCATTATTAGAGAGGATGCTCTCAAAATTTATTAAAAGGGAGAACACAACTGGTTTTTGAAATCGTGATTAAAGTTTTGGATCTCAGCTTCAAACTGACAAATACATTCCTAAACCAGCATAACAATGATTTCCTCCTTCTCCTTCTCCTTCTCCTTCTCCTTCTTCTTCTCCTCCCTAATAATATGGAAAGGAAATGATAATGGATTTTATCAGTTCACAACTGAGAAGGTACTAGATTCTAGCATGGCAGCCTACATGGTCTACATTAAGCCTTCAAGATGGTGTCCTTCACTTGTTTTGAGATTGCAAGACAATTCCACGTGTCTAGGATTTTTGGATGCTACAATGCAGTTTGGGTACTGCTTACATGACAATTTTTCTGTTCTAAGTTATAGTCTTTGAAGTTCCGTTGTTTTATCCTATGAGAGAGACTTTTATTTGGTAAAGTATGTGTGGTAGCTCCCCAAAGCAATCATATTTCCTCATCCTTCTCCAAAATATGATTTCATTTCAAAATATGGTAATTGTGTAGCTGTAGGTTTTGTCTTCTGGTTGTAGTACAAATGTAAGCAAGCTCATCCTCTCCATTAAAATACTATTTTAAAACTGATTGCTTTTCTAGCTTATTCATTTATTTCCAGTGAAACAGTTTTATTTTAATAAACTTGTTGTGTTATAGCTATGTAGGGTTTGTTACATAGATCTAACATAAATCTAGATTTTACATAAATTTAATGATAAAAATAAGTAGGATCTTTATTTCTTGCCCAACCCTAATCCCTTAGGAATTAATTTTGTTCATGGGGAAGGAAGTTTTGCATAAATATTTTTATTGTTTTAGGAAGTCATAAATATGTAGAGCTTGAGAAGCCCCGTGGTACAGGATTATGGGCTATAGAACTTAAGGACAATGAATCACACAGATTCCTGTATAAGAAGGAATGAATTACAGATTACTACTAGAGTTAAGGATAATTCTTGTGAGAATGGAATAATGTCAGGGATGTAACATTTTGCACATCAAGTACCAACTAAAATGAAGGCTGAGAAATATGATCCTATTGCTACCTGTACTTTAGCATATGGAGCTCTTTAATGCTTCTTCAGGAGATGATTTCCAAAGGCAATTTATTAATTAAAAATGGATTCAGTTTTATGGCTGGATTCTAAAGGTTGATTGAGATTTCTTTTTTAGTGAATATACTGAGAATTGCTTTAATAAAGAGTAGCTAGGTTCATAAAATCAAAGAGGGAAAGATATTCATGTTTACTTCTCCAATTATAGCAGCCTAAGGATAGCAGAATTGCCACTCTTAAAAGCCTCCAGTAATGGAGCACCCACAACCCCTGAAGGCAAGTCATTCCATTGGTTGATTGTTCTGACTGTCAAGAAATTTCTCCTTAGTTCTAGGTTGCTTCTCTCCTTGGTTAGTTTCCATCCATTGTTTCTCCAGTCCTTCTTTTCACTAGATTAGAAATACTCAATTCCTGCAACCGTTTTTCACGTTTTAGCCTCCAGCCCCCTAATCAACTTAATTGCTCTTCTTTGCACCCTTTCTAGAGTCTCAACATCTTTTTTATATTGTGGTGACCAAAACTGGATGCCATATTCTAAGTGTGATCTTATTAAGGCATAAAGCCGTACTAATACTTCATGTGATCTTGATTCTATCCCTCTGTTGATTTTGAATTAACAAATTTTCTGTTTCATTTTTGGATTAATTTTGCATTTGGGACACAATCAAAAGTAATCAGCAGTTGGACTGTTTCTCATGAGAACAACCAGCAACTCTTAGATAGAGAAAAGTACACAGTTGCTCAGCAGCACTCAGAGCAAGCTAGTTACAAAAACAGTTGGGAGAGAAGCATATATTTTGAAAGAATAAGTTCTGTTCCCTTAAAACTGAATGCGTGGAACTTTTCTGAACAATTAAAATGTTGACTAAAATGCAATTATTCTGCATTTATCACATTTGTCTGACTCTCCTACCTACTTCTCACTCAAAATGAGAGACAGAGAAACAGAGAGGGAAATTCTGCCATTTCTCTAACAGTTCCAGTCATCCCTTCACATTGTGACAGAGTCACAGTACAGATTGTGTTGGAATAGCACTGTACAGGAAATGCTGGACAGTCATTTGTATGAAATGGTATAGGGTCTCCTGTTTAAGCAGGAGTTGGAGTAGAACAGAGGTCCCCAACCTTTTGGGCACCAGGGACCGGTTATGTGGAGAGATGTTTTTGGTTTTGGTTTTGTGTGCTGCCTGCATTCCGCCGATGGGGTTTTGCTTGTTTGTGTGGACCAGTTGCTGGCATGCCGCGGCTCAGTACCAGTCCAGGGACCGGGGGTTGGAGACCCCTGGATTAGAAGACTTCCAAATCCCTTCCAACTCTGATCATAATGATGATACAGTCTTTTCCACCAACTTCTTTTAGCCTAGAGCTTAATCAACAGTTTCCTAAATACCCAAAACCAATAATCCAGTGTTACTGTTCTGCATATTATATATATATGTTGCCATGCAACTAAGGTCTGGTTTTAGTTGCAGGAGACAGTGTCTAGCTTTAGAGATTCAGAAAATGAATAATCATATCACCTAAAATAAAGAATGAAGGTTCCTTGGCCTTCGAGAGTAAAAATTATATTTTTAATTTTATAGGATGTTTGTTTTGATTTGTTCTGTTTTGGATAATGATCTTAATATAATCTGAGCATATTCAATTTACTGGGTCTCAGTGTTCTCTCATATTGTATATTTGGATGTGTGGAACAGCACTAAACGTATATCACTTATACAAAAAGTTGATATTGCTCAACAATAAGCTCTAATGAACTTTTCCTTTTCTGTTGAATACTCTTAATTCTTTGTATTACTAGATCCAAGGTTGCCATGTACAAAAAGAGGTATTTACTTTGACATGGATATATATGTTTTGGAGACATGGGGGAAATGGTCCCTTTGAATGGCCTTCCCTTTGGATACTCATTGTGCTATCAGAATTCAATTATTCAAAACGAACTTTTACTAGAATGTAATGGGATTAAAATAATTTCATGAAATATTTGATATGATAGAACTATTTTTCATGGCATAAGTGCACAGATTTCTTTTCATGTCAATGTCATCTCTGGCATCACTTTTCATGCTTTAAAAACTCAACAAATACAGCGAACAGAGAGAATACAGCACTGGGGGAAAAAAAGGTCTTCTCATATTTTTGAGATAAACTATAAAGCAGCGCTTCACAGACAGTAGTCTTGACTTACAACCGTTTGTCTAATGTTTAATGACTGTTCAAGTTTACAGTGGCATTGAAAAAAGTGACTTGTGATCTGTTGCTGCACTTATGATTGCCACAGCATCCAAGGGGTCATGTGATCAAAATTTGGCCACTTGGCAATGGGCATGTATTTACAATGGAGGCAGGAGTCATTTGATCAATATCTGTGACTTTCCCAGCAAGTAAAGTCAATGGGGAAAGCCAGATTCGCTTAACAACCTTATGATTTACTTTACAACTACAATTACTTATTATTACTATTTATTAAATTTGTTTGTTGCCTATCTCGCCACTCTCTTTACAACTGTAGCAAAAATGGTCATAAAATTGGACAAAACTCACTTAACAACTGCCTTGCTCAGCAATGAAAATTGTGGCCCTAAGTCAAGGACTGCCTGTATGTACAGTAAGGAGAGACAAATGGAAATCCTTTAGATACCAAAGTTTCTGTTGACAGCCTGTTGAGGATGGAAATATATTGAAGCTTCTAAAATAACCTTCTAATTTGAACCCTTTTGGAAATATATAGCATAAACATAGGCAGCTAATACCCATTTTAGCATCAAGAGAATTACACATGTACCTAAGAAATAAATAAACTAAATATTGTCGGCTGATTACGTTCTTTTTGGGTACAGCCAGTGACTAGACATTAAAAACTGTAAAACACTAGGCTGGAGCATCATGTAGCATCTGCTTCAGATCTCTATAGAAGCCCATGGTAAGATATCAGTTCAAAAGCATCCCAGCATGAAAACAGCCACATCATTCTTCATGCCTTAAGGCAGTGCAGTGAAGGATTATTACTTCTCATTCTCAATGGCAAACCTGAGAAGTATGTATAGTCAATGGGATATCCTTTAGATGAATATCTGTTTCCATCTTTAGGAAGAGAAACCTTTGCTCATTATAAATGGCCAAGTGACCTGGGCAAGTAGCTGCACATATAATTTATTATTAGCTTTTATTCATTTGCAGTAAAAAATGCAGCTTTTAAAATATTGTATATCTCTTCTGTAAGAACCCCTGGGCATATATTAGTGGAAGATCATGATATATATGTTGCTTATTGTTACTCTGGTCACACTGTTTTTAAATTAATGTGTATACCTTTGCAGCTCCGTTGCCATATTCTGAGTAGTTGTATGACTCCTGATGCCATTTATTATTCTTTTAACAACTGTTGGACACTGTGAAGGGAGGGGTTGCTTCATGAGTTACTGTGGATTTCAATTCCAACTTTACTACTTATAGCTCAGAGCCTAACAAGCACATCACCTTGATCCTCCTCTAGCTGGAAGGTACTATAGAGATGCTGACTGATAAGAACTTCAAACATTATTTGAAGTAGGATTTTCCTGCCCCCTTCTTTCAGAGAGAAATATCCACCGGAATGGAAAGTTTATGAGGAGGATAAGATACCCTCCCATGAATGATGGAACAGCAAATAATATTTTAGATTTCCTCATGAGATGGGAAGGTGAAGAACCTCAATACAAGGAAGCCTAATGAGAAATAACTAATCCAATGGATGCAGAAAATGACCAATTCTTTGTAGATGTTAATCTTCAGATATGGCCAAGATATATTACCTTCAGATAATATAACAGTGAGCGGAATGGTGGCCTAGAGGTGAAGACGCTCACCTTCCACCTGGAAGGTTGAGAGTTCAATCGTAGGCAGTGGCAGATGTTTCTATATCAGGGCGCAGAGAGAACATGTTTGTTGCTAACTCTATGTAGGCATTAGGAAGGGCATCCGGCCAGTAAATGCTCAGCTCCATTCAGTCACCCCGACTCCACCCCAAAACAAGGGATTAAAGGTTATATATCCCTTAGCAGAAACTAGGATTGGCATGCTTCAGGATCCTTCAGCTATCTATCAGAACTCCAGAAGCTCCTGATCTCTCCCTGTAACATCCAATGCTGAAGATGATGGAAGCCCAGTTTCAACCCAAGTTGCTTTCTTTTGTTTCCACCCAGTTTATTATTCTGCCATCTTACCCTTCTTCTTTTTAATCATTTTAATATTTTGTTTTTCATGTTGTAAGTTGCAAACCATCTAGTTGTTTCAAGGCAAGTACATTTAAATAATAAGAACAACAATATCAATAACAGAAACAACTAGAAACTTCAAACTTAGCTTTCTGGTAAGTATGTTTAGTGCAAGAATTAGGAAAAGTTAAGAAAGAAAAATTCTAGCAGCTGTCATGCCTAAAATACAAGCATGATTTAGAAGGGAAGCAAAGTTAAATTCTTGTACCTTTTCTTGAACAGTGTTTTGCTGTTATTTAATTGCCCTATAATTATTTATTAAGACATCATGTATAGTACTATTAAATACTTCACAATATTTTAAGAGCTGCTCTAGGCTACATCAATACAATGGGAAAAAGTGAGGAAAGAGAAATGAGTTGTGATACACTAGATCAGTGATGGCGAACCTTTTAGAGACCGAGTGCCCAAACCACAATCCCAAACCCACTTATTTATCACAAAGTGCCAGGGCCGCATCAGCATTTAGGTGCCCTCAGGGGGGACATGGGGGCGTGGCCCACTGGATGGGCATGGCTGCGGTTGTCACGGCAGACTGGGTGAGCATGGCTGAGGTGGGCATAGCCACCTCGATGTTGCTCATAGGGGGGATGCCTGTGGGGGCCGGGCAGCATTGAGTGAGATCCAGGGGGTCTCTGGTGGGTGGGACAGTGGGCAGGAGGCCCAGCATAGATGGGGGAGGCACACAATCCTAGCTGGGACTGGGGGGCCATGGCGCCAATGGCAATCCGGCTTTCCCTGCTCGGGGTGGCCTTTGGCTTGCTGAGTGTGGGCATGCTCTACCACCTCTACTCGAGCTTGCTAGCTGGCCACTTCGCCTCCTTTGTGCTGGGTGGGGCTGCCACTCCAGGCAGCGGCGGCGGACCTGTGCAAGCTGCTGGCAGCGGCAGCATGTGTGCCCACAGAGAGGGCTCTGAGTGCCGCCTCTGGCACGCGTGCCATAGGTTCGCCACCACTGCACTAGATCTTCTGCATAAAACTAAATCAGTGGATCTGATTTTAGGCTGAAAACGTTCAGTGTTATAACTAATATGATTTCTAGTTTGACAAGTTAATCGGTGACAATTTTTCCCAGGAAAATCAATTTCTCACTTGATTTACCATTATAATCCCCATTATACTTCCTGGGGGAAAAAAGTCTTAAACTACATCTTATATAGAGAAAATAATGCAGGAGAGAGGACATGTTATTTCATACTTCAGGGATATTAAATTATCTCTGCATGTTTGCGGTTCTCCTTTAATAGTTTAGCATATATTTAAGTTTGAAAAGTTTACAGGTCTCAGGTACTTTGAGGTTACAGATACTTTGGGTTGGTCTTTGATTATTGGTTATAAGGTCCCTAAAGACATCAGAGATCAAAGACTAAGTGAAAATTCAATCTCTATCTTTTTAGAATTGTATTCCTTCCTTCCTTCCTTCCTTCCTTCCTTCCTTCCTTCCTTCCTTCCTTCCTCCCTCCCTCCCTCCCTCCCTCGCCCGTCCTTTCTTTCTTCCTTTCTTCCTTCCTTCCTTCCTTCCTTCCTTCCTTCCTTCCTTCCTTCCTTCCTTCCTTCCTTCCTTCCTTCCTTCCTTTCTTTCTTTCTTTCTTTCTTTCTTTCTTTCTTTCTTCCTTCCTTCCTTCCTTCCTTCCTTCCTTCCTTCCTTTCTTTCTTTCTTTCTTTCTTTCTTTCTTTCTTTCTTTCTTTCTTTCTTTCTTTCTTTCTTTCTTTCTTTCTTTCTTTCTTTCTTTCTGTCACTTGCTTTCTCTCTCTGTCCCTTTCCATTTCTCTCTCCCTTTCTCCTCTCTCTCTTTCTCTCTCTTCCTCTTTCTTTTGCTCTTTCTCCCACTCTCTGAGCTCTGACTCTAAATATAAAGAAAAATCAGGAACACAAAATCATCCTTTTTATTTTTGAAATAAAATGTATATCCTTTTTTTTAACCACAAATGGCATTCAGATACAATATTCAGACTTGCACTTATTAAAAACTTGGATTACTAATATTACATGCAGAAAAATAATGGAGCAAGAGGTGTAACAAATTGTATTAAACAATTTTTCTATAGTTTTCTGTCTCCTATGCAGTCTGTTGAACATGTCTTCCTGCAAGCAGCGGAATGAATTATCCTAATGGAGGGATGGGGTGGGGGAGTATAAATTATACCTCCCTGTAGGAGGACTTTAAATATTCGTATTGAAGAGCTAGATAGTCTTAATATATCGGTGGATAGCAAGGAGGGATTGATTAAAAATGGTTTATTTCTTCTTTGGGCTAGACCTTTTTGTGCTACTGAAAGTTTATGATCATCACTCCTCTCCAGTGTTATTTCACCAATTGCTTATGTGGATATGACCGTTCTTTTCAAAAATACCACCAAATGTTATTCAGAAGATGTATACCAATTGCCTTTCATGCTAAAAAAAAAATTACATAAAGCATAAAGATTTTAGCATTGGTTCTTCTATCCATCAAATGCTACTCGCCTATTGCAATGCTCCATAAATAGCTGCATATTTTTTTTAATAAATCAGTTGTACACCTGCAAGCAAAAGTCTTGACTCAGAGAATGAAAAACTTGGAGACTGTGATAACATCGTAGCGTTTATATTTGTCCTACAGTTGAACCGATTATATTATATTTTATGAGAATTTGTGGTAGAAAAAAAAAGCATGGAAATGAAGTCCCATGTGAAATTTCTTGAAATTGCCTTTCACTTGCTGAATAAATTTGTTATTGATTTTGCCCTTTTGTAGGAATGAAAGGTTAATGAAAACAATTGTGTGGTTTGCAGTTCACAGTTGATATGGTGTAATATATATACGAATGATTTGGTGCCTCTTTTGAACACAAACATTCATATTTAGACTTCAGCCTTATGAAAGATTAGCTCTTATGATGAGGAACTAGCATTGCTCAGTGACTGACAGATTAATAACGACAGCACTTCTACATTTGTCTCCTTACTGTTCCTTTTTTTTAAAAAAAATTGCACACAATTATTAACTGAATAAGATTATAAAAATGTCTCCACGATGTTTTAAACTGTAAGGAAGAGCAGAGAAGGCTGAAACCCAGAGGTTAAGAAAACTGAAAAGTGTATCCTTATATGAACAAATTTCCAAGGCACCCCTATTCTTTTCTCAACAGATTGTCCATAATAAAAAGAATTCCTTTTATGACATTAAGTTTCCCCCCCTGTTTTTTCAGATGCATTTAGTGATTTTTAAAGGGGCAGTATGCACCCCTCTCTTTTAAACAGGCAGTATGTACCCATCCAACACAAAAGTGTTGGATATAAAATTTCACAAGTCTTAATATGTATGTAAAGGACTATATTTCAATGTTATGTTCTGAATAGAAACATATTTGTCTGAAATAGTATAGGGCTTCCTGCCTGAGCAGACGGTTGGACTAGAAGACCTCCAAGGTCCTTTCCAGCTCTGTTATTCTATTATTCTGTTATAGTTAGTTTTGGGGAGGATGGGGGATAATGGATGCATGGAGAAATGCGTGGACAGATAGCCTTTTGTCCACCTCTTGCTACCTTCTAGATATGCTGATGACAACTATGTGGTATTGTAGTCTGACTGGCAATTCCTCAGATGGTGGGCTACTTAACACACAGAAGGATAGAGAGGCAGTTAATGAATTCTGTATTTATTTATTTATACAGCCGCCCATCTCACAAAAAAAGTAAACCAGTAGAACATGCAAAATTAAAGGCCATGCGTTCATTAGAATGGAGCTTATACTGTATGAGAATATATATATTTCCTTCCTGCTTTTTTAAATACATGACTGAAATGAAGCTAAATTTGATATACAGTTTGTAATCAGACTCCTGTCCTTGTTGAAGAGTTATGTGCTGGTTGTTGAGTTCTTTGCAATGTACCTTGGGTTAGTTGAAAAAATGAGGAGTTGAGGATCTGAGTAGTCTAATGTTCATTTATTGATTTTTTTGGTGAGGTAACTTTAGCAAGGTATAATAAGTATGTGTTTAGTGTGAAACAGAAGAAAAGGATAAATGGCTCTTTCCTAAGCAATAATAATAATGAGGACACTCCAGCAAAAGGAAATACCGGCTGACATAATGCTTGTTTCACTTAGTTGTGCTAAATCCCATTCTATTGCTTTCAGTAGGATTTAGCTGTGATCACCACTGCATGCATGAGTTTGACTAAATCAATTTACTCTTTCTCTCTTTTAATCTATTGAGGCCCACTGCTGATTGATTGATTGCTTTTCTATCTCCGGCTTCAGCTGCAAAGGCTCCCAGAGCTGTTTACAGAATAATAAAAACAAAAAAAAGTCAGATCGTGGCCTTGGCTTACTATCTGTACAAGAGAGAATGGTGAATGAAAGAGGGAAAGAGGACAAAGGCTGGTTATTAATGTTTTATGATCTTCAGAGGGTCTATCTGAAACTGAAATGGAGACCCTGAAGTGACACAGCTCTAATATCTCCTCCCATTCAGGTAAGGGAGCTCAGCCTTAATAGAAGAGACTAAACCTCTCAGATAGTAGCAACTGTAAACAGAGATCACGGTTCTTTGCATTCTGCTTCAACTTGTGTTCTGCTTTTCTCAAGGTATCCAATTTTCTTTACCTTGCTCACCGTCAGTTTCTTCTCTTTACCATAGGACAATTATTTCAATAGCTGTTAGACCAGGGGTATCAAACTGCCGGCCCGTGGGCCGGATGCGTCATGGCGAAACCGTGCCCACCCCATTGCCGGCAATGGAAAAAAAAAGTTGCAATACGTCACGACACGTCACATGACGTTGCGAGTTTGACGCCCCTGTGCTAGACAGTAATGGTCTACTCTGATAGCAAATGAGCAGAGATTTATTTGTTTGATGGATCAACATCGGACATCTACTCACAAAAGATGGCAGTTCCTGGATGCCTGTTTCTTCTTGAATGCTAAATTAGAGGAACATTCAGGGTTATAGGATTCTCTAGCATATTTAGGAAACTATATCCAAATGCTCCTTTTTTTAAGGCAATAAGAATAATTTAAAATAGCCCAACTTCTGGTTTGTCGCGCGGCCGCCATGGATGGCTGGGAGACTTGCTCTCTCTCTCCTGTTCAATTTTGCATCGCTGGGGGGCCCTGAAAAGGGCTGAAAGTTGCCCTGAAGAGGCAACCAGCAAGGAGAGGCTTTTGCTGGATCACGGGAGAGCAGCAACTCTCCCGTTAGATCTGGCAATCCCTCCAAACCGGAGGATAAAAGGACTGGCCATAGAAATATGGCTTGTCCCTAGGCTGCTAACAGCCGAAGTCACATTACCATCTGGCAACTTCAAAGCAGCGTGGACAGGACTGGGTGAGATCTGCCTCTCTTACATCCTAATTACTTAATTACCTGCATAAGCTGCTAAAGATGATTAGGGGACTGGAGGCTAAAGCATATCAGGAACGTTTGCTGGAATTGGGTATGTCTAGTTTAATGAAAAGAAGGACTAGGGGTGACATGATAGCAGTATTCCAATATCTCAGGGGTTGCCACAAAGAAGAGGGAGTCAAGCTATTCTCCAAGGCGCCTGAGGGCAGGACAAGAAGTAATGGATGGAAACTAGTCAAGGAGAGAAGCAACCTGGAACTGAGGAGAAACTTCCTGACAGTTAGAACAATTAACCAGTGGAACAACCTGCCTCCAGAAGCGGTGAATGCTCCAACACTGTAAGTTTTTAAGAAGAGACTGGACAGCCATTTGTCCGAAATGGTGTAGGGTTTCCTGCCTGAGCAGGGGGTTGGACTCGATGACCTCCAAGGTCCCTTCCAACTTTATTATTATTATTATTTATTATTAAACCCATAATTATTTAATTATTTATTTATAAGTACTTTTCCCCTTGTGATGAGGGAAGGGGGATTTTAGCCCTCCCTCCAGAAACAGCGGCAATCAACCACTTGGGAGTTTAAAACGTTGGAAAAATACTGGAATACTAATTGGAATTCTATTTCCTAAAATTGGTGGATTATAAGATTTGTAATTTTCCACTCTCTATTTGTTTTTTCCCCTCTGATTTTTCCTCTAATTACTATTGAAGATTTGGGTTTTTCCCCCCTTAAAATAGGGGGGGGGGAACTGAAAAGATCCAACTAACTCTGAGATGACATCTGGTGGCTAAATCTGAGACCGTAACCTGCTATTCTTTAAGAGAGACTTGTTGACAGCTTTGAAAATAGATAAGATATAAAGCAACCTTGAAGCACCAGCTGCAAGAAACCCAGCTCAGCTCCTCACTTGGTGGACTTTCTGACTGTAAGTTTTTTTTAGTTTAATATACTACAATGGAAGAAGAACAGGAATGGATTTCTCCTACAGAGGAAGAACAGGAACAAATTCTTTGTATGTTAAAAACGATTATCCAAACTCTCCGCATAAGTCTGGATATGCAAACTCAAACTATGACTTCAACCAAAGAATCATCTATACAGAATTCTATAGAAAAAGTGAAACAACCAAATGCTATGACAGAAGACTTAGATACTCAACAAATACAGACAATGGAAAACACAAAAAAGAAACTGATAATATAGAAAAAGGAAAGAACCTTTCTTATAAACCAGAAGGAATTTGAAGATAAAAAAGAAAAACAGATGAAAGAGAAGATAAATACTCCGGGACAACTACATCGAACTGGGAAAACAAAGAGACGACCTGCTAAATCAGCTAGTCCTCTTAAGAAAACATCAACTGGACGCTCTTATCAACATCAAACAATAGCCACAACAATACAAGGAGATCTTTTTGATGATTTAAAAGCAAAGATACGAAAGATGACTTGGCAAAGAAAAAAAGCTAGAATAAGACTGAAAAGGATTGGGGTTCCGATCTACACGAGATCTAAAATAGAATATATCCAAATGGATAGAATATGTATTCTGAACATAAGATATTGTAACAATTTGAGATAAAAAAATTTTTGGTTATATAAAATCTAGAAGTATAAATATTGAAATAAGAATATTATATTGTTTTATTAGTTTGTTAAGATAGATGGTAGAATTTATATATAAGGTGTGTATTTTAAATATTAGATTGTATGAGGAATTGTGATAAAGGAATTGTGCTTAATTTAAAAATTTGGAAAAAAATATTAAACGTTAAATTAAAATTTTAAGTGAAAATTAATTATCAGGTCACTGATTGCCTAAAAGTTTGAATGTTTAAAAATAACTAAGATTTGAATTTAAGATATTGTTATGAGTTGAGACAAAGGTTAAGTAAAACTTAGAAGTATAAATACTAATAATTAAATTTGTATATTGGTTTGTGGTACAAAGGCTGACGGGTTTTTTTTCTTTTTTTTGGAAAGGAAGGAAGGAAATAGAAGGAAGAAAAAAAATTATTATTATTAGCTCCAAATACGAGATAGGAGACTTAGAAATTGGGGTCATTTAAAATTTGGAAATGATAAAGATTAAATGTTAAATTTAAATATCAATAGGAAATTAAAGTTAAGAAAAACTTACTAGGTTATTGTCTAAAAGATGGAATGTCAAATCAATTAAGATATGTATAGACTGAAGATTATTGATGAATACTAGAAAGATATTTTCTGTTTGATTGCTAGAATAAGAACTGTGTTGGTCCGAATATGAGACAGTAGATATTATGGGGGAAAGAGAGGGAATTAGTTGTTGTAATACTTTGAGATTTGTATTGATGATATTCAAATGTAATGGAACTACTGTGCTCAGCCGCCACGCTACTTTTCAAATATGTAAGTGTAATATTGGAAAATAAATAAAAAACTAAAAAAAAAGAATAATAATTTAAAATAACTTAATAACTTAAAATAGTTTGCTTTGCTCATGGTCATATCAATATTTCTTATCCTAGAATCCTGTTTTAATAAAGCCATCTTATATTTTTAAAGTTGAATTGTTTCCCAATACTTAATATTCTGGGATTTGAGATGAACGTAGTTATTAAAGGGAAGAGATGAGTGTCAACTTTGAAAATGAGCATGGCTGCAGCCATTTTCCCTACTAATTTTCGGTTGACACATAGCATGGAGGGAGAGGGGTTTACCAGGTGCTTCGCTAGACTAAACAGATTTTCTCCCGTGGGAACCAAGGTCATCAGCTGCTCCTGGGACTGCAGGCTGGGCATTTTGTGAAAAACCCGCCAAGAAGATGTATTGGGGAACACAGTAGCTTGCATAACTTTAGGGGTGGGATTTCTTAACTTTGTATTGGGGATTGTTACGTGTCTATTCAGACTTGGTTTCACTTTTGATGTGCTGATACTTTGTATCAATAAACATGTTCTTTGAGGAACTTGCAAGCCTTGGAGTTCTGCTTTATTTGTCTCTGTTTGTCGGAACCATGACAATGAGTGCATTACATTGTAGGAGAAAAACATTGGAGAGATTTGATTGCTCAGTAGCTGAAACACTGGAAAATGATGGTAATATAGGCACACTTTCTGTTTAAGCCTTGTGAGGTAGTCTAGACAAGAAGTACATCCAGAAGAACTAATTCTACTTTATTGCAAGATTACTTTAACAGAATCTTGCAAGTCTGAAAGTCCATTTCTTCACCGTTGCCTTTACAGCCCAAGAAACTAGGGAGGATCCCTTTGGAGGTGTTTGCCATGTCCACATCTGCAAGCCGCCCTGCCTTTTATCTGACTGTGGCCCTGGCTGTGGCTCTTCTCTTTTTCTCCTAAGGTCATTCGCACATGCCATTACTCTTCGAATCTTATGCTTTTAAGCAGTGCTTTTTTTGCAAGAAAAATGGTGTCGGAACTCACATCTTGTTAATCTTTTATTAATATATATATATATATATATATTGGTTGAGAAGTAATTAGTATTTTTTTTTTCATTTTTAAATTTGGGGACACACTTTTACACTAAAAATTAAAAAAAAGATTTTCAATTCACCAAAGATTTTTTAAAATAAAGAAATTATTTACCTTTTGCACGTAGTCAATCACTGTACACACACCCACACACGTCAGTTGTGTAATGAAACAATGATCACTGCCCGCAGTAAGCACTCAGTGCGTGATCATATGACCAATCACAAGCCGAACAGTGCCACAAGCCGAGCAGTGCCATCACAACCAGCGTGGACGAAGTTTGCATGCATCGCATGCATTGACCCGCATGCACCATTTTAATGATTTTGCCACCGACCTGCTACGCTCGACAGGGCGATTCAAGTCCACGTGGACCAAACATCAAATTTTCAAAAGTTACTTTTAAAACTTGGAAAATCCATCGAAAAAAGGTGCCGGAACTCTGTTCCTGTGAGTTCTATGACAAAAAAAGCACTGCTTTTAAGATAGGTTGCATCAACTTGCAAAATTGAAAGGTATGATTTTTACAGAAGTTGAGGGTTACAAAGTGGAAAATTTTGGAAATTGGATTTTGAGGAAGTTAGGTGGGTCCTTGTCCCTTTACCTGGGTTTATTTCTATTGTTAGGCAAAGCAGCCCTTTCAGGTGAACAGCAGAGCTGGGAAAGTCTATTATTAAGGAAATGGACTGTTGAGCTGGTGAAGGACAGAAGGTTGGGATTTGTCTAGGTTGCAGTTGTCTTATTGCTACTGACTTTGGTGAACTGATGAGTGAGGCTTCTGTTCTTTGGTTGAGATGGGAATGCAGGGGGCTTTGTCTAGAGGCAGGGAGGATCAATTTGAATCCTAATAGGATTAGGCAAAGAGAGGAACTGCCTTTGAATCTGATGATCTCTGAAAGAGAAGGAGGAAAAAGGCTACAACCTCAATTTTGTTGATTAGATTTATTTATTCCACTACATTTTGTTTTAATATAGAGTTCATCTAAGAGCTGGAATGAATTTATTCTTTCTAAACATTTTTACTATGTACCTGACAAGTTGATTGTATCATAAATGGTTATGTTATCAGAAATATTAACTATCCAAAGTTCAGGTCAGCCCTTTTGATGAAGAATATTTGAGAACTCTTTCCCACAATGGAAAATATTAAACATGTAAAAGAGGAGATTATTTTGATAGTATTGCCCCTTTTCTATTTTGTGTGTGTATCTTACAAATGGAATTTCCTAACAAGGTAGGTAGGACCAGCCTATAATTCCTCTTATTCAAGACCCTTGGCTGGGATTGATTTCTTTAGCTATGGAAGAACTTAGAGATAAATTATTTTAAAGAACCATAGAAATGATGAAATTGCATAAATTCTGTTAGGTTCAATATACAGAAAATTTCAAGAGCCTTTTGTGGAAGGAGAGACAATATTTAGAAATGTAAGATATAGAGGGCCAAATTTCATATACTGATGATATTAAATTTTATAGTAGTTTTTTCTACATTAGACAGATACCTTGATACCTTGCAAAATGCTGACAGGCACGATCCGGCTTGCGCGCCTAACAGCTGATAAGCGCGACTTTTAAATCTTGTCGGGAGACTTACTGCTGTATACCTGTTGTTATCAATGTTATTTTTTCTAAATGAGCTTCCTAAGCACGCTATGTGCACATGCCACAATGTAACCGTTTTTTCCCCCCCAACTGTTATGTGAATTTATGCACATGCTCCCTTGCCATTTAGCCCTTTGCTCTGATGATGTTAACAGGTTGTTAACGAAAGCTCAGCAATCAACAGACACATTGACCTACTACCCCCTTACCAAACCCTAAAAAGTCACTTACAGCAACACAAAACACCTAAACACTTCAACTCAACCAACAACAACACAATAACACCACCTCAACCACATGCCAAACCCCTAACCAACATAACAGGCATCCTTTCTTCAACACAACCCTTTTCATCTAATCCAAATAAAGAACACAACTCTAACACAACCATGACAACTTGCACAACCAACACAACACATTCTGACACTTTCACAAACAGAAGCAACAACACTACTGGTCACAGCATCCATGACACAAACATCCAAAACATAAATCCAATCTCACAAGACACTCACACACAACAAAACATACACACACAAGACCTGAATAAAAGCAGAATATTAAGACCTAGACCAGAATTGACACCTGCAATAAAACAAGCTGTTACAACCCAATTCCAAAATTCTGCAAAACCACCCACAACAGACAAACACAACAAACAACCACACACAAACATTCCAATTGATTATACACAACAAGACATACACACGCAGCAACCTTACTCTGAAAAAACTATAAAATCCAAAAGAGTGACTCCTATAACAGTGATGATTTCACAACGTCCCAAAAAAGGGGGGGGGAATAAGGACGAGCAAACCACTTACATGCCCTACGAGGGCATCTACTTTCTCTCCCTGCAGATCCGGTCCCACAGCACCTGCACGTGAGAGGGCAAGACGAACATCAAAACTGCTCTCTACGGAAGGAATCCAGCCGGCACAAGACCTCACGCAACGCCCCGAAAAACCTCGCGCCGAACAGCTGATGGGAGCGATCCGACTTACGCGCCAAACAGCTGACAGATCCAGTCCCACAACACCTGCACGTGAGAGGGCAAGACGAACATCCAAGCTGCTCTCCACTGAAAGAATCCAGCCGGCACAAGACTTCGCGCGGCCCCGTTAACCTCGCGCCGAACAGCTGACAGGCACGATCCGGCTTGCGCGCCTAACAGCTGATAAGCGCGAACTTTTAAATCTTGTCGGGAGACTTACTGCTGTATACCTGCTATTGTCAATGTGATTTTTTCTAAACGAGCTTCCTAAGCACGCTATGTGCACATGCCACAATGTAACCGTTTTCCAACTGTTATGTGAATTTATGCACATGCTCCCTTGCCATTTAGCCCTTTGCTCTGATGATGTTAACAGGTTGTTAACGAAAGCTCAGCAATAAAGAAGCCTTTTTCTAATATCCCAGAGTTCATTATTTTATTTAATTGACTTTAAATATATATATATATATATATATATATATATATATATATATATATATATATATATATATATATATATATATATATATATATATTCATAAAGTATATGTATGAAATAAGTTCCAGTTTGATAAATAAGACAGAAGACCCAATTAATCTGCATGGAAAATGAGATATGGTATTCAAATTATAGGCAAAGATGCTACTTTGGGGACTTGATGTCCCTTTAAGGTTGCTATCTGTACAGATCTCTTAGACTGAGATGCAAACTGGACTAAAAGTATGTAAAGAATTATCTCCTATGAAGCTCTATCTCATTATCTCCTATGAAGCTCTGAGTGCAAACTGGACTAAAAGTATGTAAAGAATTATCTCCTATGAAGCTCTATCTCAGTGGTTCTCAAGCTATCGTCACAGGGGATCCATGAAGGCTTGAAGAAATGTTATGATTTAAATCTTGAGTTAAGACTTGATGGTCTTCGGCAACGTTCCATGACCACAAAAGATATTTCAAGGGGGTCCGTGGTAAAAAAAAGGTTGAGAACCACTGCTCTATCTAATTATTTCCCATAGCATAGGCAGACATATTCTTTATTATGTTTTCTTTAGAAAACTTGTTAGATATAAATAGCACTAATTTTCCTGTCAAGTTAATTACCATTATTAAGTTTCACTTAAAACAAAAAACAACAACACCCTGTTGATGCTTCATACAAAATAATTATCAAATCATTACTCTGAGCTGGAACCTATGAAAAAAATGCAGCCTTTGGAGATACGGACCTAAATTTCATTTATACACCAATAGTTAAATTCTAATCACATTTCCTGAGATGACAGTTTCTGACAGAATGGGGAGTTCATTTTCCTGAAGACAGTCAGTTGATAAATATGAAATGCACTTGGCAGATTTTGTAATTTTCAGCTTTTGAAAGTCTTCGGAGTATGGAGTGGCAAAAAGGTGCTGCAATAGACTCAGATTTGAATTGTGCATCAACTTTATCAACCATACAATATATTTAAAATACAGATGCACAAATCTTGGTGGCTACATTTGGGCAAATCAGAAAGTCTGTAGTCACAGAAATGTTGACATCCATGTCCAACCATAATTTGATTGCTTACCCTTTCATATTAAACAGATTGAGACAAGGCTGGCTTATATATTATATATTAGAAAACCTGGAATGTCCCATTATTTGCCTAGCCCATTTGGACTGAAAATCCACTTTTAAATATAATAACTTTTGGATTGAAAGATGGACAAAAAATTAAACTGCTGATATCCATCTTCTAGTTTCCTGAAAGTTTTATTCCTTTGAAGAAAGAAGGCTTTTAAAGATTGTTTTGGTTGTTTGGTTTTGGCATTTTCAATTGATTCTTGTAGATTAATAAGGGTAGATAAACAGGAGTGATAAAAATGTTAATATGCCCTTTTTGAAAGAATAGTTAGCTAAATTATGGAAATATGTCTCAATGTTTAAATCAGGGCTTTTCAACCTTTTCACCCATTGTACCACTTTTCGGATAAGGCAATATCCGAGTACCACCAGTCGCCCAGCAAGGTGTCAAAAACTTGACCAAAAAAAAAAAGGAAAAAATTGGAAAGTACAGGTAGTCCTCGACTTACAA
This sequence comes from Azemiops feae, assembly GCA_023970755.1. Taxonomy (NCBI): domain Eukaryota; kingdom Metazoa; phylum Chordata; class Lepidosauria; order Squamata; family Viperidae; genus Azemiops; species Azemiops feae. Next base: position 517,070 of record JALGBA010002262.1, on the reverse strand, counting down.
TTTGCTTAGTGACTGTTTGAAGTTACAACGGCACTGAAAAAAGCGAATTATGACCATTTTTCACACTTATGACTGTTGCAGCATCCCCAGGGTCATGTGATTTACATTCGGATGCTTGGCAACTGATTCATACTTATGACGTTCACAGTGTCCCAGGGTCATGTGATCAATGGCCGGAGGCGTGGCCAACTGATCACTCAGGTTGCAGGGTGCCTGTGGGGGGGAATCCGTGGGTCTCTGGTGGAGGGGGATGGGAACTGGGGTGGGTGCCTGGCTTCCCTTCCCTCCCTTCCTCCCATTGTCCCTTCCTGTCCCTCCCTGTTTGTTCCCCTCCCTCCCTCTCACTGTCCTTCCCCTCCTTCCTTCCTTCCCTTTGTCCCTCCTTCCTTCCCTCCCTGTCCCTTCCTTCCTTCCCTTCACCTCCTCCCTTCCTCCTTCCCTCCCTCCCTCTCCCCTTTCCTTCCTTCCTTCCTTCCTTCCTTCCTTCCTTCCTTCCTTTCCTTCCTTCCTCCTTCCTTCCTTCCTTTGTCCTTCCTTCCTTCCCTCCTCTCATTGTCCTTCCCTCCTCCTTCCTCTTCCCTTCCTCCCCCCTTCATTCCTTCCTTCCTTTCTTCCTTTCCTTTTCCTTCCTTCCTTCCTTCATTTCTTCCTTCCCTCCCTCCTTCCTTCTTCTTTCCTTCTTCCTTCCTTCCTTCCTTTCCCTTCCTTCCTTCCTTCTCCTTCCTTCCTTCCTTCATTCCTTCCTTCCTTCCTTCCTTCCTTCCTTCCTTCCTTCCTTCCTTCCTTCCTTCCTTCCCTTTGCCCCTTCCTTCCTTCCCTCCCTCTCATTGTCCTTCCCCTCCTTCCTTCCTTCCTTCCCTTCCTTTCTTCCCTCCCTCCCTTCCATTGTCCTGCGCTACACCAGGGCTTTTCAACCGGTGGTACGCGTACCACCAGTGGTACGTGAGCATATGGCTGGTGGTACGCGTAGGATGGGTTGAAAAAACATGTAAAAAAATATTTTAAATTTTTTTTTTGAAAACTTTTTTTTTTTTTTTAAAGTGTAAAAGTGGATGAGGTGAAGCGGCAGCAGTGCCGCAGAGGCTTGTGGCAAAGTCAGCTGGAACTGCACGTTGCCTGGGTCCGACTGAGAGCCCAGGATCAAAGCGTGCAGCTCCAGCTGATTGGCAGCAGCCTTGGGGGTGGCAGGCAGCCTCACGCAGTCTTCAGGGGAGATTCCGCCGGAGCTGCCCGACGCATTGCCTACCTCCCCACCCCCGCCCAGATGCCCTCGCCTCCCCCAAGCGTTTTTTTTCACTCACCTGCTTTCAGCAGCATTCCCTTTCTCCTGTCCTCCTCGGCCTTCGCCATGTGTTTGTGAGACAAAAAAAAAAAGTTCCATGAGACTTTCTAACTTCTCACGAGAAGTTAGAAAGTCTCATGGAACTTTTTCTTTTTTACCCACAATCACGTGGCGAAGGCAGAGAAGCAAAAGGAGAAAGGGAGTGCAGCTGAAAGCAGGTGAGTAAAAAAATGCTTGGGGGAGGTGAGGGCATCTGGGCGGGGGCGCCAACCTTACCCTGCATGGTGCCGGGAGGGTTAACGGGGGGCACGGGGGGGCCAGGAGGAGCTGTGCAAAGCAGGCAGAGGGGAGGCCGGACAGATTGTGGACGCCGGCAAACAAGCGAGCTGGGCAGGGGCGCGGAATCGGCGTTCCTGAGCACATGCCGATTCGCGCCCCTGCCCATCTGGCTCGCTGGCCGGAGTGAAGGCGAAGCTTCTGCGCAGCGGCTGCTTCCGAGCGGCGGCCGGGCCGCGCGGCTTCTGAGAGCGGCGGCTGCGCGGCTTCCGAGAGCGGCGGCCACGCGGCTTCTGAGAGTGGCGGCCGGGCCGAGTGGCTTCTGAGAGTGGCGGCCACGTGGCTTCCGAGAGCGGCAGCCGGGTGGCTTCTGAGAGCGGCGGGCACGCGGCTTCCGAGAGCGGCGGCCGCGTGGCTTCCGAGAGCGGCGGCCGCGCGGCTTTCGAGCGTGGCGGCCACGCGGCTTCCGAGCGGCAGGCAGCTGCTGAGCACGGGTGGCTCAGCTGTAGCTGCACACACCGAGCCTGGCGCATTCTCACTACACGGAGCGGCTGGCAAGGTGAACCAGCAACATCCTGGCCCTGCCTGCGCACGCGCAGAGGCTGAGGCGCATGCGCTCTCCTCTGCCTCTGCGCACGCACAGGCAGGGCCGTGATGTCACCGGTTCACCTCACCGGCCGCTCCGTGTGGTGAGAATGCACCGCTGCCTGCCAAAACCAGGCTGGGATCTGGACGGTGTAGCGCAGGACAATGGAAGGGAGGGAGGGAAGAAAGGAAGGGAAGGAAGGAAGGAAGGAAGGAGGGGAAGGACAATGAGAGGGAGGGAAGGAAGGAAGGGGCAAAGGGAAGGAAGGAAGGAAGGAAGGAAAGGACAACGAGAGGGAGGGAGGGAAGGAAGGAAGGGACAAGGAAGGAAGGAAAGGACAATGAGAGGGAGGGAGGGAAGGAAGGAAGGAGGGGAAGGACAATGAGAGGGAGGGAAGAAAGGAAGGGACAAAGAGGGAAGGAAGGAAGGAAGGAAGGAAGGAAGGAAGGGACAGTGGGAGAGAGGGAGGGAAGGACGAAGGGACAAAGGGAGGTGAAGGAAAGGATGGAAGGAAGGATGGAAGGAAGGAAGGAACAGTGGGAGAGAGGGAGGGAAGGAGGAAGGGACAAAGGGAGGTGAAGGGAAGGAAAGAAGGAAGGAAGGAACAGTGGGAGAGAGGGAGGGAAGGAGGAAGGGACAAAGGGAGGTGAAGGAAAGGAAGGACGGAAGGAAGGAACAGTGAGAGAGAGGGAGGGAAGGAGGAAGGGAAAAGAGGGAGGTGAAAGAAAGGAAGGAAGGAAGGATGGAAGGAACAGTGGGAGAGAGGGAGGGAAGGAGGAAGGGACAAAGGGAGGTGAAGGGAAGGAAGGAAGGAAAGAAGGAAGGAAGGGACAATGGGAGAGAAGGGAGAGAAGGGAGGGAAGGAAGGCAGGCACCCACCCCAGTCCCATCCCCCTCCACCAGAGACCCGCGGATTCCCCTCCCCCACAGGCACGCTGCAACCTGAGTGATCAGTTGGCCATGCCTCCGGCCATTGATCACATGACCCTGAGACACTGTGAACGTCATAAGTATGAATCAGTTGCCAAGCATCCGAATGTAAATCACATGACCCTGGGGATGCTGCAACAGTCATAAGTGTGAAAATGGTCATAATTCGCTTTTTTCAGTGCCGTTGTAACTTCAAACAGTCACTAAGCGAATTGTTGTAAGTCGAGGACTACCTGTACTTTCTCATTTTTTCCCTTTTTTTTGGGGGGGGGTGTCAAGTTTTTGATACCTTGCTGGGCGAGTGGTGGTACTCGGATATTGCCTTATCCGAAAAGTGGTACAATGGGTGAAAAGGTTGAAAAGCCCTGCGCTACACCGTCCAGATCCCAGCCTGGTTTTGGCAGGCAGCGGTGCATTCTCACCACACGGAGCGGCCGGTGAGGTGAACCGGTGACATCACGGCCCTGCCTGTGCGTGCGCAGAGGCAGAGGAGAGCGCATGCGCCTCAGCCTCTGCATGTGCGCAGGCAGGGCCAGGATGTTGCTGGTTCACCTCGCCAGCCGCTCCATGTAGTGAGAATGCGCCAGGCTCGGTGTGTGCAGCTACAGCTGAGCCACCTGCGCTCAGCAGCTGCCTGCTGCTCGGAAGCGGCTCGGCCCGGCCGCCGCTCTCGGAAGCCGCGTGGCCGCCACTCTCGGAAGCCGTGCGGCCGCTGCTCTCGGAATCCACGCGGCCGCCGCTCTCAGAAGCCACATGGCCACCGCTCTCGCAAGCCGCACGGCTGCCGCTCTCGGAAGCCGCTCGGCCCGGCCGCCGCTCTCGGAAGCTGCGTGGCCACCACTCTCGGAAGCCGCGCAGCCGCCGCTCTCAGAAGCCGTGCGGCCGCTGCTCTCGGAATCCACGCGGCCGCCGCTCTCGGAAGCCGCGTGGCCGCCGCTCTTGGAAGTCGCCCGGCTGCCGCTCTCGGAAGCCGCTCGGCCCGGCCGCCGCTCTCAGAAGCCGCGTGGCCACCGCTCTCGGAAGCCGCACGGCTGCCGCTCTCGGAAGCCGCTCGGCCCGGCTGCCGCTCTCAGAAGCCGCGTGGCCACCGCTCTCGGAAGCCGCACGGCTGCCGCTCTCAGAAGCCGCGCGGCCCGGCCGCCGCTCGGAAGCAGCCGCTGCGCAGAAGCTTCCCCTTCACTCCGGCCAGCGAGCCAGATGGGCAGGGGCGCGAATCGGCGTGTGCTCAGGAACGCCGATTCTGCGCCCCTGCCCAGCTCGCTCGTTTGCCGGCGTCCACAATCTGCCCGGCCTCCCCTCTGCCTGCTTTGCACAGCTCCTCCTGGGCCCCCCGTGCCCCCCGTTAACCCTCCCGGCACCATGCAGGGTACGTTTGGCGCCCCCGCCCAGATGCCCTCGCCTCCCCCAAGCATTTTTTTACTCACCTGCTTTCTCCTTTTGCTTCTCTGCCTTCGCCACGTGCTTGTGGGTAAAAAAGAAAAAGTTCCGTGAGACTTTCTAACTTCTCGCGAGAAGTTAGAAAGTCTCATGGAACTTTTTTTTTTTGTCTCACAAACACGTGGCGAAGGCCGAGAAGGACAGGAGAAAGGGAATGCTGCTGAAAGCAGGTGAGTAAAAAAAAACGCTTGGGGGAGGCGAGGGCATCTGGGCGGGGGTGGGGGGTAGGCAATGCGTCGCGCAGCTCCGGCAGAATCTCCCCTGAAGACTGCGTGAGGCTGTCTGCCACCCCCAAGGCCACCGCCAATCAGCTGGAGCTGCGCGCTTTGATCCTGGGCTCTCAGTCGGACCCAGGCAACGTGCAGTTCCAGCTGACTTTGCCACAAGCCTCTGCAGCGCTGCTGCCGCTTCACCTCATCCACTTTTACACTTTTTTTTTTAAAAAAAAGTTTTTTAAAAAAAATGTTTTTATATTTTTTTTACATTTTTTTTACATGTTTTTTCAACCCGTCCTACGCGTACCACCAGCCATGTGCTCGCGTACCACTGGTGGTACGCGTACCACCGGTTGAAAAGCCCTGGTTTAAATAACCTTATATCAAAAAAAGTAAATTTAAGTTTAACTGGAAACTATTTTTGGCTGATAATCATGTACATCTAGTTATATCCAAAACCTGGGTTTCAGAGTTTATATTATATATTATATCTTTTATAATACAGATTTATTGCATTATAGATTATTGATATTTTCTTTTAAAAACTTGAACCCTGTTAACCATCATTTTTAGTTGAAAGCTCAACACAGGTACATGGATTTTGATTAGAAAATGGATATGAAATATTTTATAATACTATAAAATTCTAGTGATATACTAGAAGTCTGTGTTTTTCAGACTTGGCATGTGTTTTTCTAAATGGGGAATTCTGGGTGTTGAAGTCCACAGATTTTAAAGTTGCCAAATTTGAAAAACATTGTAATAGAAGATATTATTTTATGTGTAATCTGTCTGTATACCTGTACCTGATTTTTTAATTTGTAGCACCTATTTTTTATATCCTTTTCAAATATGTAACAATGAAATGTAAAAAATAAATAAATAAATATGCCTTTGAAAGAGGGCATATTAACAAAATAAAATCTTTAATTGCTCAATTCTGGCTGCCTTTTTAAATACCTCTTATGCAGGTGCTCCTATATGGGGGCTCCAGAATTACTTTGGTTATATATCTGTGCTTCATTCTGCAGCTTGCCTTATTTTAATTCTTGTAGAAGAATTGTGAAATCTAGGAAGACTGCAGACTGCTGGACTTTTTCATATGCCCTTAAATCAACTTTTATCTACAGCGAAGAACCATCAATCAATCTTCATCCAGATGAACAGAGATTAACACGAAGATTAACACTAGACCAATAATAAAGAAGTAAACAATATCCCAATCCAGGAACTACCAACACAGACAAACAAGTTAACAATAAAGAACACCTAATCAAGAAACCACCAAGAACATTCCCACCAACACTTGACAAGGCAAGTCATTAACATAAAAAGAGAGCAAACCCTACTCTCTTTTAGTACTGACGAAGTTACCTAGTTTGGTAATGAAATACCTGCAAGAAAACAACCAAGGTCAGAGAGCACCAAGGATCTCACAGAAGAATCCTTCATGTCCTCCCTCTACCCCATTCCATTCCTCAATTTTATGGTTCAGTGGGGAATTTAAATTCCGATCTCAGATTACAAAGCCCTTGCTGATATTGTAAGCAGTCTATTTCACTAACTTTAATGTTTTTACAATAGATTTCAAAACAGTGGCTATGATGTTCAGCATTTATCCATAGTTTAAAAATTCACGTTATCTTAATAATTCTCCTCTTTTAAGATCTCATGAAAATTAAAGAAAACAACAACAAATAGAAGACGAATTCATTAGATTTACATACTATAAGGAGCAAAAGCAAAAGCTGAACCTTCCTCCTTTAAGCAAAATGATGGCTAAAATGTTGATTTTAGAAAGTTATTAATGGACTAAGGCTGGATTTAATAACATTTTAAAATTAAATATAAGAATCTTTCCTGCAGAAAAGTCCAATTTTTGCAAATGGGAGAAAAATAACATTATGAGACTTTGAAGACTGGACATTAATAGCACCAGAAGGAAATAAAAAAATGGATATGTAGAGATATATTTTGGAGCAATGGCATCAGAAACTAATTTTGAAGGTTTCTGCCATTATTAATAGACTAAATGATGCTAGGGGAGAGGAACATGCTTTATTGGACAAAATTGAAATTGATTCAAATGTGCATTTGAAAATGATATAAGGTTATAGCATCCAATCTGGGTCAGTCATGGGGACCAGAGGTTTGGTTTTCTGAGCTTTTGGACTTGTGCTGGAGCCATTCATTCATTCATTCATTCATTCATTCATTCATTCATTCATTCATTCATTCATTCATTCATTCATTCATTCATTCATTCATATAAGGTTATGTGCAAATATACAAACAGAATAATGACTTGGATAATGTATCTCTAACGAACTTACAAAAAGGATTTCTTAATGTTGTCAGTGAAGGAAATAAAAGTTATTCTTTTATAAAATGTAACAATAAAGCTCCAATGTAATAATGTATGAGACTGTATGTTTAGCACAAATGTATTAATGTAGTATAGCAATGCAATGCCAATGTATGAGAAGGAATGTTTACTGTTTCCAATGCAATGCCAATGTATGAGAAGGAATGTTTACTGTTTACTGTCTATGTAGAGTGACCACAGGGAGTAATCAGCAAAGACAATGAATTATGACCTACTTGAGTAGAGATTACAAATAAACAAAGATAAGATCACAAAGTGGAAATTACAAATAAACAAAGATAAGACCACAGCGGATGGACGGAAATTGCCAGGATGACCTTTTTAAATGTAAAGCAACTTCAAAGAATATAGAGAAAGGGAATGGGAGGGTTTCTTAGGCATGACTGCATTGTAAAAGGTATAAATTGTATAGCTTGGAAACTGCTCTTTGTGCTCTTGGAACCCAATCCATATTGGGAAGGGTCCAGGAGGCCGTGTTTGCAAACACCTTTTCTTTTCTTTTCTTTTCTTTTCTTTTCTTTTCTTTTCTTTTCTTTTCTTTTCTTTTCTTTTCTTTTCTTCTTATTATTTTTATGTTTTTCTCCAATAAAACTTTGTTTTGTTAACCAGACTTGTCTTCGTATTGTGAGTATCAAAATTTGGGGTTTTTACATCTCACATCAGTGACTTTGTGAGAAGAATTAAAGATATTTTTTTAAAAAAATCAAGTGATTGGATATTGTCTGAAGGGGTTAAAGACTTAGTGATCAGGGACTAGAAAATATATCCCATGGAAAGCAATTAAAGGAACTGAGAGTGCTAAAACCTGAGAAGACAAGGCTGAGGGAAAATATACTGGTGTGTGTGTGTGTGTGTGTGTGTGTGTGCGCCTTTGAATAAATGATGAGTCTTGGTAGCTACCTGGACACATCCCTGCAATTTTCTTGGCAAAATTTGAGAAGTGGTTTGCTACTGCCTCCTTCCTCATGAGCTGTGGTGGCATAGTGGTTAGAATGCAGTACTGCAGGCTAACTCTGCCCATTGCCAGTTCGATTCTGACTGGCTCAAGGTTGACTCAGCCTTCCAGTCTTCTGAGGTCAGTAAAATGAGGACCCAGATTGTTTGTGGCAGTATGTTGACTCTGTAAATTGTTTAGAGGGCTATAAAGCACTATGAAGTGGTTTATAAGTGTAAATGCTGTATCCTATTGCTATTAAGTGTGTAATAAATGTGTTGTTATTTCTAGTGACCCTTAATGGACTTTTGCTGACTAGGAAGTAAGGTGGGGTTTTAAAGTTGTTTAAAAAGAATGAGGTGAGATATGTGAGATTGTTTGTTATATTTTAAATTATGATAATAAGATGTTAAAGTTGTAAATACTTGTTGGGACAAAAGGGAGCAGTTGCTTCTTTTTCTTCTTTTCTTTCCACATTCTATTTTTTTCTCTTTTATAGTTTTATCTGTATATGTAATTCTTTCTATATGTGAGTGTGTGTGTCTGTGTGTGTGCACGAATCAATCACTTTCCTTAATTTGCCCTACATGACAACAATAAGGACAGCAGCAGCAATCAGGCTTGTTATAGTGGCAGAATAAGACTTAGCAATCAGGGCATGCCAGTATACTTTTCTGCTGGCTCAGGGACTTGCAGATAGTGCTTTAATGCGGCCATCTGGTTGTGCCTCCAGTGAGCGAGAACTAATTCTGTGTGTAAATCTTGGGTATGATCCTTGCATTGGCAATCTCCCATTTGCAAGGTGTGACAGGAGTTAGCCTTCCCATATTTTGTGTCCAATGAAGGTGCAATATATCTATAACATTCTAACTAGGACTCTGTGATTTGCCAATTTATGAAATGCAAGCTGAAACAGGGCTTTCAAGGTGCTGCTCGTTTGATTGGATACTGGATTATTTTTGCCCATGTTAGAACGATAATTTCAATACATTGTGGTTAGCAGCTGCAGAAAGTTCGACATTTTTAAGATGCTTACTCAAGACAATAATATTGCTTATGTGAATGCATATCTGAAAATGGCCAACTGACAATCACATTACAGTGGGAATACAGAATAAAACTTATTTGCCTTCTTAGAAAGGCCCAATTGAATGATACTATTCAGAAAGAACAAATTTGCACTTGAGTCAGAAGCACTGAGGCGCTTCCGGGTTGAAAAGATTAGCTGGTGACATCACCATTACCCTGGGGATGCCCAGTTGGGGGTTCCTTTCGTGTCCCCAGCAGGAGCTGGAGTGAAGGATGAGACCTCAACTCTGCCCCATGGCAGCTTCTTAGGTCTTGAACATGGACTTACTATAACCTCCTGCTCAGAATTCCAGCCACCTGAGCTCCTGAAACAGAAAATGTTGAGTTAGGTAATTCATTAATACTCTCTGTCCTCTGCTTACTATTCTTTGGCCTAAACACAAGCCACTAAAGAAGACAACATACTAGTTTAGGTCATTGATACTTGTTTGGTTTGACCTTGAGAACTTGAATGAAGGAGCTTTTTATTTAAAAAAGGAATGGCATATCAAAGAAGAGCAGAGGGATAGAACTGAGATGGCAAATTATGCAGTACATAATATAGATGGTAAGTGGTGGTTAATTTTGGAATCAGGAGTGATACGAAGGTTGGTTAGGGCCTGCTAGTATCAAAGATTCTGCTGTCCTCTGCTCAGACTTTATAGGATAAATCTCCTACAAAGACATTTATTGTACTTTACAATCAGGGACCAATAGTTTGTTAAGTCGGGTCCACTGAAAATTAATATGTTTTATATTATAATACTTTTAGGGCTGTTATTGGGTTGTTTCATTGGACTTGCTTTTTAAGAATGTTTTCGACCAAAGCATCTTTAGGATGTTTTGATTAGGATAAGTATGGGACGAGAAACATTGCCTGATGATTAACTTTACCATTTATTTCAAATGTCTGACATTTTGTCTTTGCATTTAGAGCATTGTTTTGATGCTTTGTCTTAGTAGTCTGGCAAAGTTCCTGCCATAGGCCTCTGAAGAAAGCTATTCTAACATATATAAAAATATAATTTTTAGTTTAAGCCCTGAACATCAGGTGTAGGTGAGGAGGTCTCATGATTAAATGGGAAATCGACCTTATTCCTCTTCCTTTGCCTTCATAAAATCTGATTATTCCTTAGCATCATAGTATGTAATTAGTTTTAAAAAATGAATCAACATCACAATAAATGAAAACGTTGCTGTAGACATTCAGATGACCATTAGATGGCAAGAAGAAGTGAGATTTCCCCCCCTACATTTTCTGCTGCACTCAGTAGCTACCTATTTTTTTTTTTATAATATAGAGTTATGATAGCTCTATACTGCACCATGGATTTTCTTGCATTTAATGAGAACAAAAGTTACCACCTGTGTTTATGGCACTGCTGAATTGAATTATGTGATGACTAGTTATTGGCACTCTTAAAATATGTGCAGCAATCTTTGCAGGATCACTGACATTTAAAAAAAAAAAAAAAAGAATATTAGGAAATGTACAATCCACCTTGAAATGATGCTTGTTTGAATTTAACCTGACCCATGTCCAACCTCGTGGCATATTTTGTGTGCTTTTAAGAAGAAAAAGAAAATATGTAGGTATCTCATTTATTATTAGAACAAAGCTGCTGATGGTGCTGTTTTGCCTTAGGCATCAATATATCTTGAGATATATCTCTGGCTGCAACAGTTCATGGGAGCAAAAATCTCTTCTTCATTTGCCACAGCAAAGCTCAGTATCTGGTAAACAAAACAGCAGCTTTCTCCAGCAAATTGTTCAACAGCATGAATCAGACCCATGTAGACCTTTAATATTGCAGAAATTTTGTTTTTCAAGTATAATGTAAAAATGAAATTAATGTAAATGTTTACCATTCATCAGTAGCCACCTCTGGAGCCAATTACTTTTATATCAGACATTAATCTAATATTTTCAGTTCTCAGTACTTTTCAATTGTTGTCAATTTCCTCAAATTATTTGCTTTTCTTTTCATCATAGCTTTAATCACTTTTTAAAGTTGTTTGTTGTAAAGACTAACAGTGGGACTAGCAATCAGTAATTTTAGATTGTCTCCCCTAATTATAACTGTTCCTTTTTATGTTTTCGTGCTGATGTCAAACATGGTACTCTTATATATTATGATGAGACAAAAATATTGATAATTAAAGATAATTAATTACTTTAAAGGTAATGAATTAGGAATGAGGCAATCTTTCTCTTTAGAAAAGAAGAAAAGGCTTCTTGAAAGAATCACTGATTCTATCAATTTACTCAAGAAGCAAACAGGAAATTTCTAATTAAAGGAATAAGAACCCCCCAAATCTTGGGTCTGCTTTGCCAGACCAGTGTAACATTGCAGTTATGTCACTCTTTAAAGATAATGCAAACTATTAACTTTAATTTTGGTAGTCTTGCTCCCATTCTTAAAAGGAGCCTGTAAAATGTTCTGTTCCCCCCCCTTTAATCTCATCTACTCTTTTTCTGATTATTTCTTTCCTGATGGAATGTGCACACCATTTTTATCATATGGAAATGAGCACAGCCTTTGATTGTAGCAAATTGAGCATTGGAACACCCATGAAGCAGATTATTCACTGTTTTCATGCTATATTTGTGAAAGTAGAATTTTAACATTATATTGGGTTATACTTGGTACAATGAGGGTATATTTTATATACAAAGATAGGTATAGATATAGATATGGATATTAATTTTGTGCTACCCAGATAAGATATATATAAACTGAAAGAAACATGTCCATCTTAGGGATATAATAGGCTTCATTCTTAATAGTTAATTTTGATGGTGCTTTTTGTGTATTCGTGCCTAGAATTCTAATAATCATTCATTCACACAGACATCTCCTATTCTTACCTTTCACAAACAAGTATTTTAAAAATGAATCTGGAAAAGTTGCAATTTATATCTTGTTCTGTATTTGGGACATAATACCTATATACACAAATATTGAAAAAATGCTTTTAAAAAACCCTTAGTGTTGACTTAGTAAATTGAATACATAAGGACCAAATGCTTCATTTTCAGGCAAGGATTGTAGGGGATGAGCAGTCTGAGCTGGAAGACAGAGTTAAATGTGTCATGAGTTTGGAGTCATTGTGCAGCCACAAGAGACCCAAATCCAGCCCTCCATGAATTCACTTGACTCTTATCTAGTGTCAATTTAGCTTTGACCATTAGTTGACCAGTTTCTTGTGTATAGGTAGCAGTAATAAACTCTTCTGTGTTTTTGAACTCAATGAATGCTCCTGGTTATTTGTGCCTGATGAGGATTTTACAACATAATCTTTAAACTTTAATATACTACATGTTAAATTATTTTAATTTAATCTGAATGATTTCAGGTATTTGGTCTTTATATGTGTGCGTGTGTGTGTGTTGGTGTGTGCCTGGAATTCAAGAATTTCTGGAAACACACGGTTAAGTTTCTCCTATGACATATTTTTAAATTTGTTTTCAATTGACAACTTTTTGAGAGCTGAAAGGTCTAAGTCTTCATTTTTCTCCAATTAAAACAAGTCATAGAAAAGCAAAATGACCAGTAACCCTGAAAACAAAGTTGCTGATATAACAGTTTTAAAATAAGATATTAGCAAAGTCCAGGCAGTGAGATTTGGATAAGATACTTATAAAGCATGAAATACCTCTACTATAGGAAATATATTTTATGCACATTTGTTAACTAATGCACAATTTATTTAACATTTATGCATTTGTTCATTAGCAGAGTTGGCACATAGATCATATATTTTATTAATAATGCTAATTACCTATTTAAATTTTGTAAACTGCATTCCAAAATCAAAGTATAAAATGATATAAATTATGTTACATAAATAACATTAAACCTAAAAATAGATGCATAAACTGATTGCCTAAGAAGTTTCCTCTATTTTTAAACAATGAAAGTAAATAAGTCAACTTAAATGGCAATTCATTGATGTTCCTGGCAAACATTATTCCTTTGGGAAAGCAATCAATACGTTTGTGTTGCTGATTGAAAACAAAACATGTACTTGAAAAGGGTGATGATTGCATAAACAGCCTTTCTATGTTTATACATTGCAATGCCACAATCCAGTTAGCAAGTATTACAGAAGTTTGGTAACCCTTTATAGACAAATAAATATTTGACTAGAGGGCATAAAGGAAAGTTCTTTTTTTTTCTTTAACTCTATGGTGCTATCTCTAACTGTGATATTGAACCACATTTTCCCCCTAAAGCATTATGGAGTATATTTTCTATATGGACAAGCTTTGGCTGGGAGTGTACTGAGATTGATTCTACCTCTGGTATCCCTTTGGAGTTGGGTAAATAAAAGGATCTTAAAGTTAATAGCACCTTAAACAAGCTTTTCAGCCAACCTCTATGAAATTATGCTATAGAAAGAGGATGGAAGAACTTTCCAAAATGGTAAAGCATATCTCTACTAGTAAAATCTTACAGGTGGTCCTTGACTTATGACTGGTTCATTGGTAACCATCCAAAGTTACAATAGAGTCCCCAAAAGATACTTATGACCCATATATGAAGTTCTGATGTTGGCTCTCCCCCACTTCACATGATCCTAGTTTGGCCCACATTTATAGCCTTTTGGCCCACATTTATAGCCTTTTGCAGACTCCCATAGTCATGAGGCCATGATTTACGATTTTATTTTATTTTTTTGCTGGAGATTGGTGTTGACTTCTGGTTTTCAGAAACAATCCCCCCCCCATTGAGAACAATGAATTTGCTTAAGGATGGCAGCTGGATGGACCTTAGTCTAATAGGAGGTTCAGCCATCAGTCATGAAATTGAGAAGAATTTGGTGGGCACCTCCTTGATGAACAAGGTGAATTTCTCTGAGACCAGATCATTGTAAATATCCATGTCACAGCTTCATATATAGAAATGGTGAAAAATAATAATAAAGAAACTACGGTATTGCTGCTTTTTAATATCCAAGGGCCTTCCTTAAACTTTTCTTGATGTTAAACCTAATTGAGAAAGATTTCCAAGTTGTATTCTCTCTCTCTCTCTCTCTCTCTCTCTCTCTCTCTCTCTCTCTCAATAATAATATTAATAACTAAATAATATTACTTTTGGCTTGTCAGAAGCTTCTTTATTCCTAACATAGCTTTATTTATATGTAACTCAGATGGATATCTCTTTTTATACTGACATATGATCAGAGGTGGACACTTTGTTGAGAAGTATATCAGAAATCAAATATACAAGATCAACCTCCTCCTCCTTGAATCAACTAACAGATTGAAAGAAAGAGAGACCTATTTCTTCCACAGTTGGACTCACAGATTGCTTCTCTCCAGAAATGCCACAGGCCTTTGCTGCCTATTTGTGGCAAATGGCCAGCAAATACTAAACTAATCATCCACAAACATTAGCCTATTTTGGCTGCTCTTTAATGTTAAGCAAGGTTGAACCTGGCTAGTATTTGAATGGGAAATTTCAAGTGTAGCCCAAAACTTTGTTATTTTTACCTGGAAGTAGAAAGGCTAAGTCTAGACTTCAAAGTTAAACAAAATCCCAAAAGCAAACCATTTTTGTACTGTTTCTAAGAAAACTACATTGATTTATCTAGGATGTCCCATGGAGAACTTATGGTATCTTGAAGGAGACTAACTTGTATTTTTTTTCTGTCTAACAAATTTTATTAGTTTTCCAATTTTATCATCCAAGTATTTAGAAAGCAACGTGGTGACTGGGAAATCAATAATTCAATAACAGCATTTTTAGTACATACCTCAGGTTACATTGTCAAAAATTCCTTCTCTATTTCCCATTAACATTTGATATAACATAGTTAAACTAGTAAATTTCTAGCCATAGCAAGCACAATTAAAGCATTTATCAATCTATCTTTTGTTTATACATATCCATATCCTGTTTTTAAGTTTTACCTAATTCTTAATTTCTAATTACAGTATTCCAATTTTAACCTTTAACATCCATAATATTCAAATTTCTGGTAACCCAAATTTTCTTTATTTCACTATACAAAAGTTCCGGATCGCGGCTCTAGCGGACGTGCAGGGCGATTGCTCCCTCTGCCGTCCGGTTTTCTCTTGCCAGGGGACCCTGATAGGGGTCGAAAGTTGCCTTGGAGGGGCGACAAGCAACGAAGAGGACCTCCAACTGATCGTGGAAGGGCGGCAGCCCTTCCGTTTGATCCAGAGCAGCTCTTCGGACTGATGGAGAAAAGATCAGCCATTCACATGGCCCATCATTAATGCTGTTTCCAGCCGAGGCCAAACTCATAACTAAGCACTTGAAAGCACCGCGGAGGAACTGGGTGAGACCCTACCTTCTTTTTACCCCAAATATTTTTTCCTGTAAAAGCTCTCTGAAATTGCTTCCCCCTGTGAGGAGAGAGGGAAGGGAACGTCTTTCTCCCACCCTCTAAAATGGCGGCAGCTGCCTACATTGGGGAGATGAAACCTTGAAAAATATATTTCAGTAATTGGACTTACATGTTTTCTGGATCTGGCAACCCAAAAAGTTCCTACTTTCACGGGAACTGGCTATTTTAACTACTTGGGGAAAAAAACTGGATAAAAGTCTAGCCTGTTTGAAAAGGATTCTAAAGGCCACCGGGGACATCTTGTGGTGAAGCCTGGTATAGCAAGTGAATATCCCTGGCAAAGAGATCTGTTTACAAGCTAGATCTGGCCTTGGTACTATCTAAAGATAAAAAGCTGCAGCTGGGAGCTGAAACTGGCTCTTAAGAACTGTGGAGGTGAACATTCACTGACTCTTGCTTAAAAAATTAGCCTCCACTAAAGGACTATCTACAAATATTTCAGAAATGGAGGGGGACCAGCAACAAACTTTCCTTGACTATAAACTTATACTTGAAAAAACTCTTGAAGCTACTGAGATAATTAAATCCAGACTGAAAGACAAAGGCGCCAGCTTGAACCTACAAACTGAAATCCAGACTCCAACTAAAGAATTTACAACCCAGAAAACAACAGAAGTGGGAGAAATCAATACTAAGGCAGAGGACTCTAAGGAACAACAACAATATATTGAAAATTCTGATAATCAAATCCTGATTGCAATCAAAGAACCTACAACTCAAAAAGTAACAGAAGTGGAACAAAGTAATACCAAAACCGAGGATGCTAAAGATCAACAGCACATTGAAAACCTAGTTAATCAATCAATAACTATAAAATTGGATATGACCTTTTACCTAAACCAGAAGAAACCTGAGGAAGACAAAGACCAGACCGAATTGAAGATAAAGACACTAGAACAAACATCGAGACTTGAATTACCAGGGCAACAACTTAATGAATATAAATGGACCAGTTATTTTGAAAAGCTGATGACTAGATGGTCTCCTTTGATTCAAGTAGCATATACCAGAATGAAAGGAGACCTATTTGATAATTTAAAGATATGGGTATGGAAACCTGGTTGGCAGAAAAAGAAAGCTAGAATTAGGTTTAAAAAATGGGGCCTTCTGACTTACTAAGAGAGATCCTAAAGTCTCGACTAATGGGCTAAAGGGAGACGTGGAGATGAAGGGAAATATGACTATTAGATTCAAATGTTGTTGGATTAATTGACTTAATAATTAAGGTACAGATTTATAAGGGAAATGGAAATTAAATATCAGGAAATACCCTTAGCCCAGAAAATATAGATGATGGATGGATTTGAGACAATAAAGGTTACTCTATTAGTAAGCTGTGATGTATCGAGACTAACTTGTATTTGATGGTGAGATTTACCCTCTCCTTTGGCTGGAGAATAAATTCTGTTTCAAATCTCTGAAATCTGTGTAAAGGATTGAAGTAGCTATTGGAATATTAATTGCAGATAGAAGCCACTTCCTTGCCTAAATCTGTATGCTAATGCTAAAATCTAGGGTTCTTCTTTTATGCACCTCCTTCAAACTCCCATTACTTATATAACTTTAAGGGGCCTTTGGGATTTAATAAAATGGGCTAAGGTAGAATATTTCATTTACATTTACATTATTGATAATTAGGAAGTTTGCAGCACTTGGTATGTTCTGTGAATGTATGAAGTACAATAAGGAGAAATTGGGCTTCTTCCATTAAAATGTTAAAACACACCACTTTGAGAACTGCCATGCCAGTGGGTTTTTCAAATCTTTCACAATTTCATAATAATTGTCTTGTTACTTTCATTAAATCTCACCTGTTTGAAGGATTTACAAGACTGATTAATTCCATGGGCTGAGAGTTGACTTACAAATGTTCCTCCCCGGAGACACATTTTCCAGTTTTTTTGTTTTCTATGTTCTCTTCCATTGTAGTACGATTTTTAAAAATGCATCAATCCCACCTTTTCATGTAGATTTTCCAGCAGGAATTTTCCAGCAATATGCATTGATCTTTAATGAATAAAACAATCAAACACACAAAACAAAAATATTATTTATAATCTGCCCTCTATCAGAATCTTTGGCAATGAATCAATTATGCAGCAACCACATTAGTTTCCGTGTATTTCTCTTTGCAAGGCTAGAGGTAAAGTTCTAATCTTACAGGACATTGATTTCCTGTCTGACCTCCACAACAATTTTCTTTAAATATTGTAAAAAAGAGTATATTGGAAATTGGGCAGTGAGTAGGCCTGGCGTGGGAGAGCTACTTAAATCCTGTAATATTTTTCCAACAGTTTCCATGTTTGGATGTTTTAAATAAGAATCAAGAAGAGTCCTTCTGAGCCAACAGTGTGCAGCAGCAACCAAAAAAGCTAATACAATCCTGGGTTGTATAAACAGAGGCATAGAATCAAGATCACGTGAAGTATTAGTACCGCTTTATAAAACCCTAGTAAGACCACATCTGGAATACTGCAACCAATTTTGGTCACCATATCACAAAAAAGATGTTGAGAGTTTGGAAAAAATTCAGAGAAGAGCAACTAAGATGATCAAAGGCCTGGAGACTAAAGCATATAAAGAACGGCTGCAGGACTTGGGTTTGGCTAGTCTAAAGAAAAGAAGAAATAGGGGAGACATGATAGCAGTATTCCAATATTTGAGGGACTGCCATAAAGAAGAGGGGGTCACGTTATTCACCAAAGTACCAGAGGGAAGGACGAGAAACAATGGTTGGAAACTGATCAAAGAAAGAAGCAACCTAGAATTAAGGAGAAACTTCCTGACAGTGAGGACAATTAACCTGTGGAACAGCTTGCCTCCAGAAATTGTGGGCGCTCCATCACTGGAGATTTTTAAAAAGAGGCTAGACAGTCACTTGTCTGAGATGGTATAGGTTCTCCTGCTTAAGCGGGGGGCTGGACTAGAAGACTTCCAAGGTCCCTTCCAGCTCTATTCTATTCTAATAGCTGTGTACATGCTGAAGTGAACATAGCCTGGGTTATCTTCAAGGATTGACCCTGATGGTTTGCATCATCAGTTATGTTTATATATGTATGTGTGTATGTATGTACACATACATAGAACTCATGTATATATGTACACATACATAGAACTCATATGCTCCTTCCTATGTTACTTTCCACTGACCTGTGTTTAATTTTCCTGCCACTGCAAGCAATAGAAGAGAGAATTTAAAACAAGTGAACTGAGAGTTAAAAAATATTTTACTGTTTTCCCTTCTACTTGACAGGCTACAACTATATATATACACATACATACATATATATATATACACATACATACATATATATATACACATACACACATATATACACATACATACATATATATATATATACACATACATACATATACATACACACATACTGTAGGTACTCTGAACTTAACAATGTACAGTACATGTAGTCCTTGCTTAACAATGCTAATTGTGACCAGAATTTCCATTGCTATGTAATGTCATAAAGCATGATGTCACATGATCTGGCAATCCATTGCTTATTGTTGTTAAGCAAGAACTGTATTGGATGTTAAGGGAGGATTGTTTCTTTCAACTTCCTGCTAGTCTTGCTTGTAAAAAGCCAGCAGGGAAGGTAACAAAACATGATCACATGATTACAGGATGCTGCAATGTCTGGAAATCTGAGCTGATAGTCACATGCCTGGATCACAATCCGGTGACCACAAAAGAGCATTTTAGTACCTGGAACTTTGAGGACCACTCATTCAGCACCATCACAAATTTGAACAGTTGTTCAATGAGTGGTCATTAAATGCAGATCACCTGTTAATAAAAAAATTGGATTGGCTAATGGAAGGGGACAATTCTGCCTTATTCTCTCCAGATAGGTCCCCTTATGCTACTCCATGAAAGAAGGTGGCAAAGTTGTTTGTTTTCCTCTATTTCATTATTGTTTGGTTTATGGGAATTGCTTTCTTTGTTCATGCCTTCTGCTAACACTTTCTGAAAAGGTGCCCTCTCTGCTTCAGTGACATTCAGTAACAACATAAAACTAGTTCTCTAGCTTCTCAGTAAATTATGACGAAAGGTCAAGGTAGTGAGCATTGAACCATTTGTCCAGGAGTTGAATGTGATTCAGTGATATCTAATTAATTCATTATCTAACTTGGCTTCCTAATCCAGATAAATTCCTTTGATTTCTTGCACTTTATTAGAAGGTTATGCAACACTACTGCGATCCTCTGGTGCAAAGGCATGGATTCTGGTGCAGACATGACCACTTGTTCCTTGGACATTCTCATACAATTCCATTTCTTGGAATCTACATTTTATAGGTCCATCATTTTAGCAGATTCTAAGAGCAGACTGGTTTTTTTTCTCTATTCACAACACGGTGAATAACACCTTCTTTGACATGGTACTGAGCATTCATTTTCAGGCTTTGAAGCTTTCCCTTGACAGCCATATTGTCTGCTGGCATTAATTTATTGCCAAACAGTACTTGAATACTTTGAAGCTTGGGTTTTGCAGTTTATTTTTAAGGAGTCCCATAGAAAAAAAAATCTGATAATGATCTCATCTCTCTTCAAAACATTGGTACCATGCTGGGACTGTGTTTGATCAGGCCTAATTTTTTAATCTCCATCCTTCCTCCAGTTGCTTTAGGCAATTTCCTTCTGTACCCAGAATGGACAAGGTTCACTCTGTTTTCATTTTTAAAGAAGACATGGGTGGCTGCCTTTTAAACGTTTTGGACTAAACTTCATTTATAGTTTTCTTCCAGCTCTATATAATCTTGTGGATTGCTTCAGCAAAACTGATAGATCTCTCATTTTATCTCTTCAATATCCAAGGATTTGCATGTTTTCAACTGAAAGCTGTGTTGGAAAGGCTGCATTTCAACATATTGGATGATGCAGATCGTTGTAATTCCCTGTTCTTCATAAAGGAAAGAGCAAAACGTAACAGTGATGGGTACATAATCTGCTAATTAAAACTTCTTTTAAAATTATTGCAGTGTAATTGCTCACATAGACTAGTTAAGGTTTTGCCATCATGGCCATTTTCATGCATAGAAACCATTTCTGTAAATTGGTCCACCAAATCCATTTTTTTAAATGCATGAGACTCTTATCTGTTAGTGATAAAGGCTTGTTGCTAGTGACCCATACTATATTACTGTGCTAAGACAACCTCCTCTGTTAGTTATAAAGCCTTAAAGCTGATGCTTAGATAATGTGTTGATTCAATGTCCCTTAGAAGTTTGTTATAGAATTATAGAATTCCTTTTCTTATTTCTTTATACAACTTGGAAAAAAAAAAAAAACCCTGCAAAGAGCTATTCCATGGAAATTCATTTCTTTTTATTTTTCAAAGGTTCAGTGGAATGAAGGACTTGAATAACTTAAGCATGGCTTTATTATGGAGATGCACAATACTTCACTATATTCTACTATATCTTTTAATTATATTGTAGTGGGGCTGGCTGAAAGTCTTTGCAGGAGCTTGACCGGGGAGAGGGAGGCTCAGACAGCTGCTGCTGGTTTTGGGCGCAGCGAGCGTGGACTAGGAGGAAGGAAAGAAAAGGAAGGAAGGAAAGGATGGGAGGGGAGTTGTTGCTGCTTGTCAGAAAGAGGCCAGGTGAAGACAAAGAGGGGTTGGAGGTTTTAAGCTGATCCCTTCCTGTGGAGGAGGGGGGAAGGAGAGAGAGAGAGAGAATGAGGGGGTGAAATTTTACTGCTTTCTTTCACAAGGGGGATATCCCAAGCGGAGGCAAGAGAGAGTGTGAGGAGAGAGGAGAGAGAAAGTTGCTGGGGTTGCTAAATTCAGATTTTAATAATAAAGGATAAAGGGGGAGGGGTTTGACACCAATGGCACCTGAGACTGCAAGCAACAACAGAAGAGAAGGAGAGGCTGGTCGCCGCTGCTGTGAAGACTGGAGGCCCTCCGAACTGTGATTATCACTGTTTGTGCAAGTTTTAGACATTGTGAGGAGTTGCCCGGGGGGGGGGGAGCTGTTACTGCAGCACACTGACTGCCTTTGTTCATGTTTCTACTGCTGCCTGGAGCCGGGGTTTTTCCCCACCCCACTCGTTTCCAAATGGTCGCTGGGGAGTCACTGACTATTGCTGCTATGACAGCCTGGGGCTGTTGGACACCACCACGGCATTGACTATTGGGGCTAAGGGCTGGTCATCTTTGTTCCTGGAAGCCCCTTCTTGATGACAAGAGCCTGCCACCTCCTCTCTTCATGTGAGCCTCTGCTAGAAGAGACACTTTACTAACATCTACAGAGCACAGCTGCAGAGTTCGATGGAGGGGAACAGGGCTGGGAGGGCCTGGGCTTTGGCGGCCTCTGAGGAGGTAACACTACAATATTTATTCATTTCAGATATTTGAGTGGCACAGTGGCCTGAGGTGAAGATACTTGGCTCACAATCAGGAGGTTGAGAGTTCAATCCTAGGCAGCGACAGATGTTTCTCTATCAGGGCACAAAGAGAAAATATCTGCTGCGAACTCCATGTAGGCATCAGGAAGGGCATCCAGCCAGTAAACGCTAAGCTCCATTCAGTCACCCTGACTCCACCCCGATAAAAAGGGATTATAGGATCATAAAAAGAAAAAAAAATCAGATATTTATATGGCCACCCATCTATCAAAGGCACTCTGGGTGACAAACCAAACAAAATCCATAGCATAAAAAGTGGCAAAGCAATGGCCACATGAAATGTTTCAAATAACATACCTGCGGCCATATCAGAGCATCATTTGCACTCTGGCCATATTATCCCAGGAGGTCATCCATATTTGAGGATAGGAGAATAGAGAACTCACTCATCTGAAGACCACCTAATTACATTGCTTCACTGTTGGGATCAAAGTATCTTTCTCCCCCTTCCCCCCCCTCTCTCTACACCTGGTAATGAAAGGTTTCATCGTTAAAGGCTGGGAGAGTGCATCCTTGTTATTTCAAACTGAAAATTGTAATACTTTTCCTTTTTTTCTGGCAGTTTTAAAAGTAGCTGATTTGTTTAATGTGTCATCTTAAAGGCAACATCTGAAGTCCAATAAGTTCCACTGGTTCTTGGAGTCTTTTAGTCAAAGAAGGATGGGGGAAATGAAGAGACATGCATGTTGGCTCCTTGCTCTGAGCACAGCCCATTTATCATAGAGTTTCTCAAGCTTGGCAACTTTAACACATGTGGACTTCAACTCCCAGAATTCCATAGTGATAGAAGTGTAAAAGGCCTCCAATCAGCCCCCCACTTTTTTTGGCACCTCACTGGTTCCGTGGGGACACAGAAATTCCCTCAAGTTGGTGGTGGGAAATGCCAGAGGTGGAGTCTGCATGTCTGAGGGTGAAGTCAATCTATCTTTTTCAGATTTCAGACAGGATCAAAACTCAAAGCAGGAGCATCCCAAACTGCATAGGAAGGACACGTTGAAACCAACACGTACACAAAGCACACCCTAGGTTTACACAAGGGATCAGTCCCCTCTATAAAACAAGAACCTGCACCCCATTTTCTATCAAGAATAACAGAATTGGAAGGGACCTTGTAGGTCATCTAGCCCAAGCAGGAGACCCTACCATTTCTGAAAGATGGAAGTCCAATCTCTTCTTGAAAGTTCCAGTGATGAAGCTCTCAGAACTTCTGAAGGCAATCTGTTCCATTTGTTGGTTGTTCGCACTGTCAGAAAATTTCTCCTTATTTCTAGGTTGAATCTCTCCTTGATCAGTTTCCATTATTCCTTGTCTGCCCTTCAGGTGCTTTGGAAAATAGGTTGACCCCCTCCTCTCTGTGAGACCCCCTCAAATATTGGAACACTGCTATCATGTCTCCCCTGGTCCTTCTCTTCTCTAGACTAGCCATGCCCAGTTCCTGTAACTGTTCTTCATATGTTTTAGCCTCCAGGCCCATAATCATCTCTGTTGCTCTTCTCTGCATTTTTTCTAGAGTCTCAACATCTTTTTTATAGTGTGGTGACCAAAACTGTTTGCAGTATTCTAAGTGCAGTCTTACTAAGGCTTTATAGAGTGGTATTAGTACCTCACTCAATATTGATTGAATCCCTCTGTTAATGCAATTTAGGATTGCATTGGCTTTTCTGGCTGCCGCCACACACTGTTGGTTGATATTTAATTGATTGTCCACCGTTGAGTACAGTTTGTCAGCCAGTTACAAATCCATCTGATGGTGATGCTATCTACCCCACTTTTTTCTAATTTACCAAGAAGTAGGTTGTGATCTACTTTATCAAATGTCTTGCTGAAGTCTAAATGTACTATGTCCATAGCATTTCGCTGGTCTACTAATTTAGTCACTTTGTCAAAGAATGAAATAAGATTGGTTTGGTATGATCTGTTTTTAACAAACCCGTGTTGACTTTTAGTTATTACTTTACTCATTTCTAGATGTTCACAGATCTGTTTTTTGATTATCTTTTCCACTATCTTCCCAGGTAGTGATGTTAGACTGATTGGTCTGTAGTTTCCTGGGTGTTTTTCCCCCCTCCTTTTTTGAATATGGGAATCAAATCAGCTCTTTTCTCTGTAGCCTTTTGTTCTTGAGAATAAAATCTCCTTTGCACAGTATGTCTGGATTTCATTTTGATTGTCCTTGCATCATCCCAGCTCATGAAAGCCCAAATTATTCTCTTACCACTAGCCACCATGCCAGCTGGAGAATTCTTGGATTTGAAGTCCACACATCTTAAAGTTGCCAAGGTTCAGAAACACAGCTTATCATAAATGAATTCTGCATCTACTCAGTCACAAAGCTGCACTCATGAATGCATTAACAAACTGACCTGACAATTTTACGAAATCTCTTCTGTATATTTAATGCAATGAACTGAGTACATGAAAAAAGGAAGGATCTGACTACGTGAGTGAGTAACAAATTTCAGCTGACTAAAAAGTGTCATGAGTTCTGCTTGAATGAGTTTTGAGCATAAACTGGTTGGGTGACAGCAAAGGGAGGGCAGGAGGTGGAGTGAAGGTTGCTAGCCAGCATATGGAAAATTGTGTGATGTACAAATCACACATTAGACATATATCGACATTATGATGGGAGAGGAGGAAGGATCCATTGTATTTGCATTTTATTAATGAGACAGGAGCACATTTGAAATGCTTATTGAAGGCTGGAAACCCACAGAGAATAAAAAAGATCCCAAACAAAAGGATTTCTATTACAATCTAAAGTAATTTTTCTGTAGTGTTTTATTTATGTGCATATTAATAATATACACTTGATGCAAGATTATATAGCAGTGATTCTCAGGCTTGGCAACCTGAAGATGTGTGTGCTTCAACACCCAGAATTCCCCAGCCAGCTTGAAGATGTGTGGACTGCAACTCTCAGAATTTCCCAGCCAGCCAGCATCTGGCTAGGGAATTCTGGGAATTGCAGTCCATACACCTTCAAGCTGCCAACGCTGAGAAACACTGCTATATATATCCCCACTCACACACATCTATCTACTTACCTATTTATAATGATTATAGATGGGAAGTTCAAACATACAATAAAACAGAATAGGTTGGGCTGAGTTAGGAAATATACATCATAATGACCTTAATAGAGAAGCTTAAAACTGCTCATGCTTAATGACTGGCAATTTTCAGTAGA
This sequence comes from Azemiops feae, assembly GCA_023970755.1. Lineage (NCBI taxonomy): Eukaryota > Metazoa > Chordata > Lepidosauria > Squamata > Viperidae > Azemiops > Azemiops feae. The sequence goes on along the minus strand of JALGBA010002262.1, from coordinate 491,959 downwards.
TGCTGTGACATTTCCTTTCAATGTAATGCTAAGGTAAATGTCAGTAGGTGCCACTGTTACAAATAGCCCTTACACAGTAGGAGGGATGGCTTTCTTTCTTCCTTAGCCTGGGAATAGAATTGAAATTGAAGTTTTACTCTGGCTTCTGGTTAGCTGGGAGGTTAGATTCAAATATGGGAAATTGCACAGAAGATTTATGGCTATGCTAATTTTTAGTAAGTATAAATGAGGTACACTGAGAATATATAACATATTGTCAGAACAATTACTTGTGCTTGGTGAAGGTCAACTGTTCTCCCCATCACCACCATCACCACCCTGCCTATAGGCTAAATGTATTTACTCTTTACAGCAGGGGTCCCCATCCCCTGGTCTGTGGACCAGTACTGGGCCACAGCATGCCAGCAACCGGGCTGCACAAAAAAGCAAAGCCCCATTTGTGGGATACAGGCAGCACACAAAACCATGCACTCTCAGGTCTCTGGAAAAACCTTTCTCCACGGAACAGGTCCCTGGTGCCCAAAAGATTGGGGACCTCTGCTTTACAGGTAGTTCTCAACATATGACCATAATTGAACCCAAAATTTCTCTTGTTAAGTGAGACATTTGTCAAGCGAATTTTCCCCCATTTTACAACCTTTCTTGCCACATTTGTTAAGTGAACCATTGCAGTTATTAAGTTAGTAACACAGTTGTTAAGCGAATCTTGCTTGGGAATTTGTCAGAAGATTGCAAAAGGTGATCACATGACCCTGGGTCATTGCAATCGTCATAAATATAAATCAGTTGCCAGGTGTCTGAATTTTGATCACATAAACATAGGGATGCGCCAATGGTTATAAGTGTGAAAAATGATCATAAGTCACTCTTTTTAGTGCTATTGTAACTTTTTTTAAAAAAATAATATTTTATTAATGTTCCAATTTTACATTTAAGTATTTAAAAAGCAACATGGTGACTGGGCTAATCAATAGTTCAATAACAAAATCTTTAGTATAAAACTCAAGTTGCAACATCAAATATTTCTTCTCTTTTACCCTTAACATTTACTGTCTCGTATTCAAGCTAGTACAGTTCTTATTATATCAACTCAATAAAAACATCATTATTACATTTATCAATAAGTTTTTAGCTTATACATATCTTAATTACATTCAATCTTCATAAACAATCCATATCCTGTTATTAATTTTTACCCAATTTTTAGTTTCTCATCAATATTCCAATTTAACCTTTGATATTTATAATTTTCAAGCCTTAGGTAACCAAGATTTCCCTTGTCTCAATTCATAACAAAATCTAATATCCAAAATACATATTTTATCTATTTGAATATAATCTTGTTCTATTTCCTAAAAGTTATCTATTTTCCACCATATTAAATCATCTACTTAATAATACAATATCCCCTTTAATAAATCAAAACCATTCATTATGTATATTACCTAGGTTAATCAATAAGCCAAACATATTCATAATAATTAATTTTCTTTTTCCTTTTAGGTCTAACTTTTAAATATTAAACAAATAAAGTCCTTATTTTCAACTAATTTCCAAGTATTTTGAATCTAATGACCAGAATTCCCCTTATCTCAACTTCTCCTTTTAACCCTCTAATTAATAATATGAAATCCCCTCTAATAGGTCAAAACCCCAATTTTCTTCAACCTTATTCTGGCTTTCTTCCTTTGTCAACTAGGCTTCCATATCAGTGCTTTTAGATCGTCAAATAGATCTCCCTGTATTATTATATATGTTATTTGAAATAAAGGAGACCATTTAATTGCCGTTTTTTTGGAAGGACTAGCCCATTTGTATTCATTAAGTTGTTTCCCTGTTATTCCAACTCCCCATGCTTGCCCTGATATGTTTGTCTTCCATTCAATCTGTTCTTCTTTTTTCTCAAATTTCTTCTGATTTATACAGAAAGTCGTTTCCATTTTTAGTGTTGCCACTTCCTTTTCTGAATTTTCCATCAGCTGTATTTGTTGGTCAATTGAGTCCTCTGTCTTAATATTTGATTGTCCCACTTCTGTTATCTTCTGCATTGTTGGTTCTTTGGTTGTAGTCAAAGTTTAGGTTTGTGTATCTAAGCTGGCGTCTTGATCTTTTATGTTAAGTCTTATTTTATCACAAGCTAAAAGAATGGTTTCATGTATTGCTTTCAACATGGAAAGGATCTTTTCCTGGTCTTCATCCATCTCTTTCATGTGTTTATAAATAGTCTTTCTAGTAGAAGTTGTCAAGCAAGATTTTATAATCCAAGGTATTTCAACATCTCATATAGTGACCAATATTCCTCAAATAGAGAGATAGGAAAGCAGTTTCCCACAGTAAAGGTTTACTGTCAGTAAAGGTTTACATTCACAGTTCAAGTAGGCCAGTTATGCCGCCCAGCTGTTCTCCTACAGCTAAGTCTCTCACAGGTGGTGTCAAGGTCAGAAAAATCTTATCTAAGGTCTGGGCTTTGAGCCAAGTCTCTTTCAGGAAATAACAAGTTGTAGTACCAAACCTTGCCACAAGATTTAAGGTTTTTTAAGTCCAAAATTTTTATAATCCCTTTTCCAATTTTATTTCTTTTTTGTAGATAAAAACAAGAGTCTCTGATAAAAATAGGAAAATTTTTGGTCCCCAAGTTTCAAGAACATATAAATCCAATTAGAGTAAAGTTGTTCTTGTAATGCTTTAATTCCCCTGGGTAGTCAAATGCCGCTATTCTTAGAGGGTGGGATAGAAATTCCCTTCCCTCTCTCCTCGCAGGGGGAAAGATACTTCAGACAGCTTTTACAGGAAGAGAAAGTACTTAGGGTAAAGAGAAGATCAGATCTCACCCAATTTCATCCGTGTTGCTTTCGACGTGCTTGGTGGTGAATTTGACTTCGGCTGTCTGCAGCCTAGTGACAGGCTATATTACTATGGCCAGTCTTTCCTCCGCCAATTTGGAGGGCTGCCCCGGATTGAGAGGAAGGATTGCCGCCCTCCCGCGATCAAGCGGGGGTCCCCTCCTTGCTCGTCGCCCCTACAGGGCGACTTTTGACCCTTTCCAGGGTCCCCCAGCGGAGTGAAAACGGACGCAGAAGACGAAGCTTGTCTTCTGAATGTCCGCAGCAGCCGTGGCGGCAAACCGGAGGTCCATGCCATTGTAACTTTGAACGGTCACTAAATGAACTATTGTAAGTCAAAGACTACTTGTAATCGTAAGTCTGTCCTGTGCTGGCTTCTGAACCAATAAAACTAATAAAAATCATTTAAAAAAAAAAAAAGAAATAGATCTTTTCTTTCAAATCTTATGCATATTTTGTGAAAAGCAAGTCCTGTTCACTCTAATCCTGTTCACTGTACTACCTAGTAAATGTTTACAACAAACATTAAGTGGCAGCTTCATTAAACAGCTGAAACAATAAATATAACATGATTGACTTGCTCTTAGCAGAAAACTGAGACAATTCTTATGGGTAATAGAGAAAGTTTCATAGCCAATTTGTTTGAATGTCTAGGAAGGGTTGAGAGTAAAGATCAAGAAACTGGAAGCAGATGTGTGCTGTACAATTCTATCCATATTTATTCAGAACTACGTCCCAGTGAGCACTGTGGGGTTTTAGCATCACAGTGGATCTGTCTGGGCTCATCTGTAGATATATAATGTTTGGATGGGTGAAAGACAGGAAAAAAGGAAAAGCAAAGCTGCCTACCTACCATGTTTAGGTCTTTGCTAACATGAGCTCTATATTCAAACATCTTCCTTGAAAGCAACTTCTTAAAACTTATGCAATGGAAAGTATAACTCAGTTAAATATGTATTTTTAAAAAGGGATTATTAATACCTGCTCGAAACAAATCTATAGGTGGATGAAGACCATATGATATGTTTCCTTTTTGGTAGCCAGTTTTTATGATATAATAGACAGATTTGATAAGGACACCAACAGTGAGATTTAAATTAAGCAAGTTTCAACATCTATAACATCCATCCAATGAAGTTAAGAAATAGATCAAAAGGACCACACAAATTCTTAGGCATAACTTTGTACAAAACAGATTCCCTCAAAGAACACAACAGAACATGATGTGCTATCTAGAATACATTAATGTTCCCAGGCCAATATAATACCTTCTCCAATAGTTATTATGAAAACCTGTAAGGTGTACACAGCCCGTAACAAAATCCCATCTATTACTAGGGCCAAAGGTGATTCAACAGTCCTTTGTTCTCTCATGATAAAAAGTGAACACTTAGGATCATTTGTATGAAATATTCCTCTTTTATTTGACTGTAAAATAATACAATCCACTTTCAATTTAATTTATCTTGCATTATGTGTTTTCATTTTAGAGCAATGAAGTGAAGCCATCTGAAGCTGAATACCACATGTTAGACTGTGCAAAATTCTAGTTGACAAAAATGTTTTTGAAAACTTGCATGGTTTTAAAAGGAAAGAGCTGCAACAATAGAAATTAAATGTGGTTACATTAGTTCCATTCATTCATGTGAATGGAGAAAACACTTAAAAGAACAGTGGGACTGTGGCTTTCCCCCCTTCCCTAGTGTAGTACAGATTCATACTAAGAAGGTAAGGATATTTACTAATATAGCATTACCTCCTGAGAGGCCGCCAAAGCCCTGGCCCTCCCAGCCCCATTCCCCTCCGCCGAGCTCTACAGCTGTGTCCTCTAGGGGTTAGTAAAGTGTCTCTTCTAACAGAGGCTCACACGAAGTGAGGAGGTAGCAGGCTCTTGTCGTCAGGAAGGGGCTTCCAGGAACAAAGATGACCAGCCCCTAGCCCCAATAGTCAATGCTGTGGTGGTGTCTAGCAGCCCCAGGCTGTCATAGTAGCAATAGTCAATGATTCCTCAGCGACCGTTTGGAAACAAGGGGGGTGGGGAAAACCCCGGCTCCAGGCAGCAGTAGAAACACGAACAAAAGTAGTCAGCGTGCTGCAGTAACGGCTTGCCCCCCCCCGGGCAATTCCCCACAACGTCTAAAACGTGTACAAGCAGCAATAATCACAGTTTGGATAGCCTCCAGTCTTCACAGCAACAGCAGCAGTGACCTGTCTCTCCTCCTCTTCTGTTGCTTCTTGCAGTCTCAGGTCCCGTCAGTGTCAAATCCCTCCCCCCTTATCCTTTATTATTAAAATCTGAGGTTAACAGCCCCAGCAACTTTCTTTCTCCACACACTCTCTCTTGCCTCCGCTTGGGATATCCCCCTTGCGAAAGAAAGCAGTAAAATTCCACTCACTCTCTCTCACTCTCTCCTTCCCCCTCCTCCACAAGAAGGGATCAGTTTAAAACCTCCAACCCCTCTTTGCCTTCACCTGGTGAACTGCAACTACAACAACCACCACCTCCCCTTTCCTTCCTTACTTTTTCTGTCTTTCCCCCTCGTCCTCGCCTGCCGCGCCCCAAACCGGCAGCAGCTGTCCCAGTCTCTCCCTTTCCGGCCAAGCTCCTGCAAACACTTTGAGACAGCCCTGCTACACTAACATGTAGTTATATTGGGATAAAAATGTGCAGTGAGAAGGTAGCATTTTGAACAGTCAATAGCATTGGAAGAACAGCAATGAAAACATGAAAAAAAATTTAGTGGGAAAAGTGACCACAAAAAGACAGAGCAATAAGTGGGAAAATAAAATTTGACGAGGAAGTAACACTTCCTGAGGGAACAGTAGTAAATAATAAATAATAATAAATAATCCCAGGGGGTGGCTAACAATGGGACAGCATGTACACTGAAGGAAGAGAGCTGGTCGATATATGCTTTGTACATGTGTCTTAGTTTGGGAACGAAAGAAAGGACAAGGAAGACAAAAGCATCAAAGGGATGCCTTTTCCCCGGAATATATAGTGATAATATAAAGTTCAGGAGCTCAGGAATAGAGAAAGGGGAGTCTTCTACAGTCTGGGTTTGTGAAGAAGGGTGGTAGACAGTCTCAATTAGTTAAGGTGAAAAAAGGAAGGAAGGAAAGGGGTTTTTATAAATAGCTGCTCATACCGCAGTTTGGTTGGGTCAACCTAATACTTTGTTTCCTGAAGTTCAGAGTTTGGAACTGGTGAGTCTAACACAACTGGGGCTGGATATTCAGGCCCAACTCATCTCCAAGTCCCCAAGAACAGAACAGAGTAACAGAGTTGGAAGGGACTTGGAGATGTTCTAGTCCAACCCCTGCTCAAGCAGGAAACCCTATACCATTTCAGACAAATGGCTGTCCAGTTTCTTCTTAAAAACCTCCAATGGTGGAGGCACCCACAACTTCTGAAGGCAAGCTGCTCTCACTGTTAGGAAATTTCTCCTTAGTTCTAGGTTGCTTTTCTCCTTGATTAGTTTCCATCCATTGCTTCTTGTCTTGCCTTCTGGTGCTTTGGAGAATAGGCTGATCTTCTCTTCTTTGTGGCAGCCCCTCAAATATTGGAACATTGATATATCCCCCCTTTTCCTTCTTTTCACTAGTCTAGACATAACCAATTTCTGCAACCTTTCTTCATGTGTTTGGTTTTTCTTTCCTAAGGGTAAAACCTTATTTTTCTCACCATTGAATTTCATTTTGTTAGATAGGCCTAGTTTAACTCTGTCTCCATGTAGACATAGTTCCATTAAGGACTATATGTTGAGTTACAAATCCATCTGGTGGTGATGCTGTCTACCCCACATTTTTCTAGCTAACCAAGAATTAGGTTTTGGTTTACTGTGTCAAATGCCTTACTGAAATCCAAGTATATTATGTTCACAATATTTCTCTGGTCCACTAATTTAGTCACTTCATCAAAGAATGAAATAAGATTTGACAAACCCATATTGGCTTCTGGTTATAACTTTGTTTGCTTTTAGGTGTTCACAGATCTGTTACTTGATTATCTTTTCCAGGATCTTCCCAGTATTGATGTCAGGCTGATTGGTCTGTAGTTTCCTGGATCTGGTTTTTCCCGCTTTTTTGAAGATGGGAACCATATTAGCTTTTTTCTAGTCCTCTGGTAGTTTTCCAATTCTCCAGGTTCTTTGAAAAATATGGTTCAATGGTTTTGAAATCACGTCTGCCAGTTCCTTCAGAAGTCTGGGATGTAATTCATCAGGTCCTGGTGAACTGAACTTGTCTAGAGTGAACAGGTGTTCTCTTACCATGTTCTTGCGTATTTTAATTTGTGTTCCTAGTCTGTCTTTTACAGTTCTGTTTTTGGTAGGTTGAGCTATTTTTTCTTTTGCTGTGAAGACAGCTGCAAAGAATCAATTAAGCAGCTCTATTTCTCCCTGTTGCCTTGCTATCTTCTCCCTATCCTGTCCCCCTCCCCTCTCAACCTTCCTTCCTTGCACACTCCCCTTTCCTACCCATCCCATTCCATCTCTTCCTACCCCTCCCCTTCTCCTCCTCCCTCCTTCTCCCTTTCCATCCCATTCTGTCCCCCCCTCAGCCCCTGCCTTTCATTCCCCTTCCCTTCTCCTACCCATCCCACTCCACCTCTTTGTCCCATCACCTTTCCCATCTTCCTTCCCCCTCCCTTCCCCCTCCCCTTTTTACCTTTTCTTTTCTTCCTCCCTTTCCTCATACACATTCCCCTCCCTGTCCCCCTCACCCCAATCCTGATTCTCAACTTCAACCTCCCTCTTGGCCTGTCCCTCAAACTCCCTCTTTCCCCCTCACCCTCTCACCTTCACCCTCACCTCCACTCTAAACCTAAATCAAACTCTTACTCTCACCCCTCTAAGAGTTGGCTACAATAAGAGTGAAGGATCCCCAGAGTCCAGGAGCCCCACTGAAGAGCAACTTACCTTTAGGAAGGCATCTTCACTCTGATAACTGATAACTGACAGTAACTGACACTTTAACCTGCAGGGATGAAGTCATAAAGCCATGAGAATACCCAAGGAGATGACCCATCTCCCTTATCCACCTATCAAAGGGCACCTGCTCCTCCATCTTGTGACCTACACCCATGCCACACAAAAGTCTCTAGGAAGCTACCAAACATATCACTAAAGCTGCCTATTTGTCATTTTTGGCCCAGAAGGCATAGCTCTTTGGAGGTAAATTGCGTCTTGTTATAGAAGAGCTTCAGCACTGCTGAGCAGCTTAATAGTCTGCTGTTTGCTTTCTAAAGTCAGACGTTGGAAGCAGACCTTGAAATAGATCTGTCCCATTGAAATCAACAGGACAATCTCATGGATCTCACTGATTTTAGTGGCACAACTTTGACAAATTCTGAATCCAATCCATTTTCTGGGAAGACCAATACATTTTAAACCAATCTATTGGGATCAATGTGCTTGTATGCATCGGTGACAAGAGGGTCTCCTAGTTGAGCCAGGGTTAGCCTAGTTGACACTTTTCCAAGGCAGAAATCTCCTCTGAGCCTCTTGGAGTGTTTGTTCACAGGTATGCCAATTTTTTTGGGTGAAGAATAGGGGCAGAGAGATAGAGGTTTCTGCTCTTCAGCTGTGTCTGATTTATTAACAGAGAGTTGCCCCAGACAGCCATCCTGCCCATGGACATAACCAAAGTGTACATAACTCTGGGTGGCTTACAAATTGTAATAAAGCAATAAAAATTGTATAACACATAGGTTCCTGATGGTGGACAGGCAGGTATGGAGGACTTCAAACAGGTGATGTTCATCAGGCAGAGATGCTCTACTGGCCCCACATTGAGGGAGGGGGGTTGATCTCTACCATCACTTCCAAGTGTATGAATTTAAAGATCTACCAAAACAAAAACCGAACTTATTGCATTTTCACCTCTCTGAACATTCCATGTTTTTTCAAAGCACCCCTGGAGCAGGTGAACCAGCATTGATTAAGGCTCTGGAGGCTCTGGCTTTAATTTATTTCTATAAGAACTGTAACTTTTCTGCACCACCATTTATGTTAGCTAAGAACCAGCTAGGAAATAATTCCTTGACTACAGTTTGCCATTTGGCCACCATGGGAAAATAGGGTTATTTCTTTTGTATTTCAGAATTTCAGCCTGATTCTGTTGGTAACAAGATTTGAATGGCTAGGCCCTTTTTCATGTGCCCAGAGAATGATCCTTTGAGACCAGCAATTGTGCTGACCAAATAGGGATACATGCTCAATTTAGAGTGCCAAGCCAAATACTGTTACTCCACCATTCTTAATTCCATTGTAAATCCATTTTTCTGATGGGGGGGAGAGTGACTGGGTTATCAATTGACAATGGCATGAGCCTTATCCAGTCTCATACTAATGCCTGTATGTCTTCAATGCTTAGATGTTTTATTGCTCTATCTAATTCATTCTTTCCTCTTTAAACCTGTGGCTTGACTCCCACAGCCACCATTTTCTCCCAAACACTCAAATTTTCCCAATTCATGAAGCAACCCAATTCCAGCATCACCTCCAAGGGAGCAGAAGCAGAGGAATCATGTGGTGGAAAAGAGAGTCATTCTAGGCGTCCAAGGAGGCACTCATCTTGTGCCTGGAGGCCAATATTGGTTTAAAATCTATTGGTCTTTCCAGGATTCAAAATTTGTCAAAGTTGTGTCGCTAAAACCAGTCAGATCTGTTAGATTCAGTCGTGTTGATTTCAATGGGACAAATCTATTTCAAGGTCTACTTTAAACACAATCAACTCTGTTCCTAACTCCTGACATTAGAAAACAGCAGACTATTAAGCTGCTCAGCAGTGCTGAAGCGCTTAGTGGAGCTTCTATAACAAGAGGCAATCTACATGCAAAGAGCTATGCCTTTTGTGTAAAAAATTACAAATAGGCAGCTTTAATAATTGGTTTGAGAGACATTTGTCAGGCATTTATCTGGCATGGGTGTAGATCAAAAAGATGGAGGAACAGGTGCCATTTGATTGGAGGATAAGGGGGGGCGTGTCATCTCTTTGGGAATTCTCATGGCTTTATGACTTCATCCCTACAGGTTAAATTGTCAGTTATTGTCAGTTATCAGTTATCAGAGTGAAGATGCCTGCTGAGAGGTAAGTTGCTCTTCAGTGTGGCTCCTGGACTCTGGGGAACCTTCCCTCTTTTTGTAGCCAACTCTTAGTGAGAGTGAGAGTTTGGGTTTAGCATTGGGGTGAGGGCGACAGGGTAGGGCGAGGATGAGGGTGGGGGTGAAAGGGTAAATTGAGGGACAGGCCGAGAGGGAAGGTGAGGTTGAGAATCAAGATCGGGGGGGAGGACAGGGAGGGGAATGGATATGGGGAATGGGAGGAAGAGAAGAAAAGGTAAAAAGGGAAAGGGAGGGGCAGGGGATGGGGATGGGGAAGGAAGAGTGAGGTGGGTAGGAGGGGGAGTGAAAGGCAGGGGCTGAGGGGGGACAGAATGGGATGGAAAGGGAAGGGGAAGGAGAAGGGAAGGGAAGGGGTATGAAGAGATGGAGTGGGATGGGTAGGAGATGGGAGGGGGCAAGGAAGAGAGGTTGAGATGGGAGGGGGACAGGACAGGGAGGGAATGGAGGGAGGGAGATGAAGAAGTGAATGGGCCCAGTAGCAGAGGGAAGGGGAGGGGACAGGACAGGGAGGAGAAGGGAGGGTAAGCACAAACAGGGAGGAGGGAATTCTGATGCCTTTATGACTTCATCCAGGCAGGTTATTATCATAGATAAGTGAGAGGGAGGAAGAGGGAGAGGGAGGATGAGGGATGGTGAGGAGAGGGGGAGACAGGATGGGGAGTGTGATAGGGAGGGGAAAGGGTGTGGGGGACAAAGAGTTTGAATAGTCTGCGAAGGAATAGCAAGGATGGGAGGAGGGGAATGGACAGGGAGGAGAAGGGCTGGTAGATGCAATTAGGGATGGGGGAATGCTAATGTTTTCATCCATGCAGGTTATTATTAGGGGTAAATGAGAGGGAGGGAGATGGAGGATGAGGAGAATGGGGAGGAGAAGGGCAGAAAGCAGGGAGGGGAGGGGGATAGGAAGGAGGAAGGGGAAGTAGAGGAAGAAAAATGGGTGAAATGGTATGGAGAAAAATGAGAGGGGAGGTGGAGAAGAAGTATTGGAGGACAAGGGCAAGGGTCACATTAGGGAGGACAGGGAGGGGTATTTGTAGGGGCAGGGGCAGGAAGGATAGGGAGAGCATGAGGGAAAGGGCAGGGGAACAGGGTTCCCTCCCATCCCTTTTCCTCCCACTCTTGCTCTTTTCTTCCCATTCTCCTCCCCTCCCTGTGCTGCTCCCTATCCCACTTCCATTTCCCTCCACCTCCCTATTCTCTCCACCTCATCCTCATCCTATATCCCTCCCTTGTTCTCCCTCTCCCCTCCCTGTACCCCCCTTGCCAACCCTCTCTTTCTGCCAATCCTCTCTCCTTTCACATCTCCCTCTCTTTCTCCCTCCTTCTCCCCCTCACTCCTTTACCCTTCTTTTCCTGCTCCACATCACCATGCCTCTCTCCCATTCCCTCCCTCTCTCCCTTTCCCTTCCCCAATTCCTGCCCCTTTGGAAGACAAACATATCTCTTCATCCTGATAACTTATCACTGAAAATAGTTGACATTTTAACCTGCATGGATGAAAACATTAAACAATTGTTGACTCAAATTTTAGGCTTCAATATGACTCAGTGGCATCCTTCTCAGCCTTTCAAGATAGATCAAAGCAGAAATTGGCCTTTGCAGGATGACTAGAATGATTCTTTATTGAGAGAGGCACTAGGAAAGGAATCTTGTCAGTCTGTTTGTGCCCTCGCTTCCCTCCTTTTTATGCTCCATGGAGGGGGGGGGAGGCTGGTCTATCTCTTCCTCTTCTCTGAAGAGCAAGCAGGCCTCTTTGCCCTTTTTTCCAGCATTTCTCTAACTCTCTTCATCCCCAGATAGTCCTCAAGATCACCCAAGTAATTGCTGCAAAGTCATCTCCCTACATTGCAAAGTCTCAAGGAGCCCCAACAATTCTCATAGTGGTGAACATGCTATCAAAATGGCTCACTTTATCCCTTATGCTGGACTCACCAGGGTGCAATAAATGGCTCAGCTGTTAAATCAACATGTATTTTGACTCTATGGCCTCTCTGAACTTCATGACAAACCATGGAGTACAGTTCATGGCTTGGTTTTGGCGGGCATTCCTAAGCTTTCTGGAACTACAAGTATGCCTCTCTTTGGCACATCACCTGGAGATGGATGGAGGTATGGAATGAATGAATGCAGTGCTAGTACAATATTTGTGCTGTTTCATCAATTTTCAACAGGATGACTGGGTGGACTTTCAATAGTGGAATTTGCATACAATAATGCACAACATGTACCCACAGAAATGTCCCAGTTCCTGATTAATTATGGTTACAACCCATGCCTGTTTCCCTGATTGCATTGGACTCTTTGGTGCTGGCTGATGTAGACTTTCTCCAGGAACTCAAGGCCCTGCATCATGTTCTAAAAGACCAACTGGACAAGGCCAACAAGGACTATAAGAATGACACCAATGTTCGGTTCCAGCCATGAAAGTTGGTGATTTGATCTAGTTGTCCATGAGACAACTTGTGCTTCTCCAAGAAATTGGACTACTGGTTTTCAGAGCTCTTTCCGGTGGAGGCAGTCATCAACCAATGGCATAAAAATTGATTCTATCCACTTGATTTCAGGTACACCCTGTCTTCCATTGCTAGCTCCTGGTGCCTGCAGCTCCCACCAGACCTCATTGGTCCACAGCCCCACCTCCTGTACCTGCCTTGGTGCAAGGACAGACTGAGTACAAGGTGGCACGCATCATGGGGTCTTCCTGCCAATGGGGGGTTCCTGCAGCAGTATCTCATAGATTGAAAAGGTTATGGTCCTATCCCTAACCCAATATGTATGTTTATTGTTGAAACAGAAAAAAATGAACTTAAGATTTATGATTTTGATAATTAGACAAAGTAGAAAAAAGAGTCATGACTAAGAGGCAAATTTATAATTATAGGTGCTGTAAAGAAGATTGGGAAACTACTGCTTTATATATTTTTTCTTTCTTTTCTGTTTTTTCTTTTACTTATTTTCACTTTTTGCACTTTAACTTCTTTATGATTTCTTTTTTCTTTTCTTCTTACTTTATATTAGTTTGTATTAGTTTTCATTTTTTTAATTTCTTACATTTAGAGAATACGCACACATACATACAAACAATAATTGAGATAGACAATAATCATTAATATTTTAAGGTTTGCTTATAGCCATTGGTATGGAGGTTTTTCTCTTATGAAAGACTGTTGATGCTGTGATCAGATAAAACTGCAATTATCCTCCCAATAAAATGACATCAGTTGACATATAATTACTATAAGTTTCTATGAGATTTTACTTAAACTTAAGGCAGAAATCTCTATTAGGTTTCTGCAAGAATGGGTCTGGTATTTACTAATTGCAGTATAAATAGATCTCCACTCCAGCTGTTCCTTTTATTGTTAATGTGGCCAATTTCTCTGCTAATTTATAGCCCCAGCAATTAAAATTAAGATTAAATAGAAATCTTTTTAATTTTAAGGAGTTTAATTTCTATTAACCCCAAGGAACAGGCTGGTAATAGGCATTAATTTGTATGTGGGAGATGGCATTTGTATGTTTGCACATGTAAATAATTAAGTTGTCTTTAATTAGCATGTATTAATCAGCCTATGTTCTTAATACTCTTCTAAACATGCTTTAAATGTATTGCGTTCATTGCATTAAATGGCTGCTCTTATAAAATGAGTGCTATATTTTCAGTTCCAAAATAATGCCCTTTTCCACGGTTTCGAAAAGCCAGAGGAAATATACCACCCATATTTCAGATAGCAAGGCTAATTTCACAGCTGGTGGGGTCTGTTCTGATTATCAGAAGCACCCCATTTAGAAATGCCTTACAAAGGAAAATAATTCAGGATTTAGTAGCGCCAATAAGACCCAGTTTTACAGAATTCATCCTTTCCCAAATTTTGTTTTCTTACCAAGCAACACAACACTCTTCTGTAAAGTTTTTATTTCTTTCTGCGATGCGATTGGTTCCAAGGTTCCTAAATGTTCTTCCAATGCTCCATTATAATCAAATTTCTCTCTTCACTTATATACAGCTAATCTTTGACTTACAATCAGTGACCATTCAAAATTACAACAGCATTGAAAAAAGTGACTCATGACCGTTTTTCACACTTACAACTCTTGCAGCATCCCCATGATCACACGATCAAAATTCAGGCACTTGGCAACTGGCATATATTTATGACAATTGCACTGTCTCAAGGTCATATGATCACCATTTTTGACCCGGCAAAGTTAATGAGGGAAGCCAGATTTGGTTAACGACTGCATGATTTACTTAACAACTGCAGTGATACACTTAACAACTGTAGGGAAAGAAATTGTAAAAGGATGTAAAATGTGGTACAATTCAGCTAACAACTGCCTTGCTTAGCAATGGAAATAGAACAGAACAGAACAGAACAGAACAGAATAGAATAACAGAGTTGGAAGGGACCTTGGAGTTCTTCTAGTCCAACCCTCTGCTTAGGCAGGAAACACCATACTATACCATACCAAATTTTGGGTTCCATTGTGGTTGTAAGTTGAGAACTACCTGTAATACACAATCTATTTCCACTGCTGGTTAATTAGTTCTGGGAAGCTCATGAGCCATTAGCATGAAGAAATCTAGCAATTCTGTTGAAAGATAAAATGCTTGTAACTGACAAAAATGTTGAACTCTAGATTTCACTTTTTAATTAGTTATTTCTGACAGGTAACTTCCTAAGGGCTATGATTCATTCATTCTGAACCTCTTCCCTTTTTCACATTAAGTTGAATCATGAAGATTAATTACCATCTTTCTGAATGTGTGGGCAATGCAAGGCACGATTTGATGTAAAATCAAGAGAGGACCACAAGGATCTTCTCATTATCTTCTGTGTGGTTTAGATAATATTGCCATAAGCCTGCAATGAAATTGTTCTCAAGTAATTGGCAGTATTTCAGCTATTTGCTTTGAAACACACCCGCCAAAAAACACATGGTTACTCTGCAGCAGCTTCCTGTCCTGTAGAGCCAAAGCAAGCATGGTTGTAAACATTCTGTGACAAACAGATGGATTTTCCCCCAATCCTTTAATCTCTTGAGTTCTGAGAAAGATCAGGATGGTGCAAGCAGTGATACCAATGATTTGCTACTGGGTTTGTTCTCTGTGGGTTTTCTTAAATTGTGCCATGACTATTCTCACAGAAATTCAAGGCCACTCTACTTGGTTCCACTTAACCATTGAGGATATTGATTATAGTCAAAGATGTCTTCAAGTCAAGTGTAGAACTCAATGACCACATTGATGCAAACATCCCATTTTCTTGTGGAAGGAATCTTGGAGGTCTTCTAATCCTATCCCCTGCTCAAGCAGGAAACCCTATACCATTTCAGACAGATGGCTGTCCAGTCTCTTCTTAAAAGCCTCCAGTGATTGAGTATCCACAACTTCTGAAGGCAAGCTGTTCCACTGGTTAAGTGTTCTCACTGTTAAAAAATTTCTCCTTAGTTCTAGGTTGCTTCTCTCCTTGTTTAGTTTCCATCCATTGCTTCTTGTCCTATCTTTAGGTGCTTTGGAAAATAGGCTGACCCCCTTTTCTTTGTATTGGAATACTGCTATCATGTCATCCTTAGTTTTTCTTTTCCCTAGATTAAACATACCCAATTCCTGTAACCATTCTTCATATTTTTAGTCTCCATGCTCTTCCTTGCACTCTTTCCAGAGTCTCAACATCTTTTTTATATTGTGGTGACCAAAACAGGATGCAGCATTCCAAGTATGGTCTTACTAATGCTTTATAAAGTGGTACTAATACTTCATATGATTGTGATTCTATCCCTCTGTTAATGCAGCCTAGGATTGTATTGGCTTTTTTGGTTGCTGCCACACACTGCTGGCTCATATTTAAGTAACTGATCACTAGAACTCCAAGATGCCTCTCACAGTTATTGCTATTGAGCCAGGTTTTGCCCAATTTATACCTGTACATTTGGTTTTTCTTTCCTACATGTAGAACCTTACTTTTCTCTCCATTGAATTTCATTTTATTAGATAGGGTCCAGTGTTCAAGTCTGTCAAGATCCATTTTGATCTTGAGCCTATCTTCTGGGGTATTGACTATTCCTGCCAGCTTAGTTTCATCTGTACATTTGAGGAGTTTCCTTTCTATTCCCTCATCTAGATCATTTATGAAGATATTGAACAATACTGGGTTAAAACAGAATCTTGGGGTACCCCACTGCTTACTTCCCTCCATGTTGATGTACTTCCATTAAGGACTACATGATGAGTATGATTTGTCAGCCAGTTACAAATCCATCTGGTGGTGATGCTGTCTATCCCACATTTTTCTGGTTTACTAAGAAGTAGATAAGAAGGTGGAAATAGGTTGTAGATTGTGTTATAGAAGTTTCTTGCCATTGCTGCCTTTTTAAAAATGCCCCAATCTAGTCTGTAGCTCTGCTTTCCTCAACTGTCTCTCCCATTAAGTACTAGTAGGGTCCCACTTTGATTAACTTCCAAATC
Source organism: Azemiops feae (assembly GCA_023970755.1). Taxonomy (NCBI): domain Eukaryota; kingdom Metazoa; phylum Chordata; class Lepidosauria; order Squamata; family Viperidae; genus Azemiops; species Azemiops feae. The sequence continues at coordinate 475,520 of JALGBA010002262.1, read as the reverse complement.
GAGGTAGAATCAGCTTGTTGAGATGGACTCAGCTGTTCACACTTTCCTTTCCTCTAGGAAAGAATCAACAAAAAATGTTGAATATTGACATATTTAGGTAGTGTAAACATAAATATTTGGCTTTCAATCATGGAAGGATAAAGATCTTTTTCTTTTGCAGACTGGTCTACATATAAGCCTAAAATCTAACATTTATACAAGCAAGCTTCTCCACTCCAAGGGATTAGACAAGTAAATCCAACATCTCCAGGAATGTGCTTCACATAATGATTAACCATCTTTGTTCTTTGTTCTTATTCTAGCTTTACAAAACCATATGTTTTTAAAAATGTTTTCATGTTTGACCAATCAAAGAAGTTGGGACATAGCTATGTGCAATTTACTTTATGTGTGCCACCTTTGAAGATGACCTGGAAGCTGTAACTAGCCCAGAGTTTTAGGCCCAATTTGAGATGCTGGATGTTGCCTATAAAGCCCTATATAATTTGAAACCTTTTTACTTCTAAGATCAGGTAGTATTTGTTTACCCTATACCAGGGGTAGGCAACCTTGGCTCTTTCATGACTTATGGACTTCAATACCCAGAATTCCTGAACCAGACATGCTGACTCAGGAATTCTGGGAGTTGAAGTCCACAAGTCATAAAAAAGCTAAGGTTGCCTACCCCTGCCCTATACTATCTGAGGTGCCCACCCCAAAGGACATCAGAGGGATGGTGATCCAAAGAATGGTATTCTTTGGGGCAGCTGTTCCCTTTGGAATACCTTACACCCCGAACTTCATCTTGCCTTTTATCCTTTAGGAAGCAAGTCAAAAGTCATCTCTTCCATCTGGTATTTGGGGAGTGCAATGTGAATGGACAACAATAGCAGGCATTGAAAAGATTGTTAATGGTTTATTGATTTTATTGATCTTGAATGACTGCATCTTGTTAGTACCTAGAGTCATTTGAGTAAGCAGCATACAAATAATTATGGCTCAGTTGGCTTAACTGCTGGTTGGAAACAACACTTTTTGTCTTTGATCCCTGTTAAATTGTTCTATGCTGGCCAAAGCTCCGTGTTGCCTTGTAAAATGAGGGCAAGCTGTTAGAGAAGCTATCCAATTGTCCAAAACAATTCCAGCATTCTGGTTTTGGAAGAGATGGAAAACTCTATAGTTGTGATTGCAGTATAACTTCTTAAATTTTGAAATAAATTGCCCAGAATCCATTTCTTTGATTTCATCTTTCAGTTCCAAATCTATCAGATAGAAGTGATCTCAGTGGCAAACTGAGAAAAAAAATTATTTTTTGTACAGACAGAATGGCAAACACTCTTAGAAAATCAATAGGCACCCATAATAATAACAACAACAACAACAACAACAACAACAACAACAACAACAACAACAACAACAACAACAACAACAATAATAATAATAATAATAATAATAATAATAATAATAATAATAATAATAATAATAATAATAATAATAATAATAATAATAATAATAATAATAATAATAAAGTTGGAAGGGACCTTGGAGGTCATCTAGTCCAACCCCTTGCTCAGGCAGGAAACCCTATACCATTTCAGACAAATGCCTGTCCAGTCTCTTCTTAAAAACTTCCAGTGTTGGAGCATTCATCACTTCTGGAGGCAGGTTGTTCCACTGGTTAATTGTTCTAACTGTCAGGAAGTTTCTCCCTAGTTCTAGGTTGCTTCTCTCCTTGATTAGTTTCCATCCATTGATTCTTGTCCTGCCTTCAGGCGCCTTGGAAAATAGCTTCGCTCCCTCTTCTTTGTGGCAGCCCCTGAGATATTGGAACACTGCTATCATGTCCCCCCTCGTCCTTCTCTTCATTAAACTAGACATACCCAGTTCCAGCAACCGTTCCTTATATGCTTTAGCCTCCAGTCCCCTAATCATCTTTGTTGCTCTTCTCTGTAACTCTTTCTAGAGTCTCAACATCTTTTTTACATTGTGGTGACCAAAACTGGATGCAGTATTCCAAGTGTGGCCTTACAAGGCATTGTAAAGTGGTATTAATACTTCACGTGATCTTGATTCTATCCCTCTGTTAATGCAGCCTAGCACTGTGTTGGCCTTTTTGGCAGCTGCAGCACACTGCTTGCTCATATTTAAGTGATTGTCCACTAGGACTCTGAGGTCCCTCTCACAATTACTGCTATTGAGCAAGGTACCCCCTATACTATACCTGTACATTTGGTTTTTCTTGCCTAAATGTAGAACCTTGCTTTTTTCACCATTGAATTTCATTTTGTTAGATAGTGCCAGTGTTCAAGTCTGACCAGGTCCTTCTGTATCTTAAGCCTGTCTTCTGGAGTGTTGGCTATTCCTGCCAGCTTGGTGTCATCCGCAAATTTGATGATTTCCCCATCTATCCCCTCGTCCAAATCGTTGATGAAGATGTTGAAGAGCACTGGAGCAGAACAGAGCCCTGGGGCACCCCACTACACACTTCCCTCCATGCAGAGAGCGGTTCCATTGAGGACCACACGCTGAGTATGGCGGTCAGCCAGCTACGGATCCATCTGGTGGTGATGCTGTCTACCCACATTTTTCTATCTTAAAGTAGTAGGTTGTGATCTACTTTATCAAATGCCTTACTGAAGTCCAAGTAAATTATATCCACAGCATTCCTCTGATCAACTAATTTTGTCACTTGGTCAAAGAATGCAATAAGATTTGTCTGGCATGATCTGTTTTTGACAAACCCATGTTGCCTTTTAGTAATGACTTTGTTTGCCTCTAGGTGTTCGCTGATTCGTTGTTTGATTATCTTTTCCAGAATCTTCCCAGGTATTGAGGTCAGGCTGATAGGTCTGTAGTTTCCTGGGTCCATTTTTTCCCCTTTTTTGAAGATGGGAACTACATCAGCTGTTTTCCAGTCCTCATGAAGTTCATGTGGTTAGCTTCTGGATATCTTTGTTGGGAAGAAACTTGACCTTTCTTTCTTTTTTTTTCATTTTATCTCTTTTGATCACACACAGAAGAATCCATTCTTTCGAGTAGTTATTAAAGGAGGTTACCTGCCCAGAGCCTCTCTTATGAGTTTACCAGAACAGTGTAATAAAAGTCCCCATATTTGTGACAACATTTTGTGGTTTAACTGAATTAACCACATCTTTTCCCCATTTCTTAAAAATAACAAACACACATTTCACCTTCTTTCCTTTCACTGAGATAGTTACACTTTTCTCATCCTGCTGACAGCATCGAGTCATAGTCTGTATCAAATCAAATCAATTCAAATCAATCTCACATCAAAAGGGGGCTTTGCCCAACTTCACGTTGCATGCCAGTAGCACTCATTCCTGGATCATGAGGCTGTGCTCATAGCCACTCATGCCCTGGTCACCTCCCAAGTGGACTGCTATAACAAAGTCTACATGGGGCTGCTCTTTTTTTTTTTATAACAAGTTTTATTAATTTTTCAATTTTTACATCCAAGTAATTAGGAAGCAGCGTGGTGATAGGGTAATCAATAGTCCAATAACAAAATCATTCATATATATCTCAGGTTAGATCATTAAAGGTTCCCTCTCTATTTCCCTTAATTATTATATCATATTCAAGTTAATACATTTCTAGATAAAGCTCAATCAATCAATACATTTATCAATAAAATTTTACTTATACATATCCAAGTCCTGTTTTTAAGTTTTACTTAATTCCAATTATCATATTCCAATTTAGCCTTTAATAACCATAATGTTTAAACTTCGGGTAACCCTAATTTCCCTCATTTCATTACAAGATAATTATCGTATCTAGAATACACATATTGTTCCAAAAATTACATTCTTACTTTATTTCACAAATATATTCTATGTCTCGTCCTAGTAGCTCCTCATTTACTGATAAAATATCTTTCATTGTCACAAACCCATTTCCATATTACAATTCAAAGCTATAATCTAACAGTTAATTTTCATTTCCATTATAAATCTAAGTCCTAAATATTAAATCAATCAATATCTCTAAAAATCTCCTTAACCCATTAAGTGAAATTTTAAGTCCTGTTTTTAAATCTAACTCTGGCTTTCTTTTTATGCCAAGCAGGCTTCCATACCAGAGCCTTTAAATCCTCAGATGAGTCTCCCTTCATTCCTACACATGTCGTTTGAATCAAGGGAGAACATCCAGTTATCAATTTTTCAAAGGAACTGGCCCCTTTGTAGTTATTAGGTTGTTGCCCTAATAATTCAAATCTCCATGTTTGGTTTGGAATGTTTATCATCAGTTCAGTCTGGTCTTCTTCTTCTTCTTCCAGTTTCGTCTGACTAGAATAAAAGGTCATGTCCGGTGTTGTAATTGTTATTTGATTGTCAAAATTGTCTAAGTTCTCAATATATTGTGTTTGTTGATCAGTTCCTGTTGCTTTTGGAGTTACAGGTACTTTAGTTAAAGTCAGTGTTTGATTATCAAAGTTCTCAATAGGCTGTGCGTGTTGTTGTGTAGAATCCTCTTTGATGTTAATTTGTTCCTCTTCTGTTGTTTTTTGGCTTGTAAGTTGATCAGTTGGAGTCTGGGATTCAATTTGTAGTTTTGGGGTAACATCTTTGGCTTTCACTCTGGAGTTCATTCGCTCAGTGGCTTCAAGGATTTTTTCAAGTATAGGTTTATAGTTAAGTTGTGGGTAAAGTTCCTCCATTTCTATGGTGATTAGAGATAGTCTTTTAGTGGAGGCTATGTTTAGTAAGAGTCAGCCAATGTCCACCTCCACAATTTCTAGAAATTGTTTTCTCCACCCAGCTGTTTCCAATTCTTATCTTTTTTTTTTTTGATAATTTGAAGGACAAATCAAGGGAGTCAACCGGCCTCACAGTCAGAAAAATTCAGTTGCTGTACCAGGCTTCACCACAAGATGTCCCCAGTAGGCTATGAAATCTTTTTCCAGATGCCTATTAGGCTTTTATCCAGTTAAAAAAAAGAAAAAAAGATATTTTTCGAACTTAATAAATAGATAAGATGACAAGTCTCTATAATAGGAACTTTTTGAGACCCCAAAGTATCCAAAAAATAAAAATCCAGTTATTTAGTTGTTGAGATTAATTATTCTTTTCTTTTCTTTCCAAAGCTTAAATTCCCAAAGTGAGCAAACGCCGCTGTATTAAGAGCGGGGAAGAAATTTCAGGAGGCTTTCACAGGAAGGTAGTTAGGGTAAAAGAAAGGTAAGGAAGGGTTTCACCCAGATCTTCCACGGTGCTTCATTGTGCTTAGTAGTGCTTTTGGCTTTTGGCTGGTACGGCTAAGTGATCGGCCATGTTAATGGCTGATCTTTTCTTCGTTGATCCAAAGGAGCTGCCTCAGATCAAACGGAAGGGCTGGCGCCCTTCCACGATCTAGAGAGGGTCCTCCTCAGCGGTGGTCGCCCCTCCAGGGTGATGTTCGACCCTTTCCAGGGTCTTCCGATGAAGGAAACCGGACAGCGGAGAGAGGACTCTCCCCGCACATCTGCTGGTGCCGCGATCCGGAACCAGAAGCCTACATGGGGCTGCTCTTGAAGAGTATCCAGAAGCTTCAGGACTCTCCACATTGTGCACCACTCATGAATAGGAAACTGCTGACCCATTCAAGGTATTTTCTTCCCCTGGATCCTCTAAAGAATTATATCACATAATGTCCATAATATATTTCCTATAGAATAATATATGCCAATCAAACTTCAAACTATAAACAATGTCAGCTGAAGATTCTCCCTGGACAGCTTTCAGCTTAGTTCTGATGTCAGCCCTCCGAAGCAGGCCAGGAAATTGACTCCCTAAGTTTCACTGGAACAATAATATATTGATATAGATTATCGAAAGAGGATCTTGGATCTTGTGTTCTCTCTTCTCTCCTTCTTATACTTTAGGGAACTTGGGAGAACATAAAACTGAAATTCTTCCTAATGTCTTCCGTTGTTTCTTAGCTTTAAAGCATGTTTGTTAACATTTGATTGCAGCTGTCTGTGCATTGTTTCGCCAAGACCATTTCTGAGACTCTTTACCTCTAAGAGAAGGACTGTGCGTTTTTCTCCCTCTTCTTCTCTTATCCATCTAACTTAACCTCCCAAATATCATCCCTTGAGGATGATTGCTGTTCTGTGGGACAGGAAGGCTATGGGAAACAAGGTGGAGTTTTCTCTCCCAGCCATCCACATGTATGCTTCTGGGCAGGGTACCAGATCCAAAGAGATGTAAGTAGGCATGTCAGTTGCAAAATTAGGATGATCACTAGATGATGTTAAAGAGTCTATTGTATCTCTGCGCTTCTATCTAATGAATGTCCAGATTTTTAAAGTCTAATTATGCTATGCCTAAATTTAAGAAATGAACTTTATCAGGTTTTTTTTTTATTCATAGATGAGTAAATGATAAGGCCAATGGACTCCAAGGCCCTATATTTAAAAGTATAGGCTACTGAGCTCCTTAGTCTGCGCCAAATATATCTACTGTGTGATATCTTAGTTTAGAAGAGTTTCAAAAAATTGTGATATGTTTCCCTAGATGCTTTGTTTTTTGCTGAAGTGGCTGCAGTCCATTATTGTAGCTCTGAAGCTTTGCATTTCTCTGCCTTTTGGTGCATGGATAAGGTAGGATTTATATTTTAATAAGTGGTTTAAGTTGTATTTATGTGATACATAGGACTCTCTGCACATACAAATTTCACATTTAGTGTTTGTATGGGAAAAGCAGTAGTCTTTTGTATGTGCATCAAGTCTTTGTAAAAGACAATAGAAAATAATGTCATCTGTTTTTGAAGAACTATCACACCAGCATCAGCTTTTATAAAAAGAATTACCAGGCTTCAGAAATGACTGGCAGTTTTTTGTACCTTCATTTACTCAAGTGACAGAAAGTTCAATAGAAGATCTTCCCTGTGTATTGTGTACAATCTAGCAGAAAGAGGAACAGACAAGCTATCTTCTGTTTTGTAGGCTGAATCTAATTGATATTCAAAGCCACTAAACAATTGTATCTGCTTAAAACACTTATCTGATATTATACTGGGTTGTGGTGAAATTTCTTATAGAATTTGCAAGAGGTTGAAAGGCCTGAAGGTTAGTGAGCACCAGTACCCAAATTAGACTTGAACACAGAACAGTCTTCTACAACCTAGAATCTCACAGATGGAATGGAGATGCGGTTTATATTTGCTATTTTGTACTTTTGTATTCTGGGTGCTTTGTCCATAACAAAGATTTCCTTTGTGAACCAAATACATGCTTCTTAAGATCACTAGGTTGGTCAATTAGGCTTTGCCAAAAATGAAACCAGGATGATAAAAATAATGTGATGATGTCACATAGTTGGGTAAAGAAATGTCTGAAAAAAACCTCCACAATCAAGCTCAGAGAGCACCAAGGATCCCATAGCAAATTATCATCTGAATCATTTGTACAATGATGTAATAATGTACATGAAATCATTTACCCCATAGCTACAGTGGACAATTGTTTATATAATCTTCCTGTGGTCCATAATTCTCTGCAAAGCAGAGTCATTGTCAAACCTAGAAAGATAATATAAGGAATGTGATGACCATTGTAACTTAGACATCTGTAAGATCAAGAGCGTTGTATCAGATCAGTTGTTCTGTTCCATGGTGGATGTCTCCCTCTTTTTCATTGCTATTGCTATTTGTCAATCTGGCTTCAGTCAAGGAAAAAAGCACCCTGCTGCATTTGCTTCCATCTCCATCTCTCCATTAGTTGCCCATTCACTGGCAGAAGGTGGAAAGTGTGTTGGAACCAGTAACAAAAACGGGGAGTGAATGTTGGCTCAGTGGCTTAGTAGTGGATCAAGCAATCAAATAAACCAACCTCAGCCACTAGCCCTGAAACGTAACTAAGTTGAAGTGATGTCAACATTTGTCTTTCACTGGCTATTTGGCTATTATTCATGACTAAATGAAAGCTTGTTTACTATACTTGGTATACATTAAGATGCATCCACCAAGTCCTTTCAGATGTTAAAAGAGATAAGGAAAGAAAAAAGAGGACTTTTCTTATCAAAGGTTAGAAGCTTGGTTCTATTACAGAGGGACAGACATATTATGAATGGACCTACAGTATAAACTATAAAGAAAGTTTTTGAAACTATAAAAATATTAAATAAAAAAAGTTCATGAATACAATGAATTATTAGCTCTTATTATAAAATCTTGAGAATGAACTTCTACAATCTTTAGTAGAAGATTTATAAAACAGTGAGTTTTATCTTATAGGGAGGAAAGGTGCAACACAGTTGGAAAAAAGGCTAGCATAGCATTAATACTTATTGAGGGACAGAATTTGACTTTAACAAGAAAATATAGGCTGATATAAATATTGATTAATGGCTATAAGTTGTTCACAATGATTTTAGTTCATGGATGAAAAAATAATTTTGCAAGAATTTATTCATAAATATTAATGTAAGTTAAAAGATAGTAAAGAACTATGTTAGAAATGCGTTGTATAGTTTGGAATATTTGGAATATAATGAATACATACATAATAAAATATAATGAAAATATAATGAATATAATGAAAAACAAGCCAAATTTATTTTGTTAGATGTAGAAAAGCCCTTTGATAATTTGAGCTGGGCTTTCTTGTTCAAGGTTTTGAAAGATACGAATTTTGGTGATCAATGTATAAAATGGTAAGATCAATTTGCATTTCACCAAAAGCACAAATAATTATAAATGGAGATTAAGAAAACCCTGTGAGACCCTGCGGTCTCCTCTTTTGTTTATTTTGTTTCTTGAAATACTGAACAGAGATATAAAACAAGATGAGGATTGTGGGAATAAAGATTAAAAAAGAAGCTCATAAGATAAATGTTTTTGCAGATGAGTTGGTATTGGTTTTGAAAGATCTTTTAAAGGAACTGAAACATTAACAGAATAGAGTAACAGAATAACAGAGTTGGAAGGGACCTTCTAGTCCAATTCCCTGCTCAATCAGGAGATCCTATACCATTTCAAATAAATAGTTGTCCAATCTCTTCTTAAAAACCTCCAGTGGTGAAGCATCCACAATTTCTGAAGGCAAGCCATTGTACTGATTAATTGTTCTAACTGTCAGGAAATTTCTTTAATTTAATGAATTAATAAATAAATTTCATAAATTCATAAATTTCACTATTGGAAAAAAATGAAAAAGTTTGGTGCATTAGCAGGTTTTAAGATCAAGAAACAAGAAGCTGAAGAAGTTAACAAAAACATGAAAATGGAAGATCAAATAGAACTGATGAATAAAAGAAGTTTTAAGATTGAGACGGAAGGAAAAATTTTGAGTATGACTATGACAAATATGAGTCTTACCTTATTTCAAAATAACAATGTTAAGGCATGGAATGAAATTTAAAAAGACATGCTAAAATGGGTGAAAGAACAATTATCATTGCTGGGAAGAATTTCTATGATAAAAATGAATGTCTTGTTAGAATGAGATTTTTATTTCAGACAATACCTGCTGTGACAACTACAACTGATGCACCATTTAAGCAGTAACAGAAGGGCACGCCTAAATTTGTGTGGCATGATAAAAAACATGAGTAAAGAGGTGTTACAAGATGCAAAGGAAAGAGGAAAATTAGGTGTATACACTTGGAAATATTATTTTGCAGCTTGCTGTTTGATTTGGAGGAAAAAATAGGTGCAGTTAAGAAACAGAAGGCTTTTGGAATGAGAAGGACATTATCTGAGATTTGGGTTGCATGGATATTTGTGGTATGACAAAGTTAAGGTTAAAGTGGATTTTAAAAATCATTATGTTAGACATGCCTTATTGGAATAGATACAAATCCAGGTTCTGCCAGAAAAGATCTTTGTGGATCCCAGCACAAAAAGCATCTTACAGATGAGAAATAATAGGAAAAATAAGTGGCTAAGCTATCATGAGATATGATAATTTTGTTAAGGGGAATATAGAATAAAAACAAAAGCAGAACAGTTGGCACAGGTTTTCTTATTTGCAGTTATTAGAATGATTTAAAGCAGACAAAAGTGTTTTTGGTTTTGAACACTGCAAAAGTTTGAAAGTTTGAAGAGTTTGAAATAGAACTGTGCACAAATGTTGAACATGTATTTGCTATAATGTATAAACTTTTATTGAAATTTGAAATAGAAGCGTGAAAGAATGTATGAGAAATTGGGCTAAAAGTTTTCATTATTATATACAGATGGAGCAATGAGAAAATATGTGGTTGAAAGGGCTGAAATTTGCATTACCTTATGATTTTAAAGGGAATTTTTATAAAATGTTATACCTTAGAACAGGACTTTTCAACCTTTTTACTGATTGTACCACTTTTAGGATATGGCAATATTCGAGTACCACCTAGCAAGGTGTCAAAAACTTGGTGACCAAAAAAAACCTGTTCAAAGTTGCAATTGCACTGAAATGACTTATGACAATTTTTCACACTTATGACCATTGCAGCAACAGGGTCATGTGATTTATATTTGGATGCTTGGCAACTGATTCATATTTATGATGGTCACAGTGTCCCAGGGTCATGTGATCCCCTTTTGCAACCTTTTGACAAGCAAAGTCAATGGCAGAGCTGCTGGTGGCCAAGTGCTAAGGCGGGACTTCCTTCCCTCCCTCCCTTCCCTGCCTTCCTTTTTCTCATTCCCATCTCCTTCTGAAGGAAGAATTTGAACACCACCACCCCATATTTTCCCTCTTCCATATATTGATCAAACAAGGAAAAGCCTCCAGCACTTAAGGAAGAAAAAAAAATGTAAATACTGGCTGCAGGCTAAGGCAGCCTCCCCAAATGGCTCCATTCATAAGTAAAATCCATTCAGGAGAAAAATACTTCAAAATCCCTTGCAGCAAAACTTACAGCTAACAACAGCAGAGCAATAGAAGCTAAAACGAGCCATCAGCCAAATAGAAATTGCCAAACACTCCTTAAGAACACAAAGCCCACATTGCACAAATCCCAGAACTTCAGTCACAAAAGCACATAAGAATCCTTCCACTCTCCATCTCCCTCCCTCCCTCCATGCCTCACCTCCAGCCATTGCTGCTTTTCATTCCTCGTGGAGGGCGACCCCTCCCCCACTGCATTTCTTGCCTGTTTGCTGCTGCCAGCACAGGTGGCTGCCACAGCAGTTGTAGATTGGCTCATGGCGGGCCGGCCTGCTTGATCTCCTCTCCCCCCACCCTCCTCCTCCTTCCTCTTCGCAGCTAGAGCTGATTCTGCCTCCTCCCAAGGCTGCTGCTTTTTCTCCCTCTCCCTCCCCCTCCCAAACTGCCTCCTTTTATAGTCTCCGCCCCTCTCCTCCTTTCTCATGGGGGAGGGTGAGCCAGAAGTGAGCCTGGGCCCTTTGCAGCTCCAGAGGACTCTCTCACTGTAAGTCTTTGCCTGTGCTGGCTCTTTCCCTTCCCCACTATACTTGGCTAGGCAGGGCTGCGTACCACCTGCCACTCATTAATGTACCACAAGTGGTACGAATACCACAGGTTGAAAAGCCCTGCCTTAGAATATATGTCACCAGAAAAATTGTCTAGAATGTATAAAGACACTTCACACTTTTGTTGGAAATGTGAACAACAAGGAGGGACATTTTATTATGCATGGTACATACATGAAAAAACCTAGAAAATTCTGAATTTAAATACAAACACTAATTGATAGGATTTCACAGATTAATAAACAATTGAGATAAGGGGTTTTTCTTTTTGGATGAATAGAAAAAACAACTGGAAAAGTTATGGAACTTTACTTCTTTGTATGGTTACTGGATGTAAAAGATTATGATGTGCACAATGATGGAAAGATTTGGCACTATACATAATGGAGGAACGGTTGGTGAAAATGATGGAATTTGGTGAGATGGTTAAACATATTTGATCAGATAAATGACAGTATCTGTATTTATTGCTGACTGGAAATCCCTTAGAGACATTTTGCACAAAACAGAAAAAAATGAACTTATGATTTATGATTTTGATGATCACACAGAATATATGATAGAAAGACAAGTATTATGTTTTAACCATCCTTCAATTTATAATTGTACTTATAAGTGCTGTAAAGAAGATTGGAAGTTATTTCTTTATTTCTTTTTTCTTTTTCTATTTTTCTTTTACATTTTTTCCTTTCTTGCACTTTTAGCTTCCTCTTTAATTTCTTCTTCTTTTCTTTATGTTAGTTTATATTAGTTTTGATCTTCCTTTAAAAATTTGTTTAGCATTTCTATATGTATATATTTATGTATGTGTCTCTATGTATATACAAGCTTGGTTCTTTGAGTTCAACATATTATTTAGACTGAAGGAGGTCTACCTGAAAAACACTTAGTTTTTAGTTTTCCATTTCTGTTTCGTTTGGTTCTAGCAGACTATACAATCTTTTCTTTTATATGATTACCAGACCTTACTTAAATCAATATTGGGAAGATGGAAATTATTGCACAATGTTTCTTCGTTGGTCAATAAAATCTTCTGCAGTGCGCTATTAAAAAATGCTGGAGTCAGCTTTGAAGAGAAGAGGGGAGGAAATGCCCTTCAATGCCAGAGATGCAATTAGAGTGATTTGCTGCTTTAAGTAACTTACAGTGCATGCCCTAAAATGAGAGATATGATAGTCAACAATAAAACAGAAACAGTTTTTTTCTTCTTCTTTCAATAAACTGCTGGATTTTAGAACGAAGAAAGCATTAATGAAAAGCTTCACTGACATTCAGAAGTGAACGATAGGGAGAAATGAGTCTTATTTGTTTATTTATTTTATATATTGGTCAAATTTATATAGCCGCCCATCTCACAAAACAAACATCTTGCTATAGGCATTTCATCTTAATTGAGTTAGTAGAGATTTTCGTATTTGCTGTAAATGTTAGTTTTATTAGATCGAGGAATTTTTGACCCTGAAAGGAGAAGTCTCTACATTAATCTTCTAGATGACTTGGCAAATACTTATGGTGAAGTATTGAGGAGTTCTTTGATCCATAGAACGTCCATTGCTTTTCATGTTTGTGGCCCATATATGGGGCCACAAGAGAGGCACAGGAGTGGGTGTTTGGGAGAAAGACAGAGGTTCCTAAGAATCTGTGCTTTCCCTGTTTAAGTCTGCCAGATCTTTGCAAGAAATATGACAGGTCAATTGGGTAGCAAATAGATGCACAATCTTATAAATTTTGGACCTGCTTTGCAAGGGGGAGAAGCTATTATTGTTGCGATAGATTTGTCAGTGTTCAAGTAGGGGGGACAATATGTGTTTTTGTCTTTCCTTTGTCTTTCTTTTTAATTCACTTTTTTTAAAATGTTCCTGTCTAGTTTTGTTTTGTCCCTGTTAAAGATTTTTTAGCTTTTGTATTTTAATCTTCTGAATAAAATAAAAAATAATAATTTAAAAAAGATAATTGCAAGGAGAAGAGTAAATGATCAGCGTTTAGGATAGAAGGAGGAGGAGAGTGTTGATGGTGATGGTGGTGGAGGAAATAAATATCCAAAATGCATGCTCAGCAAAGCTAGAAATAACCTGGTATCTCTTCGTTAATACAAAAAAAAAATTACATCATAAAAAAGGCAGGGAATCAAAATGTTACAGTTCTTTTTTTACTGGTCTCTCTTCCAGAAGTTGGCAAACTGCAATGCTGTTTGTTCTTTTGATCTTAGCATCCAAAACATGGACAATGTATTTTTGCCAAACCACGCACACCGATTTGTCAGCCAGGTTACATATCTTTCAGTGCTGCCTTTACCTCCAATCTTTCCTTGTTTAATTAATTGAAGTAGTTGATATATTTTGCAGCCTACCATGTGTCTTAAATATTCCAATTTCCTCTTCACTATATCTCTATTTTTGTCCATATCTTGGAGAACCTTCTCATTTCATACTTGTTCAACCCATCATGTTATGAATTCCACATTTCAAAGATTAGTATATTTCTGATTGTCACTTAGTCATTATCTATGCTTCTATTCAATACATAACAACAACAACAACAACAACAACAACAACAACAACAACAACAATAACAATAATAACAATAATAATAACAATAATAATAATAATAATAATAATAATAATAATAATAATAATAATAATAATAATAATAATAATAATAATAATAATAATAATAATAATAAAATAAATCCTGGCAAGACATAACAGCATATAATTTGCAAATAACGCTCAGTCTTAAGTCAGAGTCAAAAATTCCTCAGTGTCACCTATTCAATTCTGCTCTTTCTGTCTAAGCTGTGATCTCACCTCTCATTCAAATAACAGCCCAGGTGTTGCACTTTTTGCTGCTGGTATATACACTTTGCTTCACAAATGCTATTTTTACTGGTAGTCATTATTTTTGTTTTCTTCTGATTTACATTTAGCCCATAAGAATTACCCAATTGAAATATTTGATTGAGAAAAATGTGTAAACCTTACTGGTTTTTTCACGTTTTCAAGTTTTTTATTAATTTTCCAATATTACATTTACATATTTGTAAAGTAGCATGGCGGCTGAGCACACTAATTCCATTACATTTGAATATCATCAGTACAAATCTCAAAGTATTACAACAACTATTTCCCTCTCTTTCCCCCATAATATCTGCTGTCATATTCGAACCAATACATTTCTTATTCTATCAATCAAACAAAAAATACCTTTCTAGTATTCATCAATAATCTTCAGTCTATACATATCTTAATTAATTTGACATTCCATCTTTTAGACAATAACCTAGTAAGTTTTTCTTAACTTTAATTTCCCATTGATATTTAAATTTAACGTTTAATCTTTATCATTTCCAGATTTTAAATGATCCCCAATTTCTAAGTCTCCTATCTCATATTTGGGGCTAATAATTTTTTTATTTTCTTCCTTCTACTTCCTTCCTTTCTTCCTTTCCAGAAAGAGAAAAAAATAAAATAAAAATAAACCACCAGCATTTGTACCACAAACCCATATACAAATTTAATTATTAGCATTTATACTTCTAAGTTTGACTTAACCTTTGTCTCAGCTCATAACAATATCTTAAATTCAAATCTTAGTTATTTGTAAGCATTCAAACTTTTAGCCAATCAGTGACCTTTGTCACTCTTTGTTTTTCCAGTTCGATGCAGTTGTCCCAAAGTATTTATCTTCTCTTTCATCTGTTTTTCTTTTTATCTTCAAATTCCTTCTGCTTTATAAGAAAAGTCCTTTCCTTGTTCTCTGTTATCAGTTTCTTTTTTGTGTTTTCCATTGTCTGTATTTGTTGAGTATCTAAGTCTTCTGTCATAGCATTTGGTTGTTTCACTTTTTCTGTAGAATTCTGTATAGATGATTCTTTGGTTGAAGTCATAATTTGAGTTTGCATATCCAGACTTATACGTAGAGTTTGGATAATCGCTTTTAACATACAAAGAATTTGTTCCTGTACTTCCTCTGTAGAAGAAATCCATTCCTGTTCTTCTTCCATTGTAGCATATTAAACTAAAAAAAACCCTTACAGTCAGAAAGTCCACCAAGTGAGGAGCTGAGCTGGCTTTCTTGCAGATGGTGCTTCAAGGTTGCTTTATATCTTATCTATTTTCAAAGCTGTCAACAAGTCTCTCTTAAAGAATAGCAGGTTACGGTCTCAGAGTTAGTTGGACCTTTTCAGTTTCCTCCCCCCCCTCTATTTTAAGGGGAAAAAACCCCAAATCTTCAGTAATTAGAGTAAAAATCAGAGGGAAAAAAATATAGAGAGTAGAAAGTTACATGTCTTATAATCCACCAATTTTAGGAAATAGAATTCCAATTAGGATCCCAGTATTTTTCCAACGTTTTAAACTCCCGAGTGGTTAATTGCCGCTGTTTCTGGAGGGAGGGCTAAAATCCCCCTTCCCTCACCACAGGGGGGAAAGTACTTTAGCAGCTTATGCAGTTAATTAAGTAATTAGGATGTAAGAGAGGCAGACCTCACCCAGTCCTGTCCACGCTGCTTTGAAGTTGCCAGATGGTAATGTGACTTTGGCTGTTAGCAGCCTAGGGACGAGCCATGTTTCTATGGCTAGTCCTTTCGTCCACCGGTTTGGAGGGATTGCCAGATCTAACGGGAGAGTTGCTGCTCTCCCGCGATCCAGCGAAAGCCCCTCCTTGCTGGTCGCCTCGTCGGGGCAACTTTCGGCCCTTTTCAGGGCCCCCCAGCGATGCGAAACTGAACGGGGGAGAGAGAGCAAATCTCCCAGCTGTCCATGGCGGCTGCATGACAAACCGGAAGACCTTACTGGTTATTTGCTTGATAAAATGGTACTACTTGCATAATGTATACTGTTTATTATTAAGCCACTAACATTTCAATCCTTTTGACTTTCTTTTTCAGAATTTTTTTTAACGCATCTCTCTCTGGAGATTCTCAGTTATCTAGGTCATGATTGTCCGAAAGGTGTTTTTCAGAGGGGGAGGGATACGACACCACCTATCTCCTGTTTACAACATAGTTCCACACTTCTTCAGCAGTTCCAATAAAGTTTCACACCGATTTGCATTATTTCATGTGACCCTGAGGGTACAGATAAACCTCCAAGTGGTCTCAGCAATTCTTAGAGAGAGTGCTAATGACCAGATGACTGCAAAGAATATAAATCTTTCTATTTTCCACCATTTGGTCAGAACTGAAGAATCTTCTTGGATGGGAAGTGAAATGTCTTCAAGGAAAAACAAAGAAAGTCCAGTTGTCTTTTGAAAAAGCACATTTGGGACTCTCTCTCTCTCTCTCTCTCTCTCCCTAACAAATGTTAGAAAGGAGTGGGAATTATCCATCTATCTCTCCCTCCTTCCTTCCATCCTCATGAAAACTAATTTGTTGCTAAACAAGCCAGAAATCACCATCCAAGAATCTAAAGTTATGTCATTGATAGTTTTTAAAAAATGGGCCTAACATAGACATGGCATTCTCTTTTTATTCATCCCATTCTCTGTTGGCTGTGAAGAACTCCAGGGAGGCAGAAAAGGGATGTAGGCTACAGCAGCATACAGAGAGATAAATAAATGCAGAAGTGACACCAGGCCTGTTTTCTGGCAAGGATGATAGTCAAATGATAGCCTCTGATGACCACAACTTTTTGTGGTTCTTGGTGATTTCCTGCTGAGTAGACTTTTCTCTTTCTTGCAGTGGTATGAAGTGCATTAGGTAGGCATGAGACACCTATTTATGATAGAGGATACTCACTCCAAGCTACTGTGTGTTTCATTAAAATGCTGAACAGTTTCCAAGGCATGGGGGACTCTTATCTCCATGGGGGCAGCAGGAGCTGTCCCTGGCCCAGATAAAGCAGAAACTGATTTGTATCTTGACAACCCTCTGTTCCTTAAAGTGTTTGTGGTTGTTGTTAATATGCTGATGGACTTCATAGTATCTGCAATACAAGGCTCCCACCTAAAGCTACTACAACAAAAAAGTCTAAAAATTGAATGGAAGCATTCTAGATTCAGTTGCTAAACTGACACAGCTCTTCCATTTTGAAAATGTTGCCAGCTCCAATGAAGCTACCTTATTAGACAGCATCATCCGCATGAAGAAAGGCATGGCAAAACTTTCTGACATGTGTATTCCTTCATGTTTCTTCTGACTAGACTGTAATGAGGAAAGACAGACAATTCCTTCCTGGATACTGAATGATCTTCTGAACAGTAAGCTTTACAACAATGTTTCTCCACCTTGATGTTTCTCAACCTTGGCAGGCCCTCAACCATGTCTGGCTGGGGAATGCTGGAATTGAACTCCACACATTTTAAAGTTGCCAAGGCTGTGAAATACAGCTTTGTAGACTGTGAGCAGCAATTGTTGGCGAATTCAGTTGGATGGTCTGCCATTTTGGATGCATATCTTTACATCCCTGTGTTTGTGGAATAGCAGTCAGACACTGAGATTCCAAATGATTTTTTAATTAATGCCTTTAGTGCTGGCAGATACAAAGATGAGTCACATCTCCCCACTTAGTACTGAAATCTAGTTTCATATTTTACTACCATGTGAGAATCAAGTCCTCTGTGATTCTAATTGTTCTTCTGCTTGGGAGGTAGGTATTTTAATCAACTATTTTTGTTGAAAATTATTAATACATAATTGGATGTTTTGTTTCATTTGCATATGTGTTTTTCTTTAGCCTGAACATTTCCCCATCCTGGATGAATGAAGATACAATATACACAGAGTGTGGGTGCATTTTCTGTTCAGACACTGTCCACATTTAAAAGACAAAATCATTTTATCTAAAGTAGTGCAACTATTTGTCGGCTTACATTAATTTATATAATTTCCATCATAATTTGCAACATGATAAAAACAATGTAATGACCTCATTGTACAAATGATACAAATTAACTTTTTTTAATTTAATAGACATTTGGGAGTAACGAACACTCTTCCTCTCCAATTGTCCAGTAAAACAATTTATTTATATATATAAAACTGTATTAGAGAGAGAAAGAGAGAAACCTTATGTCTACATCTAATAGCTATGTATTTCTTAGCAAAGTATTTGCAGCTGCTTAAAACACTCTGGTTCTTCATCTCCAACACATAGTAGGTTCAAATTATCAGTTTCTGTTACAAAATTATCAGTTTCTGCAGCAAAAGAGATCCATGTCCCCACAAAGAACACATAAAAATTGTTCTCTGATTCTGGTACATTTTATTATTTATTTAAAATGCTTGGTTCCCATCTTTTTTTTTAAACCACAGAACCCAGTATAGTTGATTCTCCCAGTAGTCTGGCACTCCAGAATTGGCCAAAGGTGTCAACCTTCAAACGATTCTGGCTGCAGCCATCTTCACTTTGTTTTCGGTTGCCACAGCAATGGGAGGGGGGAGATGCTTTCTTCTGTTTTAGTCATAACAATAACTTTGCTGTGGGAACCAAGGTCAAGCTACCTAAGTTTTGGTGGGCTGGAGCTTCCGTTAGAAAGCCTGCCAAAGTAGTTAATTGGGGATTGTGATTTATGACATATTGCAGGAGTGGGAAGTTCAACTTGTCACCATGTAACCTTGGGGGGGGGGAACTTTCAGTCTTGGTTTCATCTTTGTTCGTGCCGATACTATGTAGCCATTAAATGTGTTCTTTGAGGAAAGCAATTGCCTCAGAGTTCTTATTTCTACTGGTCTCCTCTATCGGAACCAGTAGGTAGGTATGCAGAAGGCTCCAAAGATCAAC
The DNA here is from genome assembly GCA_023970755.1 of Azemiops feae. Lineage (NCBI taxonomy): Eukaryota > Metazoa > Chordata > Lepidosauria > Squamata > Viperidae > Azemiops > Azemiops feae. Next base: position 456,396 of record JALGBA010002262.1, on the reverse strand, counting down.
TCCATTCTACAGGTCCTGGACTTACAATCATAATAGAGACCAGAATTTCCACTGCTAAGCAATTGAATTGTTATTAAAGAGTTGCGCCCAATTTTAGGATTCTTTTTTGCCATGGTTGTTAATCACTGCAGTTGTTAAATGAATCACATGGTTATTAAGCAAATCTGGGCTCCCTCATTGACTTTGCTTGTGGAAAGCCAATGGCAAAAGTCACAAATAGTGATCACATGATCCCAGGCTGCTGCATGCCAGTTGCCAAGTGCCCGAATTTTGATCATGTGGATTCTGAGATGGTCATAAGAAAATAGCTATAAGTCACCTTTTTCAGTGTTGCAACTTTAAACAGTTGCTAAACAAATATTTGTAAATGAAGGATTACGTGTATGCCTCAACTCAAGCAACAAGGATAACAGTAAGTTCATCAATCTACAAGCTACAGCAAAGCTTTAAATCTTAGTCCTAAAATCAGCTGTTCCCTGGTTTTATATTTAGGTGAAACTACTTGTATCTTTTCTGTTTCTGATGTTCTATTTCTTGCATTTGTCTTCACATTTATCTAAGCAGAAGGTATATAACTAATTCCTTTGTAGCTTCAGATTTGTTCATGCAAATAAGATATGCATAAGATATATAATTCAGCTTTCCATGGAGACATCTGTCCCCTCATGATGGAACCTGGTTGAGAGTCAAGGGTCAAAGGGCAACTTAAAGCTTCTGTTGGCCAGAATTTATGGGACTTGGCTCAAAAGCTCGCCATGAAAAACAATTTCCAAATGCATGCTGCAAACTATATGGGGTGTTCACTTGTCAATTTGAGGTCAGTCAGTTGGATTTGTTTCTTACCATTTTCATTCTTCATATTCAGGAAGGCAATATATAATTCACTATGGGGAAATAAATCACTCTCCTTAAAGGGGAAAGAACAATGCCTTAGTTTTAAAAATTATAAGGAGTTGCTTATTGTTAGTTTTAAAGTCAGCTGTGCTGGTGTGGCGGGCTTTCATAAAGACAAGAACTCCTATCCCACTTTGTACTTCAATAAAATATACGGATAAAGGAAAAAACGGCCTGCTTGAATCAGGAGTAGGAAACCATAGGCTGTCTCATTGATGAATTCAATTCCCCATTCAGCCCAGCAATTATGAGGAATGCTGGGAATTGTTGTTCAGGAATAGAATTCCTGAAGTTAAAGCCGTTTGCAAATTTCATAAATGAAATAAACAATGCCAAGTGAACTAAATCTGCCTTAAATTTAAGTACAGTGATGCATGACGTTGCTGGTGTTGATTAGTTTCATGTATGGAACATTGTCCACTTTCTTTGAGTAATCTTCTCCCTGGGCAGTCTGGACAGATACTCTAAACTGATGTCAACTCTACAAATGAGCATGGCTGCAGCCATTTTCCTTCTCATTCTAGGTTGCCACATAGAACGGAAGGAGGGGGGTTGCCCAGGTGCTTCGTTAGTCAAAATAATCTTTTGTCCTATGGTAACCAAGGTCATCGGCTGTTCCCGAGAGTAGAGACTGGGCATTGCATAAAAAGCCTGCCAAATAGGCTCATTCTGCCCTCATCAGCTAGCCACACCCTTTTATGGGATTCGAACCTAGGCAGCCTGCATGTTAGGCAGTTGTATTAATCACCAGGCCACCAGCTCTCCTCTGATGAGGGCAGAATGAGCCCGAAATAGCTATTCTAGTCTCCCATTTAATTCTTTAACTCTTTGTCAGCAAAAAAGAAATTTGAATTTGTAATGTATCACAGTAGCGACTTGAGCCTGCTTAACGCCCCTAGTTTGGGGGCTGCAAGGCAAAAGTGATTATAAAAAAGTAGAACTGCAGTATAGCAGTTAAAATACCAAGGTGCTTTACCTAGACCGGTTTGTCCGGAAAAAACCTCTATATATTCCCCTGGCTCCCCTGACAAAAGAGGGGAGGAGAGCTGGTGGCCTGGTGGTTAATACAACTGCCTAACATGCAGGCTGCCTAGGTTCGAATCCCATAAAAGGGTGTGGCTAGCTGATGAGGGCAGAATGAGCCCGAAATAGCTATTCTAGTCTCCCATTTAATTCTTTAACTCTTTGTCAGCAAAAAAGAAATTTGAATTTGTAATGTATCACAGTAGCGACTTGAGCCTGCTTAACGCCCCTAGTTTGGGGGTTGCAAGGCAAAAGTGATTATAAAAAAGTAGAACTGCAGTATAGCAGTTAAAATACCAAGGTGCTTTAACCAGACCGGTTTGTCCGAAAAAAACTATATATATGTATGTATGTATGTATGTATGTATGTATGTATGTATGTATGTATGTATGTATGTATGTATATATATATATATATGTGTGTGTGTGTGTGTGTATCTGTATGTGTATATGTGTATATGTGTATATATGTATATAAATAAAATCGATAGCATGGTTTATCACCATTTTGAGGCAAGGAACAACCAAGACTCTACTTAAGTATTAAAATAGCCATGCATTTTTTTAAAAAAAAGATAAAGGCCTTAAACAAGTCAAGGGGGAAAAAGTCAGAAGTGTAGAGTCCTTGATGTTCTTGAGTTTGGTTGTTTTCTTGCAGACATTTCATTAGCAGACAAGTAGCACTATTATAGATTCATTAGCAGATGATTCCAGCTCCATAGCTGCTCTCCTTGCCACCTCTGTCAAAAATATCAATTTCTTTTTGAAATTTAAATTTTCTGGCTTGGTATGATCCTGCAGCTAGTATTTCCTCAATTTGAGTTTATTGTACTAATCTATTTTCCTTCAATCAAAGCCTCAAGTCATGCTGTTATGATTTTGCAGAAGGACTGGTAAGTGAGGAATATATTCCCATTCCTTAGAGCTAATGATAAGATCACCTTTTGCAGAACAAATGATTTTCTGTGCGAGATTATATCAGCTTGGAAAATTCATGAAATTAAAAAGATTATAGCTCTTCAGTGCATTTATGATTTTTAATTAAATAACTAGAATATATTTCCAACTATTCTTGTCATTTTTGTAATAGCATATGTTTTAAAATCTGCCCAGCTGCTACTGTTAATTTATATAACCTCAAAAACTAGCAACGAAAATGATTGCAACAGTAATGAATCTCCTGAAAGTGAAAAAGGGAGATTATTGTAAAACTTCTAAACACCTTAATCATAAAAGATATATTCCCAGGTATATTTGACAGTTCATTATTTCCATTTTACTTTTTAAAGAGGACATTATAGATTTCTTGCATGCTTCACTTCAACATAATATTTCCATTAAGTATAATCTATCTTTAGAGAAAGTAAAAAAGACAGGTTTCTTAACTAAAAGTGATCAATTGCTTCAATCTGAAGAGGCAGATTCAATATTTAAAATATATAATAGTAAAGTATATTAGGACACTAACAGACTATAGAAAACTATTTTTTTTAATTAAGTTAAACTAATTGGTGATCTGGTGGCTCTTAAATGCTCTCCACTATGCATGATAGACAGGGTTTTTTTTTGGGGGGGGGGATTGCTGTAGCGAGCGTGGGAAAATTCAGACACTGAAAATGCTGAAGAAAAACGAGTGGTTTGCCAGTCCAGAGAATGGACAGGGCTAACCATGACCCAGGAAAATCAGCAGAAGAGGATCCAATCAGGTGGGTGCGTTTTTCTTCTTACGTATTTTTTTTTTAAATAAGAGAATTCTATGAGCCAATCATCTCCAAGAGAGAAAAGGAAATAAAATAAATACCTAATCAATCCTCTATAGCTCCAATTAGCTGTGAAGTCACCAACCAACCATGCCTCTGTTGTACTGAAAAGTCTCATTGGCTGTGATGATGAAAGGCTGCAAGCTAACTCTGCCCAGAGCCTGGAGTTCGATCTTGGCAGGCTCAAGGTTCACTCAGCCTTCCATCCTTCCAAGGACCCAGATTGTTGGGGGCAAAATGCTGACATTGTAAACCAAGGATCTTCAAACTTGGCCTTTTTTATGACTGAGGAATTCTGGGAGTTGAAGTCCACAAGGCATAAAAGGGCCAAGTTTGAACACCCCTGTTGTAAACTGTCCAGAGAACTCTGTAAAGCACTGGAGGGGGGACGTTATATAAGTTTAAGTGCTATTGCTATTCTCCCTTTTCCTGTTAAATGAAATAAGGCCAGTATGTTGCTACAATTGTTGGAGTAGAGTCAGAAGAGACAAACTTTTTTAATATTGCCTCTGGGCAGACACCAGGGATCCAGTGCTGAACGTTTCCTGTGAGAAGAAAGATTGCCAGACATATAAAAGCAAAGCGAAGAATAAAGACCTCCCAGAAATTTCTTGCACACCATAAAAAGTAGCCAGACATTGGGAAAAGCAGATAAACACACCCAGACATAGACACACAAAGCCAGTTTCATGCCCATTACTTGCATGATAGCACTTGCAAGGATCGGCAAAAGTCAAAACAGCGCACCTTAATCCTGGCTTAAGTTTCAGAGTGGAGCAATGCACATTTGTTTGATTTGCAAAAGAAAAATCTGAGTGGCTGCCATGAAGATGAATTTATCAAACCACCTTGCCCTTTAAACGACCTGCAAGCAGAATGCTGGGTCAATTGAAATTTGGGACTTGGGCTAAATCAAGAAAAATATCAATCAACAATTCAGTATTGCAGGATAATTCTGCTGACTGCCGATTACCAGCACTTTGGCACTTCGATTTTCCCTTGACTCAGCCTTCCATTCTTCTGAGGTCAGTAAAATGAGGACCCAGATTGTTGTTGGCAATATGCTAACTCTGTAAACTGTTTAGAGAGCGCTGTAAAACAATATGAAGCGGTATATAAGTCTAAGTGCTATTGTTATTGCTAATCACAGGTTTTGCTGGGCTACGTTGATGAAAACAGATTGTTTTCTCTCTCCCTGGGGTAGGGGTGGGTCATGGTTTGGAATACCCAATTAAGGATTTGTAGACTCTTTCCATTTTTGTCAAAATGATATTTATTTATTTGGAGAAATAAAGAGGAAGTGACATCCAAAAACAAATTAAAAGAAAAGCAGTGATATCTCATGAAGTGTTTATGAAATTTCAATACCAAAACAAAAGAGAAAAAATATTGAAAGAAAACTGTAAAATTCTTAAAACGTTTAACTCGCCTATGCAGATCACACATTCATGTAATCATTTCATGTATCATGTATTGTCCATAAACATTGTCTATTTTTGTAAGTTGTGATCATATTTTGATCACTAGAAAAATTAGCCCTTTCAAAGCTAGCAAATACTTCTCAAAACATGACAAATTCCACAATTTTGGAATATAATTCAGAATTACCTTTACACACTTAACTTGAAAACACCTGCCTGCAAAAAATAGGAGGAGAAAGAAATATTGGTATGTTTGCCACCTTGATATATATGTTTTCTGAGGTTTTCACGGGTGTTTGTATGTAGGTCTTTGGTAATTCGGGTTTTCTCCCGTGTAAAATTGGAAGTGTCTTGGCGACGTTTCGACGAAGTCTCATTCGTCATCTTCAGGCTGGTGTCTCTTCGGCTTCGTGCTTCTAGGAGCAATGTGTGATCGCAGCTGTTTCTTCCTTTTAACTGCCAGTGGGGGTATGAACTGATTGGGTGGGAGCTTGGCTGTGTTCTGATTGGGTGGAGGTGTGTTCTGATTGGTTAGGGGCTTGGCTGTGCTCTGATTGGATGGGGGTTTGGCTGTGCTCTGATTGGATGGGGGTGTGTTCTGTTTGGGTGGGGGCTTTGTTGTGCTCAGATTAGTCTGAGTTGCAGCGGGATTTGAGATGGAGAGCTGCATTGCTGTTGTTTGGCTTCGCGTTCGTGGTCGTGCCATATCATCAAGGTGGGTGTCAGTTTGCTTCATGTATGGATTGGAGGGGTTTGAAATGGCTAATGATGCAGCTGTGGTCTGGTTTCTGGTTTGAGGTCGTGCCTCATCATCGGTGTGGGTTTGGGTTTGCTTTTTGCGTGGATGTGTGGTGGTGACATCCTGTGTGGTTTTCGTGAGTGTGGGTCTAGTGTTAGGGACTCGTTTGTCAATAAGGGTGGGTTTCCAAATGGCTGGTAGGCGGGAGGTATCATCTCGTTTATTCATGCTGTGTGGGCGTTTTTCTATCTCGATGGCTTCTCTGATTATTCTGTTGTTAAAGATAGTTCTGGTATTTTTAAAGCAATTTTATGTCCTGTGGCTTTAAGGTGTTGGACCAGGGAAGAAGTTGGTTCCTCTTTTCTGACTGAGTTCTTGTGTTCTTCAATGCGTGCACTTATTCTTCTGTTGGTTTGTCCGATGTATGTGGTGGGGCAGGCGGTGCATGGGATTTCATATACTCCTTGATTTTCTAACTCAATTTTGTCTTTGGGGTTTCTTAGGATGGTGGATATTTTTCGGTTTGTGCAGAATGCTGTCTTGATGTTGTGTTTGTGGAGGATCTTGCTGATTCTGTCTGTGGTGCCTTTTATGTATGGGAGGAGGGCTTTGCTGTTTTCTTGTTCTCTGTCTTGGATTTTAGTGTGGGGTTTCTTTTTGGATTAGGTTGGTAATCTTATTTCTTTGGAATCCGTTGGATGTTAGTACGTTAGTGAGAGTGTGTAGTTCGGTTTTTAGGTGTTGTTCATCAGCTAAGCGTTTTGTTCTCGAGATGAGTGTCTTGGCTACGGAGTTGATCTGTGCTGGGTGGTGGTGTGAGAGTGCGTGCAGATAGCGGTTTGTGTGTGTTTTCTTCTGGTAGATGGTGTGTCCTAGGGAGCCCTTGGATTTCTTGTAGACTAAGACATCCAGGAAGGGAAGTTGGTTGTTAGCTTCTGTTTCCATGGTGAACTGTATTTTGGGGTGTAGGCTGTTGAGGTGTGTGAGGAAGTTGTCTAGTTTTTCTTTCCCATGTGGCCAGATTATGAAGGTGTCGTCTACGTATCTGAGCCAGAGTTTGGGTTTGTAATCAGATTTTTCTAGAGCTTGGGTTTCAAAGTGTTCCATGTAGAGACAGAGAACAAGACAAGATGATACCTCCCGCCTACCAGCCATTTGGAAACCCACCCTTATTGACAAACGAGTCCCTAACACTAGACTCACACTCACGAAAACCACACAGGATGTCACCACCACACATCCACGCAAAAAGCAAACCCAAACCCACACCGATGATGAGGCACGACCACAAACCAGAAACCAGACCACAGCTGCATCATTAGCCATTTCAAACCCCTCCAATCCATACATGAAGCAAACTGACACCCACCTTGATGATATGGCACGACCACGAACGCGAAGCCAAACAACAGCAATGCAGCTCTCCATCTCAAATCCCGCTGCAACTCAGACTAATCCGAGCACAACAAAGCCCCCACCCAAACAGAACACACCCCCATCCAATCAGAGCACAGCCAACCCCCATCCAATCAGAGCACAGCCAAGCCCCTAACCAATCAGAACACACCTCCCTATTCCATAGGGATATCCTTCAAAAGCATCCAGAAGCTTCGGCTGGTACAAATTACAGCCATGCAGACAATTTTGGGTGCCTAAAGAACAGCACGGACTGTATTGGATACCGGTTTACGTCTGGGTCCAATTCAAGGTGTTGGTTATGACCTACATATGGACTGGCACCAGTCTGAGGGACCCCTGACCTACAGAACTATTTTGTTTTGTTACATCAGCCCATCCCACCTTGTCTGGCAGGGAATGTATGTTGCCAAAAAAGTCTGTCTGGTGAGGTCCAGGAAGAGAGTTTTCTCTGCCATTGCCCCCACTGTGTGGAACATTCTCCTGCCAGAAATGAGGCAGGCCCTCATCCTCCTGGCCTTCAGGAAAGGCATAAAAACATGGCTCTGTGGCCTTGCTTAGGGTTACACAGAGGAACACACAGCCATGGGACTGGCTAGTGCCTTGAAATAACCCCCTCATCTTTTAATTAACTTTAACAATTCTTGTCTCTTTCAAATTTTATATACCGTTTTATGCTTTCAGTATTTTACTGTACGCTCCCCAAAATCTCTCTTTGAGGGAGATGGGCAATTCTTAAATATGATGAATAAAAAAATAAAAAAATAAATACATTCTTCCTGACTTTGTTTCTCTTCCCTCTCATCCATTATGGAGAATGATTAGTAGAAGTTTTCCACCATCCTCAGCTGGGTGGGAAACTTCTACCAATCATTCTCCACAATGCAGCATAGGGCTAGAGTAGGTGAGGGGGGTTGGTTGCTGGCCTGGCCATGTGTCAATGTGGTTTTGTGCCTGTAGATTCAAAGAGAGTCCATCTATCACCTGGAATATTGTTCTGCAATAATGCTCTTTGGCAATTGTGCTAAATCTGTATTGAAAAACCCTGTGAACAACAGCTGGCAGGCCCAAAATTGTGTCATGAATGAGAGACTGCCTGTCGTCTGGTTTACAGTTCATCCCCTTCTACTGCAATGCTAATAAGCTGCTGGATGGTCTAGTTCAGATACCGGTATCTGAGCTGGGAATTGGCTGAGAGACTTGGCAGGTACAGGGGGAAAACTCAACTGGAAATAATTGGACTCTCCCACTGCCCAGAGCAGAATGGTCCTGGAAGACAATGCCTATGAAGAACTGGAAGACAGGACACATGGCCATACTGTGCTAAAATGGCTAGTAGGTACAGAACTGCTCTCAACCCTTAGAGGTTGCCACTAGTGAAGTATGACTAAATCTATAGCAAAACTTGTGTCAAGCTCAAGAGGAAACAATTTTAACAGCCAAAGGTGACTTAAGACTGCTTCAGGTAGAGGATGGAAACAGATGAAGGCATAATGAGGACACAGGAGAAAATAGACATTGGTAGGGCATGTTTGTGCCAGAAATTTCCACCATTGTGATTTACTTGTGCTAGAGTTTTGGATCTAATGGCTGTCCCATTTCTATTTAACTGAAAAAAAAAGAAAACACAACAACAAAATGCTATTCTCAGTTTCAGTTTACTTTAGGCTATATGTAGTGTTTGTAACTTGTATAAACTAGCTACATTTACCTTGAACACTTTCCAAATTTGTATACCTATACCCTCAAAATTCCTTAGTCAACATAATCCTTGCTGATATTTGGAAGTCTTCAAATCCACATTAAACCATGTTGGTGGAAGGCCATTTCTTTCATTCAGGTAGATTCTATGGAGTTGTTTGTGATTACATATTAAACTATATTCGTTTGGCATCAGCAAATATAGCCCAGACTCCTGATCATTTATTTCAAGTCACACAACTTTGAAACAATTGTCCGTGGCTTGTTTTATTGGTTATCATAATGTGGTTGCTGGCTATCAACACCTTGAAGCAGCAACAGATTTTTCCATAATTTAGTTTAACTTAGTTTGAGGGGACACCTTTATCTGTAAGCTCCCAGTCTGTGGCATTTGGATGACTCTAAATTTTAAAACAAATCACACTGAAATATTTCTCAATGTGCAATTTGAAGGAAGGAGTACCCAGCTGCATTTGCTAATTCCAAATTAGTTGTCTTACATTCTGGAAATGTGATTGTAATTCAGTAACCAGCTACGATTGGTGAGCTTTGAGATTTGCTGAAGAATATAAGGAATAATTGCAATAATAGGCTTAATTGGCTGAAATGTAATAATTATCTAAGATACTTTCCTGGTCTTGGATGTTCTGGTAACTGCTTAAAAGTTGCTCCCATTGATAGTTTTTGCTGAATTTATATCTTTGAAGGAATGGGATATTTCTATAAAAAAATATAAGTGAGCAACTAACAAGATTGTTTCCTATTGTTGAATTTTATTTTATTTTTTAAAATGGACCGCATTGTGGTAGATATGAGCCTTCATGGAAAGGCTCATTTCCATGGAATTGGTTCCAAAATTTGAAAGCTTTGAAAATTGAATAATTAACCCTCTCCTTATATAAACTCATTGTTCACATCTTGTTTCCTTAAACTTGTTTGCTATCAAAGCATGATTTATTATTTTAATTTGCACTGCAGAAATTAAAGTATTAGGAAATATTCATTTGAATGACCTCTTTCTCTTGCTTTATTCAACATAATATCATTGCAATCTCAAACTAGTTTGCAGAAGTTGTAAATAGTTATCTAAACTTTTAACCAGTCTCAAAGCTCTCCTGAAAAAAATCACCAATTTAAGCTAGCCTCATCTATTGTGGTTCTCTGATTTGCTATAAATTTAAGAGTTTCCTCTAAGAGGGAAACTGCAAAGTTGAAAATAAAATAAATTGAGGCTGACGATGGAAGTACAGAATATAAATGTCCTATAATATAGTTGTAATTTTAAAAGTAGGAAATAAACAACTTGTCCTTAAACGAATTCACATGATCCCCTTGGCTCTTGTTTAAAAGCTTCCATTCCAACTGAACACCTGCGCATAATGAGAACCTGGATAATGAAGCTATGAAACAATGAACTTGATGCATGTGCAAAATCATTCCGCTTTGTGTATGTATGAAATCATAAAATACACAAACGTGTGCCCCAAACTACAGATATGTGCAGCTGTTTAGTATGGTTAACAAGGGGCAGCTGGATAATGAAAATGGCTAATATATGATCCAAACTGTATGGAAGATTAAATTCATGTAGTGCATTGGCATTCTGGGCTTTAAATTAACTGAGTAAAATTGTATTTCTCTCCTAAATGCATGCATGTACATCGGTATTACTAGAAATGGTGTGTTTTAAACAGTCTTTGGATAAACAAATGCAGATGTGCGGCTCCTTCAGTGAAAAGCTTGGTAGAAAGAGGAGTCATTTTTTTATTCTATTTTTAATAAACAATCCTTGGCATTGTCCTCCTTGTTCTAAAGCAGCCTTCTCCAACTAGTGTTTGGGATTGCAAGTCCCATGATGGCTGGGAATTATAGGAACTGCAATCCAGTGCTTCTAGTAGACACCAAATTGCAATACTGTTAAAACTGTTTTCAGTAATGGCTAACCGGGTTTGGTTAATCCACAAGGACTGTTTGTGAGTTGATTACACAGTATTTGAACCATAGTTGGTCACTTTCCAGGGTAGCAAAACTATTTATCTTGTGTGCAAAGCATATAGTGTGATGTGGGAGTACTAGATATGCAATCATATGGGGACAAGCAAATAAATTATGTATGTATGGAAACCAGTGAACAGAAGGAGCACCTACTGTAGGTCATTGCTATCTGGAAGATGGTTGTCATCTTAGCCTTTTTTGTGGCACTACAATTAAGGAACATCAGGTGCACTGCAAGCCAAAATCTCTGTGACAATTAGGAGACTGCTTAAGGCACAGATGTCAAACTCGCATTGTCGGCAATGAGGTGGGCGCGGCTTTGGTATGATGAAACCGGCCCACGGGCCAGCAGTTTGACACCCCTGGCTTAAGGAAACAGCCTCTGGTAGTTATTTTCTCCCTTGTGTGAAGGAGGCTTCAGTGAGACAGAAGTTTGGGATGGTAGAATAAAGAATGGCTCTTGGTTAAGGGGCTGTGAAGGTTCTAGATCACTTGTGTTTATTCCAGCTATCTGGTTGTTAACTGCCTACACAAGATTGTTGTATTCCCATGATGGGAGATGGATGTTAGTCAAAGAGGCTGTTAGGGAGCATCAGGTTAGATCCCTATAAAGTAGAAATGGTAAAGTTAAAGGTATAATTTTCATAAGCAATTTTTCTTGAGACTGGTAGTTTGCAGGAAAGAAAAATGAACTGAAATGTATGAACTGAAATTTAGGAAGAGAGTTGGTGATAGGCAGGTAGTCTGCAGAGGTGGTCAACAATGATAAAATGGCAAGTGTGACTGGGTGATCAAAGCACTACTCCTTCTACATATTCGTTATACGTGCTTTGCACATTAAAAAGGGTAGAGCTTTGATCACCTGGTTGTATCCATCATTTTAATGTCTTTGACTATCTTTGTAAATACCCCATGCTAGGAAAGTCTGAATATTTAACAGCTAAGAACATGCAATGTGCTCTTCTCCATTAAGAAAAGACAGTGAGTCAGAAAAGTACTTGCACTGGTCAATACCTAGTAAGAAATCTATTATTGTAGGGTTACACTCATTTTATAGCCCTGATTACCAGACATTTCTGTGAATGAGAAATTGTGGATGACTATTTTTTAATAGCTGTTCCTGTTTTGATTGGGTTAGTTAGGGTTAATACTGTCTTGTATATTGTCCAGACTTTATGAGTTGAATGGTATTTGAATATTGTAAAATAATGAATTGTACGAAACTTGTTCATATAACAAGCTTTAGTAATATTGTTTACAAATAATACACTATGAACCATAATCCTGAAACCATAGCAGCTGGGTTCATACTAAGCCAAAATAAAACAAATCTCATTACAACAAGTCTTCGTTGACATATGTTGTTGAGTGGTAACATTCTTCACTTTGGTCAACAAGAATAGCTTATTGCATTGGCAAATATAGCAAAGTGGAACTCTTACTACCGAAATTACAACTGGAGTGAAATACTGCAGTAATAAATTCTCATACAAAATGACCTGATACTCACCTCTGAAACTAATATTCAGGCCAAAACCTACATTATTTAAAAGTACACATTTAAACAAAATCAAAACTTACTACTTTAACAGTAGAAAAATGTCTGCATTAAGGATAGGCAATAGTCATTATATGTTTATTCTAAGTCAGTTGTGCTGACTACACAAAAATCCCATCACAGTACACATTGTCAATGCCTTTTGCTCACAACAGAAACTTTAAAACTTACTTTGAAGTTCTTTTTGTTCCATTTTGCTGGAATGTGAATCTGAACATTTCTAAAGTACAAGAACAGACATGTCAAACTCGCAATGTCACGTGACATCGTGCAATATATCAAGACAGTTTTGCCATTGACGGCAATGGGGTGGGCGCGGCTTCTGTGTGACGTGTCCGGCCCGCAGGCCGGCAGTTTGACACCCCTGATGTAGAACTTTGATAGATTAATAACTGAATACTGACTTTGATAGAAATTTCTTCATATAAGTATAACTAATTAAAGCTAGTTTACACTGTTTGACATATAACTGTTTTGTATCATGTATGCTACTTACCAAAATTCCATTCCTTTTTTTTCCTATTTACTCTTATGACATAAAATCATTTAAGAAACTACCTTGTAGTGAAACAAAGCATGTGTTCACATCACATAAAACCCAGCATGGAGAAGAAGAGGGAAATTAGAATATATTTCATAATTATTCCTCTGCTTATATCAGATCTCTTAATGAAGGATATAATTATGGCAGTTTACTAAAATTAAAACGTAAGAATCCACAAGATTTGAAGAATTTGTGAATTTAAAGAATTCTCAAACTTCTTTAATGAAGCTATAGATCAGCAGCAAAGTTTCTCTTTGACACCTAATGTTAGAGAAAAGGTTAGCATAGATCAAAGAGCCCCTGAAACATAGCCAGTTTTAAATTCTTTACATTTTAATTTTATGTAGCAGGAGAAAACTGTGTGTAAGGATAAATAAAGAACATTAAACATTCTACTTAATGTGAATATAAGTCATGGTTCCCATTTCAGTGAAGGTAATGACTTCTTACATTATCCCAAAAGTTAAACATAAGCTAAATAGATTCTATTATAAGCATCTTTCTCCAAATCTTGAGATAAAAGTGACCTTTAACAGAAAGGTCTTGGTAACTGATTTTTTTGTAGATAGTGTACAAGCAGACTGAAACAAGGGCATCTATTTTGATGTCAAAAGAGTAATGATTGTAATACTTTAAGGAAAAAGAGGTAGGACTTTGGCAGGGAGAAAAGAACAGTGAAATTGCTTTGGATGATAGCCACTTAGATGATAGCCACTTGAACATGTCCACTTGAGGTTCAGGGTCACCCTGATGGACACATTTCATAGTAGCACAAGATCAGACCATTTACACAAATAGGTCATGCTCTCTTCTGACCTGTTAATTGCATTATGGAAGATTGCAGCTGGCATCAGTAGGTGACTAATCTACCACCATGTTGATGGAATGTGATGGCTTCCCAATCAGCTTCCAGAGGAGTAAAAAAAAAAAAAGTCCACCAAAGGGCTATTTATTCCTTTAAAAATCATTTGAAAAGCTCTGCAGCAACAGGAAACTTCTACATGATGAGCAGGCTTGAAACGAGCTCCAAAAGAAAAGGGTGTTTAATTGAAATTCACATAGAATGCAATTGAAGGAAAGCCTTGGTATATTATTAGAATACTTTAAGCCAATGAAAAGAATTCTATATTTGAGAAAAATCATAAGAAACACATGTAATTTGAATTTGTTTGTATGAATCTCATATGTAGGCTGGCTTTTAGAAGGAATGCAGATGTTACCAAATGGATACTGCATAAAATAGCCTGAGCATAAAAAAGCTGATATATGGCACATTTCTGAGTAATCAAAAGACTTATGTGTGGGTTATTGTTCCCATTTAGCAGACATTTGAAGTTTGGTTCAACTTTGTTATGTATTGATATCAAGAGTTAATGTGTTTTAATTTAATGTGTCTCCAACTGTTTTGGAGGGAAAAGTTAAGTTTAACTTTGAGCGGGAAAGCACCGTTTGATTTGATTGGTCGCCGCCTAGAGGCGGAAAGTATAAATAGCCGTCATTCTGTCGGTTAAGCCAGTTCTGTTTCTGCTGCAATAAATCGTGTTGTATTAAACCGGTCTGGTTAATGCCTCCAAAAACCCACTACACAATAGTGGCGATGAAGGTGGGATCTTGCTGAAGGAGAGGAATGATGCCTATTAGAGTTGAAGTCACTGGGTGTTAGACCAGGCACCAGAGTCCTGGTGGGACCATGTCCCCACCCTGCCTACCAGTAAGCCACACTGGAGGCACAGAGTCCTGAAGGATCCGTCCCCAGGATCTAGGCAGTCCATCTCCTATCGCAGCAAGAGAGGCAATGTCCAGAACTGCACTGAACGACTACCATGGCCAAGCTTGGCAGGCTAAATGAGTTCGATGTCTCCCATCCAGAACAGTGGAGTTCTTACATCTCCAGGGTGGACAACTACTTGCGGGCCAACCAGGTTAGAGAAGATGGTTTGAAAGCGGCTACTCTACTCTGCACGTGTGGACAGGTTACATTCAACATCGCTGAGAATCTGGTAGCACCAGCCAGCATCGAATCAGTAACCTATGCAGACTTAAAGAGGAGGCTAAAAGAGCACTTCGAGCCAAAGCTGTCCGTCATCGCTTGGCGTCACGCATTCAAACAACGGGAGCAAAAGTCAGGTGAATCAGTGGCTGAGTTCGTGGCAGCACTTCATCAGGCTTCACGCCAATGTGAGTTCCCTGACTTGGAAGATCGTCTCAGAGACAGACTTGTGTGTGGACTGTTGAACAGAGAGTTGCAGCAGCGCCTCTTTGCCAAGGAGAATCTGACCTTCCAAGACGCTCTGAAAGAAGTCATGGCAGATGAGGCTACCGGCAGAGCAGTGAAGGCTCTCGGCCTCAGAAGACACACTCCAACCCCGTAACAATACATCAGGAGACCACAGAGAGACTGAGTGAATCAGAAGAAGTCGATGAGATCAACTGGCTGCAAAAAGAGCCAATTAGACAACATCGTGCAACAGAACAAGCAATCCCTCCTCTGAATTGCGCTAGCTGTAGAGGACAACATAAAAGAACTGAGTGCAGGTTTTGCACAGCTGTGTGCCGAGCCTGTGGGAAGCAAGGCCACATCACCAGGGTCTGTAGAGGTCACCAGAAAGAAGCTAGCCCTGCAACGTACCTCAGAAAGGTAGATGGGCCCCGGGGCAGAACAGGATTGGATACTGCTCAGGAGAAGTATTCAGCGGATGGGAGCCCAACGCCCCCTCAAAGAGAAGTTGAGACTTCAAGTTAAACTTCAAGGGGTCCCATGTTCTATGGAGCTAGACACCGGGTCAGCTCTATCAATCATTTCATACAAGACTTTTGATTATATTTGTAAACAAGGCAAGAGACGAGTTCAACTCAAACCATCAAGCCTTATCCTGACTGACTTTCAAAATTGCCCTGTGTCTGTTAGGGGTGAAGCCACTGTAAGGGTCAAATTCAAAGAGTTTGAGGGTCCCCTCAGTGTGGTAGTTGTCGATGGACAGTGCACCAGTCTCATCGGATTGGACTGGTTCGAAGCCCTGGGCATCCGTGTAACGGGCATCCATCGCACACAAGCAGATGACCTGGCAGCAGTATGCCAAGAGTATGCTGATGTGTTGAGCCCTAACTTAGGACAATACAGAGGGGCGCCCATTTCCCTAAATATTGATCCGGCAGTCACTCCCACTAGAATCAAACCGCGCAGAGTGCCTTTCACTTTAAAACCGAAGATTGATGCAGAGCTGGACAAACTAGTGCAACAGGGAGTGCTCCAACCCATGGACAGTAGCCTGTGGGAGACTCCCATAGTGACCCCAGTGAAGCCTAATGGGGACGTCCGCATCTGTGCAGACCACAAGTGCACAATCAACAAGGCACTTCAGCAACACGCTTACCCAGTTCCAGTGGTAAGCCACATTCTTGCCTCGCTCCAAGGAGGCCGCTTGTTTGCCAAATTTGACCTTGCACAAGCATACCAACAGCTGCCAGTCGACGATGCCACCGCAGAAGCGCAGACCATCATCACCCACAGGGGGGCATTCTGAGTACGCCGCCTGCAGTTTGGGGTAAGTGTAGCCCCCGGTTTGTTCCAAAGCATTATGGAACGGACACTAAAAAATATACCAGGCGTCTGCCCCTATTTTGATGACGTCCTGATTGCAGGAGAATCAGCAACAGTCTTAGCAGAACGTCTCAGGGCAGTGCTTCAAAGGTTCCGTGAGGCGGGGTTAAAGTTAAAAAAGGACAAGTGTCAAATTGGCGTGGACTCTACTGAGTTCCTGGGATTCCGGATAGATGCTGCTGGGATCCATCCATCCGAGGCTAAGCTCAAAGCCATTCAACAAGCCCCCAGACCCAAATCCAAGGGGGAGCTGTAGGCATTCTTAGGACTATTAAACTTTTACCACTCATTTTTGCCACACAAAGCAGCATTGGCAGAACCACTCCACCATCTGCTAGACAAGAAAGCACCTTGGGTGTGGACAAACAACCACGACAAGGCATTCAGAGCAGTCAAATCACTGCTATCTTCGAGCTCCGTGTTAGCTCACTTTAACGAGAAACTGCCAGTGACATTAGCATGTGATGCCTCGCCTTATGGCATTGGGGCAGTGTTAAGCCATCAAATGCCAGATGGTCGTGAAGCCCCTATTGCTTACTACTCTAGGACATTAGCACCAGTTGAGAGGAACTATGCTCAAATTGACAAAGAAGCTCTCGCTATTGTCGCAGGAATTAAAAAGTTCCATGACTTTTTATACGGGCGGCCATTTACAGTTTTTACAGATCACAAGCCACTGCTTGGCCTTTTTATGGCTGACAAGCAGACTCCACAGATCCTGTCACCAAGGATGCTGCGATGGTCCATTTTTATGGCTGCCTATTCATACAGGCTAGTCCATAAGCCTGGCAAGGAAATGGGCCATGCTGATGCACTCAGCCGACTGCCCCGCCACACACAGATCCAGATCCAGCCCCAGCAGCTTGCATCCTGGCAATCCAGGATCTTCCAGAGACACCTTTACACACGGGAGATTTGGCTGCTGAAACTGCCACTGACAGAACACTCAGCCACATTCTCAACTGGGTGTTGAGGGGGTGGCCAGAAAACAGACCAGGTCCAGAGTTTCATGCATGCAGAAAAGATGAGCTGTCAGCCCACAAGGGTTGTGTGCTGTGGGGAAGCAGAGTAATTGTTCTGCCCAAATTGCAAACCAGAGTGTTAGAATCTCTGCATGAGGGACATCCAGGTATCACAAGAATGAAAGCACTTGCAAGAAGTTACTTGTGGTGGCCTGGCCTGGACAAGGACATTGAGGCTCAAGTAAGGAGCTGTCAGGTCTGCCAAGAGACCCGTCCAGAAATGCCCCAGGCACCTGTGCACCACTGGGAGACCACGCAAGCCCCATGGTCTCATGTGCACATTGACTTTGCGGGTCCATTTCAGGGACAGGTATTCCTCATTGTTGTGGACAGTTATTCAAAATGGTTAGAGGTAGTACCTGTCCAATCTATGACTACTGCCAGGGTCATCCAGGAACTGCGCCAGTTATTTGCCACACATGGACTGCCGGACGTCATTGTGTCTGACAATGAGGCACAATTCACAGCAGCGGAATTCCAGTCGTTCCTTAATGCAAAAATGATCAGACACACCACTTCAGCTCCGTTCCATCCAGCTACCAATGGCTAGGCTGAATGGATGGTAAGGTCTACTAAAGAATCCCTTAAAAGACTGACTAAGGGAGACTGGAATCATTGCCTGGGAAACTTCCTTTTATGCCAGCACACAACTCCAAGCACCGCAACGGGACAAAGCCTAGCTGAGCTAACATGGGGACGTCGGCTCACAACAAAGCTAGATCGCCTCCAGCCTGACAGGATAGCTGCTGAAAAGGTGCAACCCAAGCCTCCCAGGAATCTACAGTTGGGTGAGCATGTTTGGGCTAGGAACTATGGGCAGGGGGCACCTTGGGTGGCTGCTACAGTTACAAAAGTGTCATGGCCACTATCATATGAGGTGGCTCTGGACGATGGTCGTGTGATCCGATGCCACATTGACCAGTTGCGGCATCGGCAGGCAAAGCAGAGCTCAGAAGCAGAATTAGAAGAGACTATAGACACTCCAGGTGAAGCTGCTATTCCAGCATCGCCCACACCTGCCGAGACTGTGCTCAAAGAGACAGAGGCACCAAGGATCTGTGTACCACCGCTGCTGCCTAATGACTCGGACACACATAGCGGCACAGGTCTACTGCCGTCTAATGACTCAAATGACTATTGCGGCACAGGTCTACCCGGTGTGGACAACCGGCAAATAGAAATGGAAACCCAAACAGCTTTGCGGCATTCCGGCAGAATTCACAACCCACCGGTCTACCTCAAGGACTATGTGCATCAAATATACAAAAAGCCACTTTATCTAGGGGGAAGGAGTGTTATGTATTGATATCAAGAGTTAATGTGTTTTAATTTAAACATGTCTCCAATTGTTTTGGAGGGAAAAGTTAAGTTTAAGTTTGAGTGGGAAAGCACCGTTTGATTTGATTGGTCGCCGCCTAGAGACGGAAAGTATAAATAGCCGTCATTCTGTCGGTTAAGTCAGTTCTGTTTCTGCTGCAATAAATCGTGTTGTATTAAACCGGTCTGGTTAATGCCTCCAAAAACCCACTACACAATAAACTTTATTGACAATACTGGTTTATATGAATATTGAAAAAAGGGTAAGATTAAATTTGCAATGCCAGCTGGAAATTGTAATCCCAGCATGCAGAAGCATTCCATAATTTGCCCATACAAGCTCTGTCTTGTCACAATAGACATATAAGGCACCTAGAAAAGAAATATTGCTTACTGTAAGCAAGCAATGCTTATGCCCCTATAAATGACAAGGAAAGGATCAACAAATATAGCAGAATAAAAGAATAGCAGAGTTGGAAGGGACATTGGAGATTTTCTAATCCAACCCCGTGCTCAAACAGGAGACCCTATACCATTCCAGAAAAATGTCCAATCTCTTCTTTAAAAACCTCCAGTGATGGAGCATCTACAAGTTCTGGAGGGAAGCTGTTTCACTGATTAATTGTTCTCACTGTCAGGAAATTTCTCCTTAGTTCTAGGTTGGTTCTCTCCTTGATTAGTTTCCATCCATTGCTTCTTGCTCTCAGGTGGTTTGGCGAATAGGTTGACCCCCTGTTCTTTGTGGCAGTCCCTCAAATATTGGAAGACTGCTATAATGTCACTCCTAGTTCTTCTCTTCATTAGATTAGATATCCTCAGATTCTGTAACTATTCATCATATGTTTTAGCCTTCAGCCCTATAATCATTTTTGTTGTTATTCTCTGCACCGTGCATCTACTTGTCTGTCTCAGTATCCACAGAAGGGTATATAGGGATACAACTAGACAGTTTTCTGACCTTGACCTTAATGATCTTACAGAGGTCATCATTCAGACAAAAAGTATATTACATAAGAGTAAGCATCATTTCATTGTAGGAAATAATTCTATACATTAAAAGAAAAAAATGTTGCATTTGTTCTACTAGCCTTCCATCCCTGTTCAGACTATAAAATTTTGTTTAAACTAAGAAGAAATAAAGGATGCTATGATGTGCATGTTCTGTTTGGTCTCAGCAGATCTATCATGTGTTCAACTTAGAAAGTTATCAAGCATGGGTAGAGTGACAATTTCTGCAATCAGGGCATATTGGTTACAGGTTGGTAGAGTATTCCTTCCTCAAACTCTCTTCTAAGGATCTAAGTTAATGCTATCTGCTCCCCTGGCCCAGATAATCATGGGAATTTGACTTCCAAGCCAAACTCCAGTCCAGCTTTAGAAGTCCTTCTCCATTCTTTGATTCTCCATTTTCCTCCAACTACCCTTCCTATTCTCCCCAAACTCCCTGCTCATCAAGAAGAAACTCTTGAGAAAGAGCAGAGAGCTATATTTATGTGGAGGCAGCTCTCTCCTACGTCCAGTGCGGTTCACCATTTTTATACTTACAAAGGGTTAGAAGAGATACTCATGGGATTAGCATGGGATTAGTGCAAAATTGGGAGAGATTGCTATCACCTCAGAAGATGTCTTCTAACCAAAGGCTATATAATATACAAACTTTTATTTTTTTCAAAGAGATGTGCATTTTGTTTTCCTTTTTCAATATACACTTAAAAAAAAGATCTTGACATGCTTGGACTAATATTAACTTGTAAATCTAAATGTTTCTTAAGGGAACTGCTTGAACATGAAAGATATTGGCTGAATTACAAATCCTGTGATAGATTTGCAATCCCTCTGAAAGAGCGGGAGTTCCACTCCTGAAGCAGCAACCAGAACAACATGCAGGAGAAGAAGAAAAAAAGGCATTTTTAATCATGTAGCAGTGAAAGTGTGCTACTCCAAATGCACGAGTTTGCTGGACTGGAGAAAGAAGGGGAAGGAGAAGATTAGAAATGAAGAGAGGGAAGAGGGAGAGCATAAAAGAGGTGCCTCTTTTGCTCCCTTCTGTTTATGGATGGAACAGAAAGTATGGTTCCATAGCAGCATGACAGTCACAAGGAAGAAAGAGAAGGTAGAAGAAAGGAAAAAAAAAAGAGTTGGAGAATCTGAGCTGGGCCAAATAAATAAATAAATAAATGGAGCTGAATGTTTTTACTGGCTGGATGCCCTTCCTGATGCCATGCGGAGTTCTCAGCTGACATTTTCTTTGCGCCTTGAGAAAGAAACATCTGCTGCTACCTAGGAATGAACTCTCAACCTTCTGAGTGGGAGGCGAGCATCTTCCCCACTAGGCCACCATGCCGCTCATTTAAATAATTAAATAAAAATGTGATTTCTATCACTGCATGTGACTGAATGTTTTGATGATCAGTTTGCCTCCATACTTACATGTAAAAAGAACAAAATCGCTAAACAGGTACATTCTGGTCTTGCCATGAGGATACAGGATTTTGAATTAAGAAATAGAATCAGTCTGGATTGAAAAAAAAGGAGAAAGTTCCTTCTCAAATCAAGGTAAAACTGTGAAGGAACAGCATTCCAGAGAAAGGCCCCTCACTCCCACCATAACGAAATACTTAATAACAAGACTGTTGTGCAAACAAGCATATTGTCACTCAGCTTGTGTACCAAACATTGTGTTCCTAGCTAGGCAACCTCCAAGCTGACAACAGTACATTAAAAAAAAAGCTAATAAAAGTAAACTAGAATAAGAAAAAGAAATAAAATACATTCAGATGAAATGTCAACTAGCATAGGAAATGTCAGAGAAAATGAAAGAAAAAAATATTAATAAAAACAGAGAAGGCAAACACCAATTCCTTTCAGTTAGATGGAAAAGACTGTTCAATGCTTTAAATATATTGCCAATCCCTGTATAGGAAAAGGAAAGATACGATTATATAGACTAAAATGATAAACATAAAAGTATGTATTTTTGTTCTATGCTCTGCTGTGTCCTTGTCTTTCAAATCTCAGCAAAAGCTGTTGTTAGCTGCTATTATGAACTTGGAGATGGGTGGCCATGTAAATTGAGACAATCAATCAATGAATCAAATTTAATGTTGGGTACTAGATGTTCTTCCATACATAGTTTATGCAAAAATTCAGTTTTACTTGGTGTAAGACCCCTGATTTGAGATCCTGAAATCAAGCCTATAACTCAATAGACTAAGTTATAGGCTCAGCAGGGGGTTGTTCTAGAAGATCTCCAAGGTCCCTTCCAACTCTGTTATTCTGTTATTCAATCAGTTCAACCATTTCTGCTTTAATTAGTGGGGAGCATATAAATGACCAAATTGCAGGGTTTTCTCTTAAAAGCCTGGCAGGGCACTAGTTCTGGAATAATGTGGAAAACACAAACAAATAGGGTAAGGAAGTCTTTGAGATTATTTGCATACAACACTTATCACTGCAAAATATTATGGCAACTGAAGTTTTATACATTTTAAAAGAACCACAGGTTTACTAGGTCAGTAATTTAGCATGTGACGATTAACTAAATTTGTTTTAGTATTTACTAATAAAGGTAGCTATGCTACTTGAGAAGGATATAATAAGATTCTGAAAAAGGAGGAAGGAACAGGAAATAAAAAGTTTTCAAACCTAACAACATTTAAATGTAATTTGGCTGTTGGGGGATAGCAATACTTGTACATAACAAAGTTTTGCTCAGTAACCTACAGCACATGCTGTCAACGCTGCTAACATCGGATGTTCTTGCTTTAACAACATATGGAGATGCATCCATTTTCCTTTACTTTAAGTTTTACTTTTAGAGTTAGAAGATACTGGGGGGGGGAGGAGGAATGTGCAAGGGAGATTAGTTAGACAAAACAATACTGTATAATGGTGAGAACCAAGGCTGTTTGTAATAAGAGATGATAAGACATGGCAGGATGAAGAACTGGGTGGAAAGCCAGCATTTCAAACTAATTGGAGAATGTGATTTATGACTGTTAGTTAGAGGAGGGAATTGTGCTTTGATACTATGTGCTGAGGGGAGGGGAAGCCAGATTTTGGCTTGGACTATGCACGTGCCGATGTGTTGCTATTTGAATAAAGATTCTTTAAGGTAAACAATGCCTCGAAGTTCTTTGAAGAGTTTCGTATGTCGGAACCATAACACTAACATTTGGTGCATATTTTTAAAGATCGTAGGAAAAAGAGGTAATTATAATTTACATTGCTTGTGCAGAGTATAAAACTGCAAAAACCAAATAGCTAACTTGTTGGGTGTGGGTTGTGGGGAGCAGAGTCCTAGCAATTTTTCAGAAAAGACTTAATCTTTTAGTTACTTTTAAACATTAACTCATTGCTTAAAGAAAGAACACTGTCTTGCATATTATGGATGACATTAATAAAGTGCAAATACAAAAGCTACTCAAAGTATTCAGCATATCTATTTGGGCACTCTCCAGTGGCTTAATTAAAGCTGAATAATTTCAGGATTTTCTCCAGTTCACAAATTAATCTGGACTAATTTACACATTGGTGTGCCTTTATGCTTTTGAGGTTGCACTTTCCTAAATTTGACGTAACTCTTGCTTTAAAACATAGGTAGCGTTGCTGATCTACAGTTCTGCACCGACTGTTGTTGGAAACTCAGAATGCTGAATTATGATCCATGTTCTGATGTCATTATGTCCAGTGGTGGGATTCAAATACCTGAACAACCGGTTCTCTGTGTGGATGCAGGCCTGGGCATCCGAGGCCTAGAACAGACTTCTGGAAGTGGTATCCATGCACTTCCAGTGGACCATTCTATGCCTGGGAGGCCTCCTCCAGGTTCTCCGAACTCAACAAAATTTAGCTACCGGTTCTACCAAACCAGTGCGAACCAGCTGAATCCCACCGATTATGTCATATTTTCTTCGACTGTAGTCTTCCCTTATGAAGTAGCACACTCAGTCTTCATATGCTCCAGTTGTTGTGTCAGTTTGATGCCCTGTGACTTTCCTTGCCTTGTTTCATTCTTTGCTTTGTTTAAAACCTTCCATCTTTGCCAGGTGCATTGGGTTCTCTTTTGTTCAATGTGGGCTCTAACTTTGCACCCATAGGAAGTGCTGGAGAGAAAACTCATGAGTATCAGTACCTATCCTTCCATTCTCCCCCCCCCATCCAGTCACAACTGATGAAGCTTCTTGGATGAGGTGAAAAAACATCTTCTTCTTCTTCTTCTTCTTCTTCTTCTTCTTCTTCTTCTTCTTCTTCTTCTTCTTCTTCTTCTTCTTCTTCTTCTTCTTCTTCTTCTTCTTCTTCTTCTTCTTCTTCTTCTTCTTCTCTTCTTCTTCTTCTTCTTTCTTCTTCTTCTTCTTCTTCTTCTTCTTCCTCTTCTTCCTTCTTTTCTTCTTCTTCTTCTTCTTCTTTCTCCTTCTCCTTCTTCTTCTTCTCTTCACTTCTCCTCTCCTCTCTCCTTTCCTCCTCCTCCTCCCCTCCTCCCCCTCCTCCTCCTCCTCTTCTTCTTCTTCCTCAAAAAACAGTCCAATTGTCTTTTGAAAAAACACCTTTCAGACTATTTGTAAGGACCCACTTCAATCCCACATCTTAAGGAAGCAGAACTCTTGGAAACAATTTCTTCCAACAGGAACTTTTATTAAGAGTAGTTGATAGCAGGCGTAATAGACAGGATCTGAGGGATTCCCTTACAGATCAATATTTTAAAGTGTCCCTAAGCAAACCCCACCCCACAGTTCATCCGAATGGTTCAGACCGGCCAATCCCCAGGTGTTAAGTCCATCGTGGGAAAGGGAAGATAACATCAGTCCGGCTACGTTTGTGCACGATTGTTCCACAGCTCTTCACATCTCATTTTTGAGAACGGAGAAATAAACCAGGTCCCGGAGATTTGTATCTTTCCCCCCCCACCCTTTTCCTAGCTGCCCGGTTAAGGAGAAGAAGTTCAGAGAGATGCATAGTACAGGAGGCAATTTGTTACATTGTAATGTGTAGCAGACACGAAGGCAAATAAACAAAAGGTTACATTGTAACCTAAGTGTTGTTCTCCTTCAACCATGATTGGAGGGAGGGAATTTTTGGCCATAAGGTTGTGTTGGCCGTAAGTGTTGTTCTCTTTTCAGCAAGCTGCAGTGAAAAATTGGATGTATTTGCCTGAGATTTTTGGGTAGTTCTAATTCTACTGTTACTGGGTTTATGATTCTTTTAATTGAAAACGGTCCTATATATTTTGGTCCAAGTTTTTTACAGGGCTGTAGGGATTTTAGGTATTTTGTAGACAAATATACCATTTCTCCTACACTGAATGGTATGGGTTCGACTCTCTTTTTGTCTGCTTGTGCTTTGTATTCTTGCCTAGCTTCATCTAAGGCTTTCCTAACTATTGGCCAGGTGTTTTGTAATTGTGCTATCCATTCTTTCAGTGATGGGATTTCCGGTTCGTTTGGGATTAGTTCTGGCATAGGGTTGAAACTTTGACCGGTGGCTATTTGAAAGGGAGTGTAGCCTGTGCTGGAGTGTACTGCATTATTGTAAGCAACTTCTGCGAAAGGAAGTAGGTCCGTCCAATTCGTTTGCTGGAAATTAATAAAGCATCTTAAGTATTGCTCAAGTACTGAGTTAGAACGTTCGGATTGTCCGTTACATTGAGGATGATGACTAGATGACAGTCCCTGAGTGGTTTCTAAGAGGGATAAAAATTCCTTCCAAAATTCTGATGTAAATTGCACTCCCCTATCAGATATGATGTGTTGGGGTGCCCCATGCAGTCTGTAGATGTGCTGCACGAATAGTTTCGCTAAGGTTTTTGTGGTGGGAATTTTTTGGCAAGGGATAAAGTGCACTTGTTTGGAAAAGTCCGTAACCCCCCAGATGACAGTGTTTCCATTGCTTTCTGGTAATTCCACTATAAAATCCATGGATATTTCTTTCCAGGGGGCTGAGGGTTTCGCCACTGGTTGTAACAGTCCGGGCGATTTCCCTTGCAACCTCTTAGCCATTGCACACATTGGACAGCTGGCCATGTAACTTTTGATGTCCTTTTTCATGGATGGCCACCAAAATTGTCTTTTAATTAAATGTCATGTTTTTACAAATCCAAAATGCCCTGCTGATTTTGTATCATGGCATAGCTGCATGAAAGTGACCCTCTGGGTGGCTGGTATATATAACTTTTCCCCCACCCATGGCAGTCCGTCCTTGATTGTGCACACATGTCTATTTTTCTGGAACCACTCGTCTGTTTCCAAAGTTTTCCGGAATTCGATTCCGGTTTGGCTACCCAGCTGTGGCTTTAATTTAGCTTGGGCTCTGGTGGTTACTGGTGCTGCCAGTTGTGGTTCAGGCATGAGTGGTTTAGAATTGGTGGCTCGCGTGCTGTTATATTGGGGCATGCGAGACAGTGCATCTGCCGAGAAGTCATCCCCCCCCCCGGCAAGTGCTTGAGCGTAAAATGAATTGGTGAAAATGCTGGGACCAGCTGGCTTGCTTGGGAGTGAGCTTCCTGGGTGTTTTTAAGGCTTCCAGGTTTTTGTGGTCCGTCCAGACCTGAAAAGGGATTTTATTTCCTTCAAGGAAATGGCGCCACCTAAGTAATGACCAGTACACCCCATATGCCTCTTTTTCCCACACGGCCCAGTGCTGTTCCATTTCGGTGAGTTTCTTGGACGTGTATGCACATGGTTGCAATACCCCTTCATCGTTTTCTTGTAATAGTACAGCCCCCACTGCCACATCGCTTGCGTCCGCCTGTGTTATGAAAGGTTTATCCATGTCTGGGTGTCTCAGTACGGGTTCGGCAGAAAAAAGTCTCTTTAACCTCTCGAATGCCGCTTGGCATTCCATTGTCCATTTTAGTGGCTGGCTAGGTTTTACTGAGGATGCTCCCTTCATTTTTAGTAAGTTCGTGAGGGGCAGGGCTATTTGGGCAAATGAGGGGATGAATTGGCGGTAAAAGTTTGCGAAACCCAGGAAACTTTGCAACTGCTTCCTTGTGCGAGATGGTGCCCATTCTAGTACTGCTCTGACCTTCTCAGGGTTCATTTCAATGCCCTGTGGGGATATGCGATAACCCAGGTAGTCTATTCTTTTCTGGTGGAATTCGCATTTCGATAATTTGGCATATAGGTGGACAGCTTGCAGTTTCTTTAAAACTGCTCTGACTAGGTTGATATGTTCCACTTTGGATTCGGTGAAGATAAGGATGTCGTCTAGATAAACCAGGACCCCCTTAAATAGGTGCTCCCTTAGTACCTCATTGATTAATTGCATAAATACTGCGGGGGCCCCTTGTAGTCCAAACGGCAAAACTTTGAATTGGTAGCACCCCATCGGGCAATTAAATGCGGTTTTCCATTCATCCCCCTTCTTAATCCTAACGCGGTAATACGCTTCCCTTAGGTCTAGTTTAGTGAAAATTCTTCCTTTCGAGGGGTGGGATAACATGTCCTTCATGAGGCGTAGGGGGTATAGGTTACTTTCACTGATTGCATTCAGGGCGCGGTAATCCACACACAAGCGCAAAGTGCCATCCTTCTTCTCTCTAAAGAGAACCGGGGCAGCTACCTTAGGTGTGGCAGATTCGATAAACCCCCTTTCTAGGTTTTTATTTATGAATCTTTCCATTTCCCCCTTCTCCTTAGGGCTCATAGAGTATAGTCTGGGCTTCGGGAGTTTTGCCCCGGGCTTGAATTCTATGGCACAATCCGTGGGTCGGTAAGGGGGAAGCTCATCCTCCCATTCCTCACTGAAAATTTCAGCAAGGTCTCGGTATTCTTCTGGGATCTCGGGTAGCCCCTTTTCCTCTGCCACTGAGGCTTTCTCCGTTCCTGGGTTTGGTAGGGCTCTTTGGGGTTTTAAGTTCGCACGATCCCCCTTCGGAAAATTGAGTTCTGCCGTCCTCCAATTTACCCAGGGGTTCCATTTCTTTAACCATTCCAGCCCTAGGATCATTGTGCATTCCATGCCTGGGGTCACTACAAACATTATATCTTCCTCATGGTTCCCCAGGAACAGGTGGACTGGTAAAGTGGCTAGGGTAGCTGGCACCCCCCCTGCTATGGACCCATCTAACTGGCCAAATGAGATTGGTTGTTTTAGTCTCCTCACCGGAATGCCCAAGTTCCCCACTAGCGTTGGGCTAATGAGGCAGCGGGTGCAGCCAGAGTCTATTAAGGCTTTCACTTTGACAGCTTCGGGCATGGAGGGAGCTAATATAGTCACTGTCTTGAGGATGGGTGGAATGGGTCCACTTACTAGGGGTTCACCCTCTGAGCTGTTGTCCAAGGTGCCCACCGCCCCTGCAATGTAGGCCGGAGTTCCTCCCCTCGCTTGGCAGGGGTTGGGGACTCCACAGCTTCTATTGCCCTCATGGTGGGTTCTTTTGGCTTGGCTGGGGACTTCCCTGATTTCCTGGCCAGTGATGGGTCTGGTTTGTGTTGAGGGGCTTTTGAGTGGCATTCTATGGCGTGATGCCCCTCTCTCCCGCATTTGAAACAGCCCGTTGACTTCTTGGCCATAGCCGGTGGTTTCGCTGGCTCGCGTGTCGGCTCAGGAGGCGAGCGGCCCCATGGTTTTCCTTGGCGGTGCCTCTTCAGTAGGTCGATCTCTGCTTCCTCTGCCAGGACGTACCATTCATCGAGTTGGCGTGGGTCCCCTTGAGGCATGCAAGCATCATACAGGTCGTAGTTTAGGCCGTCTTTGAAATGGCTAAGGAGGATTCTTCCGGCCAGTTCAGCTTGTTGGCAATGGTCCGGAATTCTTGTGTATATTCGGCTACTGGGCATCTGCCCTGCCTCACCGTTTTGATTCTCTCGCGGGCCTTGCGATCAGCCAGGGGGTCCTCGAATCGCCTTCTCAGAGAGGACATGAAACGGTTGAAGTCATTGAGCTCTGGGGCATTGGAATCATGCAGGTTCACTACCCAGTCTGTGGCCAGTCCATCCAGAGCGGATTGCACAATATGGATACGGGCTTTGTCACTGGGGATGTCCCGTCCGTATTCTTCCATGTAGCTGAGGACTTGGGTTAGGAAGAACCCCAAGCGTGGTGGCTCCCCCCTGAATTTTGCGTCCAGCGGTGGGAATCTTTCAATGGATTGGTGTTTTTGCCGCCGGCGGTATTGTCTCCCATCCTGATCGCCATCTGCGGGTCGGCAGAGAGTTGGGGCTGCTGAAGTGGTAGCTGCTGGTTCAGCGGACATCCCCGGGACTACAGGTTCTGATTCCCACTAAGTGCCTCTCCCGCTGCAGCTCCAGGTGCTGGTGCGGCCACGGGGCTCAGGTTTCTCCTCCCCGAGAGAGCCGAGGGTTCTTTTCATCAGGTCAATAGCTTTCTCTAGGATCCAGTTTGAGTGTTGTGCACAACTTCCTTCCTCTTTGCTAACGTGCAGGGATTTCTCCATCTCTTGCTTCCATTCGGGTTGGTGGCTGCTCCATCTCAGGGTCACCTTTCTCGATATCTTTTCCCACTCATCTTTCTTTCAAATGCCCATCGACCACCGAGGTTTGTGGTCGCGCGTCTCTACCACTTCTTCTCCTGAGGAGTATGACGTTTTGGATCCCGACAGCTGGCGGGATCTCGGTCGGGGGGAAGGCTCCCTTTCCACGGGGTTTTCTTCCTTCCCTGCCTCGTCGTCTGACATTGTATTTTTTGCAAAGTCCCCCGGTAAGGTTCTTCCTTCCAGGTTGACTATTAATGCAGATCCTGTCTAATGTAAGGACCCACTTCAATCCCACATCTTAAGGAAGCAGAACTCTTGGAAACAATTTCTTCCAACAGGAACTTTTATTAAGAGTAGTTGATAGTAGGCATAATAGACAGGAACTGAGGGATTCCCTTACAGATCGATATTTTAAAGTGTCCCTAAGCAAACCCCACCCCACAGTTCATCCGGACGGTTCAGACCAGCCAATCCCCAGGTGTTAAGTCCATCATGGGAAAGGGAAGATAACATCAGTCCGGCTCCGTTTGTGCACAATTGTTCCACAGCTCTTCACACCTCATTTTTGAGAACGGAGAAATAAACCAGGTCCCAGAGGTTTGTATCTCTTTCCCCCCCTTTTCCTAGCTGCCCGGTTAGGGAGAAGAAGTTCACAGAGATGCATAGTACAGGAAGCAATTTGTTACATTGTAATGTGTAGCAGACACAAAGGCAAATAAAGAAAAGGTTACATTGTAGTGAATAGAGGAAGTGAAAGCAATAAACCCGCATGCATATCCCCCCTCCCCCTTGGGCGTATGGCAGAATCCAGGGAAAGGTGAGATTTGGTTTTAGATCAGAGGAGATAGCTAGAAATGAAATATAAATGGATTCTGACACTTTTATTAAGTTTATTTACTGCTCATCTCATGGTTCGAGGCCTTTGCATCCCTCTGCACTCATCTGATGTACCATTCAGGAATCCCATCCTGTCTTGCATCAAAAGGAGGATTAAGATTAACATAGCACCCATTTGAGACCCCATAGTAAGAACTATAATTCCAATTTTATCCAGTGGGGCAGAGGTATGAGGAATGTTGGGAACTGTAGCATAATAATAACTATACTGTAGGTTCTCCCATGTTTGGAATAGAGCAAGTGAAGATACTTTGACTAATTCATTATCTTCTCTTTTCTTGGCCCTTAAAAGTCTTCAGAATCACGTATGGTATCCACTGGGTATAATCTATTATTCTTTAACAAATTGTTTCACACTGTGTTCTTACAACTCTTTCTTGGCTATTTTTCTTCACACTTTAAAACTATCTTCTATAACAATGTGGATGTGCCTCTTTTGTTTTCCTATAATTAAAAAAAGGCTTTTATACTGTACTGATATTCTGACAATACAAAAGAGATGTTAACTTAACTTTTTCTAGATGCCTTCCATTTTGAGCATCCTGATGAAAAATTGAAAAAAGCTGTAATAAAATTTTATGGTTAGTTTTGGTCTCTCTATATTCTCCATCTTGTCTTTGGGATTGTGGAAATAGACTGACAAACCGAGACAAGCTAGTTACCTACTTTAGCCTGACCATCTCTATATCTGTGAATGGGAGGTGTCTCTCATGTTATTAATTAAGTCGGGGGGGGGGGAATCATGAAGACAGCAAACTCCTGAAGAGCAGTTACTTGGAGGACAGAAGAATTCTTTTGACCTAACAGTCAAGAATAGAAAACAAGTGAACTCCTTGTATTAGCAAGGTGTCAATCTGTGGTGAGATTAAGGGAAAGTAAAGAAGTATTTCACTTTCCACAAGGAATCTTGAAAGTTATAGAAAGTAAATTCTATAACGGCCTGTCAGGAAACAAGAATCTATTGGGGTATTCAGGATCCTATAAAGTAAATGTGTAAAAAGATAACATTCTCCCTCAAATTGATTCCTAGAGATTGCATAGAGATGTCCACATTATTTTTCTGTTTTTCAACTTCCCAGACCAGTCTACACTTCTGGGATGTTTTGTTTGTCTCCCATCTAAGTATGAACCAGGATTGACTCTGTTTAGCTTTTTTAAGATTGGTCAGAGTAAGTGTGCTGTGACATGCTAAGAATGTAAGTGCATAAATACCATAATCCTTCATTAACATTATTCCAAGAAAGTAACCTCTAATAGCCAATAAGATTTCAAATGAGTATAGGTGCTGAACAGTAGTTTTCAAAATTCCATATTGCTTTTGCTCAGGTCCCTGAAATAATTTATGTCAGTTCATTAAAAATACAAAACATTCAGCCAGAATCCAACATAAGATTGTGAGTATTTTGGGTCCCAGTATCAATGAGATGGGGATAACATTGCAACTTAGATTTTATTGCTCTCCATGGGTTACAGCATGTTGATGTTATCCAATATCAGCAGTTGGTAAAAGAGTAAAGAAAGGACTTCTATAGTTTGAAGGCAGCACCTGAACTCATCATCGCCTTTGGAAATCATAAGTATCCTGTCAGTCTTCCAGATCATGTTTTACTTGATAGTATCACTTTACAGGACCAGGAATGAAAAATAGTAAAGTTGAGCTTTCTTTGCAGAGAGAAATTAAAAGCTCTAATTTGCATTCTGCCTGAAAGTGACAAGTTAGATTTGTCTTTGGGATGAGGTTTCTACTCTTATTCCCAATCCTCAAAGTTATGAAATATATTTATTAAAATCTGTCTAAGACATCTTTCATGCCAAAGTTTAGAGGATTGTTCATGATTCGAGGTGACTCTGATACACATTATATCTACTTTAGAAGAACAAAGACTGAAATTACAAACAGCTGGTTGCAAGACAGGTGTCAAACAGCTCTATATTCAGATGCAGATGAAATCCTTATAAAATAAGATGCATATTTTATTTTAGAAAAATGTACACCAAGCAGTTTCTTATGTCTATTGTGTTAAGTGCTTGGTTGGACCACACCATGCTGTGTCCATAATGTCACTTAACTATGCAAACAAAACCTTGTCTAGTTTCTCTGCAAAGATTGCAACTTTTAGTTGTAAAAAATCCTTCATGTTCATATGTTGAGCATTTTCCAGTTGTCTTTGTGTCACTACATCAGGTCTCTTACCAGTTTCTGCCTAAAAGTAAGCCTGGATTTTTACTTCTATTTGGATTTTATCAAATATGCATCGTACTTATATATTTTATTGCATATCTCTTTTTGTCTTTATTCTCTTTATTCCTTGCCTCTTTAGAGTA
This sequence comes from Azemiops feae, assembly GCA_023970755.1. Lineage (NCBI taxonomy): Eukaryota > Metazoa > Chordata > Lepidosauria > Squamata > Viperidae > Azemiops > Azemiops feae. Next base: position 423,748 of record JALGBA010002262.1, on the reverse strand, counting down.
TTACATGTGTTTATTTCTTGTAATATTTTATTTTTATTGCTTTTTTAATTAGGAAAGAAAAAAAGGAACTCAGAAAAGAAAAACGCATAAAACTATATATATAGTTATGTGTGTGTGTTTGTGAGTGTGTGTGTGTGTGTAAATAAATACTACAAGAATCATGTTTAAACTGCGCATTGAAGAAAATCTAGGCACTGGTCCTAGCCTTTAAAAACTTTTATAAATAATTTATCAGTCTGCTTAAAATATTTTAAAGATTGTAACAAAGAGAGACCTCTAAAAAGATATATTAATTGTGAGGCAATGTTCATTGTAATATATTATTGTTCCCCACAGAGCCATTTGAATTTTAAGTTTTTATATCATCTTTATGTGTAATTTTTATTAAAACTTTTAAACCAGAAGATGAAAGCTAGCACATATTAGTACAAAGTAAGGAAGAGAAGAGAAAAGAAAGAAATCAAAGAAAAAAACAAATGGTACAAGAACAGGAGAAAAATTAAAGAGAAATAAAAAAAACCAAAAATATATAAAGAAGTGGCTTCCAATATTTTTCACAGAAGTTATTACAAATATATTTTGACCTCTCTCTCTGAAGTTACATTACTGAACTTTCTATAACTTATCTTGTCTAAGCATCAAAACCATAAGTCACAAGATCATTATTTTTTTTTCATTTTTACAAAAAGTCCGTAAGAGGCTTCTTGTCAGCATTAAATGTAGATAATGTCTTTTGTTTAATCAAAGAAGTTAATTCATTCATTTCAGGAAAATCTGTCAACTTCACCAACCATTCCTTCATAGTGGGTACTGTTGAATCTTTCCATCACAATTAATCTCACAGCTGTGATCATATATTAAAATAATCTTCCATGGAAATTATTTCAAAGAAATAATCTTTTTCCAACCGTTTATCCATTAATCCTAAAAGGAAAAGTTCTGGCTTCAACGAATATTGATGTTTAAGATCCCTATTTACTGCATTTATTAAAACTATCACAAATAATTGACATCTACAAAGATAGCCTCATTGGAACAATTATTCCCAGTTACATGAACCTCAGAAAAAATCTGAACTTTTACACATATTCATGGATACATTATAGAAATATATGACACTTGTTCAGTTGTAGAGGACTATTTCCCCAACATCCTGTCATTAGGTGGGTGGGAGGTAATATCTTGCAATGGCTCTCCCATCTGTTCCATTATTCTCAAATACATGAGCATGAGACTAGTGTCAGACCTGTCAGACGATCCTTGACTCCATCGGTTCCTCCTCCGGGTTGGTGGAGCCATTGGCTCCTTTTCCAGGTCAGGGCTTTCGCAGTTGCCCCCCGATCCTGTTGCGAAGTCTACCCCACCTTCCAGTTCTGCTTGGTCTTCACCGGAGGTAGCCATGGTTCTAAAGCAGAGTGGGAGGGAGGGGGGAAAGAGGGAAAGATTTTGTGGGCGGGGCAGGCACATGTGCACATGCATGTGCGCACATGAGCATCTGCAACATTTGCTCCACAGCTCACACAAGTGGGGCCGCAAGCACCTGCAACGAGGCTCATGTGAGTGTGGCTGTGACTGCCATCGACGCTGCTGCTGCAAGTGGGGCTGCGAGCACCCGTGACGAGGCTCGCATGAGTGGGGCCCTGCATACATGCACAGATGCGCACACACTGGCCAGCCACTCACACTGCCCGGTGGCTATTAGGTCACGGCTGCGGCCCACAGATTGGGGACCCCTGTTCTAAAGGTTGCAAAATCCCAACAGGTTAATCCTCTGAGTGCATTAAAGAATGCAGTTCTGGCTAAAAATCAGACCTGCCACAACTTAAACCTCTAAACAAAAATGATCTTTGGACCCATTGGTTGAGAAAAATATAGTTTTATTAGAAATCAAGTGTATTGCATTAATGCATAGCCAGAACTGAGAATTGTGCACCAAAATTACTTAAGTTCTACTCCCCCCCAACTGCCCCTCATGTCAGAATCCAATTATATTTTATTTCTAGCTATCTACTTTGAGAAAACCCAATTCTTACTCTCTTCTGGATTCTGTCATACTACAAAGGGGGGGGAGTAAACACGGGTGTTTATGACTATCAACTACAAAGCAACATCCTCTGTGGATTCCCTTCGAGAGTACTAACCATAACAATGCGGCCATCAGCCTTTGATCTCACTCCCTATGAAGTCTCCTTGTACCGGCAGCGAGGAAAAAAAGGGGGGGGGAGATTTCAACGCTTGGGATCCGATGGATTTAACACCCAACCATCTGTCAATTTGAATTGACCGGAAGGAATGTGGAGTGGGGCTGCCTGGGAACACTTTAAAACATTGAATGGTCAGGAGGGTCCCTCAGATCCTGTCTTGCATGCCTTCAGTCAGTTTTTCTTAATAAAGATTCCTGTTGGAAGAAACGTTTCAAGAGTTCTGTCTTCTTAAGATGTAAATTGAGGTGGGTCCTTACTTCCCAAGCCATGTAACTGAACAAGTTCATGCAAGATGTTTTCATAATGGCTGGTCTGAGCCCAGCTTGGTATGTGGCACCCTCCTTCTCCCAGCTGGATGACCTTGGAACAGCAACTCAAGGTGGCACAATTTCTACTTTTGTTTCCCCAAACCTCCCCCCCCTTCACTCCCCCTCCCCCAGTTCATGGCTGTCTGTCACTGTATAGCAGCAAAGCACAAGCAAGCATAAGGTGGCAGCTGACAACTAGAGAAAGATCTTTTTTACATAGGAACATTCGATCCTTAAAAATGCCTGCTCTGCTTCTCTAATAATATTTTGGTCTTCTGTAAGATAAAACCATTCTTTTTAGGGATTCATTTGGACTCACAAAGTCTTTATTGGACTTTGAACAAGCTTCTTTTCCTTCTTGTTCCTGTTTTAATATCTTAATGCTTCATCACCCGCCTTCCTGAAACTTGTAACCTCCAGCTAGGTTGAACTTTATTTATTACTAGGAAGCATGACCTTTATTGTTACAGATGAAACTGAGATGTCTGTTTTTGTTTTTCACTCTCTTGAGTTCTTCAGGGAAAAGTCACAGTGTTTCAATTGTTTAAAAGGGGATGAGGAGCTTATTGCTGAATTCTAACTCCTAGCATTCCCTACTTTTGGACCATATTGGCTGCTGGGTTCATCAAGAATCTGCAATTTGTACACTGGATCTTTCCACCCTAATGTCCAGATCAATTAACAATAAAGGGATGTTCAAGGAGAAGATATCCAGAGGCCTGTATGTTTTTGAAAGTGGGTAAAATAAATTGCTGTAGGAGGTGTCCCTGGGGGGAAAACATAAGCCAAGTGTTTTCTTCCTCCTTACCATTTCTCCATTTTTGATGGTAGACATCAAAAGTAGATGATTGTCTACTTTGAAAAACAAAGCATGGAACTCAGAAAATATATTCTTGGTTTCCTTATTTACCAAAATGCCACTGTATTGTGACAACTCTCATTTATCTGTTGACCAGATACTAATCTATCTCATTGGACTAATTGGGCCATCTACTAATGGACTAATTTTAGATTTAAATTTGTCTCACTGCATGTGGGAGGAAAATTAAAGAATCACCTGCACATAAACAGAGAAATGACTGCCAATTAAAAATTAAGCATTTACATATTGCTATGCCAGATAAGTCTGTATATTAAGAAGCATGTATGGTTGCCAGTTTGATGCAGTGGTTAAGGCATTAGGAAGAAACCCCGAGTTCTAGTCCCACTGTAGGCATGAAGCCAGCTGGGTGATCTTGGGCCAGCCACACTCTCTCAGTCCTAAGAGGCAATGGCAATCCACATCTGAAATCTTCCTAAGAAAAATGCAAAGATTAATTCAGGACGTCACCAAGAGTCAATACTGACTCAAGACACTCATATGCACAAACATGGTTTCCATAATTTTAGACATCATTTATTTCCCCAGTCAAAATAATTCACAAACAGAGAAGTATGTTTCTCCTTCCACATGAGATCTGATTGCTTTTATCTGTCTGCATTGAATAATAATAATAATATTCACAGAATAATATTCAGAATTCCTGCACTGGTTGCAGGAATTGGGTATGTTTAGTTAAGTGAAAAGAAGGACTAGGTGACATGATAGCAGTGTTCCAATATTTGAGGGGCTGTCACAAAGAAGAGGTCAACCTATTTTCCAAAGAACCAGAGGGCAAGACAAAAAAGCAATGGATGGAAACTAATCAAGGAGAAAAGCAACCTAGAACTAAGAAATTTTCTAACAGTGAGAACAATCAAGAAGTGGAACGACTTGCTTTCAGAAGTTGTGGATACTTCATTACTGGAGGTTTTGAAGAAGAGACTGAACAGCCACTTGTCTGGAATGGTATAGACTTGAGCAGGGGGTTGGACTACATGACCTCCAAGATCCCTTACAACTCTATTATTCTATATTCTAATAGTTAGCAAGTTAAACCATTCCTAATGTTTTGTCATTTGGTTGAGGAGGGGGTTGGACTACATGACCTCCAAGGTCCCTTACAACTCTATTATTCTATATTCTAATAGTTAGCAAGTTAAACCATTCCTAATGTTTTGTTATTTGGAGCTGATTTTTTCCCCTTGTGTAAGAGGGTACAGGTCATAGAATAGATGACACAGATGGCAATTTTCTTCTCATAAAAGAAATACATACATCTGTAATTGATAATATGTGCAGGAAAGTACTGTCTGTTGTATCATCTTCCCAGTAGGAAACTGTATTTGGCACTATTCATCTTGCAAGAAATTAAAACCTATTATTTGAGTGCAATATAGCTTGACATTCATACTGCGTGCCTACATTAAGGCATAATTTGATCTCTGAGTATGAAAATCACCCTTTTCTTTTATAATTTTCCCCCAACCTTTCATTCTCTGATTTTATTTTTATAAACAGGCTATTCTATTATAGTATTGTTGTTGATAATAATCTCTCAGCAGTGGCTGAAAATGCAGGTTTTGATCTCTCTTTTTAGATAGCATCTATTTCCACAAGGCTGTAATCTTAAACTGCTCTGAATGCAATGGAGTTTACATATATATGTATACACATACACACACACACACACACACAGAGAGAGAGAGAGAGAGAGAGAGAGAGAGAGAGAGAGAGAGAGAGAGAGAGAGAGAGAGAGAGAGAGAGAGAGAGAGAGAGACATATACATACACACATGCACACATTATACACACATATGTGTGCACATAATATTTGCCAATAACAACTGTGATGTCTTTTGCACAACTGTGACATTATCTTCAAACTACCATAGACTGGGAATTGTTTAATGAGTCTGAATGCAACTAGGGAACTAAATTAATAAATACATTAATAAATTGATGAGGTTACAACTTTCCCCCCACCTTTGCATTTGGAGGGTTTTTTTCTCCCCCAAAGAGGCTGAAATATTGATGTATGTTGTGGAAAGGTTTACCAATAAAAAAATATACTCCAAGAAAAATGATAGACAAAATTATTAAGCAGCTGGAGTATATCTACATATGATGGGTTGGCTTAAATGAAGTGTAAAAAAGGACATGAAGTTGCTCTTTATGAATAGCTGAAAAAAGAAGACATGATGACATGTCTCACTTGTCCACAGCACATCTGTGGAAATTTGAAGAAACTGAATAATAGGAATTTCAAGTTTGGCTGAACAAATATCTTCTTTAGACGTATTTCAACTATTGGATTCATTTTTACTAAGTATACCAGGGATTTCTAATATAATGGGATTAGACAAATTTGTGGGAGGTCAAAATTTCAGTGGCTGACTCCAGGATGATCCCTTTCAGTAACAGAGGCAGAATCTCTCTCTCATCTCTCATCTATATATCTACATAGCTATATATCTATGTCTAAATCTGTATACCTTTTCTCTCTCTCTTACCTCTATCTCTATCATCTATATATCTATGTCCATCTTATATATCTTCTTTCTCCCTCTCCCTCTCTCCCTCTCTCCTTCTCCCTCTCTCCCTCTCTCCCTCTCCCCTCTCCATCTCTCCATCTCTCCCTCTGTCTCTCCCTCTCCCTCTCCCTTTCCCTCTCCCTCTCCCTCTCCATCTCTCCGTCTCCGTCTCCCTCTCTGTCTCTCCCTCTCCCTCTCCATAGGCAGCTGATACTATTGTTGGCATCGGAATTGACCAAATGAAATGTAATGGCAATAAGGGTCTTCTATGAATCATGGAGCTTCCAGTTTAACATTTATTTTAGCTTGAATCATGAATTTAGCACCTGGCTTTAATAACCATAATTCCAGGCTTATAAAATGCCTCCCAGTGAATTCCCGTTGGATTCAGAGATTCTGAAGTCCTTGTTCATACAGATTTTATATTTTAGTGACCTATCATTCTTCTGCCTTTGAAATCAGGACTTTGTTCAAATTGATCTTAGAATATAAACAGGCCTTTCAAATGATTAAGACCAGATTACTTGACAGTGAACAATAGAATGAATTTAATTTAATTTAATGTCATATCAGGGGACACTTAGGATACCTTAGACGGGAACCAAGCAAATATTGAACCAACCTTATAACCCCTCTGCTCAGCATAAGCCTTTTGTTTGGAGACAGACATGATATTTTACCTACAACAGTTATTCATCAGTAGTGTGGCATCAAATTGTTATTGACTCTTAGCAACCATATACTGTAGATAGATTTTCTTGATGAAGATAGAGTTTAGATTAGTCAAAATTCCTTTTTCCAGAAGATCTGGTCCCTGCAATTAAAATTGTATAGAAACAACCCAACAGGTTTTGTTGCACTCCTCATATAATCAAGGTAGCTATCAATCTGTCATCTCTCCTTGTTGAAACATATGCCAGGAAGATTAGTTATGTTTTTTCTTGTATCAGCCAATAAGCCTAACATCACAATTTTGTGTCACAACTATTAAAGCATGCAAAAAAAAATTACTACAAAATTATACCTGCAGTAATGAAGAATAAATATGCCCAGGGTAAGTTATATTACATGCCTTGTTGTTAGAATTTTACATATGGTTTTAAATTGGTTTTAATATGCTATATTATTGTAATGTAATTTTGCTGTCAAGCTGTTTTATTGTTCTGATCATTGATCCAATAAATTTGTATGTGTATGTGTGTATGTTCAATTTTTATTTCATGGCATTTCCAGGAAACTCTCATGTGAGAAGATTAGTTCAGACTATAGCATCAAATACTGATAAAATCAGGTGATTACAATGGAGAATTGAAGCACAAGGTCCATGTCCTAATTCCAAAAGTAATATTGGAAATTCCTCAAGTTGTAACAGAGGACTTTCAAATATATTGGCTGGGGACAGCTAGCTCAGATAGTGGTAAACACAGGTGCTGGGTTAGGGAGACATGGTGGAAGACATGTTGGTCAGGCTATTCTTGTGGAGGGTTAATTCTGAGACCACAAACCATTGTCTTCACTCAGTCCTGAAGTCTGGTCATCAGAATTATAGTGATCCTGGTCTCCTAGTGCTGCTGAATGCAAGGTTGATCTGTAATAAGACTCCCCTCATCCATGAACTAATCAAGGACAGAAGATTTTCAGGGTGTTCCACCAGACATAATCTCTTCATGAAAATAATAAGGGGATCAGTTGGGATTGCGATACTGCGTTCCTGCTGTCTAGCACCTTCCTTGTCTGTGCTACTCCAACCAGTGGTTGGGAAATGGCAATCTACTTTGTCTATGACTATGGGTCAGTGGTAACTTGGGAGTTCATAACCACCATAGCAACCATGGATTTGATTAAGATATATTTGGGTTCCTAGTCATGGGGAGGAGATCATTCACTAGATTTGGTATTTGTTTCAAGGCAATGGGAATATGATCTGAAGTTAGAGAAAATTAACATGCATCCCTTGTCATGGACAGATCACTTCTTCCTATCTTTCTGCCCTCCTAGTTTAGCAGTTCTCTCTAGCTAATTCCACTATGCAGGAAGAAAGAATGGATTTGATTGGTCCTTCCAAGTGATTATTAGATCCAGAAGGATTTCAGGAACTTGACTGTTCCCAAAGCTCATTCAACTGAAATCTTAATCACGACTTGGCTCCTGGAAGCCCATTGCTTTCACATCATTCTGTAAGATGAAATGGTACAAAACTCTCTCTCTGTCTCTCTCAGAGAGAGAAAGTGAAATAGCTAACTAGTTACATATAGATATAGATATAGACAGAGAGAATTTGCTCATCTCTAACTCAGTATAGGAACAGGAATGGCAACATTATAATGGAAAGTATGGGAAATACTGGTAAGAATAGCAGATATTTCTGATGCACTTTGAGTATTGCTGACCCTGAAAATCATGATTAAGTGTTCTGGTTTTCCTATTCTTAGATCAAGATAGATATTATAGCCTAGTAAAACCAATCAAGCTCCCTTTGACATTTTGAATTAATTTAATCCAATATGAATGAACAAAATCTAGGACTGGGGCACATCTGTTCATCTCAATACTATTTTATTTGGAAGTAGCTCCAGGTATGATAATCAAGGATTGAAACTGGAGGTTCTATAGCCACGTTGAAAGAGTATGGTATTCCCAACATGCTGCTTTCCTACTTATGTTTTTACTTTTTTTGTCAGCTGATGATTGTATGGTTTTAATGTGAGTGTGTACATATACAACCTTAATTTGGGAGTGGCACCATATAAATTAATTGAATGATACAACAAAATTGGCTACAAAATAGATTTCAGTTATAATTATCAGTTGGGATATACATATTGACAGTGGTATCAATTTCACAGAAACTATAACAAATGTTCCCTTTCTGTCATTTTCTACATTTTGATTCATATGTATATTTTCAAGGGGATTTTCAAGTGGACACATTAAGCATTTTTATGTCATTTTTAAAAAATATCTTCTCATTTTTTTTTGAAGACTGCTTCAATGAAATGGGTGAGCCTTTTTTCTATTTTACTGAGAATGATTAATCAGCCTTAACAAGAGAACAGATGGCAGAGGACAGACAGGAAGAGTAGCTCAGGCCGCATATTATGCTAACTCAAGGCTCAGTAACAGTTTCACATTTACTTTGTTCTGTCCTTTTTATCATTGCACTTTTAACTTTTTCTCTTATTGCTCTCTTTTCATTTTCACTGCTCAATTTTAATTTGCATTAGTTCTTATTGTTAATGTTAAAACTATCAATAAAAATTATGTGTATAAAAAAAGAGATAGATGTTGAAGGAAACTCTAGAACTCAACCCATTGTTCAGTTATTCTTCAGCTTATCATCCTGAACACAAAACTCTTATTTACAATGCTAGGTACTAATGACAAATACCACCATAGTCATAATAATAGTCCTGATGCAAAAGACATTTCTCTGTTCTACACATTCTGTCCATGACAGATGTATTTCCTGTATGAGAAGGAATTGCCATAATAGTTCTGTCTTTGTTGTTGCAGAGATCAACAGTCTCTTGAAGAAAAAGCCATTATCTATGGCTCGGCTGCTATGATTATGGTTGTGTTCTCAGCTTCTTCAATTACAGATGTTGTTGAGCTGTTTTGCCAGTTGTACTCAGAACACATAGGCAAAGAAGAGACTGTATACTTTAAGGGTCTTGTTAACTGAACCAAACTTTGTTTCCCATGAATCCATCCTATCCTGTACCCCTTACAGCTCAAGGAAGTCAGACTAAAATAAAGCTTCTCGGATTGTTATATATATCTGCCGAAGTGCTAACTGCAGACGCCAACTTGTTCTCATGAGATGTGCAAAGTCAGGTGATTTCTGTTCCCTAAGAAAGGCACACTTGTCTGTAACTCTAGTCATTGCATACAAATAGGCAGATTTGAATCATATGCCTCTCGTAATATTAACACTGATACTGAAACCATTCTGAAACTATTACAAATGACTTTAAGATGCCTTGATGCAGAAAAACACATGGGAATGTGTTTTTATCACACACCATCTAACACTGTAAACAGACTCTCGGCAGGTTGCTTATAGAATATTATGATTAATAATGGATTTGCTCAGACCAGAAGCTGTAAGTAGGGAAGCAATGATAATTCACCTAATGATTTATAAACAACAGGTAAACTTGACTGCTTGTAGAAAAACTGATTGTAGTGTGCCTGGAAGATGTAAGAAATGGCTTATTTTTATTCATTTAATAGAAGTGAATCCCATTCAACATAGTGGGAATTACAGAATAAATACATATAAGATTCATTGGAAAGTTAATTAAATGTAAATTTGTTAAAATTCTTTTTAATTCTGGGAAGAGACACAAACCATGTCTGTACATTAAAAAGAAAGCACCTTAAGGTTTCTCAACTGCAACCTTTTTCAGGGGCAATAATATCATTGATATGCACTCTAGATCATTGAAATATTGTTTAAACTTTAAAGATAACGGGGCTTCTGGTTTGCGATCGCGATCTCTCCCGCCGGGGGACCCTGAAGAGGGTCAGAAGTCACCCTGGAGGGGCAACGAGCATGAAGAGGACCCCTGAGTGATCGCGGAAGGGCGGCAGCCCTCCCGTTTGATCTGGGGCAGCTCTTCTAACTGATGGGGAAAAGATCGGCCATCAACATGGCCCATCACCAAGCTGCTACCAGCCGAGGCCAAAATTACCAGCAAGCACTTTGAAAGCAATGAGGAGGAATTGGGTGAGATTTTACCTTCTCTGTACCCCAAGTACTTTTCCTGTTAAAAGCTTTTTGAAACTCTTCCCCCTGTGAGGAGAGAGGGAAGGGAATTTTTTTCCCCACCCTCTAAAATGGCGGTGTTTGACTACCTGGGGAAACAAAGCACTGAAAAAAACAACTTAATATAATCGGAATTACATTTTTTGGGGGGAATCTGGGGACCCAAAAAGTTCCTACTCTTACGGGGACCTGCTATTTTATTTACTTGTAAAAAAGAAGAAAAAGAACTTAAATTGGATAAAAACCTAGCCCGGGATTTGGAAAAGACTTTAAATGCTATCGGGGACATCGTGTGGCGAAGCTTGGTACAGCAATCTATTACTTTTATTATTTTTGACAAGCGACTTGCTCATAGCCCAGTTCTGACCTTGGTATTATCTAAGAGAGATTATAAGCTGAGAGAGCAGCTGGGCAGTGAAATTGGTTTCTACTGACTCTTGTTTAATAAATAGCCTTCAATAAAGGACCATCTATAACTATGTCAGAAATGGAGGAGGACCAGCAACAAATGTCGGCTAATTATAAACTTATACTTGAAAAAGTTCTTGAAGCCACCGAGATAATCAAATCCAGATTGATAGACCAAGGCGCCAGCTTAAATCTACAAAGCGAAACCCTGATTGCAACTAAAGAACCTACAACTCAAAAAACAACAGAAGCGGAAGAAAGCAATACCAAGATGGAGGACTTTAAAAATCAACAAGTACAGTTTACTGAAAACTTAGACAATCAAATAACAATTATAAAATTGGACATGACTTTCTACTCAAACCAGAAGAAACCTGAGGAAGAAGAAGACCAGATCGAATTGAAGACAACTATACTAGAGCAAATATGGGGATTTGAGACATCAGGGCGACAACTTAATGATTCTAAATGGGCCAGTTCTTCCAGACAATTGACAACTGGATGGTCTCCTTTAATTCAAGTAACATGTACAAGAATGAAGGGAGATCTATCTGATGATCTAAAAGCATTGGTATGGAAGCCTGGTCGGCATAAAAAGAAAGCTAGAGTTAGGTTTAAAAAATGGGGTCTTTTGATTTATTAGAGAGGATCCTAAAGTCTCAACTAATGGGCTAAAGGGAGATTCTGAGATAAGGGGAAATTTGATTATTAGATTTAAAATTATTGGAAAATAATAACAAAATAAGGGATTAATTGGCTTAATATTGAGGATTTAGACTTATAAGGGAAATGAAAACTTAACTATTAGGAAATAGGTTTGAATTATTGTTTAGCCCAGATAATACAGATGATGGACTTGAGATAACAAAGGATACTCCATTATTAAGTGGTGATGTACTAGGATGAGAAATAGAAAATGTTTATCAAATAAAATAAGAATATATTTAAGTAAGTAATATGTGTATTTTAGATATTATAACTTTTATGTAGTGAGATAAAGGAAATTTGGGTTACCCGAAATTCAAATACTATGGATATTAAAGGTTAAATTGGAGTACTGCAATTAAAAACTAAAAATAGGTAAAACTTAAAAATAGGACATGGATATGTATAAGCAAAAAACGTATTGATAAATGTGACAATGAAGTTTCAACTGAGTTTGATACAACTAGAAATTTATTAGCTTAAATACGATATAGCAAATATTAAAGGAAACAGAGAAGAAATATTTTGATGATGTAACCTGAGATATGTACTAAAGATTTTGTTATTGAACTATTGACTAACCCAATCACCACGTTGCCTTCCAAATACTCAAATGTAAAACTGGAAAACCAATAAAATGTTATATAAAAAAAAACTTTAAAGATAATGGTTTGCTTCTGTTCTGTAAAGCAGAATTCATTCTTAAGGGCATTGCATCCTTGTGTTGTTGTGACAAAAAAAAAAGGCTTCCTATGAGAAAATAGCAGGATAAACAGCAGGTAGCAGTTGGCAGAATTTTGTAACCAATCTCTAAGCAAATTTTGAAACATGATAATTAGCACCAGTAGACCCCATGAACCTGTCCTGATTTGATTCAGACTGTAAATCCAGGATTCAAAGAGAGTCATGATGTGATTTATGGTTGTGATTTGCAAGGTTTTTACTGCAACACAATTTTAAAATATTCCTCCCGCGCTTAGTTTAGGCAGAGATCCTAGGAATAGAGACAGGACACCTTAGCAACCTCCAAACCATTTATTAATGATCAAACAGAAAAGCTGGCAGAAAGGGTCCAACTACAATTTAAGCATGCAGTCCATAAATTATCAAAAATCTAAGCCCTTTTCAACTGCTTTCCTGCAATGGCAGACTTGACACAATGCAGGAACAAAACAAGTGAGCTTTGTATTCTTGCTATAAACTATTCTCCTCTTGCTACAAACTATTCTATAACAAGACATGTTTAGAACTGTAAATGTTAGCCTACAGACATAAACCTTTTTTTTGAGAGATTTAAATTTGCCTTCATTAGGCAGAATCTTAAGTTTTGACCCAAGAGCGGGTAACAGTCTGCTCAGCCTTGAACCCATATTCAGAGTGCTGAATATGTGTTTGCAGAAGTAGGATGGAAATGAATTAGCAAAAGAAAGCACAGAAACAAAGTTTCTAACTGACCACATTAAAGAAGATAAAGAGATGAGGAAGTTAATTAAGCCTTCAGCAATGTGAGTCTTCTACTCCAAAAGAGCTCTGAAAGGCACAGGGTTTAATGAGATGATAAAACTCATTGGCCAGCTACTCATATCAATTTTGGAGAGCCCATCACACCATTGAACCCCTTTCTTAATTCCTGACATATGGAAGTGAAGTTGCAATAATGTTTGATATTGTGAGAGCAACAACAATAATGAAAATTGTCAAATCTACAAAACGTATTTCAAAGTCACCTGTTGCCATTTGTTGCTTTGGTACTGGTACCCACTTCAATTTGGGAATTCGCTTTGATAAGATATTTTGATCTAAGTTTTCCCTGCCCCTATGGAAGATAGTTCTTACAGCTCTTCTGCATGACTCTGACAGCAGTTTTTTTGTGAATCTAGCAGGAACACTTCAAACATAAGCAGACATCTGAAGGATCAGCTGTCATGGTTCCGACAGATGAAACTCTTCAAAAACCTTCGAGGCATTGTTTACCTTAAAGAATCTTTATTCGAGTGACATAGCATCGGCACGTACATAGTCGAAGCCAAAATCTGAATCCCCCTCCCCTGAACACATAGTATCAAAGCACAATTCCCTCCTCTAATTGATGGTCATAAATCACATTCTCCAATTAGTTTGAAATGCAGACTTTCCCTCCAGTTCTCCAACCCACCATTTCTTATCATCTCTTATTTCAAACAACCTTGAATCACATACTACTACGATCTTGTTATGTCTAACTAATTCCCATACACATTCTTCCTCCTCCCCCCCAGTATCTAATTCTATCTAATTCTAACTCTAAGAGTAACACACAAGTTAAGGAAAATGGCTGCATCTCCATATATTGTCAAAGCAAGAACATCCAATGTTAGCAGCGTTGACATCAGCTTTGTGATCTGAATACACTAAGCTGTGCACAGACTTGTTATGGAGGAATTAAGAATAGAGCCATCATCCTAACCATTCCAAAGATGTTTTTTCACGATGCAACTGGACTTTCTTGTTTTTCTTTGAATACGTTTTGCTTCTCATCCAAGAAGCTTCTTCAGCTCTGACTGGATGGTGGTCAGAGTTGAAGAAGCTTCTTGGGTGAGAAGCGAAACGTCTTCAAAGAAAAACAAGAAAGTCCAGTTGCCTTGTGAAAAAGCATCTTTGGGATAACTATGACCTGGATGATTGAGAATCTCCATAGGCATCCTAACCATTAAGAGTCCCATTACAGAGAAAGGGATTAGGAAAACTGTAACTAGGTTTACTACATCTGGGCTGTAAAAATTCACCTGACTACTGGGTGATACCAAAAGGGTTATTCTTTATTGTCATCTAATGGTCCTCTGTTGACAGTCCAAATCTGGTAGACTTAGTCAGATATCTTTTATTGGATGCTTTAAATGAGCATGGAAAATGATGACTTTTTTAAAGGATTACATTGGGTTTGATCTTTATGATCAAGAGAATTGGTGACTAGAAATATACATATATTGGATGTTATTTCTCTTTGGATTTGTATATTAGAATATGTGAAAATATGCATTGATGCTTGCTGGACTGAGGGGAAGTCAATATAAAGGAAATTCAGAAGTCCCGTTGAGTTTACAAATCTTACTTCCTAATAAATTGATGTAGTGCAATATTCATCAAGGAAAACCACAACTGAGAGTTCAAACAAACATTGTCTGCCCTCCTTCATACATAATAACATTTAAATGATGGCCTAAATGTAATAATCCCTCTGCTAAAGAAAAAAAACACCTTGCATAACAGGTCAGGTACAAGAAATAAAACCACCCAAGGGTATAGAAATATTGTTATAGGCCAATAAAAATGAATAAATTGCATATGGTTTAAAAATCCTATTTAATAATTGATTCATCAAACTAGAAGAAAGCTACAGACCTTGAATTAGTATAACAGAGAATTGTATAAATTAAAATGCTAAAGGATGAAATTTCAAGCAATTTAAAGTAACAAAGAAAGAAGAGTGCAAACAACTACTAAGAAAAAAAAAACCTACTATGAATCAGAATATCCCAGATCAAATCTTGATTTAACCACTAAATAAATTGCTTGGTGCCTTGGTAAACTATATAAATAAACTGTTTTGAACTCTGCAATGCTGCATTGGAATTGTACCATGTTCCTCTTACAATCAAGATGATGGAAAGTTTATTTCCTCTTGGATATTTCCCCCGTTTTGTTGTATGTTCACTTGAAATATAATGAAATTCCTTTATTTTTTAGGCTGCTTTCTTCCACCTTTAAAATGTTCACTACTTTTGGTAAATTGGCCCAGTTATATAGATAACATGTCACACAATCATCTTTTTTTTTTAGAAGACATTTATGTTGAAAGCAAAAATTGATGCTGAACAGTGACACTGCTGATTTTTCTCCTCAGGACTGTATAACCACCAGATGTCTCTAAAAGCATATTCTGTTATGAACATTTTATACCTTTGAAGGTGTTGAAAATCTTGGATTTATTTGACTGTTATATCTGTTCACCCAGGGATCAAAGACTCTATTAAAATTATCCCACGTGCAGAGTCAGAAAATGTATTTAGCTGAGCAGGTAAGTTTCAGAATTTTTGAAGAAAGCTTTTATTCAATCTGTATGTCTTAAATTCCAAAAAAAATGAGACATAATATGAAAACCCTTTCCCAGTAGTTTGATTTTATTAAAAATACAAGCTAAATATACTGTGAAAAGGAGTGACACCTCCCAATTTTCCAGCTAAAATAATTCCATTCCCTATTTCATGAATATATGTTGTTAAATATAATAAGCCTAAGATTGGAGTTATAGAGAGAAGTGAACTGGAAACCTTCAAGAAAATAATGCAAATATCCTATGCTGTCTTAGAGATGATGCCATTCCTAATACAATTGCATTTATGAAGATATATGCATTCTTGCTTATTGTTTGAGGCTTAATATTTCAGTCCTAACACTGATCTAAAAAATATCATAGGTTTCTTTTTAGGCTAAATCACAAGATCTGCCAAAGTGGAATCTGTCATAGCATTAAAGACATGAAATCCAAAAATTACCCTTTCAAATATTTGCTTGAAGAATTCTGAACAAAATTGTGGCAATTGCATAAAAAGGAAGAATTAAATTTTGGAAAATTGCTTAAGAAAAACATACATTGGAGAAACTTGCAAATAAAAAGATGCAGAACAAAGAGATTAGTGTACAAGTATGGGAATGTTGCAGAAAATGGATTTGTTAGAAAATGTATAAAAAGTTTAAGGAAGTAAAACAACAAAGTAAACATAATTTCTTAAAATATATTTTAGAAAGCTTAATAGAATGAGCTAATATTTATATGCATGACATTTGGAGACAGATCAGATTTGCATATTCCTAAGTCCCAGTGAAAAATATCATCTTCAGCTAGATAATCTATTTGGATTTGTTTTAGATATGACAGTCCACTAATCTAATAGTAATGTGTTTATAATGCTTGCCTTGCAAACAGAAGAATGCTGGTTTAAAACTAAGCAGAAACTTTATAAATATAACTACTTTTCTTTCTCTAATCTACCTACTTTTCCCAGTATTTTGTTTTTAATAATTACAGCTATACCCCAGTTCATCATTTTTCCAGATGTTCAAGGTAGAAGGATTGTATCTCAGCTCCAAATAGAAAGCCTTTTACCTCAAGCTGGGATGAACACAAGTCAGGAACACTCTAAGGATATCACTTGTATATGCCTTAGAGCAGGGGTGTCAAACTCGCCACGTCACGTGACATGTCGCGACATATCACGACTTTTCCCCCATTGCCGGAGCTGGGGTGGCATGGTTTTGGCATGACGCATCCAGCCCACGGGCCGGTTGCATCATGCAGAGGCCGCACCCACCCCAGCTCTGGCAATGTGAAAAAAGTCACAATACGTCATGACATGTCATATGACGTGGCGAGTTTGACACCCATACCTTAGAGCAGGCATGTCAAACTGCCGGCCCATGGGCCGGATGCATCACGCTGAAACTGCGCCCACCCCATTGCCGGCAATGGGGAAAAAGTCCCGATACATCACGCGACGTCACGTGACATCACGAGTTTGACATGCCTGCCTTAGAGTGTTCTAAAATCCATACTTCTGTTCTGAAGCTATGTGCTAGCAACCTGTGTTCCTTATTAAATGAGAATACTGAAATGTATAGTATTATTAAGGACCCCATCCTAATTCAGATGAAAAGCCTTCAATGGATATTTAGTCAAATACTAAGCAGTTTCTCTGTTCCACTAAGTTCCCTGATTTGGTTTCATTGACCAAGAATTGATTTTCAGTCAGATATATGTTCAGTAACCATACAGTATACTTAAAAAAAAAAATCTCAATGTTCCTTTTGTTGGCATTACATATTTGAGGCACATTTGTAACTGTCACACAGTAGATCTAATCATTTCATATTTCATCCTCACTTGCTTTAGTTACACTTTATGTTAACTAGGTATAATTCCAGAATTACTATAAATTAAGGTAAAACTAATTCATTGGATAGCATTGCCTTACCAAGGAAGTAGAATGTTCAGTTAGTCTGTTTAGTTTATTCCACAGTTGAAATGAAAATATTTTTGTATTTGCCATCTTTTAAGGAAATATATCTGGAATAGTAGTAAATATGAGAGAAGAAGGAGAAAAACAGAGAATCCAATATATTCTTAGCATTTTTATCATTCAGGGTTTAGATTTATATGTACTGTATATGTATATGTGTGAGTGTGTTTGTGTGTGATTCCTGCTGCATTGTCCATACACATTGGTGCAGTCTGTTATTAATTAAAGTATAATTATCCTGTTTTGCAAAGAATATTATCTAGCACAAGGCTGAAACCAAAAAATATATACAGTTCCAAAGCAGCATAGAATTATTAATCCATTATTACCTTCAATTCACCATTAATGAGTTAATTAGTATTGAATCTAAAGCAAGGGTGATGAAAAATGAATGGTTTAATCAATATTTTGCAAAAGCTTAAAAACCTAGGTTTAGGGCATCAATTATTGTTAAACATAGACAAAAGCCTCATAAATAGAAAATAATGCAATCATCCATTTCAGTCTTGGACTACTGAAAAATTACGAGAGAGAAAAAGCAATGAACTATGAAAATGTTTGGAAAATGAAATTGTCATGGAAAACTTGAGTGGTGATAGGAACACAAAGACATCAGTGCCCTATTTGTACAGTTCTTCTCTGAAGTTGTCTGTGCTTTGGGCAGAGGAACTTAGAAAACCAAGGAAAATGAAATAATGATTATATGTTGCCTCAACATATACCTCAGGGAGCACTGTGGCTGTAGAACCGAACAAAACTTCTTTAGTTATTATTTTTTGGGGTAGTAGTTACATTTATCTTGTGTAATTTTTAGGGGTTGTTTTTTTTTTTAAAAAAAATCCTGACCAAATGAAGAAGTGGGGACTGCTTCTATAATCTGGAGCTGAGTTCCATTCATTAGATGTTGACATATTCTTAAAATTTTGTGCAAACCAGTATATGCATTGACTCACGTTTTTTTTTCTTTATTCTTCTCTATACATTATGTTAACCTTTTATGTTGGAGTTGATTGAGAGGAAACATATTGAGCAGAAGAAACAGATCCTCAATGCAACATCCACGCAACTTGTAACATTACAGAAGGATGCTATATGCCTACATTTAAGGAAGCATAATTCATAGAAGACTCTTCAATCTAGACCAGGGGTGTTAAACTGGTGGCCTGTGGCCCTGATGCATCCCACGCAGGCCACACCCACCCCAGCTCCACAAAGGCAAAAAAAGTCATGATACGTCACGTGATGCGATCGAGTTTGACACCCATGATCTAGATCAGACATGTCAAACTCATGACGTCACATGACGTCGCGCAACATATCGGAGCTTTTTCCCCATTGCCGGCAATGGGGTGGGTGCGGTTTCCCGGTGACGCGTCCGGCCCGTGGGCCGGCAGTTTGACACCCCTGATCTAGACTGTAAGTCTAGTTGTGCCTCCTGGTTAGTTGTTTATTAATTTGTTTCTTCCTTAGCTGTAGGATTACTAGCCCCCACATTCCATCTCATCATCTTTATGCTGTGATGTCAGAAAGCTGTTTCAATTCTTTGATCCTCTTTCAGGTAAATTTGGAGCTATTGGGCTTCTGGAGCAGTACCAACACAAGAGAATATTTGTCGGTCAGGGTTGAACTGTGGGATGCTTGGTGCTTTCTGAGTGTGGTTGTTTTCTAGCAGATGTTTCATTACCCAGTTAGGTAACATTATCAGTGATAGAAGGAAGTGAGGTTTGCTTTCTGTTTATATGGTCGCTATAGAAACAGACAGCGAAACCCATTTCCTTGTAGCACTGATGATGTTACCTAGTTGGGTTATGAAGCATCTGCAAGAAAACAACTAAGCTCAGAGAGCACCAAGCACCCCACAGTTCTGGAGCAGTTTCTAATGTAAGAATTAAAGATGCAGGCATTGTACTATTGCCCTAGTAGTCAATCTTTGTTCTTTCACAGTTCAAAAGTCACTTTGGCTTCATCTACACCAGGGTTCTTCATACTTGGCCCTTTTATGACTTGTGGACTTCAACTTCCAGAATTCCTCAGCCAGGCACGCTGGCTGAGGAATTCTGGGAGTTGAAGTCCACAAGTCATAAAAGGGCCAAGTTTGAAGAACCCTGATCTACACCAATCTTGATCTGATTTGCTCTGCCCTAATAAAATGGATACTGCATAAACATCATCACAGTTGACAACCATGCATAAGTTTCAGACTGGCTGAGGACAAGTGTGTTATTTAAATTAGGCAGCCTTTGGGTTGCCTTCTGGCAAAGAGGCTGAGCCAAGTAACAGGAAGATGGGTCCCAGCCACAGGAGTTCCATTTCTGGAAGTGGCCATGACAACAGCAGCAGCAGCAACAACAGTTACAACAACCGCTTTGCTTCCTATAACTCTGCAACAGGATGGCCAGAAAAGAAGAAATAGCTGTCATCTGATGAACTGGAGATAGAATTAGTAGCAGCTGGTGATTTGGGAGATCTCAGCATTAGAAAAAGGCCGTGGGCAAAAGAAAGGGGAGCTGAGTAGGAGCTGCTTGCTATAAAAGAGGCCACTCTAGGTCTCTAAATTGTAGAAGTTGGAAAAGAGTTGCAGAAAGAAGAATAAAGCAGCGCTTGCCACCATGGGCAGCAATCATAGAGTCAGTTGAAGCTATGGAGATATCCTCCCAGATGCTTCTTCTAAATTATAACAATGAAGGTGTTTGGCAGCTAAGTACTGGTAGCATAATGGACTTGGGTGAGCTCAATTTCTGGCTAAATAAAGTTTTTAAAAAGGAAATAATAGACTACAGATAATATCCCTTTTTGAAGATGTTGTGAAGAAATGAATCCCTTATAAGTTAGGGAGGTGAAAATAATTAATAAACTAATTTATAAATGTGGACACACCATTGAGTGAAGCCTGGATGATAAGTATAGGTTCTGCAAAGTTTAACTTTCATAGTATCTCATTCTATTAACCAATTCTATCTGTTAAATTTCAAGGCTAAATTTGTTCTGGAATGTAAAATGGAACTGCAAAAAAAAAATCCCTGTTTTCTTAGAAGTTCTTGATTTCAAATAAGGTTAGATTTTGCTATCTAACATTCTTCTTCTATAGATGGACACTGGTAAAGATCAGCACATGTGGCTGACTTTCATAAGTTTTACTTCCACTCTATTCCTCACAAGACTCAGAAATCACACAGGAACGTCATTGATGAATGGCTGTAGTTGTGTTTAGGTAAAAAAAAAAAAATGAGAGAAAATGATTAATGATTCCTTGGAATCCAGCTACTTTAAATAACAATATCTTTAGTATAAGTATGTAAATTATACAAGTTTCATTTTTATGAAATGAATTTTATCTCTTTGGGATTTATGGCTCCTGGATTTTGGAAACATTCAGTAACTTAGTCCATTTGAGGTACCTTGGTTCAAAAATAGATGTCCTGTAACCTGCTATTTTGCTTAGGTGAAAGTCATGACAGTGAGAATTTTAATAGTATGTAGATAGGTTGCTAGATAAATTACTCCCAATACGTTTACCCATCTTCGTTAAAACACTTCTGTCCCTCTAAGCAGGTGGAAATTTTCTCTAGCACCAGTGGAATGCAGCTGAATACAAATATCATCCCAAAGCACAGGATTTATTATAATCCATTGGATAGGGGTTTAAGATTCCTTTGTATTGTTTTATTAATAATGCTAGCCTTAGATAATTTCATAATGGATCAAGGAAAGCCTTCTTAAATATTGTTTTTTGGGAATCTCATTTGGTAAGGGATGCTTATCCTCTTATCTCAATTAAGGGTGGAGATAAATGCCTATAAAATGAAAGCATTTCATGCTAGTTCTACTAGCTGGCATAAATCACAGCCCCTAGCCAATAATAAGCTGCAGTAATACAATCAGTAGAGAAATTGCATTGTGTAAATTGTTAGTCTTTTATTAAAGTTGTGTGCACAGATCAATATATATCTTGTTCAATTCATTATCTGGTGAAAGTGATATTGTATTCATATAATGCAAGTATAATAGCAATTATGTAATTCTAAAGGGTAAAATATATAGAGCTTATGCAGAGCTTTCTCAATAGGAATAGGAAACCTATTATTTTCCAGAGTGTATTTAGAGGATTTAGAAGATACAGGATTCTGTAATTCAGAAGAGAACCACTTTTATCGCTCACACAGATTTAATTTTTTAAACAAGATCAAAAAATAGACCTGTATTTTATTCAGATAACATGCTCATTATTTCCCATGCTTCTTTTGCTATTTAACTTCTAGGATGTAACTTAAAAAAAAGAAAAGAAACAAAAGTATGCTTATCTATGAATATTTTTAAATGAAAGTTAATCAGTAGATAATATTCAGCAGAGGTTTTAGTTTTCCCTTATGTTCTCTGAAAAGTTACATCAGGCAGGATGTTTTCTGTTCAGTACTGATTGCTCCCTTGGTGAGATAAGTCAGCCAGAAGAAACAGATGTAGGAAGGGGCTTTTGATAGCTACAGAAGACTTTCCACTTTGTGGTTCAGAGATCTTTCTAAAACATGGGCCATTTTTATCAGAATTGGTTGTCAGGGAACGTTTATTTTCACAAATAAAGTTTTCTGTCAGAAGACTGGTGAAATATTCTTCCATAATGTCTATAGTAAATGTCCCAAATCAAGAGTTTGTGGCACTCCAATGAATCTTTTGTGGCGCTCAATGCTGAAGTTGATAGGCAGCAAGACCTCAAAAGCATGTAGTTAGTTGTGCAGGTTTGGTTTTGAGAAGGAGGATGAGTAGCCTGGTGTCAGCACCTTCACAACCCAGTGGGCTCCTCACAATACTGGAACCTGGTTGGAAAGCCCATGAAGTAGGCAACTCAAGATCTGTTATGCCAAACTATGTTGTTCTCCAGTAACTCCTATCTACTGTTGCTGTTCATAAGAGGTGCTGCTTGTGAGATCATATCATGCTTCCAGGCAGGAGAAGGGGCTGATGCTTGGCCAGGGATGATAGGTTGCAGCTGCCCAAGGAAAGAGGGCTGAATCTGACCACTCCATCATAAGAGTCTCTATGCTGGGGGAAGAAGTGAAAAAGCAATTGAAATCTCTCAGAGATTCTACCAATTGATTTCCATGAACAGAATAAGCATAGTCTTGAATGATTTTCAAGAGTTGCTGTTTCCAGTTTCACCTATGGATCATCACGTAATGAGAAATGAAGTGATGAATATTTAAGTCTGAGCAAGTCTTATTTTACTAAAAAATAATTGATTTTTTTAATATACACAACACAACCTAGAGAAGGTTATATAGCCTTAGGACCCATTGAATTATCTAATTCAAGTTTATAATTGATACCAATAAGAATTAAATATCTTTCATTTTTATGGCTATTGCTTCTTGGGTAGTGACTCAAAATTGAATTAAAAGATGGAGGAAGGAGACCATCAAGCAAGGAATAACATTAAAGGTGTCATGGTTCTGATAGATGAAGCCAATTAAAAGAACTTCAAGGCAAAGATTTCTTCCTTCAAGAACATTTTATTCAGGAAACAAAGTATCGGCACTTACATAGTAGAACCCAAGACTAAAGTTACCTTCCCCCTGATACAATGTAACGTTGCAATTCCCACCTCAGAAAGGCTGTCATAAATCACATTCACCAATTAATCTAAAACACGGGCTCTCCTCCCGCCAAAACTTTATCTAGAATTGACCTTGAAGCTCACCCAGCTGCAATTGTTTAGGCTAACTGAAAATGCTCAAGCATTCCCCCCTTCCCCCCTTCTACATCTGAGAGTCCCAAACAACAGAAAAAGCACAAGGAAAGCAAAAGGTAAAATGGCTGCAATTTCTTAATTGTCACAGCATTGACAAAAGGAGGATATGGCTAAAGGATTTGACCTCCCTTACACTACTTGGAGGTTGCTGAATAGGATGATAATTGGAGTGCCTAAATGTAAAACCAATGTGCTCCAGTGGAGGGTCTTAGTGGATAACAATATACTATGTGAACATGGAGAGACACAGAGCCCGGCCCATCTGCTGATATGTCAGCTACTATCAGAAACATGTACTGATAATGATTTATTTTTGGCCAATGACAAAGCCAAGAAGGTGGCTTCATTGTGGCAGTTTAAAGTTTGATCTAGGAAGAAGAAGAAGAAGAAGAAGAAGAAGAAGAAGAAGAAGAAGAAGAAGAAGAAGAAGAAGAAGAAGAAGAAGAAGAAGAAGAAGAAGAAGAAGAAGGAAGAAAGAAAGAAAGAAAGAAAGAAAGAAAGAAGGAGGAGGAGGAGGAGGAGGAGGAGGAGGAGGAGGAGAGGGAGGAGAGCAGGAGGAGGAGGCAGGAGGAGGAGGAGGAGGAGGAGGAGTAAGAGGCGGAGGAGGAGGAGGAGGAGGAGGAGGAGGTTCTTTTAAACAATCCTCTAAACTTTGGCATGAAAGATGTCTTAGACAGATTTTAATAAATATATTTCATAACTTTGAGGATTGGGAATAAGTAGAAACCTCATCCCAAAGACAAATCTAACTTGTCACTTTCAGGCAGAATGCAAATTAGAGCTTTTAATTTCTCTCTGCAAAGAAAGCTCAACTTTACTATTTTTCATTCCTGGTCCTGTAAAGTGACACAATCAAGTAAAACATGATCTGGAAGACTGACAGAGAATACTTATGATGAGTTTAGGTGCTGCCTTCAAGCTATACAAGTCCTTTCTTTACTCTTTTACCAACTGCTGATATTGGATAACATCAACATGCTGTAACCCATGGAGAGCAATAAAATCTAAGTTGCAATGTTGTCCCCATCTCATTGATACTGGGACCCAAAATACTCACAATCTTACGTTGGATTCTGGCTGAATGTTTTATATATATATATATATTTTTTAACAAAATAATTTTTATTGAATACAAAAAAAAAAGATTAAAAAACATTGAACATAGTGTATCATCTTTGACATACATCTTTGTCTAAACATTCCTTATTATACACATACTTTATACATTTCAGATATTCTTCCTCTATTTACATCCCTTCTAATGACCTTCCTTCTTTTTTTCCCTTCCATTTGTAAAATTTATTCCAGCTTAAATAGTATTCTGTTTCCTCCTGATTTTTTAATTCTTTCGTCATCTTATCCAATTCTGCGCAATACAAAATTTTCCTTATTAACGCATCTCCACTAGGCACTTCATTTGTTTTCCAATTTTGGGCAAACAAAATTCTTGCCGCCGTTATTACATGAATAATTAAGTATATATCATCTTTGTTTATATTTTTTTCTAATATGCCAAGTAGTAGCATCTCTGGTTTATATTGAGTTTTTTGACCCGTCATTTCTGTTATCCAATTCCAAACCCTCTGCCAATAAACCTGTACCTCTTTGCAAGCCCACCAAACATGAAAAAAAGTACCCTTTTCCCTTTTACACTTCCAACAAAGTGGTGAGTAGCCACTATACATTTTTGCGAGCCTAGCCGGTGGCAGGTGCCATCTAAAGAGCATCTTATAGAGATTTTCCTTGTAAGTTGTTGCCAATGTAATTTTGCAATTACGTTCCCAGATTTGCTGCCATTGGTCCATGTTTATAGCGTGCCCCAAATCTATTGCCCAGGTAACCATTGTTTCTTTAACTTGTTCTTCAAATAATTTATATTCTAACATATATTTATATATTTTTTTGATTTGTTTTTTCTCCGGGCCTAATAATATTTTATCAAGCCCCGTATCTTGTCTATTAATTCCCCATTCTTTCTTGTCTTTCACGTATCTTGCTTGTATCTGAAGGTAAGACCACCATTCCAAAGCAATCCCCTGTTGTCTCAACTCTTGCCTTTGCTTTAGATATCCTTCCTCTGACAGGATATCTTTGTATATGATAACCCTATCTTGCCTATAAAGGTTGGGGTATATAACTGCTTCTAATGGTGAGAACCAGCCTGGGAGTTTTGTATAGTATTGGCATTTAACTATATTCCAGCTTTTTATTAGTTCTTGCCGGACTTTATGCCTCAGGAAGTATTGATGGTTCCTACTTTTATCTGTCCATAGGTGGGCATGCCAGCCCTGCTGGAGATCGTGCCCCTCTAATAGTAAACATCTTTTATTTTCCAATGTTATCCAATCCCTGATCCACGTCAGGGCCGCCGCTTGATAGTATAACTCCCAATCCGGGAAGCCTAATCCCCCTCTTTCTTTAGCATCCTGTAGAGACTTTTGCTTTATCCTCGCCTTCCTTCCTTGCCATACAAAATCTAAAGTTAACTTATTCAACTCTTTAAAGAATTTTTTATCTAATTGGATTGGAATATTTTGGAATAGAAAGATAATTTTGGGTAAAATATTCATTTTCACCGCTGAGATTCTTCCTAGAAACGAAAGATGTAGATTTCTCCAGCGGTCTAGGTCAACTTTTATACGTTTAACTAATTTTCCGTAGTTATCCTCTCTAATTGATGAGCAACGTGCTGACATAACAATGCCCAAATATTTTATTTTAGTAACTACTTGTATTCCTAATTTTTCCCCAAGATTTTCTTTTTGCGTGTTAGTCATATTTTTTGCTATGATCTTTGTTTTATTTCTATTTATTTTCAAGCCTGCCACCTCTCCATATTCCTCCAATAGTTCAAAAAGCTTCTGACCTGATTGCACGGGATCTTCCAAAATAAATACTAAATCATCGGCATATGCTTGGAGTTTATATTTTTCCTTTTTAATCTCAAGCCCTTTAATTTGCTCTTCTTGCCTTACAGTCCTAGCTAAAATCTCCAATGTATATATAAACAATAATGGCGAGAGAGGACACCCTTGTCTTGTACCTTTCTGAATATTGAATTTATTGGTGGCCTCACCGTTTATTATAATCTGGGCATTCTGTTCGGAATATATTGCAGCTATAACATTTAAAAAATTTTCTCCAACATCCATTAATTTCAGTTGTTGGATCAGAAATAGCCAATTAACATTATCAAATGCCTTCTGTGCGTCCAAAAATAAGAGTGCCATTTGGCAATCGCTATGTGATTCGTAGTATTCCAATATGTCGGAGCCAGCTGTCAGAGCGAGCGGAGGTGCGAACGATCTCTCCAGCATCTCCAATCGCTTATCCCAGGCTCGTGGGGCTCTTTCGAGCCGAGAGAAGCCTCGTAGGGGCGGCAGAAGGTGTGGGCGACCTGCTGCTCTGTCGTTGGTGGCGACTGACGTCGGGAAGTGGGTGAAACCCAGAACCGAGCGGACCGAGAAGAAGGCGACCAGTAATGGCCGCTGAATGACAAGACAGCTGGACGGAGCTAGCGAAGAAACAGCGGAACGACAGTGTATCAGATCTGACTTGAGTGTTTTTCCTGAAACCTTTGTGAGTAGACTTGGAAGACGCAATTAAAGGGGTTGCAAAGAAACGAAAGCCTGGCAAAAAGAATGTTGGAGTAGCGGTGAGCTGGCGGCGAGTGAAAGTGATAAGAAGTGAGGCCGGAAAAGGCCCCATTAGGAGGACGCCAGGAGGCAAGTTTTCGAGACTCAGAGTTTTTCTTAAAGGGACAGTGACTTTTTTTTTATCTTAACTGTTGCCGAAGATCTGTTTGAGAGTTTTGACTTTTTGGTTTTTGATTTTGACCTTGGAGCGGAGCGGCTGATGAAAGGTGGCTTCTCTGGGAAGGAACAGTGATTGACAGAAGGAACTGGATTGGGACAATGATTGGCAGTTTCTGAAAGAAGATTGCCAAGAGAAGGGAAACTTAAGAGAGACTGAAGGGAATATTGGACTATTAAACTATAACCTTACAAGTTAGAACAAAAATTGGGGAAGCTTAAAACTAACATCTGGCACTGTGGTACTAGAACGTGAAATATATTGACAGAGTTATATTTACAGACCACGATAGTGACAAAAAGTGGAAGGAAAAAAAGAGGGAAGTGAAAAGTGGTTATTTTGGAGGAACAGTAAGTTGTGGAAAAGTTTACAAAAAATGGCAAGTAATCCAAATCTGACTAAGATTGGCGGGGAAAAAAAAAATACAATACAAAGCTCTAGCCCCATGAGTCAGAAATTGTTAGATGATATGCTTCAAAAGGAGCGTTCTAACTCATTTAAAGACCTTCAGGTAATGATGCAGGCAATGCAGGAAGCCATGTTTAAGAATCATGAGGAAATCAAGAAGGAGTTAGAAGGGGTAAGGAATGATACAGGAGAAATGAAAGAAAAGATTCAGGCAATGGATGGAAGATTTGAGGCCTTCCAACAGCAAATTGTAAAAAATGAACAGAAACTATTGGAAGTAGAACAAAGAATGGATAATGAGGAGAAGAAGGTTGAAGAGATAAATAAAAATCTAACTTTGGCTAACAAAGAATTAGTGACAGCGGTGATGCTAATGGAAGCGGAAAAGGCAGCTTATTATCTCAGATTCCAAAACGTCATTGAGAATGTTTTATATTTTTAATGAACTGACATAAATTATTTACATAAAGAATTTACTTTCTTTAACTTTCAAGATTCTTTGTGGAAAGTGAAATACTTCTTTACTTTCCCTTAATCTCACCATAGATTGACTCCTTGCTAATACACGGAGTTTACTTGTTTTCTATTATTGACTGTTAGGTCAAAAGAATTCTTCTGTCCTCCAAGTAACTGCTCTTCAGGAGTTTGCTGTTTTCATGATTCCCCCCCCCCCCGACTTAATTAATAACATGAGAGATACCTCCCATTCACAGATATAGAGATGGTCAGGCTAAAGTAGGTAACTAGCTTGTCTCGGTTTGTCAGTCTATTTCCACAATCCCAAAGACAAGATGGAGAATACATAGAGACCAAAACTAACCATAAAATTTTATTACAGCTTTTTTCAATTTTTCATCAGGATGCTCAAAATGGAAGGCATCTAGAAAAAGTTAAGAAAAACTTCATTTCCTGTTAACATCTCTTTTGTATTATCAGAATATCAGTACAGTATAAAGGCCTTTTTTTAATTATAGGAAAACAAAAGAGGCACATCCACATTGTTATAGAAGATAGTTTTAAACAGTGAAGAAAAATAGCCAAGAAAGGGTTATACTGTAAGAACACAGTGTGAGACAATTTGTTAAAGAATAATAGATTATAACCAGTGGATACCATACGTGATTCTGAAGACTTTTAAGGGCCAAGAAAAGAGAAGATAATGAATTAGTCAAAGTATCTTCACTTGCTCTATTCCAAATACGGAGAACCTACAGTATAGTTATTATTATGCTACAGTTCCCAGCATTCCTCATACCTCTGCCCCACTGGATAAAATTGGAATTATAGTCCTTACTATGGGGTCTCAAATGGGTGCTATGTTAATCTTAATCCTCCCTTTCATGCAAGACAGGATGGGATTCCTGAATAGTACATCAGATGAGGGATGCAAAGGCAAAAAAGTTTTGAAAACTACCAACCTCCTCCATCCACTGTTGTCAGTTGTTATGATAGCTGCAAGTTTATGATTAGGCAACCCTAATAAAGGATGATCTGTCTTTCTGTGTTATTCACCTGAAAAGATGTTGTCAGTTAACTGAATCAGCTCAATATCAATCATCCTATGATGAATTGCTGTAAAATGTTGGTTTATATTTACCACTGAAGGCAAATAGGATCCAAACGAGGCGATCAGAAGTAATGATCTGTGATGACATTTACTGCAATGATTGATACTACACGATTTAAACAGTTGAACCCATCTGCAGAAAAGGGATAAAGAGAATTAGCAATATTCTTAAAACCATTTATACTATGCCAAGTCCTAGTTGGAGTAATCACTCCAATCTGTAACTTTCTTGTTTATAGGCTGAACATAATAACAAACAAATAAAAATTGGCACATCAAGATGCACTTTATGCATCAGGTTTACAGATGTCATGTATAATTTTCTTTCTATTTTATCCCGGACCTGACTAGTCTGCACGCTGTAAAATTGGTTCCAGTAGTCAAAACTGTAATCACTCCTACTAAGGCACAAGGGCTGATAACAAGAATATAATCATCTTTGGACCCAATAATAATAGACTGTCACCAAGGGTTGCAAAGCGCTTATTATTATTTTCTTAGCAACAACCCCATGCTTTCCCAGATGCAGATGCATCAAAAATTCAACAGATGTAGTTTTCCCATTTTCCATCTTTGTCTGAGAGATAGCTAACAAGGACAGTTGCCCTACACTGGTGAAGTGGGGAAAGAAATCATATCCTTTGTACAACTGACCCCATTACAAACTTATCTGACCTTTCACTAGATGCAGAACTGAAAAAGACAGCAGACTATTGTCCTTAAGACTCTTCTTTTCATTGGAGCATGACAAAAGATGTCAAGTACAATTGTAACAAGTAAATCAATATTTAATTTAAAAAATGGCCAGCAAACCCATCCAACCTTAGAGTTTTACTTGAAGACAACTGCTTTTTATAGAGCTTTGAATGAACTTAAATGCATTTTTAAGGGTCTGATCTCTATGTGCTTGGAGACCTGTGGGGCAATTTGAAGATTGTACTATTTTTTTTAAAAAAAAAACTGCCACTGACAATCTTCAGAGTTCGAAAACGCTTGATTTATTTTTCAGATAGATGCATTATTTCTATACTTCCTTATATTTATTCCATTAATGTGGCACTTTAAGATAGACAGCTCTTTCTGCTTTGGTATTATCTGAGATGAGAACAGCATATCACTCCTTTGTAAGATTTTGTCTGAAGTAAAATTGACATTTAAATCAAATTTGATATGAAAAAATATACTTTTGGTGGTGTTCAGTATTAAAGTTTTAGAGACCATTATTGGTATTTTTAAAGCATCTTGGTGTAGTGGTTAGACAAAAATTCTCTGCCTGAGATACGGAAGAATCACTATTAATTGAAGGCAATATTAGGCTAGGCTAAAGAACCCAGTATGCCAACATATAAATATAATGTCTAACTATATTGCCAGTCTTTATAATGTAATATTTTATTGTGATATGACATTGGATAGTTTAGATGAAACAAGTACGGAAAAGAACTTACTGTAGGCACTAGATAGTCCCTCTAGGGACATTGCTCAACTAGATAACGGCATTATGTTCTCTTAAAATAGATGTTATATGAGGTGACATACATGCTTACAAAAAAAAAACCCTCCTTCACATAACTGGAACATACAGTCTTTGTGTAAGCATGCATAAGATAACAGAGGAAAGCTTAATGTTTTATAACTTTTTATAATTTTCCATAACTTTCATTCTGAAGATTTATAAATTACACAGGCCTGCAAAAGCTACAACATAAAAGAAGAGGCTAAAGTGCTACAATTTCAGTTCATACTTTTTTGTGTCCTTATAAATTTTCACTTGGTTAGATATAGCTAACCAAAGTATCTAATGATTAAACTGTTGTGCCACTGATCAATTATTGCACAGATATGGTTCTTAGGAATGACTCACTGCTGATCGGCATTAAAAATGGATTTAGGAAAGTACAAGAGATTTGTGGATATTGATTCCAGATCTTAGACTCCATCACTGTTCTATATCAAATACATCTTACAAAGTGGGAAATTAAGCTTAAGGATCTTGCTATGAGCATAATCACTGAATCTAGCATTGAAAGAAGTAGTGGAAGACCATCTAGATCAGTGATGGCAAACCTTTTAGAGACCAAGTGCCCAAAAACCGTCCCGTCCCCGCTCTGCCCGCCTGCTCCCGCCCTGCTCCGCCCTCACCCCGCCCACCCTCAGGGCCATCCATAGCACACCGCAGATCACCCAGGCGGCCCTGCAGCGCCATGGTGGCCACGCCCTCCACCCGCACCCCGCAGCATCGTTTGCTGCCCAGCTGCCATGTGCTTGGCTGTGCAGCTCCGCACGGGCCGCACCAGGGGTGACTCTCCTCCCGGGGGGCTGCTGGTGAGGAGGGGGCTACTGGGGGAGGCGGGGCTGGGGCAACGGCGTGCATGCCCACAGAGAGGGCTCCGAGTGCCACGTCTGGCACTAGTGCCATAGGTTCACCACCACTGATCTAGACTATTTATAACTAATAGGAAACATATCCTGTGTGAGCATCATAGGGTTGAGATGTTGATATCCTATGTCACCAATGACATCATCCAAGATGGACAATGAGGATACTCTCAATATGAACATTGCTATAAAGGAAGCAAAGATATTGATATGTAGCCATTGTAACTCTCATGAATGAAGGCAAATATATGTGTCCCAGGATAATGTTGCAGGATCAACATTTTAACTCTCCTTGACTTTCTGCTGCTTCTTCAACCTGACTCTTGATTTAGGCTATTCAAGCTAGAGCCTTCCCAACCATATAGTTATCTCACTTAAGCTTGATGACTTCCATTCTTGAACTACTCTTGCTATCAAGAAGTTTTTCTTAATGTTCAGGTATAACCTATTTTTCTGTCACTAAAAATCTAAAACTAGTTATACCTCGTGGAGCAAAAGAAGAGATAAATTTGCATCATAAGACATTAACCCATATGGAATTTGCTGGCTAATATTAATATTATTGACAGCCCATCACAGAAGAAAATTAATTTCAATTTCTAATTTGTTGGGTCTCTGTATATATATATACACGAGGCCGAAGAGACACCAGCCTGAAGATGACGAATGAGACTTTGTCGAAACGTCGCCAAGACACTTCCAATTTTACGCGGGAGAAAACCCGAATTACCAAAGACCTACATACAAACACCCGTGAAAACCTCAGAAAACACACACACACACGCACACACACACACATATATATATATATACAGCTGCTGAATTTAATTACTGTTTCTAAAAAAGTCTTGATGTATTAATCTTGTCTTTCTGGATTCATTTTCTTTCAAAAAGGTATGCGTGCCTGTTGTATCATTGTAACAAAGTTATCATACAGAGTGTATGACTGAGTGTAGAGCTGACTACTTTGCATTATTATAGCTGTAGTTTTTGAATAACTATACTCTGACTTTATGAGGCAGGTTTATGAAGATACTTTGAGGTTTTGTGACAACGTAACAACGTATCACATCATTGTGTAGAATCTGAGCTTATTTTGTAGGAAGGGGATGCCATTTCTACAACAGTTTTTCCTTCAAAATAATTTGTGGAAAGTAACATTTTCCCAACTTGCAAAGTTTTGAATTTCTGGGCTGTGCAGTTTTGAATATATGAGTTGGAGGATAGTTTTAACTGCCATATTAAGACCATTCAAAAGAGTCTCTTTTCTACTCTCCATAATATTTATTACTAATTATCAAGGTGATTTGTGTCTATTGCAGTAAACATATCCCCACCTCTACATGCCAGCAATATAAAGCCAGGATGTAAAGTACTGTTATTATATTTTAAACGTTGTTATTGTCAGTTTCACTAGGCAGACCAGACCAGACCAATTAACTCCACAGGGAGGCTAAAACTACTTTTATTGAGATTGGCTGTACTATAATAACTGAATTTTGAAAATTTGCTTGTGTTGTAGCTTCTCTTCCTTCTTATAATTCAGTGAATTAGGGAGGTACTGAGTCACTTTTGAATTTTACCTCATTGTCCTGGACTTAAAAACCACTTCAGTCCCCTTTGCCTAGGGAATCACTCCTGCATATCTCCATCAAGGTCACCTTCCTTCCTGCAGTTATGAAGATTGCTCGCTCTGCCTCACAAATGCCAGTTAGATATGGTGCTTTTAACTAAGGTGTCTTCAGTTATGTTGTCCCAAAGTAAAATTACAAGCAAATTTATGCAATGGTTTGAGCAACCCCAAAAGTACTTCCAGTGGGTGTAAATAGGACATTTCAGGGGGGCTTAAATTATGGGTTAACTATGGCTCCAAACTGCTTTTATGGGACTTTACCTTAGGCTAACATATTTTTAGTTCTGGTGTGAGTGAATCCATACATGAAAGTGAGAAGAGGTGAAAAACTGAATGCTACCTTACTCATGATTTCTGCTCCTAATTGTGCCATAGTGATTGTCTTCTCCAGCTCTTTATGGACTACTCATCTTGGAAATTTGGGAAGGGGTTCAGCTGAACTTCACAATTCTGGCCGTCACTGTGATAATCTTGACACCTGCTGGAGAATAAACTTTTAAGACTAAAGTTGGAGTTGCGTGCTATGAGTAGGTACGCTAAATATGTTTGTATACTGCAAAAAGG
Organism: Azemiops feae; assembly: GCA_023970755.1. Lineage (NCBI taxonomy): Eukaryota > Metazoa > Chordata > Lepidosauria > Squamata > Viperidae > Azemiops > Azemiops feae. The sequence goes on along the minus strand of JALGBA010002262.1, from coordinate 389,800 downwards.
TGAAAAAAGTGTCCAGAAATAACAAAATAGATATTTTGGGGGCCAGGAACAAGAGTTCAGATCTAATAGCAACAAACGTTGCTCACCTTTTATTAAGAAAGGAGAAAGGAAGGAACAGGTGCAGGGATGGGGGAAGAGAAACAGCCTTGGAAATTTCAAACAACCTGGAATTTTGCATTCTAATCCCCTGTGAAAGAGAAGTCGGATTCATGCTTTCTCCTTTAACTTGCAGAATTGCAAATTTGAAAAGCCATTTTTCTGCTGAAAGTTTGGTAGGATGAAACTAGTTCCTTTCAATGGGAACATTTTAAAATACTGCAAAGGAAGATATGAGCAGCTAAACACAGTATTATGGAGGGTTATGAGTGGGAACAGACAAGGGGAGGGGGATTGGAACATGAGGTTGGAAATTCTGTGATTTAATTACTTGCATCAGATTTGCCATGGTGATGCCATCATGCATGCTTTGCTGCACAAGCTTCTGTCTTAGGTCATCAGAGATCCTCATATGGAAGTTGTTGGACACATCATCTAAACTTACTAAATTGTTTCTTTGATACTACAAAACAGAAAAATGATCTTGATGCTCTATTTTTCAACCTTATTTTGATGCCATTATGTATCATCATCATCATTATCATCATCATCATCATCACCATCATCACTATCACCATCATCATTTTTGCCATTGTCTATCCACTGCAGGATGAAGGCCTCTTCCGCATGTTTCCAATCAATATGGTCCTGAGCTTCCTTTTGCCAATTGGGCCCGCAATACTTGCTGATGACATTCAATCCTTCTTGTTATAGATTTCTTTCATGGATGCTGATCAAGTGGGATCCATTCTATGACTGCCTTGGTCCACCTGCCATCAGTTCTTCTTGCTATGTGACCATACTCTCTAGTACCAGTGCTTTTTTTGTAAAAAAAAAAAAAAAAAGGTGCCAGAACTCATGCATAGCTCTGGCTCCAGTCGAAAGCCCTTTACGGAACGGGGGGGGGGAGAAGAAACCCCTTTGGGAGCGATTTTGCAGCCGCCCCAGTGGCCTGATCCGGGCTCCGGAGGCCTGGAAAAGGCCTTTGGAGCCCAGATTGGGCCACTGGGGGGCCGCAAAATCGCTCCACGGCCATGGATCTGGGCTCCAGAGGCTTGGAAAAGGCCTCCGGAGCCCAGATCATGCTGCTGGAGGGCTGCAAAATCGCTCCGTGGCCATACCTGTACTCGCACTGGCAGCTTAGAAGGAACCGGTTCTTCCGTCCAAAAAAAGGTACCGGAACGCCGTTCCGTGCGTTCTATGACAAAAAAAGCCCTACTCTCTACTCTCTATGTGTATATACAAGAGTTAAAGCTTGAATAACTAAAGGCTACTCTCTTTGGGACTGTACATTCTAATTACCAGCAGTGTCAAAAAAAAGCCAATGTGGTCCTAGGCTGCATTAAGAGAGGGTTATATCAAGGTCACATGAAATATTAATATCACTTTATACTGCTTTGGTAAGAGCACACTTGGAATACTGTATTCAGTTTTGGTCACCATGATACAAAAATATGTTGAGATTCTAGGGAAAAGTGCAGAGAAGAGCAACAAAGACAGTTGAGGGAGCTGGAGGCTAAAACATATGCTGAATGGTTTCAGGAATTGGATATGTCTAGTCTAATGAAGAGAAGGACTAAGGGTGACATGATAGCAGTCTTCCAATATTTGAGGGGCTGTCACAAGGGATCAACCTATTCTCTGATATATCTGAGGGTAGGATAGGACAATCAGTAACAGATGGAAACTTATTGAGGAGAGATCCAACATAGAACTAAGGAGAAATTTCCTGACACTGGAAACAATCAATCACTGAACAGCTTGCCTCCAGAAGTCATGGGTGCTTCACCACTGGAGGTTTTTAAGAAGAGATTGGACAGCCATTTTTCCAGAATGGTATAGGGTCTCCTTCTTGAGCAGGGGGTTGGACTAGAAGACCTCCAAGTATCTTCCAACTCTGTTATTCTGTATTATTTCCCATTACTCTGAAAAGTTTCATCATAGATATATAAACAAAGTAAATTCTTGTTTAATGTTCATACATCTGTTTTTTGCCTACCTTTCCTCATTTTTAATGTTCTAGTTTTTATGTTTACTGAGGTTTAATAAATAATAAACACTGATTTTTTTTTGCTAACTAAATGAGTGGTGGTGTGCTTCTTCTGATCTGGATATTGGGAGTGACTGGGTGGGTGCTGGGTGCAAACCAAACGGGAGATGATCCACAGTTGTAATTTTCCAACAAAAGTGAATTATCTAAAGCACCATCTGCCAAACATGTCTATATTATTATATGGGTCCACTGGCATATGTATTCATTCAAAAGGACATCTAAACATGAGTGGCTACTAAAGTATAGCTGAAGCATAGGATAAGGAATGTTATGGATTCACTTACAATCTATGGTACTCCATCTAGTGTGGGTATGCCCATCCGTACTCATTATGTGAACATGATTTTTGCTGAAGTGAGCCCTGGAGCATTAAAAAAAAAAGTTCATTGAATGCAATAAAGCTTTTCACATTTTATGTGCCTATAATAGATCAGAGCTACTTTTAATCAGAACAGAAGATCAAATCATACCTGCCAGGTAGGAGAGGACAAACTCAACTTGCTTCTTAAGCTATCGGGTACAATATATCATGTCACCTTTCACAAATGCCAGCACTCTCAATATGTGATGACAAGACACATGATTCTTTGGAGAGGACCAGTACAGATAGTCCTTGACTTACGACCTCAACTGAGCCCAACATTTCTGTTGTTAAGCGACACATTTATTAATGTGAAATGAATTTTGCTCCATTTTACGACCTTTCTTGCCATGATTGTTATGTGACTCACTGCAGTTGTTAAGTTAGTAACACAGTTGTTAAGTGAATCCTGTTTTCCCATTGACTTTGGTTATCAGAAGCTGATCACATGACCCAGGGACAATTGCAACTGTCATAAATACATGCCAGTTGCCAAGTATCTGAATTTTGATCACGTGACCATGGGGATGCTACAACGGTCGTAAGTGTAAAAAACAGCCATAAGTCACTTTTTTTAGTGCCAATGTAATTTCAAACAGTCACTAAATGAACTGTTGTAAGTCGAGGATTACCTGTACTCTTTATTTTAACCATTGCAGGCAGGACTACTGCCTTTCAAATACATCCCCAATGACAAATTATTTGAATTGGCGCAAACTAAATTTAGTAAAGCAATTCCAGAGTTACTCAAATGCAACCTTAAGACTAAAAGTTGGGCTTCAGAGGGTATAAAAACAAAAGTTTGGTCTGGTAATTGCCAACAACTGGTTGAAAAATAAATTCTTCCCAACAGGTTGGTCACATGCATTCTGTAGTAATTTTTAATCCATATTTCATTTTTTTCTCCCCCTTTTTTGTAATAATTTTCTTGAGTTATGAGCAGGCTAAAAAAAAAAAACACCTCACTAAAGATGCAAATCAGGGTGATAGCTCATCAATAAGCTCACAAGGAGAGGAAGATAAAAAATGGTTTACATCTCTCCAAGGATACGTCTGCAGCTATTTTACCTTTCTTCTATTCCCAAAACTTAGGAGAACCTTTGAGAAATAATACTGGATGGGTTTCTAAAATATTCTATATAGTGAATGTACGGTACCTGCCCTTGTGGACTAGGAACGAAAGAAAATGCTGGCCATATTTTATTCAACTGTACCTTTGATAAAGATGATCGCACTAAGCACATCACATCTTTTCTGTTGCAATTTTCAAGTTCATCAGAGCAATTTTCCGATTCCCTATTGCTATCACATATAATATTGCAAAATTGTGTGTGATAGCATGTAGAGTCTGGCATGAGATTAGAGTCATTAGAATCAAAATGATTGGAGCAGCACAAAAGCAGCCATACTAAATAAATACACAGAAACAAGATAGCATATAGGACATTTTTGTGAATGGCCATTTGACTATTAGCCGATTCCAATTTAACTTTTATCCTGTCAGCCTTGAAGTGGTTTTAGAGTGTCAGTGGAAATTGATGTGCTTACGCCCAGTCGTATTGGGGTATTCTCTAACATGTGATTTCTTGTTTTATATGATTGTTTATTAGGTTTTATATATATATATATATATACATTTTATTATAGATTTTCTACATGGATAAAAATAACATGAAAAAGTAGAAAATTAAGAAAAAAGGTAAGAGAAAGAAGGCAGGAAAGAAAAAAAGAAACAGATACTAAAAAATGGCTTGCTGTCTTCTTTACAGCAGTTGCAAACGAGCTTATTTTCTCCCTTCTTCACTTTCAAATTTCATTCATATTTTCCTCTTCCCCCTATTCAACCCCTTTCAATTAGCAAAGAGAAAAGTCATTTTAACCATTTTCAGCAAAAAGTCTATCAAGGGTTTTCAATCTTCTACAAAACTATGTATTACAAATAGACCTTCACTTACGACCAGTTGCTTGGCAACCATTTGAAGTTAAAATGGACTTCCCAAAAGATATACATGACCTGGATTTGAAGTTCTGAGGCTGCCACTGGTCGTGTGATTGCATTTTGGGTGCTTGACAGCCAAGCCACATTTTTGGCCATTTGCCATGTCTCCTAGTCACATGACTGCAATTTATGATGTTTGTAGAGAATGAGTTCACTTAATAACCACAGCATTTGCTTAATGACCATCATATTTGCTTAATGAGCACTGCAAAAATGTCATAAAATCAGGTCATTTGTGTGGGTGCCTAACTTACAACCATCATGACATAGGACAGAAATTTGTGGTCCATTACAGTTGTAAGTCAACTGTACCACCTGCATTTTACCCTTGAACAAATACATCTATTTTGTATTTTTTTTCTTGTAATCAATCTTCTAATAGATGTTCATTTGGACAGAATTAAGTTGACATTGAAGTCTTGCTGTATAACTTAATATCATGTCATCTTCTTTATAGAGTGCATAGGTGTATCTCTTGAAACATTTCAAACAAGGAAAGGCAATAGTCAAAAGACAGCCTGTCTTTTCCCCCCTCTTCTTTTCCCTTTCTCTATGTTCTTAACTCTTTAGACCCATTTGACACATACTGCAATCTATACTCTTTAACAAGAGCATTTGACTTTTTTTGTTTAGAAAAATCTCCCAATTATTTCATTGGGAAGGCCCAAATAGTCCTCTTTTCCATGAAGACATGTACTGTTTATTTATTTAATGTGTTTAATTAGTTTGAAAATACTTTAAAATAAGCAAAATCTGTATTCAGCCAAACCTTTTATCCATTTTAAATTTTCATAATCCAAACTCTTAGCAATTTTTCTTTTCTTTTTTTACTCTAGATTATTATTTAAAATCCTTGTGCTTGTTTATTTCCATTTCCCTTTATTCATGCTGCTATAGATTACCAAGCAGTCTAATTGCTTTGCTGCTCCAAAGATCTCTGTAACTTTTATAATGCAAATGTGATTTAGAAAGTAGAGTTTAAGTCAGACTCAGTGTCCATTACAGCTGAGGCTAGGAGCACCAACTCTCTTCCTTGGCTTTTGGCCCTTTTACTTTAAAGTTACTTGCAGAGTTCCTGCAGTTTCCTTGCAGGGAGCTGCCTTCCAAAGCACATGTGTACAATCTCCTCAGTTTCTCCTTATCCATATCCTGCCAGTCTGCACCCACTGTTTGGTTATGGTTCTTCATTCAGCATTGTTCCTGCTCTTCACAGATGCATTAGTCAGCCATTTTCTCCACTTGGAAGCCTCACTTGCTATGGTTAAGAATTTTATTTCTCTGGCCTTTGGCTGTAATAATAAAAGTTAATTTGATTTTAAAATAAGTTATAGACATAACTTTCAGAGGACGGAGGAATGAACCTTACAGCATCTGTACAGCAACTTTGAGGACTTGGATGGTGATAGTAAAAGTGCCTGAAATTCCCTGTTACAATTGGAAAAAGCTAGTCTTCCTTTTTTAAAAAAATGCCCAAGGTGATATAAATAATTAACACCCCCCCTTTCTTTTCTTTGTAATATATATAATTCCTCCTCCTCCTCCTCCTCCTCCTCCTCCTTCCAAACTTCCTTTTTTTCCTTTACTTCTGTTAAAGCTTTGTTCCTCTCTTCACTATTGTGTTCTTCTCTTCCCAATATTGCAGCAATATTTAAGACAGTTGCTTCTTACATTGTTGCATAAATATTTAAATTTCCCCATTTCTAGGCTTGTAGTTCTCAGCTTAATTTTCCAACTGAAGAAGCAGAGAAGGATTGTCATTTTCTAGGAATGCAAAATATCTCTACTCTGCAAGGATGCGCTTGCTTTATTAGCTCACGGTGCTTTTTAGGGGACATATTTTAAATGATTTTTAGGTAACTGCATCCAGAGGCAAAAGACAGAAAGATATTAGCAGAAACAGAAGAGCTGGAATCAGCCATAGATATATATTATTCATTGGAGTCAGATTGGGACAAAAGGTCTCAGTGAAGTTACAGAAATGTTCAGGGAAGATGGAAATTATATACACTATCTCTGGAACATCGATTTTGAAATTATGAACAATGTTACACAGAAGGGATAATGAATATTCTCTTACCCTTTTAAAAATTCTAACAGGGAGAGCTTTGGAGATAGCCTGGAGAAAACTTTTAGGGTTGCTGTTAGTGTTAGAAGACTCATTTTTCACACTCATAAAATCCACCTGGGACAAAAATATATTAAAAAATGGCTAAGAGTAGATTTTTAAAACCAAGATCTTCCAAGGTGAAGACAATAGAGGAGATCTCAGGGCCCAAATGAAGCCTCTTCCTGTAGAAGTTCCTGTATCCCTTATGAAAAATTATCCCATGATTCTATTGTCCCACTGAGTGTGGTAATCTCAGTCCAATTTGTTCACAGGGTCAATCCTGCCACTGAACAAAGTAAGGTGATAACCTCTGGAAGAAGATTGTGGAAGATGCAGGAGACCTGAAGAAGTTTCTTTGATGAGAAACTAAACATTAAAAAAAAAAGTCCAGTTGCATTTTAGAAAAAGCAACTTTGGGACAACCGTGACCTGGATGATGGAGAATCTCCATAGACATTGTGGAAGATGGCTAGATGAAAGAACTACATGCCAGATGACTTGTCCTACAGCCCCTTAATCTAGCCTGTTGGCTTCAAGTGTGGTGGAAGATATTATTGTCTAATCAGTGTAAACAAAAAGCTGCCTTCTGTGTTTGGCATCAGGTAGCTCTTCAGTGTATATGAGACTTCTTTACTGTCTGCAAAAAAACAAGTTGAATATCAGTACCAAACTCTTGAGTCTCTATATATTATTATTTAGACATAACTGAATGTGAAGCTGAGTTTCTTAAAAGAAAAGAATCTACAGCTAAGCCTGATGTTTGGCAGACATAGGAGAAGGATGGGGATGGGGAATGGATTTAAGGTTTTCAAGAAAGCAGAGAGATTTTGGTTTCCCAATACATTTTAGTTATTCTCTCAGCTGTTATGTATGTTACTTTTAAAAGTTTAGCACTTTTCTGAAAAAAAACCCACTAAGTTCGTGTTTAAAATTAGCCTGACAAGTATGCTGTGTTTATATAATACAAGACAAATACGCAACGTGTACTAGATTTGTGGTTTAGCCCAGATATAAAGGGCTAAAATTGGGAGTTTCTAGGTAAAACTCAAAGAGGGGGTTACTCTGCTTGAAATGCAATTATTGCTCTAGTACATCTGTATATGTTACTCTTCTAGGTAGTCCAGACAAGAAATACAACCAGGAATATTAACACCATGTTTATTGTATGGTTATATTAAACAGAGTCTTGCAAGCCTAAATGTATTTCTCCCTCTTCTCTTTTTAGTCTCCATAAAATTAGGGAAGATCTCTTCTGAAATGCTTCCTGTGCTTTTCGCCCACCTTCAAACAGAGCTGCCTCTTATCAGACTGTTGCCTAAGCTGCAGGTCTTGTTCTTGTCTTCCAAGGTCATTTTCACGTACCATCATAGTATGATCATTTAACCATCTCAGAATGGTTTCCAGATTCACTGGCAACAGTCTAAGATAGCCCTGCCTGATGAAAATAATATTCTAAGGGCCTCTCTGATCCTGTTATAAAACAGTTTATGGAATAGTTATGGTATGCAAATTTCTGTGTAGGAGAAGGTATGGCAGAACTTGGGACTGGAGTGAAAAAGGGGATCAGCCTGGAATCCCTACATAGCCACAAAAGAAATAAGTCCAACCTGCCCCCCTTGAGAGATGTTGATAGTCATCTAAATCTAAACAGGCACTGACCATTAGTTGAGAAGATTCCTGTGCATAGGCTTTTAGCAATAAATCAGTTTAATTGAACTTTCACATGTGGTCCTTGCACCCAATAGTCTGCTTTCTATTTAAATAATTTTTCTTCTAGTTCTGATTCAGAGTTAATTGTGCAGATCAACAAGAAAAGAAATTATAGCTTTAGCATTGCACACAAAGCAAAAGAAATTAGATTATACATTCATTTAAAACAAAAATAGAAATATAACATTACAAAAAGGTGTGTTGCTCAGAGACTAGGGAACATGTTCCATAACCGACTCTGATGTCATAATAGATGTGTCATAATTTGAACATTGTCCCTGAGAAGAGACCAGTCCAGGTTCCAGTGGAAAAATTACATGCATAATGCACCAAATGGTATGCACAAAGTCAGATGCCCCTCGCCTCCCCCAGATGTTCTGTTTATGCAACTCTCCAAAAGCTTCTACTACATCTCCTGGAAAGAAGCTGGGCTATTACCTCCTTTATACATTCAGTCTTTGTAGTGGAGTTCTGACTGACAGGCAGCTAAGCCTGAAGATGCCATCTTTAACGATAGTGGCAATTCAATGTTCTCAGTGGACTGTCAGCATTGTCCATCATCCCAGGCCTAATGTATTCTGCAGTCATATGATTATCTGCAAGTCAAGAAGAATTGCAGCTCCCTAAGTACTTTTAAATATAGGGCTGTGCAAAGAAATGTAGAAGGAGTTTCCATGTTTATGTTTCACTATTTCAGGGATAGTTTTAGGCTCAAACTGTTCTCTCCTCCTTTATAGTTTCGTGTTTTTGGCAGCTTCCCACAGTTAAATTGCCTATTTTAGGTGCGATGCTTTGTCTTGGGAAATGGCTAATTGAATGGGAAGCTTTCCAGGCAGCTAAGAAATGGCATCTGCTAGAGGAATCTGATTCAGATATCAGAAAAACCTTTACAGGATTGGACAAATTGTCAGCTTTCCAGTATGGTTTACAATAGATTTTCGACCATTCTCTGTTACAATTATTATTGTTTGTTATTTGTCTTCTATTTTTTCTACCTATCAGAAAATTAAACCATTCTGTCTCCCTCCCCCCCTCTCCCCTCTCCCCTCTTCCTTCTCTTCTCTCTCCTCTCTCCTCCTCTCCCTCTCCCCAGCTCCTCTCTTCATATTTATCCCCACTTGTGGTGATGATCATATGGAACGGAAGTTGTTGGGGAAATCACTGGCACATAAGCACCTCGGTCAGTGGTGGGATTCAGCCAGTTCGCACCAGTTTGGCAGAACTGGTATCTAATTTTTTGTGGCCCAGGCCCAGAATGGACTCCTGGAAGTGGTATCCACACAGAGAACCGGTTGCTCACATATTTGAATCCCCCCACTGACCTCGGTCAAAGATAACATTATGGAAACAAGTTTAGCTAAATACTGAGAATGGATTAAAAGTGTTATAATTATTTCTACAGATAAATGAGAAAACAGTGAATTAGTTTTGTTTCAAAGATTTATACAGCCATCCATCTTGTGAAATACAACTCTTGGCAACTCACAATAGTAAAAATGAAAAACACAGTGAAACCAAAGCGTCATTCTCTGGTCATGCAACAAGGCCACCCCCAGATTCCAGTCTCACTCTATCCCAGCATTGGGGGGGAGAGTGAGCTCTTTATCACTTTCCAGCGTACTAAAAGTGTGGGGACCTATTGGATCCCAGGAGAAAATGCATTCCACAAAGCAGAAGTTGCCCTCAGAAAAGACCAACTTCCTATGTTCATCTAGAGATAACATTTAAGGGGACCTGGAGTGTAAAACCCTGGTGGAACAGGCAGATGCCTTCAGGGAGATGTACTTGTTAATAAAAACTTAATGTTAATGAAAGGTTTAAATTATAGATCCTTCACAATATAATATTGGCAATTCATATGTACACTGACTTATGGTATTTCCTCCAGTCCCACTATGTGGATATAAAAACATTACTGTGAAAATGTGATGCAGTATTTATTAATTGATTGATTGATCAAATTATAAGGCTGCCCATTGATTTAAGGAAACTCTGGGTGGCAAACATACAATATAAACATCAACAACTGTAAATACAGGTACTCCTCCAGTTTCAACCCTCCCCCAATTAATATGTCAAGAATACCCCCTCATACATCCACCCTGAACTCCATAACTAAGGCCTAGCACCCATGCCTGAGTGAAGATCCAGGTTTTCCCAGTTTTCTGAATGGTCAATAAAGTTGGGGTTGTATGTATCTCTGGTGAGACATTGTTCAATGAGGCAGGCACAGAGTTCCCAGGCTCTTTACCTAAATGATGTTTAAAAATGTATGTAGTTGGATGAAATTCAGTTAGTGCATGCTTGAGAAACCTATACATTAACAAACACACACACACAGAGAAAGAAAGAGAGAGAGAGAGAGAGAGAGAGAGAGAGAGAGAGAGAGAGAGAGAGAGAGAGAGAGAGAAATACTTTGTTTTTTCTTTTTTCATCTTCTGTTCTGCTGAAAGAGTTTAAAAAATAAAGGAATAAGAAAAAAATGCCTTTGAAGCCCTCTCTTAAAGAGACTTCTGTCTCAAGATTGCACATCATGTGCTCTATCTCAACTTTGTATGAAGTCCCCTTCAAAAGTCACATCTGTAATTTCCATTGTGACAGAATGTAGAGGTGCAGTGGAGAGCACAGCTCTTGCATACCCTTAATTGAGAAATGGTATACCCATTTGGCATGGTCATCCTCTTTTTCTTTGGATGGGATGGGCATGGAACAGTGATGGAAAAAGAGCACACTTCTCTAGCTAATCACATCAGCCAAGTTAACCCTGGCAATCAATGGGTGATAGATATTGTTAGAAATTGCCAGTGCGTGTTTGTGTGTGTGTGAATGAAACATTCATGTTTAAAAAGTAAAGTTCCTTGAATAAATTCAAATTCATTACCTGGTTTCTCTATGAATATGCACGTAGTTGTCTTGCAGCAGTACAGAAGTTGTTTGCTTTCCTCTAAGGTTTATTTTCTTGTTTGTTTTCCAATCTAGCCAACAGCCCTGATATTCACATTGTAGTGCTGCTCAGTGTCACTTCAGTTTTCTTTTTCAAGATCAGCTGAGGCATAAACCAACTATGTGCTACCTCTTCCTGTGACAATCATATTAATTAGATCTCATAAAATAAAATAAAATTATATACCATTTTTAAATGGCCATCAACAAGTCAGTCAAAAACTAAGTGCAGTCCGAAAAAGTTATATCTCATTGTTTGATCTGATCATTGACTTAACCATAACCATATCTATAAATTAATGATGTTGTGTTTAATTCATAACCCAAGAACTGTATTGGCCATTTTCTTAATTTATAATTTTTAAAATTAATTTTCCCATTTCTGGTTAGATAAAAGAAAAAATGAATCGTGAGAATGGAAGGCTGGGAAAATGAAAAAAAAACAAAACTTTACCAACTGTGCAGTTGTAGGAAAAAACATGAATCATGTTTAAATGTATAGATAACTGTTCATCCACTATTAGCGATTGTGGACATGTTGAAATATGGAAACAAAATAAGAATCTCAATCCACTGACTGACAGACATTTCCAGTACTACAATACTACTACTACTACTACTACTACTACTACTACTATTATTATTACTACTACTACTACTACTACTACTACTAATAAAGTTGGAAGGGACCTTGGAAGTCATCTAGTCCAACCCCCTGCTCAGGCAGGAAACCCTATACCATTTCAGACAAATGGCTGTCCAGTCTCTTCTTTAAAACTTCCAGTGTTGGAGTATTCACAGCTTCTGGAGGCAGGTTGTTCCACTGATTAATTGTTCTGTCAGGAAATGTCTCCTTAGTTCTAGGTTGCTTCTCTCTTTGGTTAGTTTCCATCCGTTGCTTCTTGTCCTGCCTTCAGGTGCTTTGGAGAATAGCCTGATTCCCTCTTCTTTGTGGCAGCCCCTCAAATATTGGAACACTGCTCTCATGTCACCCCTTGTCCTTCTCTTCATTAAACTAGACATACCCAATTCCAGCAGCCGTTCCTTATATGCTTTAGCCTCTAGTCCCCTAATCATCTTTGTTGCTCTTCTCTGTATTCTTTCTAGAGTCTCAACATCTTTTTTACATCGTGGTGACCAAAACTGGATGCAGTATTCCAAGTGTGGCCTTATCAAGGCATTGTAAAGTGGTATTAACACTTCACGTGATCTTGATTCTATCCCTCTGTTAATGGGGCCTAGATACCAACATAGTCCTCAGGATATCATGGTTCCCCACCTCGTTTTCATTTTTTTTAATTGACAGCCTTCTGCAAAGACAATACCAAAACTGAGCTGAGCATTGAAAACATCCTTGGAAGCTAGAGGGGGGTTAGGAAACAGCTCTTCCATTTTGTTTTGTAATAAATGTGTAATAGCTGGTTGCCCAAGCTCACCACAACAATCATTTTGTGACAATGCCCAAAATATATTTGCAAAGATAAATATATGTCCGGTGTCCCTCTTCTTCCCAGGAAATGAGGACTTCTGGTTTCTCCATAACTCTAGTTGATTTATATGTGAAAATTAGATCTCTCACTAAATCCAAATAATGTGAAAAACTAGGAGGGGTTGATAATCTAGTTTTGATCAGCACGATATAAAAAAGATGTGGAGACTCTGGAAAGAGTGCAGAGAAGAGCAACTGATTAGGGGTCTGGAGGCTAAAACATATGAAGAACGGTTGCATGAATTGAGTATGAATAGTCTAGTATAAAGAAGGATTAGGGGTGACAGATAGCAGTGTTCCAGTGTTTGAGGGACTGCCACAAAGAAGAGGGGGTCAACTTATTTTCCAAAGCACCAAAAGGCAAGACAAGAAGCAATGGATGGAAACTAAGCAAGGAGAGAAGCAACCTACAACTAAGGACAAATTTCCTGACAATGAGAACAATCAACCAGTGGAATAGCTTGCATTCAAAAGTTGTGGGTGCTCCATCACTGAAATGCTATAGGGTCTTCTGCTCGAGCAGGGGGTTGGACTAGAAGACCCCCAAGATCCCTTCCAACTCTGATGTTCTATGTTTTGTAATACAATACAATACAGGTTGATAGAAGTGGGAGCTGAAAGATTAAAACACAGACTTCTGAAACAGGCTTCTATGCTGTACAATACTGTAGAGAACTCCTGCCTCAGGCTGGCTGGATTCAGCCCTCTTTCAGTATTTTTTGCAAGTGAACACACTATTTTTATATTGCAATTAAAATGTCAAGTTCCAAATAATCTCTTGGAAAAGTGCTGACTCATCAACTCTATTCTTTCTTTTTTTGTAGGATGGTTATGCAAAAGTGCTTCCCAAGAGCACTGAGGCCTGATCAATGTATTCTGTGTGCACTGGATCAAATTCTATCAAAGTGTTCTGAACCAATGAGCCCAAATTTACGATTCTGTAACTATTCTGTATATTAGAAGTTAAAGGTAAAGTTTTGTTCCATGTTGTTTTGCCAAGAGTCAGGGATGTGATCAGGCACCCGGGCAATAGGTTCTTTTCGGATCAGAGACAACGAGCACACCAGGGAATAGAACAGAGGAATGTTAAGCTTTATCATTAGCTGAAGCAATCAGATTTAAAAGCAAAACATGAAAAGCTTATATACCAAGCAAGATAATACCCAAATCTCTTACAGGCTGTCTGGAGCTCCTTAATGACGACAGCAGAGATGCACCAAGGATGGCATGTTTCCACAGTAGCCAATGCTAGGTTCCATGCAGAAACTCTTCACAAACAACAACAGCCCCAAGTTGTTGTTTTTTAAATCAAAATCTGGCACCATGACTGCTATGGTCAGGAGGCTGCAAGACCTGACCTTGAACTGGGTGGCCTATGACTTTGGGATGGGAATTGAAAGTCTGAGACTTTCACAGTGGGAAAAGTGTTGAATCTACATGAAGATTCTGCACCCTGCCTTTTCTTTTGTTCAGCAAGTAACATAGCTCAGAGTAAGCTCTAAACGTCTAGACCAGGGGTCCTCAACCTTGGCAACTTTAAGACTTGTGGACTTCAACTCCCAGAATTCCTCAGCCAGCAAAGCTTGTCCGGGATTCCCTGCCTGGTCCCTCCCCTTAGTAAGGAAGGGTTAGTCTCATGCAGGGATATGAGCCAGGAGAACAAAATGGACTCTAATGCGGCTACCAGGTGGTGTGAAGAGCAGAATAGTGAAATAAGGACAAGCGTAGTAATCGATGTTCCTGGTGATGTTTGGTCAGAGGAGCGAATTTTACAGACATTGAGGGGGTTTGTCCCGGACCAGAGGGTATATGTGATAGATACAAGGGTGGATCGGGATTTCCCCCATTTTTATGTACTGCTGGAATGGAAAAAGAGCATTCCGGAGTGCTTTCAGGTTAAAAGTTTGCAACTGACAGAAGATGTCAGAGTGGGGGTGATCCTTCCTATTGCATGGAGCACACCTTTGACCAAACCACTAGGCCAGAAGAAAGAGAAGTGTGTTTTCCCACCTGCAGGGATAGCGGAAGTAGGGTTCACACAGGTGGGGGGAAGTTCAACTTCCGTCCAAAACCTGACAGGGGGTTATTGCATAGGGGCTGGATATAGGAAATTATGTGCTTTTTTTGGGATGCAACCGGTGCCAGAAGGGGAAGAGGAGTATGAAGCTTGGATGGAACAGGCAATACAAGCAGTTGAGGAATGGAATATATCGAACACCCAGAAAAGACAACGAGTTAGAGAGAGTTTAAAGGGCCCTGCTGCAGAAGCTATTAGAAGTTTAACATTGAGCTGGGGACAGTTTACTGTTCGTAACTATCTCTCTTTGTTGCATGATGAGTTTGGGTCTGCTGAGATGGTCTCTAGTTTACTGTTCCGGTTGGAACATATGTACCAGAAGAGGGGTGAGAAGCTGTCTGAATATATAAGGCACCTGAATAGATTATTATATCAGGTAGTGGAGAAGGGGGGATTGGATCCAGCTGGGGTGGAACAGGCCAGGATAGAACAACTCTCCCTGGGTGTTTTGGCTTCGGACCCTGTCCGGAGCCAAATAAAGGCCGAAGCTAGAGGGAATGTTTGGGGGTATCACGAGCTTATAATGAGAGTGCAGGCAACCGAGGTAGTGGAGGAGGCTAAGGAGATGAGAGCCGAGTTGCCGGTAGGACGGCCCTTAGGCCCAGGAGTGAGAGAGGCCAGGGAGGAGGATGACCAGATAACAATGATGCAAACCCAGATACTGGAGTTAACCAAGATAATAGCCTCCTGGACAGCAGTGGGTGGTCCACCCCTGAATGGAGGCCGGGTTGGGATGACTGATGAGGGGATGGGCCCACCCACCTGGGTTAATAATCCAACGAGACCAGTGGTCTGTTACAATTGTGGGTGTGTGGGGCATTATAAGCGTGTGTGTCCAAAACTGTACAGAAGATCAGGGAACCCAGTGCAGTTGGGAAACTGTCAAGGGCCCCAGTGAAGGAGCTAGCTGGGTGCCCAGTGATATCAGTTAGCCCCGACAAGAGAGGGTTGCCTTAGAAACCCTCATCAAAAATGGGAGTGATGGGAGTACCCCCTTCGATAAGAAATCCCCGTCCCCTTGAATTGACAGAGGCTGAAGCCATGGCTCCCCAGCGACAGGAGAACCAGGTATGGGCTGGTGAACCAGACACTGGGTTTTCCAATATTGGGGCTCCTCAGCAGCTGGTGGGCTCCTCTCCAGTGGTGTCAGTGCAGGTGGAAGGTATTTACACTAAGGCCCTTTTGGATTCGGGTGCGCAGGTTACGTTGTTATATAGGGATTTTTATGATAAGTATTTGATGTATATGCCCATACAGGAACTGGGTGATTTGAAGATCTGTGGTATTGGGACCGAAAAATTTCCCTATGATGGATATTTACCTATACAGCTGACATTTGGGTCTTCTATTGCTGGGTATACAGAGACCTTTGGCTATTGTGTGCACTCGTCCCCTGGGAGTTAATCAGGGTTCATTGATTGTGGGGACTAACACCAGTTTAGTTAGGCGGTTACTCACCCCAGTCATTCCCTTGGGGAATGACCCGATAGTGAGGGATATTCATCCTGCACTGCAGACAGTATGTCAGGGTTTGGTGCGGGAGCAGCAGGCCCCTGCACAGGGAGTGGGGCGGTTATGGAAACTGGATAGGAAAAAGAGGATAATACAACCAGGGGAAGTGGTGTGCCTGAGGACTTCCATTAAGTTAGATTGGGAGTAGCCTGGGCAGTATCTGATTCTTGAACATGGCCCTAAGGGACAGAATGGTGGAGTGGAATTAATTCCAGAGGTAATCTCCACACGGGTTTTACAACAGGAAAAAGGGCGGATCTCGGTTGGGGTTCGGAATATCATGGGCCTCCCTGTACGGCTGAGTGATCCGATGTTGTTGGGGCAGGTGAGCCCAGCTACTCCCATTGAGTCTCTGGATGGTAAGGGAGAGATTGAGGGGGAGGTTTTGATGGATCAGTTCTATTCCAAGAACACCCAGCTTTCTCTTGAGTGGCGGGAGAGAGCGAGAGACCAGCTTTGGAAATGGAGACATTTATTCTCGAGAGACAAATTTGATGTGGGCTGTGCTAGGAGTGCCCAGCATGAAATCCGACTGAGGGAGGATAAACCCTTTCGGGAGAGATCTCGGCGGATCCCCTTAAGTGACCTAGATGATCTTAGGGAGCATCTAGCAGAGCTGAAAAAGACTGGGGTCATTAGGGAATCCCGAAGTCCTTATGCTTACCCCATAGTGGTGGTCCGGAAGAAGAATGGGACCCTAAGGATGTGTATAGATTACTGCATTCTTAACTGGAGGACTATCCCTGACCAGTATACAACTCCTTGGATCGAGGATGCCTTACAGTGTTTGTCAGGGGCAAAGTGGTTTAGTGTGCTGGATTTAAGGAGTGGTTACCATCAGATCTCCATGCATCCGGAGGATAGGGAGAAAACCACATTCATCTGCCCACTGGGGTTTTATGAATTTAATCAAATGCCACAGGGGGTGTCAGGGGCCCTAGTGACTTTTCAAAGGCTCATGGAACGGACAGTGGGGGACATGAACCTGATAGAGGTGTTGGTCTATTTAGATGATATTATTGTTTTTGGTGAGACACTTGAGCAGCATGAGGAGCATTTAGAGAAGGTATTGACAAGGCTCCATGAGGAAGGGCTGAAATTGTCGTTAGAGAAATGCCAATTTTACCAGCCATCTGTCACTTATTTAGGTCATGTCATCTCGGCCGAGGGGGTGGCAATGGGCCCCGCTAAGCTTGAGGCAGTGGTTTCTTGGCCCAGGCCCCAGAGTGTAGCCGAATTGCGATCGTTTCTGGGATTTTGTTCATACTATCAGAGGTTTGTGGAAGGGTTTGCGAAGATAACTCACCCGCTCAATGAGCTGTTAAAGAATGAGGAAGTAGAGGATGCAGCGGGTTGTTTGAATCCGACCCATAAAACCAGGGGACCCAGGAAGTCTTGGGAATCTATTCAGGCAGATTGGACTGAGCGCTGTGAGCAGGCTTTTGATCAGTTGAAGTGGAGGCTTACGAACACCCCAGTCCTAGCTTATGCCGACCCCAATTGACCGTACGAGTTACATGTGGACGCTAGTCGGGATGGCCTTGGGGGGGTGTTATATCAGGAGCATGATCAACGTTTGAAGCCCATTGCATATATCAGCAGGGGCTTAACCCACGGGGAAAAGAACTATCCCATTCATAAGCTGAATTTTTGGCACTCAAGTGGGCGGTTGTGAATAAGTTGAAGGATTATTTGTATGGGGCAGAGTTTGAGGTTAAAATGGATAATAATCCACTTATGTACTTGCTCACAACCACTAAACGTGATGCCACGGGGCATCGATGGCTAGCTGCCCTTTCTGGGTTTAGGTTCAGTTTGAGATATCGCCCAGGCATGGGGAACATCGATGCAGATGCTTTGTCAAGGAGGCCCCAGGATTCAGGGGCAGGCATTAGAGAGTGGGTACAATTGCCCCTTGATCGAAGGGTTGAGCATCGAGCTAGGGGAGCAATTGGGGCTGAATCGGTGGGGGTTACCACTGCAGGTGTCCCCAAATTATACTGTAATCCCATTCAGTTCAGAGAGGAGGGTAGGTTTGCCCTGACTAAGAAAGATCTGTGGAGGGACCAAGTGGAAGATCCCCTCTGTGGCCTGGTCGGAAGAGCTTTGAGAAGTGGTCAGCGGGAGTTTCTACTTGCCGATTTGCCGAGAGGAGCCCAAGTGCTGTACAAGGAGTGGGATCGCTTACAGCTTTGTGATGTAGTGGTTTATCGGAGGGGCCCTTCGGATGGGCTTGAAGAAATGTGGTAACTTTTGCTTCCAGAGAAACACAGAGAAACAGTGCTGATTGCGCTTCACGACGAGCACGGGCATTTGGGGCCGGAAAAGACTTTTAAGTTAGTAGTGGATCGATTCTACTGGCCCTGCATGAAGAAGGAAGTCGGTGACTATTGTAGATCTTGTCTGCGTTTCATTCAGAGGAAAACCCTACCGTCAAGAACTGCGCCAATGGGCCATTTGCAAAATTATGGGCCCTTGGACTTGGTTTGCATTGATTTTCTTTGCCTGGAACCGGATGTAAGCAGACAAGGAAATGTGTTGTTCATGACTGATCATTTTACCTGTTATGCTCAGGCCTTCCCAACAAGAGATCAGTGCGCTGTTACGGTAGCCAAAGTATTGGTGGAGAAGTTTTTTGTACATTATGGGCTGCCTCAGCGCATACATTCTGACCAAGGGAGGGACTTTGAAAGCAGGCTTGTTAAGCAACTACTGGGCTTGCTGGGCATTTGGAAGTCCCGTACCACCCCATATCACCCACAAGGAGATCCGCAGCCTGAGAGATTTAATCGTACTCTTTTGGACATGTTGGGGACACTCACTGAAGAACAGAAACAACACTGGACACAACATATCTCTACTGTCGTGCATGCCTATAATAGCACAAGGAATGATGCCACCAGGTATTCCCTGTATCGGTTGATGTTTGGTAGGGAAGCCCACCTGCCAGTAGACATAGCCTTTGGCACCTCAATGGATGAGACCTCCTTTAGGTCACATCATAATTATGTGGATAGGTTGAGGAAGAGTTTGAAGGGGGCTTATGAAAAGGCTGCAGAGGCCACAGGGATTTGGGAACGGCGGAATAAGAGAAATTACGATCTGAAAGTAAGAGTCCAGGATTTGCAGTCTGGGGATCGGATGCTATTAAGAAATTTGGGTCCCTCTGGGAAGCACAAACTGGCAGATCGGTGGGGTTCCCAGTTGCATGTTGTTATTGAGAAGCTGCCGGGACTACCAGTGTATCGGATACGACCAGAGGGAAGCTCAGGGCCTTTGAAAGTGTGGCATCGGAACCATTTATTGCCCTTGAATGAGGCAGTACGAGCTACCCAGCCAGTAGACTGGGCTTTGGCGGCTTCTGAGGAGGTAACGCTACACTCATAAGTAGGTCAAGACCCCATTCTTCTTCAATCTTATTCTAGCTTTCTTTCTTTGCCAGATCGTCTTTCATGTACGAGCTTCTGAGTCATCGAACAGTTCTCCTTGTATTTATTGTGTGATATTGAACAGACCATCCAGTCGCCATTTTTTTGAGAAGTCTAGCAGGTATGGCAAGTCTAGCAGGTTGTCTCTTTATTTTCCCCTCTCGACGTAGTTGTCCTGAACTATTTATCTTTTCTTCCATCTGTTCCTCATCTTGATCCTCAGATTCCTTCTGATTTATGTAGCAGGCTTTTTCCTCCATCCATATTGTCAGATTTCTTTCTGAGTTTTCCATTGTCTGTACTTGTTGGGCAGTTAAATCTTCTGTCATAATATTTAATTGTTCCACTTTTTCTGTAGTATTCTGTATAATTGATTTTTTAGTTATAATCAAAGTTTGAGTTTGCGTATCTGAGCTGCTTTCTCGTTTTTCTCTGAAAGCTCTCATTTTATCACCAGATGTAAGAAGGGTTTGATAAGTTGCTTTTAGCGTATCAAGAATTTGTGCCAGATTTTCCTCCATAAGAAAAGTCTGTTCCTGGTCTTCTTCCATAGTGATGAATTAAATTAGAAGCTTTTACAGTTTTTTCCCCCAGTAGATAGAGAGCACAGCTAGGTCTCTCACAGCTGGTGTTCAAGATTGCATGAATCTTATCTTATTTTCTGGACTGTCAGCCAAGTCTCTTAAAGAATAACAGATTGCAGTTTCAGGTTTAGCCACAAGATATCACCCCACTGTTTAAAAATTTCCTTTGAATCTCAAAGTTATTTTAATCCTTTCAGTTTTTCTTCTACTTTATGAGGAAAAACCCCGATCTTCAATAAAAACAGAAAGTAAAAAAATAGATAATAGAGAATCTTTTAGTCCACAAATTTTAGGAAATAAAGTTCCAATTGGGATCCAATTATTTTTTCAATGTTTTAAGCTTCCCTGGTTAGTCCGCTGTTTCTGGAGGGAGGGCTAAAATCCTGCTTCCCTCTCCACAGGGAAAAAAGTACTTTAGCAGCTTCCGTAGGTAAAAAAAGAAGTTAGAACATAAGAGAGGTAGATCTCACCCAGTCTCTTCCACGCTGCTTTAATGTTGCCTGATGGTAAGTGTGACTTCGGCTTCCCACAGCCTAGTGACCGTCCATATTGCTATGGCCGGTCTTTCATCTGCTGGTTTGGGGAGAACGCCAGCTCTAACGGGAGAACTACCGCTCTTCCACGATCCAGTGAGAGCTCCTCCTTGCTGGTCGCCTCTACGGGGCAACTTTTCGACCCTTTTAGGGGCCCCCAGTGATGCGAAACTGGACGAGGAAGACGGAACTCGTCTTCCAAGCGTCCATGGCAGCCGCGTCGGCAAACCGGAAGTCTGTTCTATCTTTTTCTTTCCTTTTTTCTTGAACTTTTGATTTAACTTTTAAAATATATTTAAAAAGTACTATGTAGCTGTATCAGTTTTATCCATACAATGTAATCTTCAATAAAATTATTGCAAAGAAAGATTTTCTTTAAAATCTTACATTTTCAACAGACATATTTCATTTTGCCCCCAAGTTATGTATGGATATTAATGATGAGTCTTTTCCCTGATGGAACATACATAATGGTAAATCTGGTGCCATGGTTTATCGTAGTAAAGATATACTCCTTTTGCTTTATATATTTTTGACTCTATTATTGAAACCCTTGTTTTTAATAACAAAGATATTGTAAGAAAGGCAGAGTATAAAATGTTGTTATATGTATATTGCTTATTATGTTTTTATGGACACTTTCATTCTGTTCTCATTTCATGAACACATATCCAATTCAGTTTAAAATTGTAGTAAATCAGAGTTCCTAATCTGGGGGATTTGAAATTATCTCATACTTGCAAATGCAAATGAAAAAAATGAACCAGACAGATGGTCTAGAAATCAAAGAGTGTTTAGGGTAAGTTGTAGTAATTATGTAATTATAAGATTATGATGAATTCTGAAGTTCATTTATATTTCAAGAAGGCTCCCTATTTTTATTTCTCTATGCTATTTTAAGCAAATTCATATGCTGTTGAATTCTTCTGATGAGATTTCAAAGATTTCACTTCATCAACCGTGATTTCCTGTTTGGAAAAGTAAGAGAGAGAGTGTGTGCTTTTGTCCGTGTGCTTGTTTTAGGAGGAAGTACCATTGAGTCAGCCTTGACTCATAGCTGGAGCTCAGTCATTGGTTGGTCATTCTCTCATCACAACTCATCTCATAGGGTTCTTGTTGTGGGAAAAATAGGAGGAGGAATGAGTATTTGCATAAAAAAGTATAATAAAAATCTAAAAATAATCCCACAATTACAGAAGTAATAAAACTGATGGCAAGATTTCATACATATCCTCTCTGGAATAATATTGTGTCTAACAGATTTTGAAAAGCCAACAATGTGTAGAAGCTGATCAAAATTCTGGGGGAAGATATTCCAATGCACAGGTGTAGCAACAACCAAACAATATTTTCCCTTCCTAAAAGTGGTGTATCATTAGCGGATCTCCCAGATTATACAAGTTGGGCAGTAAGAAGAGTTGGGCAGTTGGAAGAGACAATTCTGCAAATACTTCGGTGCCAAGCCAGGTAGAACATCAAGGTTAAGATCAACACTTTGAATTTTGCTCAGAAGTACATGGTGAGATCTGTCTTTAAAATTAATAATAATCCATAAACAGTTTGAGCAAACAAAGAGAGAATCAAAAGGCTGGAGCAGAGAATCAGCCAAAACTGAGCATATAGCATTGAATAGAAATGAAAATAACCCACCCACATGATTAAATAATCTTAAATAAACAATTAAAAAAACCTGATAATAGGCAAAACAACTGGAGCACCACTTGAACAGCATTAGCATTGACAAAAACACCACCAGTCAATTGCAAAAGGCAGCTTTACTTCAAATAGCTTACATCCTGTGACAATACCTTTAAAGCATCATATGGCAACATCTGCCTATCCCAGGTCCTTGTGAAGGACTTGATAGTTGGATAAAAATCCCAAAACCAGTCTAGACATCTTACTGGCTGTGCAATGAACCATAATAATGAATAAAAAAATCCCTTCTGGTTCCTGTTCCCCCTTCATGGAACCGGTCCCTGGTGCCCAAAAGGGGACCTCTGCTGTATATGAACAAATTTTACATGTGGAACATGACAAGGAAAATATCTGATAGTTATTCCATTATCACTTTCTTTTCAAAGCTGGATCTGATATAGTTTTGGCTATAGTAACCCTTTTAGCATAAATACAGTAGCCTTCCATGTTGAACCATTTATTATTTATTTATTAATAATTATTAGTGGTAAAACCACCCAGAATCACTTGGAGTCAGGGGCGTATTTAAATAATAGTAATAACAACAATAGTAACATTGTAGATTTCATGTTGTTGTATTGGGACATCAAAAATACTGTTGCTACTTGTCTCTTACTTTGCAATGATGATGATCTGGAATTCAAATCCTGTAGACAGAAAAGATTATTATGGGTTAGAAGAAGAAAGTTGATTGCAAGGAAAAGCAACCAAAATGGGTATGTTTTTATGTAAATCAGGGCTAATAACATTTTTCATTGTTCCTCTCCTCCTTTTCTCTTTGATACCAAGTGTCATCTGCCTGTTCAGTGGAGAAATTGCCAGTAATACCTTCAAGCCTTACTAATATTCTACAATAACAGAGTGGGAAGGGACCTTGGAGGTCATCTAGTCCAACCCTCTGCTCACGCAGGAGACCTGATAAATGGCTGTCCAGTCCTTAAAAGCATCCAGTGATAGAGAACCCACAGCTTCCAAGGTATTTGTTCCACTAGTTGATTGTTCTCATTGTTAGGAATTTTCTCCCTAGTTCTAGGTTACTTCTCTCCTTGATTAGTTTCTTGTCTTGCCTTCTAGTGCTTTGGAAAATAGGTTGACCCCTTTGTCTTTGTGGTAGCCCCTCAAATATTAGAACACTGCTATCATGTCACCCCTAGTCCTTCTTTTCATTAGACTAAGTATACCTAGTCTAGTATAACATATTAAGAACGATTCCTGCAATCGTTTTTCATATGTTATAGCTTCTAGGCCCTTAATCATCTTTGTTGCTTTTCTCTGAATTCTTTCCAAAATCTCTACATCTTGAGATTTCAATATTATATTATACTGAATATTGAGATTTCAATATTCTCTTGAAAAAGGTTGGCAGGATTAGGTTAATGGGATAGCTTTTAACCAAGTTATGATGAACATCAAAACAAATGGAAAAGAGTTTGAGTAGGTTTGATGTACTGCAGGAGGAGAGCCACTGAATTCCACATTGTGTCACATAGCTGATGTGCAACTGATAATCAGGAAATGGGTGATGTAAAAAAAACAAACACATCTTGGAACATCTTTTTTTATTACTGCTTATCTCTGATTGTTTATGGGTGACATATCCGTGATTGTGTGTAGACATGTTGAATGACATGTGTTCCAGTTCACTTGAAACAGATTTGTATCTGCTGCTTTGATTGACATAAAGATAATTAGGATCGTAGTTCATGGAAATAACAATGCAGCTGGTATTTCACCGTAACTATTTTTGCTTCTTTAAAAAAAAAAAAAACTTTCATGCTTTGTTATCAGTAATTCCCTGTGAAAGTAGTGTGGTTATGAAGCAGCAGTAATGAATTTATTTTGCTTATTAGAGCCCTTTGAACATTATTCCCTTAATTTAAACTTGGAGATAAAGTTTAAGGTTGTAAAATTGCCATCTGCGTAGGCTGAGGTTTTAATCTTACTGCTATAAGAATAAGAATTCGAACTTTTGGGGTCATATGATGAATTGTTTTGTTATTTGAACACAGTGCAAATCAGAAAAGGGGGAACCAGCTTTTCACATTCTTGATTTTCAATTCTCAATGGATTTCTACCCCTTGATTTATTGTTAGCTAGTGGGGTATGAGAATGTTTCAGTTGAATTTTAGAGTTGCTGGGAGATAAAATGATCCTGAGGAATAAGCATGAAACATGAAGATCTTTTTCATTAAAGATGAGAAAAACCTTTTTTTCTCTTTTGCTTCCAGCCTATTTCCACACCACTGATATTAGACTCTCATGGTGTTATGCACCCATCCACACATACTTTTTAGCAATGATTTACACCGTATTTCCATTGTTTGTCTATGTGCATAATTGTGATCCCAACATTTCGACTGTTTAATATTATGATTCTAACTGAATGGGGAATGAATTTTATTGATTTGGGACAAAGGAAGTAGTGGTGCTTAGCAACTCCAAATCTTAAACTAATGTTGTTTAGTCCATATTTATCCTAACAACAAAAATATACAATAGTCACGATAATTGCTTGGTTCAGTCCTAAAGTTAAAATATACATAATCTTTAATACTATATGGTTGAAGTTTGGAGTTTTTCAGTCTTACGTATTGCTTTTCTCCTGTATTCTTCTGCAGCAGTGCTATAAAAATAAGATTAAAACTACCTGCATTTAAATAAATTAAAATCTTCTGGAGCATCCAGTCTTTAAGAACAGTGGTTAGTTTAAACTGAGGTTTGATTACAAGCCT
Source organism: Azemiops feae (assembly GCA_023970755.1). Taxonomy (NCBI): domain Eukaryota; kingdom Metazoa; phylum Chordata; class Lepidosauria; order Squamata; family Viperidae; genus Azemiops; species Azemiops feae. The sequence continues at coordinate 364,478 of JALGBA010002262.1, read as the reverse complement.
CCATAATTTTATTCATAATTGTTTAGTTGAAACCTCCCAATTTCAGATGGAACAGGCACACCATTTTGTGAAAAAGTGTGTACAGCCATGTCAGAAGAAAGTGAGCCAAGGCAGTCTGTGATTCACTCAACCAGAGTTAAATTAAATTATGGTTTAAAACAGTTTTCCCCATCTGGAACTCTTCAGATAATGGGCTCAGAAAGTCCATGAGGACCAATCAGTATGTCCAGTGATCAGGGATGAAAGAGTTGCTGTTCAAAACATTCCCAGAACATTAGTTTGAGGGAGAATTGGTGTAGATCTTTATGTCAGGAAATCTGTATTTTCTATACAGTATGTGCAAAGTTGTGAAGAGCAAGGGGAAAAAAATCAGAGGAAGGTGATGGCAGAACAGGAAGCTTGAATTCATCCAGAAGGAATTTCCAATATAATATTAAGGCATAGTAACAGCTTGAGTTCAAAGTTTGTGTTGAGGTTTTAATCATCCAATGGGAAATTTCATTGTGTTTTTAGAATTCTCTCTCAACAGGGAAGTCAAGCTTATAAACATGATTTATGGAATAGTTACATAGATACATTATTTTATTCAGACTAGATTCTTCTGGAATGTATTGCAGCAACTGTATACTGTATACCCAAGATTAAATTCTCAATGTATGAAGCATTTTAATGGATGACACTACTACTGGGCTTCTGAAATTACAAATGACATGATCATAGTTACTGGTTGCTTTACTTCAGTTGATGCATCTTTTTTAGTTGCATCTCTCACTATTTTCCCTTTCTTGAGCTCTTTCCTGTTCCTGTTTATTTGCTCAAGCTTTGAATGGATGCTTTGTTTATCAAATCATCGGTACAAAGATGCTTTTTGATGCTGCTTTAGCAAACAACAGAGCCCCCTCACTTATAAAAGCAAAGTGCTCTTGTTGCTTCACTTCACTTTGTTTTTGTCACTTTCTGCACAATGAGAAGTGCTTCATCAAAGGAAATTATGTTGATTGCCATCCTTGTTAAGGAGAATTTCATTGATCGTGTCTCCCAAAGTACTTTTGCAGGGTGAAGGCATGCCACATCACCTGCACTTAGAAATTATACATATGCAAAATAGACAGCCCGTGCCCTACTGGGTTATCATTTCAGAGTCATAAACAGAGAAATAGAATGACCACGAGAGGGCAAAAAACCAATGGGAACAGGAGCTACTTCTGACTTCCTGCTGACTTTCCCATTGAATTTCCTTGTGGGAAGCTGGCAAAAAGCAACAGAAATCTTTCTCCCTCCCTCCCTCCCTCCCTCCCTTCTTTCCTTCCTTTCTCCCTCACTCCGTTCCTTCCTCTCTCCCTCCCCCCTCTCTCCCTCCTCCCTCCCTCCCTCCTCCTTCCCTCCTCCCTCTCCCTCCCTCCTCCCCTCTCTCCATCCCTCCTACCCTCTCTCCTTTCCTTCTTCCTTCCTTCCTCCTCCCTCCCTCCCTCTTCCTTCCTTCCTTTGCTTCTCCCTGCCTCCCTGCCTCCTGCTTCCTCCCTCCCTCCCTCCCTCCCTCCCTTCCTTCCTCCCTTCCTTCCTTCCTTCCTTCCTTCCTTCCTTCCGTTTAGATCTTTAATCCTAATTTCAACATTACTTACTTTACCATTAAAAATTTGGCCCTCTTAAAAGTACATTAATGTATATAAATCTATAGCTTATATTGTCTGACAGGGACAATTGGAAATCTTAATCTTATGATTGCAAAGTTTATGCTTTGAAAAATACTTTTCTTTAAAAACAAATATAAATCCAGTGAATCAGTTTGATTATTATTATTATTGTTGTTGTTTAAAATTATTGTGGGAGATGTCCAGAGTTTGGTAAAAGATGGGTGCCAATATAAATATTTTAAATAAACAAGTAAATAAATAAATAAATAGAAATAAGTTAATTTCAGTCAGGAAGCTTGCACCTAATAAATTTTTGAGTAGAGGTTTTTTTTTAAAGTATCTAATGAAGTTCAAGATCCCGTCTTTTTATTTACCTACTTAGCAATTTTGACATGACAGTTTATATTATTTGTGAATCGCATTAGATATTTTAGAATAATTAAATGTTGTATGTTAAAGTGAGACCTTAATGTAAATTGACAAACGGTGCTGCTAATTCATTACTCCTCTTCTAGCAAAACAAATACTGTAATGCAGATTTTTTTTTTCTAATGGAGATGAAGTGGTAGAAACATTTGGTTCATCCACACAACTTGTTTTGCCATGCTTTCATCCTGCTCTGGAGTAAGGAGAAGTTCCCACCACAAAATTTAGCAATAGCAATAGTGTTTAGACTTATATCCCACCCCATAGTGCTTCACAGCACTCTCTGGGTTGTTCACAGTATCAGCATATTGTTCCCAACAATCTGGGTCCTCATTTTACCAACTTGGAAGGATGGAAGGCTGAGTCAGCCTTGAGCCCATCAGGATTGAACTCCAGGCTGTAGGCAGAGTTAGCCTGCAATACTGCATTCTAACCACCAGGGCTCTTCAAAATTTACTGTGCATCTGGAATGAAACTATGCAGTGCAGTTGCTGTTGCCAATAGAGTTGTACCATTTGATGATGTAAAGGCAATTACTGGTAATTTTCCTGGCTGATATTGGAATGTCACCAATCAAGCAAAAAGCTATGACTGTATAATGTATAGATTGTGTGCTGGGCTGAAGCTTGTATAGTGGAGTATCTGGTGATTACTTTTCCATTCCTTTCCACAAAACACTTTTGAATTCTCATCGAGTTCTCTTTGTACATGATACTGTTTTAATCCAGGATTAAATCCTGGAGAGTAGATGTTTTCTCAGCAAATAAAATGATATTTAAAACAGATCCTTCAAGTAGGATGGTCCATCTTAGTATTTATCTTGATTCCTTAGAAAAGATTGCAGTATAAGAGAAAGGGAGGCCAGCCACTGAAATCAAGAGTGGCACAGAAGCAGGAAGTTTAGGATTAGGATTAGTATATTATATGGAATTAGGAGCACAGGAAGCTACTTTTTCAGATTAAAATACCATTTATATATTATGCTGCTAAATCATAACACAATTTATTTGTTTTTAGTTTGCCAAGTTGTATGAGTTCCATTATTGTGGTCTATCAATATTATTCATAGCATAGTAGGCTATGTGAATACAGCCACTTACGATTTATTCTACAGTTATGTAAACCATGCCACAAAAAAGAGGGAGTCAATCTCTTCTCCAAAGCACCTGAAGGAAAAATAGAAGCAATGGGTAGAAACTAATCAAGGAGAGAACCAAGAAATGGTATAGGTCTCCTACTTGAGTAGAGGGTTGTGCTAGAAGACCTTCAAGGTCCCAATTTTTATTATTCTGTATGGTTTAGTAAGATGTATTATTTACATTAACAACATAATGTACATTCCCACCTTATTTTCCCTCTGGAGTTTGATTGTCAGTGACTGTCTGTGGTGTTTCACTGTGAAGACTCCCCCGGACTCTTCCCCAGAACTTCAGATGTCAGCTTGGGGGAGGATGAACCAGTTCCGGACATGTCAGGAGGGGAGTTGGTCAATGGCTCTGAGCAGCCATCTGAGAATAATTTGGCTGAAGCACAGCTGCAGCAGGACAGTCCTGAGGTGTCAGATGGGGAAAGCATGCAGCTGCAGCTGGTCAGGGATGAGGAAAAGGAACTGCCTTCTGCACCTGATCCAAGAACATGTAGGACAGAGAAAAGGCAGGAACAGCTAAGGTCAGCCAGATTACTTGTGAGGAAAAAGCCTCGCCCTTCTTGATGGGCTGCACCAGAAGCTGGCTATTTAGCACAGCAGACAGATGGAGGTGATGCTGGGAACAACGTGTTCATTTCCTAGCGGTGTGTTTTCTGATCTTTGTGATTCCTGCCTCGCTTTGGATTGATACCATGCCTTGACTTAGATCAGGGGTGTCAAACTGCCAGCCCGCAGGCCAGTTGCATCATGTGGAGGCCGTGCCCACCCCAGCTCTGGCAATGCAAAAAAAGTTGTGATATGTCGTGACACGTCACGTGACGTGGCGAGTTTAACACCTGTGACTTAGATCGTGCCTTGTGAACTCTGGACTTTTCTTGCCTTGTGAACCCTCTTGTATTATGGATTTAATTTTGTCTGGTGGGTTTATTTTGATTGGGAAACTTTTAAGTGACTCATTGACCATTGCTCTGTGGACTAGCATTGGTCTGCTTGTGGCTGGACTTAATTGGGACAGTTCTGGGTTTTTGGTGAAGGGAATTGTTGGGGAATATTCATACTCACTAAACCACAATTATGTGTGTGAGAGACTGAGTGGGACAGCACATTCACTGAGGTTTTTCCCCAGCATCTTCTGCCTGATCCTTTTAAAAATGAGATTTGACTGAACCTAATACTTTATGCAAGCAAAACACATGTTTTTCTATGGTTCTTCCACAAATGCGGTTTTTGCCCACTGCTGCATTCAAATATAGTTTTGTGGCACACATATTTAAGTGGCTCTGGATATGAATTTTTCCGAGTTTGTAGCAGATGGTTTGAGGCAAGAGGATTAAATCAATGAAAAAATGCAAACTTCACAAAAACACATCCTGCTCCTATTAAAAAAAAAAAGAATGACACAAATTAAACTGTGCTCTACTGTGTTGTATTAAAAATTCATAGAAGCCATGTGGCATTTGAGTATGACTGCCAGAATTTTCAAAGGATTCCTAAGAAGTGTCCAGATTATGCCAATTTTTACTGACCCTGGTTTAAAAGTGTGTGTGTGTTTTAAAAAGGCTTGTCAGATTTTTTCCCCCTTACACAGGACATAAGTCCCTTTTTTTAATAAAGGAAACAAGTTGGTTGAATATGCCTAACTGGGTTACTATAACCTGATTTAGTGATGTCTGAGAACTAATTCATGGACTTATCCCATGAAAGCTACCATTGTCATATATCAGTTTAGTTATATCAAATGGTTATCATGATAATCTGTTATATACTCAGCTTTTTAGTGCAAATTCTGAACTGCAGGAACTGTTCATAACTATATTTGCAACACTAACCATAGAATATAGTTCTTCATGTGGTGATATTATTCCATTCTCATCTAAACAGATTGGGTAATCAACCTTACATGCCGTTGACATCAATTGGATAAATTTACAATTCTATGCCTTTTGGGTTAGAGATCATAGGATGAACTATTGATGAAAAGGAAAACCACCAGCAACTGAGATAAGATACTTCTTGGACAACAATAGAGTTTTGCTAAAGATAAGGACTTTATAGACTTGATATTATAGATATCAAGGAAAGAAAAGCAAGAACAATAAGAGTGTATGATTAAAATCACCACCCGCCACTACCATCTTCCCAACTGTTTTCATGGTCAATGTGAAGTTTTGCCCTAGAGGATTAATTTTTTTTCTCATACAGACTCTCCTCCTGTGCAGAGGGTAGCCAAATTTCTCAAGGCTAGGCCTGAGGCAAACTGGGCTAGCCATGTACTATTATTTTTGCCATGCATTTGAAAGAAAAGTGGCTATAAATTATAAGTCAAAAATTTCTTTCCTTTTTTCTTTTAAAAGATCCATTTATTGTTTTTAAGGTTTGTAGATTTAATTGGGATAATTTTATTTGAACTCCTCCCTCCCTCTAGATTCCTTTGGGAGGAAAGCTATGTAGAAAATAAATGAAAGAATTAATTCATAATACCTGTTTTTGGTTTCTGGCTCCTTACTCTAGTCTAGAGCATTAGCCCCAGCCAAGAACAGATAGAAACAGAGGAAAAACTTAAATATACTGAAGCCAATGTTCCCATTGTCTGATTGTGAATTTAATATATGGCAGTCCAATATGTCAAGGGTATTAGAAAACATACTTGCAATAGGCAACAATTTTCCTCCAACATGTTAATTAGATGTGGTTCGGTAACTGCTGGATTCATTAAGTTTATATGTAATTGAAACTAAATAGAGATCGCGAACCTTGAAAATTCTCTTTCGATTAAGGAGTAGCCATCAATTGTGAAAGCAAATTCTGTTCTTTTTGCTGGGGAAAGTTATTGCTCATGTTAGTCTTGGAGAATGGCAAATGCCCTCCGGCACCCAATAAGCCTCTTCTTTCTTTCTGTTTCAGAATAAAATTCAGCCCTGCACGATTGGGTAGGCAGAAGGCCTGGAGGGAGAGATAGAAATTGCTTCCCTTCCGGATCACGAGCTGTTTTCAGATCTAATTTTCTATTGATGCAATCAGATTGAGTTCCTGAAGAGTGCGAGAACAAGGAAAAATACATTATAAAAAGTCATCATTTTCCATGTTTTTGTTTTGCTGAAAATAAAGGCCAAACTGAAGGAACAAGCAGGAGGAGGAAGATGGTTCACTGTAACAATTCCGCTTTTATTCATTTCTTTCTTCTTTTCAAAGATAGCTGTGCCTGTTATGAAGCTCTTATTTTAAAATAATTTCTGCTTGATCAGGCAGTCATTTGTTTCCCTTAAAAGCTGAGCCCATTGTTAATCAGCTGTATAGTGCTGCTAAATGTATTTAAATGAAATAAATAAGGCTCTCCTATTAATGAAATAACTTCGTTAAAGTTCAAAGGCAGAATACAGCAATGTGCATTCCTCCAGATCCATTAATCTAGGATTGCCATCATCCTTGGTTGAATTAGAATAGAATAATGGAAGGGACCTTGTAGGTCATCTAGTCCAACCCCCTGCCAAAGCAGGAGACCTACACTATTTATGACAGATGGCAATCCACTCTCTTCTTCAAAGCTTCCAGTGATGAATCTCCCACAACATCCCTCTGTTAATACAATTTAGGATTGCATTGGATGATGCAGTTAACTAGGATGATGGTAGCAGGAGTTCAGGAAAATATTTGGATGAGTACATGTCAGTCATTTCTGCTGCAATAGACATTGCAGATTTCATTCTTCTTTCCTCTTGCTTCCTTTTTTTTCATTTGTTGTTCTGGATATGTCACATGAATTTAATCTTCAAATGTTTCATTAATACTTTCAGCAACTTTTATTAATCTTTATATTCAGTCATATATCCCAGATGTATCTTTCGGCAGATCTGCTGCAACATCTAATTGTATAACTATACTTTCATGAGCTCCCTTATTTTATTTATTTGTGACAAGATGTCTTAGCAGATCACTGTACAAAGGAGGATTTTGAATCATTGTAGCTCAGCTATAAGACTGTCAGCTCAGCACAAGTTATACTGTCAAGGACGAGGATATTCATAACTTCAGAAATTGCATTACAAATGTCAGAAACTTCAAAACATATGACTTTCCGACTAGCAATGCAACTTTCCCATCAGGCATCTGATGGCAATTTCATGTTTTATAAATGCAGTCATAATATTCCATATTTTAGCTGAAGAAGCAAAGCAATAATAAACTCTGTATCAATTTCCAAAATAAGTTGACGCAAGATTTAGCTGTATTACATAAAACCAAGTTTAAGTTGCAACATCAATAGGGGATATAAATGATTAGGATTTATAAAAGTCTGTGGGGTCCTTGATGCTCTCAGAGCTTGGTTGTTTTCTTGCAGAAGTTTCATTAACAAACTAGTAACTTCATCAGTCTCAGAAGGGAGTGGGGTTTGCATTCATTTTATATCTTAGTGGCTTGTCAGTGTTGGTGGGAGTGATCTTGGCAGTTCCTTGATTGTGCTGTTGTTTACTGTTAGCTTGTTTGTCTGAGTTTTGAATCCTTTATAAAAGTCTCATTGCAAACCAATATGCTTTTTGTTTACCATGAACTACTACCATGTCCTTGACTCATAAAAATAACTTTATTTTGTTAGTCTAGTACCACAGAAGTTCTGATATTTATCTATCCTAAAAAATAGGAATGGTGACACAGTTGGTTAAGTACAGTATTGCAGGCAAACTCTGCCCACAGCCTGGAGTTCGATCCTGATGGGGCTCAAGAATGACTCAGCCATCTGTCCTTCTGAGGTCAGTAAAATGAGGACCCAGAATGTTGGGGGCAATATATAAATAATGCTGATGTTGTAAACCACCTAGAGAGTGCCGTGAAGTACTATGGTGTGGTATATAAATCTAAATACTATTACTATTGCTACAAAGTGCTTTTTAGCCGCAAGTTCATTGTCTTTAGCATTGACTATTCTTAGTATAAGTGCCATCTGCCATTGTGATTTCAATCAAAGATCATAGAGTAGAGCAGGATTCTCCAAAGTGGTCAATATCAAACCCCAGGAGTCAATGGCACTATCCATTATTGTTGTTTTTATTATTATTCATAATAACATTATTTGAAATAGTAGTCATTAAATTATTTTCATACAATAAATGTTGGATGATTAGTCTGAAATTTTATGAAGGGGGCAATGAGCTTGGGGAGCCTACAAATATGCTCAACATTTTCCTGAATAACAAATCATTACATTTAGAAATGTCTTCATTTTGATGTGCCTGCTGTTTCCTGTTCTAAGCTAGACATATTTAGGGAAGAAAGCCACCAAATTGTTCACACTAGATTTCTTTTTTTGTTTGGGGAAATTATTCTAAAATTGGGAGCCCCATCAGTTGCAGAGGTCTGGGCTAGTGCTCAACTGGGCATTCCTAAAGCCATCAGTATTTGCAAACTGTTTGAAAGAATAAACTTATCCACAACTATGTTGACAAATGATATTATATTTCTCTTAATTTACTAGCTCTTATAAGTAATACGGATCTCTCGTACACATTTTTTAAATGGTATGTTGATTACTAATATATATATATATATATATATATATATATATATTCAAAAAATTACGGTAAATGTAATAATCAATTTGAGTCATTTTTTCCATACCTAGTATCAATGTAATGAATCCTGAAATTTTGGGAGATGATGTGTCATAGAATGAAACAGATTTTAAATATTGACGTTCCCTTTCTGCCAGCATTTTCTCTGTTATATGCCACTAAGCCTTATATTTCTATGAAGTATAGCAGTTTACTTTGTTCACGACAATACCTGCTAGGATACTTTGTGTTTAGAAAAACAGGAATCTCAGAATGTTTCTTTCCACATAAGAAATTTATATATATGACAGAAAGCCACAGTATGAACAGAACTAGGCAAAGCAACTGGCTCCAGGTTGGCAAAGAAGTGTGACAAGGCTGCATACTATTTTCTTATTTATTCCACCTATATTCTGAATATATATTAAGAGAAGCTGGATTAGAAGAAAGTGAGCATAGATTTCTGCTAGAAATTTGGGTCTATTTTAACAAATCAAAACTTAAAGCATTGAATTATGTCTCATTGACCCTAAATTTAAGGATGGATTATTCATTTCAGATTATTTTCTATTCTTATTTGATGTTGTTGTTAATGGGCTGGATTAATAGGGGGACTGTGAATTTTAGTTTTCCTTTAGTGATAAAAGCCAGTGTGTAACTTCGGATAATAATTCTCTTTTAACTCAACCTACTTTACAGGGTTATAATTGTGGGGAAATCAGAGGAAGCATTATATACATCACCTCAAGTTGTTCAAAAATAAAGGTGGACAATAATCTAATAATACTCTTGCAATCATTTTTCATTGGCTGATATGAATTAGATTTTTGTGTCTGTATTTATTATTTTTAATATTGTGAGCTACCCAGAGTCATGTATATGAGATGGGTAGACACCCAACTCAACTCAACTCAACCCAACCCAGCCCACTAATGAATTTTATAAATAGTTAAATAATAGCTAAAGATTACTATTTTAAAACAACAATAGTAATCAGTATATGTTGTCTTACTATGGACAATAATATCAAATTAATGTTTGTTGTTATAATGCATGTTAGAATAATAGAGGATTTTTTCCTTCACATTTTGAAAATCTGATCTAATTTTTACTTTTTGTAAATCTCACTTGCTATTTCTTTTTTATTGTTTTCCTTACTTGGTTCTAGTTTTTAAATATCTTTAACAATAAATAAAATGTTTTCCTTAAAATAAGAGAGAGGACCTCAAGGTTTTAAGACCATTCCTTCCAGCAAATATATCTGCAAATCATATAAAAGAAATGGTGGTAATTGTTAACTCTGGGTAAAAAAAAGTCAATTAGCTTTTCTGACTTTATTAACATAGAAAAGAAATTCTTGACAAGGCCGAATAGTTGTGAAAAATAAACACAGAAAAAAACCAACAGACACATTTTTATTAGATGAGCCAAACCAAATAGCGAAAGAAGTGAGCGATATGTCAAGGTCTTTGTATATTTTTATGCCATTGTAATTGGAAAGGCTTATAAAAATGAGATAAGAATTAACAGGGTTCTATGAAGACTGGATTCAGAAGTGATTGATCCAATTTCTGAGCTGAACTGACAATCCAAATGAAACTTGCAATTTGGGTTGAGTCAACAAATCAGACAATTTGGAAGGGGGCTATGCATGTGATTCAAAGCAAAGCATGGAAGCAAATCAATTAAATTCATCAAGTTGATTGAAATAATTGAGTAATGGTGTATTGAAAATCCAATTTGAACTGACAATTTGAAATGGTTTGGAGCCAATCTGTACCCTCTAATAACGAATCTGCATTATTGACTTTGGATAAGTTTTTACGTGCATGACGGCAAAATTTCAGCCTGGATTACTAAGTGGACTGTATACAGTAGCTTCATCATTGGGAATATGATAGATTTGAAGTAAATGTGTTTTCAAAAGGAAGGATGTAAAACATTATATTATAAGTGGATAGACTGATAAAATCACAGTCTACAGCAGTGACTTTGCCAAGATGGGTTTATTCATTGCTCTAAGCCATACACATCCATGGAAGCCTTCTAAGAATATATACCTAATTTAGCAGCTCTGCTTCCATATGGTTGATGTGAAGGAAGGAAAGGCTACATGGTCATGCTGACTATAATATATAATCATATTCTGGCTGAGTTCATGCATAACAGTTTGCTAGGATTTTTTAAACCATGCTTTGTTAGCTAACCAGAAGGTCCTGTTTCACCTGCAATAATGACTTAAAATGTTTGAGGTGAATGAACCTTTATTATTAAAGTATAACATGTATACAGTGAAATTGGCTGAGCCTCCCTCTGTGCCCCCCCCCCACAACTCACAGTGACTACAAACCCCCAACTTATTACACCCTGTAAGCTAATTGCACAGCACGCCGGCCTCTCGGGTCTGTCATGCATAAAATTATTATGTCCCATTCAAGAGCCTGACAGCCCATGGATAAAAGCTGTTCTTCAGCCTGTTGGTACAGCTGGCTATGTTTCTGTATCTCCTACCTGATGGTAGGAGAATAAAGAGGTACCGACCAGGGTGAGAGTCATCCCTGAGAATTTTCCTCACTCTACCAAGGCAACGAGCCCTGGCGATGTCATCCAGTGGTGTCAGGGAACAGCCCACGATGTTTTGTGCCGTGCTCACCACCCTCTGTAGTACCTTCCTGTCCGCGGCTGTCAGGCCAGCATACCAAACCACAATACAGTATGTGAGAACGCTTTCGACAGTAGACCAGTAGAAGAGGGTCATGAGTCGTCGTTCTACCCTGTTCTTCCAGTCACATATGGCTTATGGTTTTTTACCCAATCTATCCTGATATTTCTAAAGAAGCTGCTACCTTTGCTTTGATTCTTTTTGGGCAGTTTTCTTTTAAAGCATGTAACATCTCCCCAAAAATTAGATCACAATTCATGGCTGTTTTTTCTGACACCCTGCTAATTGGATCGGATTGTTACCATAACTAGAGCTGATTGTCGAAACTAAAGGTGGTGAAAAGGATTGTTTTTCTTCTATTTCTCCCACAGTCAAAATAGACTTTGATTTCTAGGGTGGTTTGAAAGTGAGACCAATTTCTTGTGGACAGTAGAGAATCAAAGCAGCACTGAGATACAAAGAGAATTATTTTTCTGATATAATTCACGGTGCAGATGAAAAAGCAGTCAGCCGTTCTGAAATATTAACAAGGTGTTAACAACTTGGAAAATGTTAAAAGACTTTCTATTTGTTTTGTTATCGTAGTGAGGTGAAAAAGAGAGATCTTGCTAACAGTCCAAGAAAAGTGGCAGGAGAGATCTGCTAGATTGACTGTTGCTTCAAGCCAAGAAGCAAGTAATCATATCTGCTGCTAATAATCTTGCATGACTTTTGAAGGAATGTATATCTAATAAAAAAAAAAAAGTGACTGGTAGATAAGGGCAATGTACTTGACTTAAGATGAGTTGGACCAGTGGTTTGGCTCAACTGACATGATCCTGCTTGGGTTTCTGGGAAGAAAGTGCAAGGGCTAACAATAGAAGAAAATATTTGTATCTCAGGGTTAAACTGTGGGGTGCTTGGGCTCTCTGAGCTTGGTGGTTTTCTTGCAGCATTTCATTACCAAACTAGGTAACACCATCAGTGCACCTAGTATTAATTATGTTACCTAGTTTGGTAATGAAATGTGTGCAAGAAAACTACCAAGCTCAGAGAGCACCAAGGACCCCACACTGTAAGAGCTGTTGCACCGAAATATTTAGAAGGCACAGCTTGGGAAAAAGAAACTAGGTTTCTGTTAACAAAGAGGAAAAAAATGAGGGAATGATTGGAAGATTCTTTGTATGGTGTTGAATGGGAACTCTAAAAGGGCCAACTACTATTGGGGACATTGTGGAAGGAAACTGGCAGGTTGTTGAGACACAGACTCGTAATATTTTTATTTTTATACAATCCAACTTTCCTCAGAGAGCTCAGACTGCATCCTGGCAGGATGGGAAAGCAGGACCTCTCTCATTTTAGCCTCTCAACAAAAATTCTGTGAGGAAGATTGGATTGAGAAGAGGGTGACCCAACAGGACCCAGTGTGTAAGAGAGCTGTGTGAGACCTTGAACTTGGATCTCTTCAGTCCAAGGCTCACATTTACCTGCTACATTACACTGACTCTCAGATGTAGGCCACTGTAAACTACAGTAAAAACACTCCTACTGAATCTTCAAGTGAAGGTTCAGGGAATATCAAATACAATACAAATGCACATTGCAACAATAATATTACTTGGGGAGGGAGCAATACCTTAATCCCATTATTTTATACCATGTAAAGTGTTTATAGAAAGCATATAGTCAGAACTAGATTGAATGGAAGTCTTCAAGAAAAAATTGGACGTGTTATATATTCCATGTTTATATAATAGAATGTCTCTGTTCTGGTTATGTCTGAAAATATACTCAATTTCATCAGAGTTGATGGTTCTATGTGCAGCCTTTGTTACATTCTTATTTTGTTTTGTTCCTTAAGTCATACCCCTGACTGTTATGGTAAGCCAAATCACAATGTTTTCTCACATGTAACTGAAATCATCTCTCAGAAGCAAAAACCAGGTGTTCACTCTTGTTAAAGTGACAATTTTAAGGATATTAAAGCAGATTTCTCTTATTCTGAAACTGGTATTCTGTTCAAGAGGATGGAATTTTGAACTGCCACTTTGTGTTGTTTTGGAGTTTTGAGGTGGGGAGCAGCAGCATTTTAAAACAGCGATGCAGTGGGACTCATCTGTAAACCAAACATGCTTTTGGCTTCTGTGAGAAGCACTATGGGATTGATCTGCTGTCCTAGAGAACTTACAGACCATTTTTTGACTTTTAAAGTCTGGTTTATACGGCGAGGCTACGCTTTGTCACAAAGAACAATCCTACTGGCTGCCGAAAATAGGATAGTCTTTAATTCACATTCAGCTCTAGAAGGCTAATCTTTTCATGGTTGAGAATCAAAATAGCACTAAAGGATCTTCGGAAAAAGGAAAGAAACCTCTGCCTCTGCCAAAAAGCGATTGGCGATGCCTTGTTTTTTCTTCCCTGGTATTAGTATTTTCTGCAAAATGATTTCCGAACCTTCTGTTGCGAAGGAGAGTGTGGACCATTTTCTGTAAAGAAAATTGTATTGACTTATTAAAGAGTTCAGAGATGTTTATAAGATCACAATGGCAGCTTGCAATTTCTTTACTAACAGAGAAAATATTTGTCACACCTTTGGAGTTCTCCCCCCCCCCTAAAATATAGTGATTGCATCAGAACAAGACAGGATTTACCGTTTGTTTGTTTAGGTTGGCCTTCCTGTGTTAAAAATTGTTCTCATTTCATGGTAGACTAGAGAAGATTAATCAAATCATAACCATGGGGAATTTATAACTGCTCATTCCTTACCTTTCTTGATTCTATGTCCGTGGTGGCGAACCTATGGCACGCGTGCCACAGGTGGCATGCAGAGCCGTCCCTGTGGGCACGTGCGCTATCGCCCCAGAGTGAGGCGCGGTCGGGCTGCTCCCCTCCCCCTCTCCACATGCACCAGCGCTTTCGCTTTCTTTCTCTGCACCGGGAGTCAGGGAGCAGCTGCAAGAACTGGGCAGGGAGAGGTGAGAAGCCAGAAGCGGCGCAGAGAAAAAGGTGTCAAGACGAGCTCAATGGCCAGGGAGGGAATGGGGAAAAAGATCGCTCTTGCCACAATCTCCCTTCTGCTGGCCACTGGGAAGCCTGGCGGCATGGCTTGGCACGGCTATACCGGGAAACTCCAGCATCCCGGACTTGCAAATGAGTTTCAGCACTCCCCAGGCAGTGGCGGCAGGGCGATCTGTGTGGGGGGTGGGGGGGAAATGGCACGAGGCAGCAAATGGCCGGTTTTGGCGTGGTGCAGCTGTTTGCCTCTGGCCGGAGGCAAACAGCCGCGACATGCAAGGCGGCAAGTGGCCAGTTTTGGCATGGGGCGGCTGTTTGCCTCTGGCCGGAGGCAAACAGCTGCAGCACGCGAGGCGGCAAACGGCTGGTTTCGGCATGGTGCAACTGTTGGCCTCCGGCTAGAGGCAAATGGCCGTGCCATGCCAAAACTGGCCGTTTGCTGCCTCCTGCCCAGTGCCACTGCCATGAGGCCGCAGAACAAGCCAGGCGGAGGTAAGGAAGCAGGTCAGGGCTCTGCGAGGGTTGGGTCGGGGCGGCAGGAGAACGGCGCTCTGCGAAGGTTGGGTCGGACGAACGTGGGGCTGCTACCTTGCTTTCCATGCTGTGCCGGGGCTGAACTGGGCACGGAGCCTCCTCACGGCTTCTTCCCCTGGACATTGGGAGCACCCACCCCACATACTGCTCATCCCAGGGCACCTGTCGCCATCCCGCACTCTCCAGCCCGTCGCCGGCCAGCCTGGCGCACCGAGTTCGGGCCTCGGGCAGTTGGAGGCTGGAGGGGAGCAAGAGCCATGGCTGACTGGCTCCTCCGCCTGAGGACGTGTGCGGGGAGAGGTGCCACCCAGCTCGGTAAGCCGCGGTCCACCTGCAGAAGGAGCAGGAGGATGGAGGAGGAGGGCTGGCCGGGGACGGGTGCAGAGCTGCCCACAGGGGGAATCTGACCAGCCCCAGCCTGGAGGGGGGGAGAGGCCGAGGGAGCCCGAAGGAAGACATCCCGATGCGTCTGGCTGGCCGACGATGGGCTGTAGACCGCAGGAGGGCGGCAGCTGCCCCGGAATGAGCGGTAGGTAGGGTGGGCGCTCCTGATGTCCGCGGGGGAGGAAGCCACGAGGGGGCTCTGCCTCCAGTCCTGGCATGGAAAATGAGGCAGCAACCCCATATGCGTCCCCGTACGCGAGTGCGCCCCCCTCTGCCAGGCAAGCAGAGCCACAGCATCTGCGGCAGAAGAGCACAGGTGGGCAGCGGAAGGCACGAGGAGCCCCAATCCCAGCACAGCCCCTCCCCACTCTCATCCTCCCCCCTTCAGAAGAGCTGCGGGGCTCAGGAGCCTCCCCCCATGCCCCCCACGACCCTAGGGAAGAAAACCATCGCGAGACACTCTTCTGTTTTAACTTTTTTTCCTTGTCGCTTTTTGGAGTTTTCATCCTGCTTTCATGAGACAGCAGTGTTTGGGAGGGGGTGTAGCTGCCCCCTTTGCCTCCAAGCTGAGCAAGATGCCCTCCTGCCCACTGCCCCACCTACCAGAGACCCCCTGGATCTCCCCCAACCCTGGCCGCCCCCCACAGGCTTCCCTCCCCAGGAGCAACATCGAGCTGGCCACGCCCACCCTGGCCATGCCCACCCAGTCTGCCATAATCACCATAGCCACGCCCACCCAGTGGGCCATGCCCACCCAGCGGGCCATGCCCAACCGGCACCCGGCGATATATAAGTGGGTTTTAGGTTGCAGTTTGGGCACTCGGTCTCTGAAAGGTTCGCCACCACTGTTCTATGTTGTACATAAGATTTCTCTTTGTTGATTGCAATAGCAATAGCACTTGGACTTATATACCACTTCATATGCTCTACAGCCCTCTCTAAGTGGTTTACAGAGTCAGCATAATGCCCCCCAATAATCTGGCTCCTCATTTTATTGACCTCGCAAGGATGGAAGGCTGACTCAACTCACATGATGGTAGCATGTAGGTTGGCATGTGCATTGTGTCAGCTGCAACCATATAAGCAAATTACACATGTTGATCATAGAAATGGGATACATTTGGTGCAACTTATAGGAGCTATAGAAGACACACGCTTATTACACCCATTGCTCTTGTTGCTGAAAATTAGTTGGAAATGGTGTCACTCACTGATTTTTGGCACTTTGCTATTGACTTTTAGAAGAAGACTGAAAATGAAGAAGGACCTGGGGGTCATCTGTGAATGATGAATTGCCAGTTCTGCTTTTGCCTTATGCAGGAATTTGTGCACACATGGGTAGAATCTGAATTGAGTTGAGATTATGGGCATGTAAATGAGCATGCCCTCTGATGTTTACAAAGATCTTTCCATAGGTAGAGAAATGTCTAAAATGCAGGAATGTATTGAGCTATAGTTCTGTCTAAGTAATATTAGAAATGACTAAACATTGGGAACTGGAAAGTTTTGATCTCAAAGCACTCCATGTTCAGCTTGAAGTGTTTCCTG
Source organism: Azemiops feae (assembly GCA_023970755.1). Taxonomy (NCBI): domain Eukaryota; kingdom Metazoa; phylum Chordata; class Lepidosauria; order Squamata; family Viperidae; genus Azemiops; species Azemiops feae. The sequence continues at coordinate 347,603 of JALGBA010002262.1, read as the reverse complement.
AGTGCAACATGAGTTATTTCAATCTTACTAGGAGTCTTCCAGTGATGTTCTGATATACTCTGAGAAGCATCTGGATTTTGAAATATCCCCTTCTGAACTTGCAATAAATGTTTGACCCAGATCCATGTTTATACATTGAGTCAAAACCAAATGACATTATTGCTTAGAACAAAATGTAAACTCGGTCCTGGAATGTGAGAACTCTTTGAGAACCAAATGCCATTTTTCAGTGGTAAATCATGGTATGAATTCAGAACCTCAGTAAATATAATGATAAATTGCAAAAGGTAAAGAATGTACAAGTAAATGTATGCAATATATCTATGAATGCAAGGACATATTGACTTTTTTGAGTATGTTTTTCAATTTTCTAGTCTACTCTATAGCTATGAGATTTCTTGATGGCCTTCCATGAAAATACTAGCCAGATATAGCCTTGCTTGGCCATTTGAGATCAGCCAAGTTTCTTGAATTTTTAAAAGATGCCACACACAAACCAAATTGCCTGATATATTTATACCACAACTGTGAGAAGATCCAAACCTCAACAGGAGAACAGTTTTGTACAGCTCTAAGTATTCATCTCTTAAGTTGTACAATCTCATTTTATGAATGGTCTTATAGCCCATGTGCTTGTTGAAATAAGTTGTGTAGATGAAGCTTCTCAGAGGTAACCATCTAGACACAAGAAGTTCTACACCTCTTCACCTGAAATAAACGCAATCTTTAGGCAGTGTGGACTTCATGTGGGTTTATGAGATTTCCAAAAACCGCTGTATTTATGCATCAATGCTTAATGTTCATATAAATTTTAGTTACCAAAACAAGTTGAGATGAAAAAGTATCATAAGCCACGTAATATAAGAGTGCAATTTCTATTTCTGGTTCTTTCAGATATTAAAACAAAGTAATATCACCCTTTAACAGGCACTTCAGCCAACATATAACCATGTAGGAATTTGCTTGCAAGATGTAACTAGCAATAATTTTCAATAAATAAATGAATAAATAAATACATGCTATAAAAATGTTTAAGCTGTTAAGGCCCTTTTCTATTTTTTAAGCTATTTTCTCACAATGTATCATCAGCTAATGTCATCTTGTGAAGTGGTTAAAGGTTAAAATGGAGTATTTCTTGGCGTTTACATCTTGCCCTTTTGTCTGTGCTTTAATGATCCTTTATTTAGTCATCTAAAATATTTAGAGCCTCCTAAGGTTTTAGAGGAGGTTACCCTTCATAAAAGGATAGAAAAATAAAATGGGAGAAAAGAAAGATTAAAGCAGTGGTAACCATAATATTATAATAAAGAGGCACACATTTTCAGAAAGGACAATTCAGCATGACAAGATTGTATTTGTTATGTCCTGAATGCGAAAGTAAAAAGCCAGAATTTTATCTGGTGTGGAAAATCAGAAAATGTTTCTCAAGGAAAGAGCATTCCAGTGCTGGATTTCATAACTGAGAAGTCTTCTCCCATATAAGACACCTGAAAAAGCCTGCTCTCAGTCTGATAAAGATTCAGGAGACTGTTATGTAAGCAGACAAGAACAAGCTTTTTCTTTATCAGTGAAGGGATCTGCCTCCTTGCTGGATCACAGGAAACCTGTAAGGGAGAGAATCAGAGACTCTTCACTCTACCTGGGAGTTTCTAGCTTCTAAATGGAAAGACATTAAGTTGCCAGAATTCTTGCACCCCCATTCTGTTCATATCAATCAATCTTGCTAAAGAAAACTCTATGAGAACTATGCTTGTTGGAAATAAAATTTTTTAGCTTTAGGCAGCAGCTGAAGAATAACAAAATAACAAATTTGGAAGGGATCTTGGATGTCTTCTAGTTCAGAGGTCCCCAACCTTTTGGGCACCAGGGACCAGTTCCATGGAGAGAGGTTTTTCTGTGGACCGGAGGGTTTTGTGTGCTGCCTGCATCCCGTAGATGGGGCTTTGCTTATTTGTGTGGACCGGTTGCTGGCATGCCGCGGCCTGGTACTGGTCTACGGACTGGGGGTTGGGGACCCTTGTTCTAGATCAATGCCCTGCTCAAGTAGGAGACCCTATACCATTCCAGACTAGTGACTATCCAGTTAAAAGTCTCCAGTGATGGAGCACCCACAACTTCTGAAGGCAGGCTGTTCTGCTGGTTAATTGTTTTCATGTTAGGAAATTTCTCCTTAGTTCTAGGTTACTTCTCTCTTTGATTAATTTCCATCCATTGTTTCTTGTCTTGCCTTCTGGTGCTTTGGAAAATAGGTTGACCCCCTCTTCTTTGTAGCAGCCCCTCAAATATTGGAACAGGGCTATCATGTCACCCCTAGCCATTCTTTTTACTAGGCTACACAAACCCGATGTCAACTGTTATGTCCTGGGCCTTGCTGAGTCATTCCACAAGGCTCAGAAAGGCTGCAGGAAGGTTGCAGAGACCCGGACAGACCATGTGTCTGCCCGGGACCCAGACAGGCTGTCTCTGGCCTTGCGCGCATGTGCAAGGCGGGAGAATGGCCTGCAATGATTGGCTGTGCATCCCCTTGCAAGGGGAGTATAAAAAGGCCAGTTGCCATTGTGTTCTTGCTTCTGTTCTGTGAATGTACTTAATAAAGAGATCCTTTGTTGTGAACCTGCCTCGTCTTGATGTCTGCTTTGCAAGAACAGAACATTTGGCGACGAAGGTGGGATTCACCGCATAGGAGGCCAAAGGAAAAGAAGTTAGGGCCAACTCACCTGAAGGCCTGAAGCGAAGAGAAACACGGTGTCCAGAAAAAGCAACCGCCTGCCAGTACGAAGACGCTGGAGGTGGGCTTGGCTTCGTGGGACCCCTTCTCCTTCCTTGTGGTGAGAGACGTCGAAGAGGCTATCGGTCACAACGATGTGCAAGCTGGGCCGTCTTGTCGAGTTTGATACATCGCACCCAGAACAATGGAACTCTTATGCAGCTTGCGTCGAGAATTACTTCAGGGTGAACAAGATCCAAGAAGATGAATTGAAAGCTGCTACTTTGCTGTGTGTCTGTGGGCAAAGACTTTTGACATTGCTGAGAACCTTGTAGCCCCAGCACCACTGGAATCGATCACCTACTCAGATTTAAAGAAAATGCTGCGCGAGCATTTTGAGCCCAAGCTTTCTGTAATAGTTTGAAGGCACCAATTCGAACAGCGGGATCAGCGGCCGGGAGAATCAGCTGCGGATTTTGTCGTGGCTTTGAGGCAGGCCGCTAGGCCATGTACGTTCCAAGACTTGGAAGAGAGGCTCCGAGATCGACTCGTCTGCGGATTGCGAAGCCGTGAGATGCAACAAAAGTTGTTTGCTAGAGCTGATGTTTCCTTCCAAGATGCCCTGAGAGAAGTTGCAGCTGAAGAAGCAGCCGGTGGCGCAGTGAAGGCCTTGCAGTCGACCAAGAACCCTCCAGCAGCAGTTCCTGTTCATCAGGAGGTCGTGCAAGAGGCATCCGGAGAAGAATCCGAGGAAGAAGAGGTGGACAAACTTCAGCAGTCGGCGGAGAGAAGACTGCAAGAACGCAGAGGACAGATGCCTGCATCCCTTCGGTGTTTCGGCTGTGGGGGTCGCCACAGGAGAGCTGACTGCCATTTTCGTTCTGCTGTTTGCCGGGCATGTGGCAGGCAAGGTCACATCGCATCAGCCTGCATGGGTCGCCAGAAAAACAGGTCCCCCGAAGAATTGCCTCTGAAAGGTACCAAGGTCCCCAGCCAACACAGAGTGGGTTTCTGCACGTCCCGTAGGGGGGTATTCAAAACTGGGGTTCACTGGCCCCTTAAGAAAAAGCTGCAAATTGATGTAAAGTTGCAGGGAGTTCCCCTGGCTATGGAGCTGGACACAGGATCCGCTCTTTCTATTATTTCTGCAGACACCTTTAAAAAGGTTTGCTCCAGGAGTGGCTCACGAGTCAAACTCAGGCCCTCCAATCTCATCCTCACTGACTTCCAAAATTCACGAGTCAGTGTGAAGGGGGAGGCCATGCTTAGAGTACAGCGTAAGGAATTTGATGGGTTGTTAGATGTGGTGGTAGTTGGGGGTGATCGCACAAGTCTTATCGGACTCGAGTGGTTCGAGGCACTTGGGATCCAAGTGACTGGTCTTAACCATCTACAAACTGCCAGCCTTGCAGGAGTCTGTAAGGAGTTTGCTGATGTGTTCAGCCCAGAGCTTGGCTCATACAAGGGGCCTCCCATTACTTTAAGGTTAGATCCAGCCATCACACCCATCAGGGTTAAACAAAGGAGGGTGCCTTTTGCCCTCAAAAGTAAAATTGATGCTGAGTTGGACAAACTGCTCCAACAAGGCATTCTAGAACCTGTGGATTCTAGTCCATGGGAAACCCCCATAGTGACACCATTAAAAGCCAATGGGGAAGTCCGAATTTGTGCGGACTATAAATGCACTCTAAACAAAGCCTTGCAGCAACATGCATATCCAGTGCCTGTGGTGAGCCACATTTTGGGCTCACTGAAAGGGGGGAAAATCTTTGCTAAGCTTGATTTAGCTCAGGCCTACCAACAGTTACCTGTTGATGAGGCAACAGCTGAGGCCCAAACTATAGTTACTCACAGAGGGGCCTTTAAAGTAAAAAGGCTGCAGTTTGGGGTCAATGTAGCACCTGGCATCTTCCAAGGGGTGATGGAGCAAACGCTCCGTGGTATTCCTGGGGTCTGCCCCTATTTTGATGACGTCCTCATTGCAGGAGAGTCATCTGGGAACTTGGCTGAGAGGCTGAGAGCTGTCTTGCTGCATTTCCACCAAGCTGGGCTGAAGTTACAGCAAGACAAATGTAAGATAGGTGTAACATCCACCGAATTTCTAGGGTTTCGTATTGATGCTGAAGGCATCCACCCTGCAGAGTCTAAATTCCAGGCCATTCAACTGGCCCCTAGTCCCCAGTCAAAAGCTGAACTCCAGGCTTTTCTGGGCCTACTTAATTTTTATCATTCATTTCTCCCCCACAAGGCTGCCATGGCTGAGCCGTTACACCGGCTCTTGGACAAGCAGACTCCATGGTCATGCGTACACATTGACTATGCTGGGCCCTTTCAGGGGAAATTCTTTCTTCTCCTCGTGGATAGCCATTCCAAGTGGCTAGAGGTCATTCCTGTATCCTCCACCACTACTGCCAGGACCATCCAGGTGCTCAGAAAAATCTTTGCTTCCCATGGTCTTCCTGATGTCCTTGTTTCAGACAATGGTCCCCAATTTACCTCTTCTGAGTTTCAGGCTTTTCTTCAAGCCAACATGATCCGGCATGCTACATCTGTTCCTTTTCACCCTGCCACCAACGGTCAGGCTGAACGCATGGTGTGTACCACCAAGGAAGCATTAAAGAGAATCACTCAAGGACCCTGGCACCACAGGTTAGCCAATTTTCTCCTTGTACACCGCACCACACCTTGCACAGCTACAGGAAAGAGCCCAGCTGAACTCCGCTGGGGTCGCAGACTCATCACGAAGCTGGACAGGCTGCACTCAGACCGGGTGGCTTCACAGGTGTCACAACTGTGGGCACCTAGGAGACTCCAAGTGGGTGATCCGGTTTGGGCCAGAAACTATGGGCATGGACATATCTGGGTACCTGCTGTGGTGTGCAAGGTCTCTGGGCCACTATCCTATGAAGTGGCCTTGGAGGATGGCCGTGTGCTTAGACGCCACATTGACCAAGTGCGCTGGAGGCTGCCTGGCCACGTTTCCGCTCCTGGCTCTGCTCTCGGGGTGGAGGGGGACCCCAATTATGATTGTGGACCACAGTCTCTCCACAAGGGCGCTTATCCAAATGTTCCTACACATGTTCCAGGTGGGGGTCTTGCCATGGAGGCGGCTCCTGACTCTGGCAGAGGTCCCTGGCTAGGGGCAAATGGCCGTAAATCGGCTACTCAAGGTACTCCTGCTGCTGGTCTTGGGCTCGAGGGACAGTGCTCCCAAGAGGAGTCCCATGGAATTCCGGGGAACTCCACCCCACCAAGGGACTTGGGGAACTCAACCCCACCAAGGAACTCTGGTTTGGATCTGGCGGATCCAGCCAGTCAGCAGTCAGGGGGAACCCCTGAGTCTTCTGGGCGACAAAGTCCTGGTTTGTTTTGCGCAAACCGGGAGCAGGCACTCCAGGCACCTATTCCTAATCCCACACCTACAATCGCATGTGCACCTAATCTGGCTCCACGAAGATCAGAGCGGGTCAAGGGTCCTCCTAAGCATTTAGGGGAATATGTAAGATCCCTGTTCACTATACAGGAGGGGTATTAGTCCTCGCTATCTGAGGGGGTCAACACAAACAACAATTGTAGGTTGCGGTGCAAATATTGTCAAAGAGTGAAGGTCTGTGGCCTCCATTGGGACCTGAAGGTAATAGGTTGCAAGGAGTAAGGTGGATGGTATAACGTGCTAACCACCACACCTGCCATGTTGTGTTTATGTGAAGTGTTAAACAATTTTCTTACTTATTGTTTAATCCAAGGGGGGAGGGGTGTTATGTCCTGGCCTTGCTGAGTCATTTAGCAAGGCTCAAAAAGGCTGCAGGAAGGTTGCAGAGACCCGAACCGACCATGTGTCTTCCCGGGACCCAGACAGGCTGTCTCCGGCCTTGCATGCATGTGCAAAGCGGGAGAATGGCCTGCAATGATTGGCTGTGCATCCCCTTGCAAGGGGAGTATAAAAAGACCAGTTGCCATTGTGTTCTTGCTTCTGTTCTGTGAATGTACTTAATAAAGAGATCCTTTGTTGTGAACCTGCCTCGTCTCGATGTCTGCTTTGCAAGAACAGAACATCAATGCTGCTAACATCGGATGTTCTCGCTGGACAACAGATGGAAATGCAGCCATTTTACTCTTTTGCTTTTAGAGTTAGTTGATGCTGGGAGGGGGAATGTGGATGAGAGTCCAGTTAGTCATAACAATAATAACTCAGCCATGAGAATCCAAGGTTATTGCACCCAGAGTTGATAAAGATTTGGCGGGCTGCAGAGCTGGGGAGAAAGCCTGCGCTTCAAGTTAATTGGGGAATGTGATTTATGACTGTTAATTGGAGGAGGGAATTTGTGCTTTGTTACTTTGTGCTCAGGGGAGGGGAATTCAGTTTTTGACTTTAACTATGTAGTGCCGATACTTTGTTTCTCGAATAAAAGATTCATTAAGGTAAACAATGCCTCGAAGTTCTTTTGAAGAGTTTCATCTGTCGGAACCATGACACCCAATTCCTGCCTCCATTCTTCATGTGTTTTAGCTTCCAGCCCCTTAATCATCTTTGTTGCTCTTTTCTGCACTCTTTCCATAGTCTCAACATCTTTTTTATAGTATGGTGACTAAAACTGGATGCAGTATTCTAAGTGTGGTTTTGATAAGGCTTTATAAAGTGGTACTAATATTTCACAATATCTTGATTCTACTCCTCTGTCCCTGCAATCTAGGATTGTGTTGGCTTTTTTGGCTGCTGAACCCCCTGTTCAAATCATTGGTTCATAAGGAGCATCTACGCTACAGATCCTAATATTTCATAGCTGTGCAATTCAAACATAGTGTACAGACTGATGCATGCAGGGGGAGGTTCTTGTTCAGATATTGAAGTCCTGAACAGTTTAAGTGTCACTATAAATCCTTGATGCCTCTTTGGTATGCAAATGATCACCTGTTCCTGTAGAAATGACATGGAAGATACTGGAGATGGGAGCTTGCTGTTGCTTAAAATAGTTATTAAGTGTCAAAATAGTATTTTGGAAGAATGTTAATCCCTTCACTTCTCTGAATGGAAATTTCAGCCCAAGATGAAGTTGGCTGGATAATTTGAACATGAATGTACTATGTTGTTGTTGTTAGTTGCGAAGTCATGTCCGACCCATCGCGACCCCATGGACAACGTTCCTCCAGGCCTTCCTGTCCTCTACCATCTTCCAGAGTCCATTTAAGCTCACGCCTACTGCTTCAGTGACTCCATCCAGCCACCTCATTCTCTGTCGTCCCCTTCTTCTATTGCCCTCAATCTTTCCCAGCATTAGGCTCTTCTCCAGTGAGTCCTTCCTTCTCATTAGGTGGCCAAAGTATTTGAGTTTCAACTTCAGGATCTGGCCTTCTAAAGAGCAGTCAGGGTTGATCTCCTCTAGGACTGACCGGTTTGATCGCCTTGCAGTCCAGGGGACTCGCAGGAGTCTTTTCCAGCACCATAGTTCAAAGGCCTCAATTCTTTGGTGCTCAGCCTTTCTTATGGTCCAACTTTCACAGCCATACATTGCAACTGGGAAAACCATGGCCTTGACTAATGTAATTTTGTTGGCAGGGTGATGTCTCTGCTTTTTAGTATGCTGTCTAGATTTGCCATAGCTTTCCTCCCCAGGAGCAAGCGTCTTTTAATTTCTTGGCTGCAGTCCCCGTCTGTGGTGATCTTGGAGCCCAGGAAGATAAAATCTGTCACTACCTCCATTTCTTCCCCATCTATTTGCCAGGAATTGAGAGGGCCAGATGCCATGATCTTGGTTTTCTTAATGTTGAGTTTCAAGCCAACTTTTGCACTCTCCTTCTTCACCCACATCAAGAGGCTCTTTAGTTCCTCTTCACTTTCTGCCATTAGAGTGGTATCATCTGCATATCTTAGGTTGTTGATATTTCTCCCGGCAATCTTAATTCCAACTTTTGATTCATCTAGCCCTGCCTTTCTCATGATGTGCTCTGCATATAAGTTAAATAGGCAGGGCGACAGAATACAGCGTTGCCGGACTCCTTTCCCAATTTTGAACCAATCAGTGGTTCCGTGTCCAGTTCTCACTGTTGCTTCTTGACCTGCATATAGGTTTCTCAAGAGACAAATAAGATGGTCTGGTACTCCCATCTCTTTAAGAACTTGCCACAATTTGTTGTGATCCACACAATCAAAGGCTTTAGCATAGTTAATGAAGCAGAAGTAGATGTTTTTCTGGAACTCCCTAGCTTTCTCCATGATCCAGCGTATGTTGGCAATTTGATCTCTAGTTCCTCTGCCTCTTCGAAATCCTGCCTGTACTTCTGGAAGTTCTCGATCCACATACTGCTGGAGTCTAGCTTGTAGTATTTTAAGCATAACTTTACTTGCATGTGAAATGAGTGCAATGGTGCGATAGTTTGAACATTCTTTGGCATTGCCTTTCTTTGGAATTGGAATGTAAACTGACCTTTTCCAATCCTGTGGCCACTGTTGAGTTTTCCAAATTTGCTGGCAAATTGAGTGTAGCACTTTTACTGCATCGTCTTTTAAGATTTTGAATAGCTCACCTGGAACAGGGCTTTTCAACCTTTTCACCCATTGTACCACTTTTAGGATATGGCAACATCCGAGTACCACCAGTCACCCAGGTGTGAAAAACGTGATGACCAAAAAAAAAAAAAAAAGGAAAAAAGTGATAAAGTACAGGTAGTCCTCGACTTACAACAGTTCGCTTAGTGACTGTTCGAAGTTACAATGGCACTGGAAAAAGTGCCCCCCAAGCCACGGCTGAGCAAGACACCTGCCTGCCCACCCGGCGGCGCTCTTCCTCCTGTCCGAGGTTTCCATTGTTGTGAGCATTTCTGTTGAGGATTGGCACCGGGGGTGGGGTGGGGAGGTGTTTGGTTTTTATTCCCCGCATCTGCTGGGTGGTTGCAGCAGGTTTTGGTCACTTCACATGACCCTGGGACACTGTGACCGTCATAAATATGAATCAGTTGCCAAGCATCTGAATGTAAATCACAAGACCCTGGAGATGCTGCAACATTCCAGCTGATCGGCGCTTCTTCTGGGCTCAGCAGAAGCGCCAGGATCAGTGCTGCTTTCCAGGTGATGCTTCTTCAGGGCTCAGCAGAAGCACCAGGATCAGCGCCGAGCTCCAGCTGAAGCCTGGCGCTTCCACTGAGCCCTGACAGCCCCGAAGAAGCGCCGATCAGCTGGAAAGAGGCACTGATCCTGGCGCTTCCACTGAGCCCTGACAGCCCTGCAGCTCCAGCCATCTCTCGCTCAGGCTTGCTGCCACCGGTTCAGCTCATTCCACTCCCCCGCTACCACTTTTCTAGGGTGGTCACGTACCACCTGCCAGGTGCCAATGTACCACAGGTGGTACCTGTACCACTGGTTGAAAAGCCCTGACCTGGAATACTGTCACCTCCACTAGCTTTGTTGTTGCTCAGCTTTCCTAAGGCCCATTTCACTTCACATTCTAGGATGTCTGGCTCGAGGTCAGTGACCACCCCATCGTGGTTATCAGGGATGCTAAGCTCGTTCTTGTATAGTTCTTCTGTGTAATTTTGCCACCTCTTCTTAATCTCTTCCGCCTCTGTTAGGTCCCTGCCATTTTGGTCCTTTATCATGCCCATCATTGCATGAAACGTTCCCTTCATATCTCCAATTTTCTTGAAGAGATCTCTGGTTCTCCCTATTCTATTGTTTTCTTCTATTTCTTTGCACTGTTCATTTAAGAGGGCATTCTTATCTCTTCTAGCTATTCTCTGGAATTCTGCATTCAACTGGGTGTATCTTTCTCTTTCTCCCTTGCCTTTCGCTTCCCTTCTTTCCTCAGCTATTTGCAAAGCTTCCTCAGAGAGCCATTTTGCTTTCTTGCATTTCTTTTTCTTTGGGATGGTTTTAGTTGCTACCTCTTGTATAATGTTGTGAACTTCCGTCCATAGTTCTTCAGGCACTCTATCTATCAGATCTAATTCCTTAAATCTATTTGTCACCTCTACTGTATATTCATCAGGGATATGATTTAGTTCATACCTGAGTGGCCTAGTGTTTTTCCCTACTTTCTTCAATTTAAGCCTAAAGTTTGCAACGAGAAGCTCATGATCTGAGCCACAGTCAGCTCCTGGTCTTGTTTTTACTGACTGTATAGAGCTTCTCCATCTTTGGCTGCAGAGCACATGGTCAATCTGATTTCTGTGTTGACCATCTGGTGATGTCCATATGTAGAGCCGTCTCTTGGGTTGTTGGAAAAGAGTGTTTGCTATGATCATTGTATTCTCTTGACAAAATTCTATCAGCCTGTGCCCTGCTTCATTTTGTACTCCAAGGCCAAACTTGCCTGTTATTCCAGTTATCTTTTGGCTTCCTACTTTAGCATTCCAATCCCCCATGATGATAAGGACATCATTTTTTGGTGTTGATTCTATAAGGTGCTGTAGGGCTTCATAGAACTGGTCAATTTCCTCCTCTTCAGCACCAGTGGTTGGGGCATAGACTTGGACTACTGTGATATTGAATGGTTTGCCTTGGATTCGCACTGAGATCATTCTGTCATTTTGGGGATTGTATCCCAGTATTGTTTTTCCTACTCTTTTATTGACTATGAAGGCTACTCCATTTCTTCTGAGGGATTCTTGCCTGAAGTAGTATACCTGATGGTCCTCTGAATTAAATTCACCCATTCCTGTCCATTTTAGTTCGCTGATTCCTAAGATGTCGATGTTCAGTCTTGTCATCTCTTGTTTGACCACGTCCAGTTTGCCTTGATTCATGGATCTTACATTCCAGGTTCCTATGGAGAAAAAATCTTTACAGCATCGGACTTTCCTTTCACCACCAGATGCATCCACAGCTGAGCGTCCTTTCAGCTTTGGCCCAGTCGCTTCACTCTTTCTGGTGCTGCTAGTACTAGCCCTCTGCTCTTCCCCAGTAGCATATTGGACACCTTCCGACCTGAGGGGCTCATCTTCCAGCGTCATATCTTTTTGCCTCTTGGTACTGTCCATGGGGTTTTCATGGCAAAGATACTGGAGTGGGTTGCCATTTCCTTCTCCAGTGGATCACATTTTGTCAGAACTCTCTGCTATGACCTGTCCATCTTGGGTGGCCCTGCATGGCATAGCTCATAGCTTCATTGAGTTACGCAAGCCCCTTCGCCACGACAAGGCAGTAATCCATGAAGGAGAAATGTACTATAGTATATAATTTTTATCTACTTTACTTTTTCTTACTTAAAAAAAGGCTTAGTGCAGCCCATAGTTAGGAAAAAAGCTTTCTTTGGTATGATAGGAATATATATGTACAATCAAATAGCAGCTCTGAGTGAATGGGATGAGTTCAAACTTGAAATGCTGCTATTAAGTGAAAGACAAAATAGTACTCCTTAATTGTTTACACTGTCTATGGAGATTCTCAGTCATCCAGGTCATGAAAAAGGTTCTTTTTAAAAAGCCAACTGGACTTTCTTATTTTTCTTTGAAGACGCTTCACTTCTCATCCAAGAAGCTTCTTCAGAACTTAAGAAGCTTCTTGGATGAGAAGCAAAATGTCTTCAAGGAAAAACAAAGAAAGTCCAGTTGGCTTTTGAAAAAGAACCTTTGCTTACACTAACATTACAATACAGCAATTGTCATTTCTTTGTCATTCCCACATACAATTACAGATAATGACTTGGTAAGATAAAAGTGAAGGCACTGGAGATATCAGATGCCATCATGTTCTTATGTCTACAAAGGTCAGAATTGTGGAGAGAGTGGTTTTCCTGTATGGAAAAGTTGGACTTTGAAGTAGAGGGTAGAAAGAGTATTGGTACTTTTGAAAGTTGGTATTAGAGGAGACTCCTGAGAATACGATGGATAGCCAAGTAAACAAAAGGATCATTGAACAAATCAACTCAGAGTTCTTGCTTGAGGCAAACATTACCTGGCTAAAATTCTTTCAGATACATTGTTCAAAGACCTAGCTCCCTGGAGAAGGCTCTAACTCTAGGAGAGGTAGAAAGAAAGAGAAGAAAACAACCAGAAATAAAGTAGATGGACTCATTTACTGCATGTCCACCATTGCAAGACCTGAAGAGCCAGGTGATCACTAGGAGTTGATATGACTTGATGGCATATAAGCAATCGATAAATCAATCAAGTCTCATATTCCTACAAATAAATGGAAAATCGGACCATGAGAGGGGAAGTTAATGCAGGTTCACTCATATCAGCATTTTTAACTAGTATAAAGAAGTAGCAAGTCATCTTTGTCAAGCTCACAAGGTAAGCAGTGTTGGGATGGGAAACTTCCACAGAATGCTAGAGCTGCAGGCTAGGATGGAAAGTCAAAACAACACTTAGAAAGAAGGGCAAAACAGATCATTTGCATATTGCTGTTAAGAAAGCTACATAGGTATGTCTGTGACATCACCAATTGTTGATCCAGACTTGAAAGAGTATTCACATTTTAATTGAACTAGGGGGCTGTTAATGATGAGAGAAGATCTTACCTTATGTAGCAATTGTACATGCTCTTATTTAACATCTAACTCACGGGTCTTCAAACTTGGCCCTTTTATGACTTGTGGACTTCAACTCCCAGAATTCCTCAGCCAGGCATGCTGGCTGAGGAATTCTGGGAGTTGAAGTCCACAAGTCATAAAAGGGCCAAGTTTGAAGACCCCTGATCTAACTACTTAACTCCCAATGTTGCCTTCATCAAATGCCTCCAGCAATGCAACTCCCACAACTCCGGGAGGCAAACTGTTCCATCATGTCACTCAAGTGATTATTCCACTTATTCCACTCAGCTGAGTACCATAGCTCAATGTTGTTCGTGCAGGAAGTCATAAGCAGAACCACTGATTCAACTAGCATAATTATGACTGCTAGCATAATTAGGAATGGTCTTAGTTTCATTCTTAGTATAATGAGTTGTTAGAAAAATTAGGATAATTAGTAACTGGAAGCTATATTTTGTCTTAATTTTTGAAATGGCAGACATCACATTTAAACAACTAGCCTGGGCCTGTTCAGAGGGAATGAACTGCAGAAAACGTAGTCATATATACACGACAGTGAAGGCTGAATATATATGGCATTTTGGGAACATAATAATAAGAAACTAATGTTATGATAGCATTTCCAATGTTCTTTAAAGCTACCATTGAAATCATTGAATTCCTGCTTTCCGCCGCAGACAAATGTCAGGAGAAAGATTAGATGCTCAGTGAATTAGCATTTTTAAGAAGAGACTTCAGAAATAATTGACTTTGAAAATCCGAGCTTCCTTTTCATTTTTTTATAATTCAGTTAAAATTGTCTTTAAAATAATTGTCATAAGAAGCAGGCTTCCTTTTGGTATAAAGGAAGCTTTGAGACATAAAAGCTTCAGAAATCTGGATGGCTCTATCACTCCTGACCTTTAGAGAAGCCCCTATTCAGAACAGTCTTTTTTTTTTTTTTAAAGATCTGTCATCAACATACCTATAATTGTTATGATGATGAAGTCTGGGTATAATTTATGAACAGTGTTGAAATTTTAAGAAGTATTATTATGGTCATTTAAAGTTATTATTATTGTTGCTATTATATATTAACATGAGTCACAGAATCATAGAATCACAGAATCATAGACTCATACAGCTGGAGGGGATCTTGGAGGTCTTCTAGTCCAACCCCCTACCCAAAGCAGGAATCGTTATACCATCCTGGACAAATGGTTGTCCAACCTTTTCTTGAAAACCTCCAGCAATGGAGCATCCATAACTCCAGGAGGCAAACTGTTCCATTGATTAATTGTTCTTATTGTCAGGAAATTCCTCCTTATTTCTAGGTTGAATCTTCCTCTGACGAGAGTCTACTCATTGCTTCTTCTGGTGCTATGGAGAATAAATCAACACACTCTTCCCTGTCACAGCCCTTCAGCTATTGGAAGACTGCTATCATGTCTTCCCTGAGGCTTCTCTTCATTAGGCTAAACATACCTTAGCCATTCATTGAATGATTTAGCGTCCAGATTCCTTATCATCTTTGTTGCTGTTCTCTGCACTCTCTCTAGGGCAGGGGTCCCCAACCTTGGTGACTTTAAGACTTCTGGACTTCAACTCCCAGAATTCCTCAAACAGCTTTGCTAGCTGAGGAATTCTGGGAGTTGAAGTCCACAAGTCTTAAAATTGCCAAGGTTGGGGACCCCTGCTCTAGGGCCTCAGCATTTTTTTTTAATTGTGTGATCAGAACTGGACACAGTACTCCAAATGTGGCCTCAGGTATTTCAAGTGTGGTCTCTAGTGTTTACTATATATAAAATAAATAAATAGCAAAAAATAATACAATTTGGAATAACACTATCAAGCTGAACAGTGCAGAACAATTTTGGCCTTAACTCTCTTATGAAAAGATATACCATAAAATAGTAAATAAACTGGTTAAAAAACTGACGGGATGTAAAGACAAAAATGTTAAAAGACATTATTTGGGGGCAGGCCAGGTTCTATAGTTGAGAGAATGAGTGTCCTCTGTCTCTGGGCTTTGCAAGATAACCCAATGGAGGCATGGGATAACAGCAACATGTCTCCAACCAGCATTAGATGATAAAGTCTTGTGGAAGATGAAAATATAGCCCATTAATTCAGTGGACTTGACAAGGTCTAGGTAACTTAAAGAAGACCCCACAAAGAAGACTTGAACCAAAGTCTCTAACTAGGATGGTTTCATAATATGAAAGAACTATTTGTAATTTGCTGAACTATTGCAATTTGCGTAATATGATTTTGCACAGTAGACAGTTTTATAAGTATGTTTGGAACAAGGACATTGGGACTGTGGGAAATGGGGAACTGAAAGTAGTTGAGGGATGTGAGTTCAGATGCAAATGGGTATGAGGAAAGTTATGGTCAGCAGAAAGTCAGCAGAAAGTGTAAGATTGCTGACCATCTGTCTATGGTCTTAGGATGAGAAAAGATATAAAAAGTTGGGACTGGACCTATTTGATTTGCCATTGGCCTATAGCTGTCCTTGCTGGACCTGCTATGTCACTGGACCTGCTATGTCACTGGACCTCATTGCAATGGGTTGTTAATGTAAGTGATGTTATGATATTTGTTATGTTCCAAATTATTAGTCAAATAAACCTCTGAATCTTAAAGTAAGAATTATTGTCTTGTGTTGTTGTCTCTTATTTCTTTCATTGGGTTTTCCATGACAGTCTTGTCACAATTTTATTTCCCACAGTGATCTGGAGAACTGCTACCCTGAAGTTAATTAGAGTTGCCTAGCAGTGCTTGGAGTTTCAGCCCAAAACAAGGTGGTTGATTGACAGAATGGAAGACACTGGATGATAGGGAAGGATCCATGGTGTGTCCTGTCAAAGACCTAAGAAAGATTTCCAAAGACTTAAGGCATGCTGATTACTTGGGGGACAAAGCTATTGGTGCATAGAGAAATCAGACCAAACACAGCTGTACAAAGATTTTTGGGGAACAGGAATAAATGAGCCTCAGAAGATCAGGGAATTTGTGCCAAAGGAAGTCAAAGGAAAGGTCAAGGTAAGAAGATCATGTCCACAATATCCAAACATTTTTCTATAAAAGACAGCAAAACCTATTACCTCAAGAAAATTATATTTGACTGATTATTAAAAAAAAAGACAACCCATTTTGCAATGATTCTCATAGCACACATTTAAATACTAATTTGTGACAATGCAATTTGATTTTTTTTCTGGTTTGCCCATTTAAACCATTTGCATTTACTTTCATTTTGCCTTTTATTGCTTTTTTCATTATGACTGAGCCTGAACGCAATATTAATAAGTCCTGTATGTTTGGTGCATTGATAACTGCCTTCTGAGACCCTTTTCTTCCTGTCTTGTTTTCTTTGCCCTATCACATTGATTTCTAAACAGTAAACTTGAAATTAGAAATGATTTCTCTTCCAGTTTAGATAAAACTGTGATCCAAATAGGTACTATTGTAACGTATTTTGTACCTTGCTCATGCTGTGCAGTGACTCTCCATAGTCTTCATCCTCTTGTTTTGTTATGGATCATCACTGACACCTCTTTCCTCCAAATCACTCTAAATCCAGAGTCACTCTGGAGTTGATCGGCATTAAAATAAAAATCACATCACATCAGGAGGGAAACTGTTTTCTTTTCTGCTGGACTTTCACAAGTAGCACCTTATTGCTACCACTGCTGCTTGAGGACAGGCAACAGGAAAGTGAGGAACATAAGATGCTGCTTAATGTAGAATCAAACTACTGGTCTATCCACCCAGTCCAGGTAGTCCTCAACTTACAACAGTTCATTTAGTGACTGTTCAAAGTTACAATGGCACTGAAAAAGTGACTTATGACTGTTCTTCACACTTATGACCATTGCTTGGCAACTGACTCATATTTATGATGGTTGCAGTGTCCTGGGGTCATGTGATCACCTTTTGCAACCTTCTGACAAGCAAAGTCAATGGGGAAGCCAGATTCATTTAATAACTCTATTACTAATTTAACGGTGATTCACTTAACAACTGTGGCAAGAAATGTTGTTGAGGTTAAACTGTGGCAAAATTCACTTAGCAAATGTCTTGCTTAGCAACAGAAATTTGGAGCTCAATTGTGGTCGTAAGTCAAGGACTAGCTGTAGTGTTCACACTGACTGGCAGCCAGTGACTGTCCAAGGTTTCCCACCCAGAAGCATTCTATGCCCACTTGGAGATGCCATGTTGAAAATGAGAAACTAGCATAAAAGGTAGCATAAGAATTGATAGAAGGAATGTGCATTATATGATTTATATCCAACCTTTCCTTCTGGAATGAAGGCAGTACATGTAGATAGGTGGTGTCATATCTCCTATGTACAACACAGTCCTTTTATTAGCAGTGTTCAAAAGGCTCCACACCCATTTGAGAGAGAGAGTCATCCAAATGACTCTGAGGATATAGATAAATTCCCAAGAGGCCTCAATGACTCTCAGAGAGAGTGCTAATGACCAGGTGACTGCAATATATATATATATAAATCCTTCCATTCCACACCATTCAGTCAGAATGAAAGAAGCTTCTTGAATGGGAAATAAAACGGTTTAAAGAAAAAAATCACAAAAGTCCAGTTGCCTTTTGGAAAAGCACCTTTGAGACAATCATGACCTGGATAACTGAGAATCTCCATAGATAGTGTATGTGTTTGTATATCTCTCTTTTATAAATGCATTTTTTATTAAAACATTGAAATTCAAATAATACTTAAAAAGCAAATATTGGAATGCAAAGAAAGTAGAAAAAAGCAAGATGATGCAAAAAGAGAGAAAGAAAGAGAAGACGTTTAAATAAAAAACCAGAAAAGAAAACCATAATGAAAAAAAGAAAAAGTAGATTACATTCTATCCTTCCCTTCCATTTGTATCCCCAACCATGGCCTATAATTCCTTCTTTCTTCCATCTTTATGATTTGTAATTTTCTAATAAGAAATAAACAAGACTACCACTATATTGAATTAACCCGAAATGTTTTCCTATGAAATGGAAGGATATATGTAAATGAATAATGAGTATTCACCTAAGAATGAAATAAAATCATAGCAGCAATAAGACTTGATGTCTGTACTTAAACATGATTGGATTTTCTACTGCACAGTCATTTCCAGCTGCAAAATATCAAAAATGCTAGACAACAAGCAGAAAAAGGATATTGAATAAAGCTAGAATATGCTACGAGGTATCCATTCAGTGTCCTAAATATAGAAATGAAAATAAAGAAAATTTGGAATTTCTAAAATGTATTTGAAAGCAAGAAAAATAGATGACACCAATTCAAAAATAGATGACACCAATAAATTTGATTAAATAAATAAATAAATAAATAAATAAATAAATAAATAAATAAATAAATAAATAAATAAATAAATAAATGATAGTAAAAAGAAAACAACAGGGAAAAAAAGTTAGAGGTATATCATAGAAATAGTTTTCATGCAATTCTACTCTTTTCTTTCATGTTTCTTAGCCTCCTAAACTATGTTTAGAGATCCTTCCTTCCTTCCTTCCTTCCTTCCTTCCTTCCTTCCTTCCTTCCTTCCTTCCTTCCTTCCTTCCTTCCTTCCTTCCTTCCTTCCTTCCTCCTCCCCCCTCCCTGCAAATTACAAACTACAGTAGTGTACATATATATTTCTCAGAACTGCCAAAGGCCAGCAATTTACTCCCTCCCACCATTAATTGGTAAAATGTCCAGGCTATAGCGTAGACAACACAGAATAAACAGATAATAACATAAAGGCAGGAAAAGATGGTTACAACTGTTGAGAAAGCTCCAGGGATATCTCGGGGATGGGGAGGAGAGCTCCAATTTGTAAGATGTCAGGTGCAATGTCACAATCAAATTTCTGCTCCTTTTCTGTGTGCATATCCACCATTTTGCACAAACCACTGTGAATATCCCCAGAGGATAGTTTACTAATTTTGTGAGTAACCCTTTCTTGTTGCTTCAATCTATAGGCAGCTCTACCAAATATGGCTGTAGCAGAGATTGTTTCAGGCTTGCAAAGTTTACTAACAGTGCTGTAATAAATTTACTGCACAGAATCCTACAATATTTGCAGTATAAAATACACATCCAAGTATTTGGACCCCTGAGACATAGGCAAATATGTTCTTCCTAGGGAACTCTATTAAATCTGCCTTCCAGCAGAGTGTATATAAGAATGTACATCAAACCCAAGAAGAGACACTGTGGTGTTTAGGCTGTTCTAATGTAGTAAGATATTTCACTGACTACAGTCTGGGATTCAAGTCTCAGATTCAACTCATTTCGCCATTCTTAATCCAGGATTCACTTTATAAGAAGTACCCTAAATTGATGGTAGCCCATGGACAACAAAAATTCTGAAGACAAGATATTGAGATTAAAGGATTGGAGATAAAAGATCAAAAATATAAACTACAGGCTTTTGCGGATGATTTAGTTTTTATTCTGGAGGAACCACTAGAGACAGCTGTTAAACTCTTGCGGAAAATAGAGAAATTTGGAGAAGTGGCGGGGTTGAAGATAAACAGGGAAAAGACTAAAGTATTAACGAAGAATTTAACAGATAAACAAAAAATTCAATTCGCTAAAAAGACAAACCTTCAAATAGCGAAAAAAGTTAAATATTTAGGTATCTATTTAACTTCAAAACATACAACAATAAAAGAAGACAACTATGAGAGATTACTAAAACAAATAAAAGTGGATTTGGAGAAGTGGAAAAATCTTCAATTATCATTATTAGGAAGGATAGCGACTGTTAAGATGAACATTTTACCTAAGCTAATTTTTCTTTTTCAAACAGTTCCTGTCAAGTTAAATCAAAAATTCTTTGATGAACTAAACGCTACAATAATTAGATTTATATGGCAAGGTAAAAAAGCTAGAATTAAAATTAAATTATTACAAGACTCTAAAGACAGAGGGGGCCTTGGACTCCCGGATTGGAGACTTTATTATCAGGCAGCTATTTTGCTTTGGCTTAAAGAATGGATTACATTGAGAAACAAAAGGCTTCTTTATTTAGAGGGGCATGATTTGCAATTAGGTTGGCATGCATTTTTGTGGTATGAGAAAAATAAAGTACATAAATATTTTCAAAATCATGCTATAAGGAATGTACTGTTTTCAGAGTGGGAAAAAATTAAACATAAAATGTACATGAAAATACCTGAGTGGATTTCGACAATGGAAGCCTTTTCCTATCCAAATCTAATTAACTATGATAAACTCGTTAGCTATAAAGATATTTTGGACAAAGATGGGAAACTTAAAGACAGACAAATTCTTCAGCAACAGGGTATTGACTTAACATGGTGGTCTTACTTGCAAATTCAGACAAGATATGAAAAAGATATAAAGTCTACAGGATTTTATAAAGAACAGACACCGCTAGACAAAATATTGTTAAAAACTGATGAACATTTGATTAAAAAACTCTATAAATTTCTGCTAAGCTGGAAGATGGAAGAAGAACAAGTAAAAGAAACAATGATAGTATGGGCTAAGAATTTTGGATATTCTATAGACTTAGAAGATTGGCAAAAACTATGGGATCGAAATATTAAACTTACTAAAGCGGCTGCATATAAGGAGAATTTATACAAAATGTTTTATAGATGGCACATGACACCAGTTAGACTAGAGAAAATGTTTAAAAATGTATCAAATATGTGTTGGAAATGTAAACAAAAACCAGGAACTTATTATCACATCTGGTGGATATGCCCTAATGCAAAGATATATTGGCTTAAAATTCATAAATGGCTAGAAAAGATGACTAAGATACAGATAGAATTTAAACCGGAATTGTTTTTATTAGGAATATTAAGATCTAATTACGGAAAAGAGAATGAATATTTAATCTTACATATATTAACAGCCGCGAGAATAGCATTTGCCCAATTTTGGAAAAATGAAAAGATACCACCTGACCAGATTATTATTATGAAAATATTGGAATGTGCAGAAATGGATAGACTAACTTTAGAAATTAAAGAGAAAGAAGACACAATTTTCTTTAAAACATGGGAAAATTTTTATCAATGGTTAGCAACAAGACAGAATGAAAAAGGATGATGAAATTAAATAAGATAAATGATGTATTTTTTTTTGAATATTATTTTTTAACTTTTTGGTTAGATGTTTACATTTAATTATAATTAATTATAATTAAAAGCGTTATATTGATATTTATATCTAACTATATTTACTTAGTAATACATCACTAATAGTATATTGATTATTGTTACTTATAGAATGAATGATATGTATTGGCTTAAGTTTTTACCATTAATAGTGATAAATTTATTAATATAGCTTTTTAGTACTATGTTAATCATGCATACTTAATATGTATACCCGGACGATAGTCTGCTTGCTAAAGCGTTGATTTAGTGTTGGGGTTAACCCCATTATTGTATCTACCCCTACCCTTGGTTTAATCCTTGTTTTTTTACCCCATGTTATACCTTTACCTACCCTTCCCTATCTATCCCGATAAAAATAATAAAACATATTTAAAAAAAAATAAAAAAAAATTCTGAAGACAGTTTCCAATTTATCCAACAGGGTCTGCTTCCAGCTTAAATGGAATTTGTCAGAAATTATTAAGGGACCTAGGGCCATTGGATAAAAGTTAAGCTGTAACCTTGAATTAAACTTCACCAGCCAAATGAGTCTCTACCTTGGGTTGGACAACTGCCAGTGCAGTCTGACATTTGGGATATACTTGGAGATCCTCATGAATTTAGATTGAACACTTTCCAGGGGCTAATTGTGTACTGGGCTCCATTAAGTCAATGACTTAACTCTAAATGATTTGATAGCGTCCAGTACAAAGCTGCTTTCCTTTTCTTAGAAACATTGTCTCTTTACTTCTTGCCTGAGGCATGGAATACTAACCCCAAATTTGATATTGTTGATCTTTGATCGTATTAACAAGTTTGATTTGATTTAACCTGTTTAAGCTATGTTTAAAACATTTAACCAGTTCTGTGGTACGATCTTGGTTCTTCTAATTGGCAAACACTTACAAGCCTTGTCTTGAAGCAGTAAAAGATTATTATTAGTGCAAAGAAGGATCTTCAAGGGTGTTCTGAGGCCAATTGGTGTCCAGGATGAGATCACAGCATTGTCTGCGTGCTGTAGTACAGATATTATTCCAGGATTTCCTCATGGCAATGTGACAGAATGCAATTAATCTTGCTAGATTCCGGACAAGATCTGTTTAATTTGTACATATATTAAATGTGTATTTTATGTTTTATATTTTATGACATATAGTATGCCTTATTTTAATTGTGATGCTTTTGACACAAATAAACAAACATTTAAGGATTGGAAAAGAGCTGATGTGGTTCCCATCTTCAAAAAAAGAAAAAGAAAAAACCAGACCCAGGAAACTACAGACCAATCAGTCTAACTTCAATACCTGGGAAGATCCTGGAAAAGATAATAAAAAAACAGATCTGCGAACATATAGAAACAAAGTTATAACTAGAAGCCAGCACTGGCTTGTTAAAAACAGATCATGCCAAACCAATCTTATTTCATTCTTTGATTAAGTAACTAAATTAGTAGACAGTGGAATGCTGTGGACATAGTATACCTGGACTTCAGCAAGGCATTCAACAAAGAAGACCACAACCTACTGCTTGGAAAGCTTAAAAAAAGTGGGATAGACAGCATCACCATCAGATGGATTTTTAACTGGCTGACAAACCGCATTCAACAAGTAGTCTTTAATGGTACTACATCTACCTGGAGGGAAGAAAGCAGTGGGGTACCACAAGGTTCTGTCTTAGGCCCAGTACTCTTCAACATCTTCATAAATGACCTAGATGAGGGAAAAGAAGGGGAACTTATCAAATTTGCAGATGACACTAAGCTGGCAAGAATAGCCAACACCTAGATGATAGGTTCAAGATCCAGAGGGATCTTGACAGACTTGAGCACTGGGCCTTATCTAACAAATTGAAATTCAAAGTAGAGAAAAGTAAAGTCTTACATTTAGGCAAGAAAACCCAAAAGTACAGATATAGATTGGGTGAAACCAGGCTTAATAGCAGTAACTGTGAGAGGGATCTTGGAGTCTTAATGAACAATCAATTAAATATGAGTCAATAGTGTGTGGCGGCAGCCAAAAAAGCCAATGCAATCCTAAGTTGCATTAACAGAGGGATTCAATCAAGATCCTGTGAGGTACTAATAGCACTCTATAAAGCCTTACTAAGACCACACCTAGAATACTGCAACCAATTTTGGTCTCCACACTATAAAAAAAGATGTTGAGACTCTGGAAAAAGTACAGAGAAGAGCAACAAAGATGATTAGGGGACTGGAGGCTAAAACATATAAAGAACGGTTATAGGAACTGGGCATGGTTAGTCTAGTGAAGAAAAGGACCAGGGGAGACATGATAGCAGTGTTCCAATATTTGAGGGGCTGTCACAGAGAGGAGGGGGTCAACCTATTTTCCAAAGCACCTGAAGGCCAGACAAGGAATAACGGATGGAAACTGATCAAGGAGAGATTCAACCTGGAAATAAGGAGAAATTTTCTGACAGTAAGAACAATCAACCAATGGAACAGACTGCCTTCAGATGTTGTTGATGCTTCATCACTGGAGGCTTTCAAGAAGAGACTAGACTGCCATCTGTCAGAAATGGTGTAGTGACTCCTGCTTGGGCAGGGGGTTGGACTAGATGACCTACAAGGTCCTTTCCAACTCTGTTATTATTATTAAAAGCTGCATTCTAATGATTATTGGAAACAGGAATGAGTGTGTTTGGGAATGTTCATGATTAGCATCTTGACATTTTTGACTCCATATGCATGTTTGCTATGAAAAAGTATTTGGAAAATTGCTTCCAAATTTACATGAGAACAAATGCAGTACCTCTCTATTATTTATGAAGGAAGCCCAATATTCTGAGGCATCTAAGCATGATTTTTCTTATTTTTAGGAAGTTAATGCAACTTTTAAGTATTAGTTCATGGAAAGTCCAAAGCATTAATTGCAAATAACATTTGAAGCATGCACAGCCTTAATTATCATCAAGAGGTGTTTTTTTTTGTGGCAGGTATAAATTGATTGATTGAATAAATGAATGAAAGAATGAATGAATGAATTCAGAAATAAGTGTTCATTCTATATTTGGCTGACTAAATTTGGTCAGAATCCTTTTGTTCAGCCACTGAAAGTATTGCAGCTGAAATACGTCTTTCTGATTTATGACTTAACCTATAGAAATGTATGACTTTTGTCTTAGGCAATGCCTTCATAAAGATTGACAAATACAACTGAGTTCTGAAACCTCTGTGGGAAAAATAAGTGATGGGAAATTTTGAGGAGTTGGCTACATATGCCATTTATTGCAGCTGGCAGCAAAATATAGGACAATGCTTTTTTCTTTTTCTTTTTCTTCATGATTGCCATTTTGAAAAAACTCCTCCACTCAGAATCCAAAACAAACAAACAAAAAATATCATGTTTTACAAAGGTGACATTTTAGTTTTTAATGAAACAGAAAAGTCCTCAAATGAGTGGCCTAGTGGCCTAGTGGAAGTGGTGTAGTGTGCTTGCCTTGAAAGACAAAATGTAGGGAGGGAGGGAAGGAGGAAGGGAGGGAAGGAAGGAAGGAAGGAAGGAAGGAAGGAGGGAGGGAGGGAGAGGGGAGGGAAGGAAAAGGGAGGGAGGGAGGGAAGGGGAATTTTTTTAAAACAGGTATTATGCATGTCATATTGTACAAATCAATTTCCTATTTCTGATCCTGACATGTTAGTAGATATGTGTTAATCACTTGGTATCTTCATAAGTTATCTTTAATGAGGCATGCAAACCAGTGTTTGCATTTCTTGCGTCAGATGAGGAAAGCACATCTTTCTCCTTCTGTTCTGGCCACTTTTTACAGAGGCATGATTAAGAGCGTTTTTACCAAACATTGCTTGGTTTGGTGGCAGCAGTGCCTCAGATAGAAGGTCCATACAGAGCATGGTAAGGACAGTTGAGAAGATTATAGGAAGCTCGCTTCCCGTTATTCAGGATACTGCTCATAAGTGCTATGTGCTTAGAGCTCAGAGCATTGTTAGAGGCCCCATACACCCACTTTATGGTCTGTTTCTGTTGCTCTCCTCTGTGAGGAGGTTTTGAAGTATTTATAGCAAAACTATTAGATTCTGTAACAGCTTTGTTCCTTATGCCATCCGTCTTGTAAATTCGTAGGATTCTCTCTTTTTTTGCCATGCATATGTATACATTCAAACTAGACTGTGATGTTTCTGTGTCATATATGTGTGTGTATGTCAGTATATACATAATGGTATTTTTTTTGAGAGCTGAATGCAACAAAATTCTATATTCTATTCTATTCTATTCTATTCTATTCTATTCTATTCTATTCTATTCTATTCTATTCTATTCTATTCTATTCTATTCTATTCTATTCTATTCTATTCTACTCCTACTCCTATTCTATTCTATTCTATTCTATTCTATTCTATTCTATTCTATTCTATTCTATTCTATTCTGTTCTGTTCTGTTCTGTTCTGTTCTGTTCTGTTCTGTTCTGTTCTGTTCTGTTCTGTTCTGTTCTATTCTCACTGGCAAATGATGGTCTTGAAAGAACAATTTTAATTTTCTATTTATATTTCTATGTTGATTTCTTCAGAAGTCTAGATGAAATTGTTATTATTCTAGTACACGTTAAAACTACACACACAGGCAATTATTGTGATTACATATTCCTCATAATAAGAAGTTGGGGAAGGCTTGCTTTGTTTAGCGTGCAGATGTCTGTTTATTCATGCATCCAATTGTATTGGTGTTTTTTCCTCTGCGGCTGCTGCTTTTTACATCATTTTCTTTCACCAAGTATTTGGTGAAACTTGCATTTCCAAAAGAACTAGCATCTAAAGGAACAATAAAATACAGTATGAAAAATTAAATACAGCATTACATAAAAACACCAAAACACAGTAGAAGCATAATGAAAAGAGCAGAGCACATCATAAAATGCTTTCTGGAATTAAAAAAAATATATGTTCAAGCATTGCCTAAAAATGAGAAGGAAGGAGAGTTAGAGTTTATTGCAGTACCATATTTTCTGGTATAACTCCACTGCCCAGCCTAATTGAATTTGTTTGTCTCTGATGGCCAGTGGTGTCTCAATTCACCACAACCAGATTAACAGAATAAAAGAATAACAGAATTGGAAGGGACCTTGCAGGTCTTCTAGTCCAACCCACTGCTCAAATAGGAGACCCTATACTATTTCACTCAAATGGCTGTCCAATCTCTTCTTAAAAACCTCCAGTGATGGAGCACCTACAACTTCTGGAGGCAAGTTGTTCCACTGATTAATTGTTCTAACTGGCAGAAATTTGTCCTTAGTTCTAGGTGGATTCTCTCTTTAATTAGTTTCCATCCATTGCTTCTTGTCTTGCCTTTAGGTGCTTTGGAGAATAGGTTGATCCCCTTCCCTTCTTCATGGCAGCCTCTTAGATATTGGAACACTGCTATCACATCACCTTTAGTCCTTATTTTCATTAAATTAGACATACCCAATTCCTGCAACTGTTCTTCATATGTTTTATCTTCTAGTCCCTTAATCATCTTTATTCTTCTTCTCTGCACTCGTTCTAGACACTCAACATCTTTTTTATATGATGGCGACCAAAACTGGATGCAGTATTCCAAGTGTGGCCTTACCAAGGCATTGTAAAGTAGTATTAACACTTCACGCGACTTCCGGATCCAGTGGCAGTGCCCGCGGACGTGCAAAGAACTCACTCTCTTTGCCGTCCGGTTTCGCCCCGCCGGTAGACCCTGGACAGGGTTGAAAGTCGCCCTGTAGGGGCGACCACTGTAGAGGAGGGCACTCGTTGATCGCAGAGGGAGCGGCGGCTCCCTCTGCGGTCCGAGAAAATCACCTTTGGGCCGACAGGGAAAAGATCGGCCAGTAACATGGCCGATCACTCAGCTGCTCCAGCCGAAAGTCACAGCAACATCTAAGCATAAAGAACCACCATGGAAGATCCGGGTGAGACCTTTCCTTCCCTCTTGTTACTTTACCTATTTCCCTGTTAACAGCTTTAAGAACTATTTTCCTACTTTGAGAAAGCAGCGTTTGATCACTGGGGAAAATGGGCTTTGGAAAAATAATTATTGTTTTTTATTATTTTACTTTGTTTATATAAGCAGGTGGAATTCGGGCATCCTGGAAAAAAAAAAAACCCTTACTGTGACTCTCTCTTTTGGCTTGTTTATTTCCAGTTTAGGTGAAAATCCTAAGGGAGGGGGTGGAATGCTTTTTTTTCTCCCCCCCTCCTGAATAGTATTGCCTAAAAAACTTTCTGCTCTCTGGGCGGACTTATGTAGATTGTTTTGGATACAATGCAATCTGGGACTTGGCATGAAGCCCAGAAACTATGACTGATACAATGTAACTTTCTCCAGTTGAACTCCCACTTCCTGATTCTGGCGTGATGCCCAGACTGGATTACAACATAACAACTGACTGCTACTTGGGACTCTTGCTGTGTTCTTTATTTCTGTGCTGGACTTGACTATTGGCTTTTTGCTATCTTTGATTGGAAATATATCTCTGTTTGGACTTTATATTTTATAATGCTGCAATCTATTCTTTAAGCTGAACTTCTAAAAAAAAAAAGAGGATGGAATCCTACTCACAGATTAATTATGGACTTATATTAGAAATTTTTTTGGAAATGAGAATGGAATATAAAGAACATATCAGAATGCTTAGCAAAAAGGAGGACTTAGAATTAAAAATTGAAGCTCAACCTTTGATTGACTATGATACACAATCAGATTTACAACTTAATGAGATGGATGAAATACATTTACAATCTATTGAATCTATTGAAGAGGAAGAGGACACATCCCACATGATGGACATCTTTGATGATCAAAGGCAAAACTCAACTAAAACATTTACAACTTTAAAAGCAACAGGATTGGACTTCCAAATACGAGGCACCAAAAATGTTGACAACATGACAGTACAGACAACACTGGATAAAAGAGAAAAAGAATATGATTGGACTCAATGGTGGGAAAAGGCCTTTAGCCAGTCACTAAGATGGGAGGATTTAGAGGCCCTGCTGTGGAAACCTACTTGGCACAAAAAGAAAGCTAGAATTAGATTTAAAAATGAGAGTTAAAATTTTATCTGATGGGTAAAAAGGGCTTTTGGACGTTGAATGAGCTAATATTTTTGAGACTTTTAAGGTTACTCTGGTTTGAGTCAACATTAGATCTAAATTATGGATTTGATTATGGTTTGGAATGACAATAGGAAAAATTGGAAAATTTAAAATTAAAGGAGTTAGATTGAGACTGGTGAAGTATTATTGATATTTTTACTTACAAGAATTGAACGGTAATTAGTGATGTATTAAATGGACTAAATTGAAACAATTGAGGAATTTTTAGGGACTTGGACTGATTTATAAAAATATTGGATAGAGTATATGAAATAGAATATAGTTGAGAAATATTAAGATATAATAGTTATATTATTAGTTTATGATAGAAATAATTATTGTCCTATTATTATTATTATTATAACATTATTATATTATTTTGTCTTATGTAATGGTTTTAAAATATATAAATTTATGTTTATTTACAAAATATGTATGTGAAATAGAATAGAATAAGAGATATAATTTGATTGAGAAGTATAAATTGAAATTGGAATAATAGATATAAGTGAGAAACAATTCATATTTTAGGAATGCTCGAATTGTATACTATATGTTTATGCAAGACTAAATTGAAATAGATTAATTGAAAGTTGGTTAAGCCTGAAAACGGGTGAAAATATCTTTGATAACTTTTGTTTTTTGTTTTTGTGTGTTTTTTTTTCTTTTTTCTTTTCTTTTTTTTTCTCTCTTCTTTTTTTATTGATAAAATAGAGAGGGAATCTTTAAAGAAGCAGTTTAAATTGTATATGTATGACTGTATTTTTTGATGTGTTTTATGGAGTGCCCTATCTCCACGATGTGTTATAAGCACTTGGCTGTAAAACAAACAAAAAAAAACTAATGAAACTTGTTATGGAGAACACTTCACGCGATCTTGATTCTGTCCCTCTATTAATGCAGCCTAGGACTGTGTTGGCTTTTTTGGCAGCTGCAGCACACTGCTGGCTTATATTTAAGTGATTGTCCACTAGGACTCCGAGATCCCTCTCACAGTTACTACTATTGAGCCTGGTATCACCCATTGATGGTGTTTTTTAAGGCCAAAAAAACCCCTCCCCTTTTTGATAGACTTCCATAGACTATGCTCTTCCCTAGACTATGCTTTGCAGAATTGCTATAGTGTCTAGATAGAATCATAGAAGCCTTTTAATACCCTTTTAAAATTAAGGATTCCTTGAAATATTAGCCTGGAATTGCAAGGACACAAGCCTGTCACTGTTCTAGTGCTCTCAACAGCTCTATACCCAGATAGGTATTACCCAATTGTTCAGCTGAGATTTTCCTGAACTCCAGTATCCTGACTAAAGCAACTTGATCAGCCCTTCAGTGTTTCTCAACTTTGGGAACCTGAAGAACGGTAGACTTCAACTTGGAGACTGGGGAATTCTGAGAGATGAAGTCCACAGATCATCAAGTTGTCAAGGTTGAGAAATACTGCCTTAGATATTTCATTGGAAAAGGGAGAACTTAAAGAGGGATGCTGTCCTTTCAATGTTGATATTTCACCACTGGATAGAGCTATAATGATCTATGGATTTATTAATTCATGGCAAAAATTAAAAGAAGTTTATTTAAAGCTTCCACTCTTTCATTTGTTTTCTATAATAGGAATATCAATTTGCAGCTATTTCTGAGTGCTGGGAATGGAAGATATTCCTTTTTATGCTAATTGCCTTGGGATATCTTCATAGATTTTAAGGTAGATAGAAATGCTACTTAAGAAGCACCTTGAAATGCATTCAACTAGTTCTGATTTCAATTTGCAATATACCATTTTTTTGAGGGGGTGGTTAATTGTTCATCAGGTAATGAAAAATCTAGTACAACAGTATATAAATGCTTCCTGTTGTTTCTTCTTCCCACTGTTAAGAATCTGAACTCAGAGGTTTCTAACTTTAGTTTCCTTTTGTTGGGCTTTAGTTTGCTAGATTAATATATGCTTGGCCTCAAAAGGCCCCTCTCTGTGAGCTTCTGTGTGACTACAAATGTATTGTGCCTATGATAAAAGATTTAAGAATTCTGAAAGATATATTCAATAGTTTTAAATTATCAACCTATTTATTCACCTTTCCTCCCCAGGCATCTTTTTTATGCATCCATCTTTATAGAAAAATATAAGAGTTTTTCCCATCCTAGATTTAGCTTTGCAGTTTTGCAGAATATGGAAATATTATTAGTGCTTTTTAAGTGAAATTCTTTTTCAAGCTTTACACTGGCTGATAAGGAACATTTCTAGTGCAACTTGGTGGTGTGACATATCTGGGGAAATTGTACCAATAGCCCTAATTCATGGATTGGTTCAAGTAATTGAGAACTCATAAAGATTTCCTAATATGTTCATGAACAGTGTACCTGAACAGATCAATCACTATTTTGAACAAGATCAGCAGACTGAAGTTATTTTATGAGAATACCTTTTTCTAAATAAGAAAGGGGACATTTAAGAGCTTTTGAAATCTTGCTCCTCAGTCACAAAGACACTGGCATATTAAATCTTAATTTTAAGCTAAATTGTTAAATAAAAATATTCAAGCTATTCAAGAATTATCTGAAGAGAAAAACCCACAAACCATCTCTAAAAATAATAAAATAATACTCTGATGTTTTTATTCCAAGATACATGTTTGAAAATCCTCTTTGCTCTCCTTAAGATTTGATGCTCAACTTAGCAAGTTTAACACTTTCTTTCCCCAATAAATCATAGAGCCCTATACAGAGACAACTGTAAGATTAGACAGCATAAAACAAAGCTGTTGTTCCTGCTCAGCATGTGTTTCTCACATGGGTCAAACAAGTATATTATAACAAAATGCTTTTGAAATTCACTTATTCGGCCACTTCTCATTTCTTGACTATCTCAGTTAGTGACCATTTGCAAACAGCACAGTAATAAACAGCAATAAAACTCATTTTCTGATCAATGTGTGTAATGTAGGCCAAATTTTGTTTTCCTGACAACAAAAGCCTTCAGTGTGTGAAACTGATTAAGGTCTGGTCAGTTTCAGGCAACAGAGCAGCTGACAGGAGGGTTCTAATTAACTAACTAAGGTCACAGAGATTTGTTTGTTAACTTGTGTTCAGCACTTTTAAGGGTCCTATTGCACTGAGGAGAAAAGCAGCTCAAGAAGAGATAACTTGTCAAGCAATCTCTCCACCCTGTGAGGGGGGGGAAAGGAGAAAAAAAAGGGGGGCACAAAACATTGTATAACAGAACTTTATCTGAATGATCTTTGCAGCCTCCCTCCTCTCTCTCTCTCTTTCTGTCATCATTTAGCAACCATTTTGCCTAACAACCAAATAATTGGAACATGACACAGTTGCTAAATGAGGAGAGGGTGTATTTCAAGACAAGCTTGCCCATTTTAAAAATAGTATATCTGTCTAGTAATATAACAGTATAGATATCTACTTACACTAATAGGTTCAATGGGATTTACTTCTGTGCAAGCATATAGGATAGCAGCCTTGATCTCACTAGTTACATGGGATTATTTTATTAAAATGTTTTTATAATTTATTCTCCAGTTTTCTTCCCAAAAGTTCAGAATTTTTTGTGGGGTTTTCCTGTTCCCACTCTATTTAAACAAAATCTTTGTGCAGTTCATTAGTCTAGCACAGAGTGACTGGAAAGATGGGTAAATATTCTGTCTGGAGATCAGATTCAAAAGCCATTCAATTAAATCCTTGAACTGAACTGACTTTCCAGTCTGAACTGGATTTGAATCACTGAGTCTCCACATTGATTTAGATACCGGCTCAGAAACAGCTGTTACCTGGTAAATTAAGACATACAAGACAAATCCACTTAATTTGGTCCTTTGATTCTGGGTCAGTTTTCTGAACTGAAGCAAGGATTTGAACTGGATTTTGCATGACAGACCAAAATTTTAGAATTGGTAGGCCTGTGTCTATTCCCTTGCAAGCTCTTTAGATAATTAGGGCAAATACATTTTCAATTTTATTCAGACATGTTCATAAACTCATCTTATAGAAACCTCAACAAAGTCAGAGAAGGAACTTGACTATTGATTATTATTATTAGCGCAAGGCATTGTTACAGTAGCCAGGAGACCACAATGCTATTGCAGAGTAGTAGTTTGGCTTGCCAAGGTACCAGCCCTGTTATAGGAAATGCTTGTGCACTTTCCAAGGTGCACCACAGGAAGGTGAGCTGGCTTTGCACCAGAAAGAAAGACGAGCAGCTTTTCCTGCAGCATCACCTTCCCGGAACTGCCTTGCAGGCAGGCGCTGCAACCAGGAAGATTCAGAGCTGTCAGGAATCTGACTGCCTGCACAGAGCACAGCTCGTCTCCCCACCAAAGTGGTACCTATTTTATCTACTTGCATAGAACATGCTTTCGAACTGCAAGGTGGGCAGAAGCTGAGGCAAGTGATGGGAGCTCACCCCACCACGCAGAGCTAGGGCTCGAACCCTCAGAACTGAGACCATTTCCAACATCACTAAGCCACTGAGCCACAATGGCTCTTTTGACAGTATTGGTTATTTTATGGGCAAGCCCATATAATCCGATGTCAAGGCTGCTAACATCGAATGTTATGCTTGACATTATATATGGATGCAGACATTCACTATTTAACCTGTGTATTACTTTAAGAGCCACTAATAGATAGTAGGGGGGGGAGGGAGTGAAAGAATGTGTTAGGAACTATTTAGCCATAACAACATCTCAGCACAGCATCTTCAAGGAATGAAATGTGAGAAGATAGATAGTGGCGGGAAAGATAGCTCACACTCTAAACTAATTGGGGAATGTGATTTATGACCTGTCATTGAGGGAGGAGGAAATGCTCAGACACTGTGGGAAGAAGGAGGAGTTTTCCAGGTTCTGGCTTCACTTTATCCGTACTGGAGTATAAGATAAATAACCTTTATTGTCATTTTTATATTGTGGGCACAATGGCACACATAAAAAATGAAATTTAGTTGCCCGCTCTCAAAGTGAAACATATACATGACACACACCTAAACATACTATGTACAACATATATATAGACCCACATCCCTACATATACATAGCAAATAAATATTAAATACTGTCCATCTTGAATATATAACGCAAGGAGGAAGTTTGAGAGTTCGCAAGGTTAATGCTGTATGGAATGAAACTATGGCTGAATCTGGAT
Organism: Azemiops feae; assembly: GCA_023970755.1. NCBI lineage: Eukaryota > Metazoa > Chordata > Lepidosauria > Squamata > Viperidae > Azemiops > Azemiops feae. Next base: position 314,054 of record JALGBA010002262.1, on the reverse strand, counting down.
GTTCTGCTACGGATACCACGAAGCCTCCTCCCAGAAGGTAACAAGGAAAACAGGTCGTGAAGAGGATGTGTAGTGTCCCAGAAAATCTTGCGGGCCCTGCTCAAGCAACGCTTCTGTGCTATGTCCTGGATGGTAGGGAGGGAACTGCCAATGATCTTTTGTTGCATAAATAAGGAGTATTCTGAACAAAATGAATCAGATTTCCTTAAGATTGCTTCTTCGCTCTGGAGCATAACATCCTATTTGCATCAGTGTGGAGATAGGGCACCATTGTCTTCTGCACTGTTTCTTTTCTTTTCATTTCCCATCAGACATTTCCTATGGAAACAGGACTAGGATTCCTTTTTAGCTTTTCCAGATGAAGCAAAATCATCTATATGCCACCATTTAGCATTGAATCAAATGATATAAAATATGTAATGTGCTACCCCAGGTCTGGATATTATTTACTTTTAATCTTGGTTCAGATTGGAGCAACTGATGAGGAAGCCTAGTCCTTCACAGCACATAGCAACACAGTTAAACACAAAAGCAAACAAAATATGAGTGCAGGGGTGTTGAACTTTCTAAACAAAGAGAAAGAGAGGAAGGATGATTAAATTCAGAGCAATTTCTGCCACGATATAATCTGTTAGTATTGGAACAACAGGTTTAACTAATGTTATTCATTGCCATTTCTTTGTGGAGTCAGTGAACCAATATGTCCATTTAGAGACCTGAAAAAGATCTGTGCAATACATGGACAGTCACTGTTCATATTTAAATGATGGGTTGTAAAGACTATATTCAGGAAAGATTATATTCTAAGCTTAATCCTTTGATTGTTTGAGGATAGCATTAGCTATTCACTGTATTCATTCTTAATATTTGCTAATCACTTGAAAATAATATTGAACATTTCAGTAAGTGACATTGCATTGCAGAATATTCCAGTATTTTTCTTGCAGAAAGTGTAGCTACTTTTTGTATGCCTTTTAAAAAAAACCTCAGACATGAATAGAAGCTTTGATCATCAATGGTTAAATATTTATTGAGTTGAAATTCTTCCAATTATGCAATATGTAGAAAAGACTTAAAACCAAAGTGTTTAATAGATTAGGAATGAATAAAATATTGTTTGTTACCACTTTCCATCATAAATTTCTCCAAATTTGAAGATGGGACAAAAGAACTGGAGATTAAAAACAACAACAAAGGGATTAAAAACACAAAGGAGAGACATGAGAAATGAAAAGTTTGAGCATTTCATGCAATACCTTTTCACACAAACAAAACACACAAACTCACAAAACCCTACTATTAAGTGTCAAAGAAGATATGACGTGATGAGAAGATCTGAAGGACCAAGCTGAAGATCTGAAGTAGCCAGTTGAGAAAGGTAGATCATCAAAATCCTCTTTATCCCACCCTATTTTATATAATAAAAGCTCTTTGTTCACTGCAAAGGAGGGAAGCATTCATTTTGATCGTCCAGTATCTATAACAGGGGAGACATCAGCTTCTTTTGATTTTAAGTGATGGGATGAAAGACAGAAGACATCTTCTATCTGAATCTTGTCTAGATGAAAATGTGGATTCTTTTATCAAATAACCAGTTAGAATTTAGCCTGTTTAACTAACTTTTTTTCCCTTTACTGCTATATTGCATCAACAGTGTACTGCATCTTGTTTCCTGCTACCCTATGAATTTGTGGTGCCCTAATCTTAACAATTGGAAATTATTATGGAATTATAGAATCATATACTATAGAACTATAGAATTTGATTAGAAAAACTTTGATTAGAAGATGAAAAGGGCTATTTATACTGTCAATTTTGCCCTTTTTCTCACTTCAATTCCAGGGAAGCTGGGCCATTTATTTTCAGCAAGCTTCTCAGATCTTCTTTACATAAGTTTAGATTGGAGACAAAGCAAAGAGCTGAACATGGAATCACTGCCTACTAGTTTTAAAAGCATGCAACACAATTCTGAACTTCTTTTGTTCATTCCCTCTTCTCAAACTATTTTCAATTTTCCTGAAAAATATTTGTTGCAAAGAGTTTTCCTATGGTGGCCACTTGTCGTTCACACTGGATTCACTGAAAGTCTTTTTTTTCCCAGGTGTGCTTCCAGTATGCTTTAGAGTAGGAGACCTTGCTTCCATTGTAAATATTTCAGTTGATTGACTCTTAATCTTGTGATGCAGAAGGAAGCATATGCAGGAGTAATGAAAAAGTCTTCAGGAATGGTTACATTACAAAGCCACAAGTGCTAAATAGAATTGCTTATCAAATCAATTATTTCCTGTGGTACATATTTAAGTATGTAAGCTTTCATTTAAGCACAAGAAGAAAAAAAACCACAAAGCAGGATGAAAACATTCTGAGAAACAAAACAACAATTGTCTGTCAAACCAGCCATTCACTTATGTGCAAAGGACATCAGTAAAATATAATACGGGTTTTTTTTAAGTTTTTTTTTTTTAACAGAGTTCAATAATAATTATTCAACAAAAACATGTTGTCTGAGTATCTTATTCACTAATACAAATTAAATTCCTAATCCCTAAATCTTTTCTCTAACCATTGATAAAATAGGTCCTAAGTTTGAAAATATTCTGTTTCTTCTTTTTCTTTCAACTTTAAAGTAAGTCTGTACATTTCCGCACAGTCTAATATTTTTTTGATTATTTCTTCTTCTGGTGGTATTTCTTCGTTCTTCCAATATTGTGCAAATATAATTCTTGCCGCTGTTATCACATGTAGGATCAAATATGTACTTTGCTTATCAAGTTTTTCTGGCATTATACCTAGTAAAAAAAAATTCAGGTTTATAATCTATGTGTTTCTCTAACATTTTTTCTAACCAAGTATGAATTATTGTCCAATATCTCCTTGCTTTAACACATGTCCACCACATATGATAATAAGTACCTGGTTTGTGTTTACATTTCCAACATTTCTCTGACATGTTTTTAAACATTTTTGCTAATCTTGTTGGTGGCAAATGCCATCTATAAAACATTTTATATAAGTTTTCTTTGTATGAAGCTGACATTGTCAATTTATAGTTTCTTTCCCACAAACTTTGCCACTTTTCTAAGTCTATATTATAACCAAAATTCTTTGCCCCTACTATTATTGTCTCTTTTACTTGTTCATCTTCCATTTTGAAATTTAATAAGAAATTGTACATTTAATACGTTTTTTTTAAAAGGAAACCGTTCTTGTTTTCAAAGAACATTTGAGTGAGACAGAAAATTCTTAAACATAAGTAGATTCCCTCCCCCTCCCCATGAAATAGGAGAAACCTTCATAGGCTGGTAGGGGTGGATAAATGTAAGAAATCAAACTATTAGCATCTTTTGTATGGACCAAAACAGATTAAAACATTTTTTTTTTAAAAAAAAAAAACATTGGATCAAACACTGCTTTTCAACTAAAGCCTAATGGGCAAACTGCAGCGAACCTGTCTGCTTTCTCAAACAAACCCAGTGGGTGCTCCCTCCCATGTTCACATTCTCACATAATAACAGCTAGCAGAAACAACAACTCCAGACAGCTTGAAAAGGGCAGCACCTCCCACTGCTCTGAAAGTATTTCTGGGAGAAAACTCACTGATCAAAGCCGAAACCGATGACTCTGGTAGCTCAGTAGTCTAACTTGTATCTACTAAAGGTGAGTAAGATGATCAGCAGCTGCTCCTCCACTTTACATGAAAGGTGGAAGGATCAAATGTTGCACTGCTGGCTGCTACTCATTCAATATGAACTCATCAAAGGGAAGACTGGGTTAGAAAGTCTTCACTGCTCCTGCTGATTTAGCAGATGCAGATTTTTTTTTCTGGGTTCCCCCCCCCTTTTAATATAGTGTATAATCAAAGATGCACAATATTTGCATTTTTGAAAGAGATGAGAATGTTTGTTTGAAAATACATTCTTGAATATTAAAACCCTTGTCCCTTAATTGCAGCAGTGCAATTAGATTTTAGGATTTGGACTTTGGTTTCTGTCCTTTTTAGATATTAAATGTGCTGCCCTGACTTCACAAAATAATACTCCAGGTGTATTTTGTGTGTGTCACTGTGTGTTGTGTTCTTCATTCTACTAATCTCATTGGATTAAATTTATAGTCAGTCATATTCTGATGGGATGGTGGTTCCTCCCATTTGTTGATTCTCTATGAGAGGGGTGTCAAACTGCCGGCCCGTGGGCCGGATGCGTCACACGGAAGCCACGTCCACCCCATTGCCGGCAATGGCAAAACAGTCCCGATATGTCACGCGATGTCACATGATGTCGTAAGTTTGACATGTCTGCTCTATGATAAAGAAAAGGAACTCCACATTTTCCCAGGGACTGAAATGAAACATGATTGGTCACATTGATTCTTGTTAAATAATGGTCAGATGTCTGTCCTTCTGCACTTTGAAATGGCACCATGGATGCAGGAATGTTAAGAATAATAACTTTTGGTAGGATTTGGTGCTTAAGTTCTAGTTCAACTCACAAGAATGAACAGAAGCATTTCCAAATATTGCAGGATCACTATTTAATTGCCAAACATTCCCATGCTTTGAAGCTAGTGTAGAAATTGAAATGAACAAGGAAGGCAGAGAAAAGACATTAGACCAGAGAAAAGACATTAGACCAGTGTTTCTCAAACTTGGCAACTTTAAGAAGTGTAGATGTGAACTCCCAAAATTCTCCCGATATTCTGGGGTCTGAAGTCTAAATATATAAGAGTTGTGGTGGCGCAGTGGTTAGAATGCAGTACTGCAGGCTACTTCTGCTGACTGCCAGCTGTCAGTTCGATTCTCACCAGCTCAAGGTTGACTCAGCCTTCCAAGCTCAGTAAAATGAGGGCCCAGATTGTTGGGGGGAATAGGCTGACTCTGTAAACCACTTAGAAAGGGCTATAAAGCACTGTGAAATGGTATATTAGTCTAAGTGCTATTGCTATCTTAGAGTTGCCAAGTTTTAGAAACTGCATTAGTCCACTCAGAAATCATTGAATCTAGAGCTTCTGAACATTCTCAGAACATCCTCTTTCTGTGGACAAGAAGTATAATAGATGAGAACTAGTGTACAAAAAAAGTAACGCAAAGCTGCATTCAGGTAGAATTAGAAAGCAATTTGGGGGTGGTGAAAAATACAGTAGCTTTTTTTTTCTCTGTTTGATGATGCATTACCCAGAGAGCTCTGAGGGAACATATCTTACATTATAACAAGCCTATTTTGGAAGATAGTTGTGGCTCTGCTTGAAGTTAGCTAGGAGACCATTCAAGGTGATAATTTGGAAAAAAAAATTATCTCCTAGGGTGAGATACAAAGGTATAAGTGGGATTGTATAAAATCTGTCCAATTCATTCTAAAGGTCAGAGTTGGAGTTGGCGTTGGAGTTGGAGTTGGAGCTCCAGAAATAACTCAGTCTGCCTCAAGTCACTCATTTTGAACATTATTTGATTTAAGCTGCCCTGGATCTAGAATGTCATTAAGAAAATGGAGTTCTGTTCCCTTGGAGAAATTTTGCCGTTTTGGTTTCCAAAAGCTAAAATGATATCCAACTACAATCCAAAGTCTCTTGGTGGTTTATAAATTTAAGCATGCACAATAATAATATAGGAATATAAGAACATAGTATATTTAAAAACTTAAGATAAGGCAGTGCAAATGCAATGCAATATATGGCATATGCAATATGTGCAGTTTTATTTCTTCTTATGATCCAGCACAAGTCCTTTTTGACTGTAGTAGTATATGCATTTGATAAATAACTAAATCAATAAACAAATAGCTTTCTATCCAGATTGGTTTTAGAGATGTATTTTCTGCCAGATAGTACAATATGAAGGCTGAATGGAGAATAGAGAGGCCTGGCCGGAAACCAAATTGTTGCTCTCATAGAATTTTGCAGAATTTATCCAATCTAGTAATTTCTAATGCAGTTTTTCTGCATACAACTTACTGATTATACCTGACAGCCTGATAGGCTGATAACTTGGAAGCAGCTTTCTTTCACCTTTATATATATAAGGGAATTATCATTGCAACCCATGGTCTTTCAGAAAACATGCAGGCAAGTCAAAGAAAAAAAATTAGAACTGAGGTCTAGCATTCCAGGTTGTTCCTGGTTAATTTTGAGGTCATATAAACTTATCCAGAGGCTTTGCTAGGCTTAAGCTGCTTTATCATAGAGTCTGCTTTGTTATAGGTTGCTAGAGGCCACTCTGGGGAAGAATCCACATCTGAATCTAATGCAACAATGGCTTCTTCATCTTAGGTAATGCATGATAATGTTCTTTCCACACTGTTGTGGGAAAAAGGTAGTTCAATGATAGGGGGAGAATGGAATGAAATGGGATGGGATGGGATAACTTTATTGTCACTTTAAATGTACACTAATCAGCATACATTAAAATGAAATTTCATTGCATTCAGCTCTCAAAGAGTAACCACCTCCAATATATATTACGTAAACATGACAAAAAATTGTGAATACACCCACATACACAAACATACAGTAGTGGCCAAAATTGTGGAAACCTTTTGGGAAAAGTGTATTTTTGAGATTTGATGGCTAATAACACCACTTTTTTTGGGAGTAGTACCATAAAATTATATATCAATGGAAAGATAACTGGTTCTCTGTGTGAATGCTGCTTCCGGAAGTCCATTCTGGGCCTGGGTAACAAAAAAATAGCTACTGGTTCTACTGAAGTGGTGCAAACCAGCTGAATCCCACCACTGAATATGGGGTCCTAAAAATGCTGGAGGACATTTCTACAGCAAGTATAATGCAAGAGCAGTTCAGAAATGTTTTGAATGTTTGGACTGTGCTGTAATCAGTTGCTCCCAAACTATCTGTAAGAACCCATATCTATCTGCTCTTTTGTCTCTTTGCCCTGACCCAAATTCCATTCTCTTCTCTCCTTGGGTTCTGCCATACTCCTGGAGGGGAGGGGGGAGTGATTTATTGCCTTAGCTTCCTCTATCGCTACATTGTAACACTTCGCTTTCCTGCAATATTTCTCTCTGTACTTCCTTCTCCCTAAACTGTCAACTAGCAAAGGGGGGAAGGAAGAAAGGAATGCAGCCTCCGGCAACCGGCTTATCTCTCCGCTCTCAAGAGAAGGTGTGAAGAACCGCCTAAATGTCGCTGTTACAACCAGAGCCAGCCTGATGTTATCTCCCCTTTCCCACGATGGACTTAACACCTGGGGATTGGCCAATTTGAACCGTCCGGATGAACTATGGGGTGGGGTTTGCCTGGGGACACTTTAACCTATCGATCTGCGTGGGAAAATCTCAGATCCTGTCTAGTATGCCTACTATCAGCTTCTCCTAATAAAAGTTCCTTTTGGAAGAATCTGCTTCCATGAGTTCTGCTTTCTTGGGATGGGGTTTTGAAGTGGGCCCTGACACTATCCACATATCCTCTGTCTTTTGACTTTTGAGCATTTCCCTCTTTTTGTCTCTCTGTAGTCCTTCTTTAGTGACTGCAATTGGTTCCAGTGACTCAGTCATTAAGCAAAATGGTTGCTAAGTCAACACGTGACTGAGAGAGACACTGTGAAGATCACTGCTGCTGCTTCATTTAGATAAAGTTCTCTGTACAGTGTCCTGTTGTCTGACTCAACTTTTTCTGTTGTTGCCAACTCACAGGGTGGAGAGATTGCTAAAACAAGCTCTCTTTTCCTGAGCTGCCTTCTTTGTGTGGTGTACTGCCAAGCACAAGTTAACAAGCTGAGCTCTCTGACCTTAATTAGTTGATTAAAACCCTCCTGTGGGCTGACAGCTGCTGCCTGAAACTGATCAGACTTTAATCAGTTTCACATCACTGGTTTTTGTTGTCCTAAATGTATGCATTTGGTCAGAAAATGATTTTTTTATTACTGTTTATTACCATTGTATTTGGGAACAGTCCCTATCTGAGGCAGTTGCTAAAATAAGGACTATCTATCCAATCTATCTCTCTGTCTGTCTGTGTGGGTGAGTTAGTGACAAAGGTTAAAGCAGCCAAAACAGCAGCACTCAAATCTTCAGCTCATCAACCTTTTCATGAAGTTTTAGATCAGGGGTGTCAATCTGCCAGCCTGCAGGCTGGATGCGTCACACGGAAGTCATACCGCCCCAGCTCCAGCAAGGGGAAAAAAGTCATGATACGTCGCAACACGTCACGTGACACAGCGAGTTTGACACCCTGTTTTAGATTGTTCTTCAACCCCCAAACATTTATTATACAAAAATAATTCAATAAATTCTACTTTAAATAATAGTACTACAAATAAGAACAACATCAAACCCTAGGATGGTCTCACCAATCTTTGGAAATTAATATTGACCATTTTGGGGAACCCTGAGCCAGCAGAACCAATAAACAGGATTTCAAGAAGAGGTCTGCCAGTTAAGAACATGCATAAAGTTTCTAAAACTAAGGAAGAAGTTTGCATTGTTATATGAGTTCTTGATTGTGAGAGATTATAGGTGTAGTTAGTAAAATCTCATCTGAAGGAAAAACTATTGAGATTTTATTAGCTGAAGAAAAGTCTCTTATAGATTAGAAACAGTAATAACCCCAAATAATCAGTGTATGTGTATATTTAAGCTATTTCAAGTTCTTATTTGAAAAGAGACATTTTAATTCTGTTAAATTATACATCTCATAGGATTGTCTCTAATGGTGACATCAATTCCATGCTTACACTATAATTCTATAAGGTGTAGAAATTGTTTTTTATGATAATGGTTGAGGATTTTATAACTATGGTGTTTATTTGGAATTTTTTTCTTTTCTTTTAAGAAAATCATCTTCAGCTTGAAATGTCTTAGTCCCAAATTTCAGGACCTTCCGATTATCTGAATGGCAGTCAGAGGTACAAATGATTGCATACATCTGCCAAAATAGGTGGATGTCTCTGAAGAATGGCTTGATAAATCTCTCCTTGTGAGACAGAATGGATGTTACTTGCCAATGGAGGCTCAATTAATTTGATAAAAGAAAACCTGATTTTACAGACAGTTACTTTCAATCAGTAATTATAATTATCTCCTGCCCCTGCTTTTAATGTAGCAAAATTACATGCATACACCTCTACAGAATATATCAAAAGTCATGCCCCTTAGGGCAATCACAATATGTTTTCCCCTCCTTAGTGAATACAGTACTCCTTGGACCAACTTTGTAGGTTATAGCCAGTTACGGATTAGTTTTGCTTGATTCTGAAATATTGGGAAATGATCTATCATTATTAGTGTTTTGGTTGCCTAGTAACATCGGCTGAGCTCAAGCAGCCTTTATCCATTATCCTAAGCTATTGTGAAGGTTGCTTCCAACTTCAAATATTGAAGGAATCTCATATCCAAGAGAATATTGGCAGATGATGGCAGAAGAAAACACAAAGCACTAGTCTTATGCCCATGCAGAGGCTCTTAATAAGACAGATTGTACCCTCCTGCTGTTACTATGACATATTGTAACTGAAAACTACAAACAAAACTTGGCTTTTTCATTGAGTCAAAAAATGAAGAAGGAAAGAATCAGGCAACTAACGATTAATGACTGAGTGCATTTTTAGGGGAAGAAGATTTCAACTTTCAGATTTCATCAGAGATATCACTCAGTGTGATTCTGTCCTGATCTGTTGGGACATCTAGAAAAGTCTTGTTTAAAGTCCCACTCTAACAGGAGGAAAGGCCCATGTGGATCAGAAGACAGGCCTTCTCTGTAAATGCCCCCCATCACTACAACTCAAGGTATGTATATCACTCCTTCTCTTCTAGTGTTCTAGAAGATGCTGGAAACTACTATTTCAACCATGCTTGGGCTCCTAGCAATGAATAATAGAGAGGTTACATTGTCAGTTATGTTTACCATTTTCATTTGGGTAAGGAGAAATTTATTTCCAGACATTCTCTTTTATTTGAGGGTTTTGTACATCACTAAACAAATAGTTGTACATTGAGAACTATCTGTACTTAGATTTTTGCAGCTGAAGAAAAGAGCAAATTATTCCAATTCATGTTTACTTATCTGTAACATATTAATTTGCATAATTTTAACAGAGCCCTCTGGTGTCAATATGCAGTTTTATCTCTCCCCACCCTCACTTCCGACCCCTCTTTGTTTTTCAGTAGAACTGCCATTCTACTGAAAATTGTTCCTTTTTCTTCTATCATGAATTTCCCCTTAATTCTCTTAAACAGACAACATAGCTCAGTAACTGAGTGCATGCTTTGTAGTTTTGATTCACACCACACCCAGATGTTGAATCATTGTTAATCAGTAAGTTACATATAGAAGTGATGCAACTTTGCACAAAGTAATTATTTTTCCTCTCTTGAAGTTAAATGAGTGAAAATAAAGTTCAATCAAAAGGGATAAAAAGTAAGGAAATGTGACCTCAGTGTGCCCAAGACAACTGTATCATACTAGTGATGGTCCAGAAGAATAGTTTTCATTGTTCATTTTCTTGTTTGTTTTTAATCTGTTTAAATTGAAAAGAAAAAGAAAAAAAGTCTTGAAACTCACTGACTCTTCATAAGTTGATTCCAGTACAGTTAAATCTTCTGCTGTACCTTTGTCTTCTCCTTGTTTACTGACTCGGTGGGGACACTCACCACACTTTTGTACTGCCATCAGCCTCTCAGTCCTTCAGTGTACTGCCTGTTATTGCAGACCCTTTGTCAGAATCCAATTATATTTTATTTCTAGCTAATCTACTCTGGGAAAACCCAATTCTTACTCTCTTTTGGATTCTGTCATACTACAAAGGGGGGGGGGTAAACACAGGTGTTTATGACTGGCATTCCTCCTATCAACTACAAAGTAACATCCTCTGTGGATTCCCTTCGAGAATACTAACCATAACAATACGGCAATCAGCCTTTGATCTCACTCCCTATGAAGCCTCCTTTTACCGGCAGCAAGGAAAAAGGGGGGGAAGATTGCAACGTTTGGGATCCGATGGATTTAACACCCAGCCATCTGCCAATTTGGATTGACCGGAAGGAATGTGGGGTGGGACTGCTTGGGAACACTTTAAAACATTGAATGATCAGGGGGTCCCCCAGATCCTGTCTAGCATGCCTTCAGTCAGTTTTTCTTAATAAAGATTCCTGTTGGAAGAAACGTTCCAAGAGTTCTGTCTTCTTAAGATGTAAATTGAGGTGGGTCCTTAGACCCTTTTCTTCTCTTTCCAAAACTCTTCCATTGCCCTTAGTTTTTGTAATAAGGCAAAATAAATGGACACCTTCCCTTCCAGCAGTTACTATATGGGAAGAGCAGAAATCTGTCTATCAAACCAAGCACCATGTATTGTGGCTATGGTAGGTAAGGAGAAATCCTTGGATCCAGGAAATGGAATAAGATATGAATTCTGACAAATGAAGAATTGCCTAAGCCTGTTTTTGCAGCATTTCTTTTGCAGGAGGAAATGTCACTTCCGAGGATCCATGAGAGCTTCAGGGCTTATGAGAACATGGTGTAGTGGAATGAATCTTAGGATGAAAGGAGAAACTCCAAGAAACATTGGGTTAAGTAAAAAAGAAAAAGAAAAGATTTCCAAGGTCTATCTCCCCTCCCCCAGGTTAAATATCTAAATATTAATTTTGTATGTGACTCCAAATTTGGTGCTGCTCTGTTAAGTGAAGATTGCAGTTTTGACTCAACCGTACTTTTCAAAGATTTGGATATTTATTGGTCCTTCCTTCCCTCCCTCTTCCTTCTTCCCTTCCCTCCCTTCCCTCCCTTTTCCTTTCCTTTCCTTTCCTTTCCTTTCCTTTCCTTTCCTTTCCTTTCCTTTCCTTTCCTTTCCTTTCCTTTCCTTTCCTTTCCTTTCCTTTCCTTTCCTTTCCTTTCCTTTCCTTTCCTTTCCTTTCCTTTCCTTTCCTTCCCTTCCCTTCCCTTCCCTTTCCTTCCCTTCCCTTCCCTTCCCTTCCCTTCTCTCTCCCTCCCTCCTATAGATTTCTCCAGAGCATAATGTGTCCAAAACATGGTGGTTTGAGCCAGGTCTTTTGTGCTTCGAGTGAGAACTCTGGCTTGAGTTATTTAATGATCCATTTGCTTATTTTCTTGGCTGCCCATGGTATTTTCAGAAGCCTTCTCCAATAAGAAAGTTCAAAAGCCTCAATACTCTTTCAGCTTCCTCAGAAACCAGCTTTCACTTCCAGAGAAAGTGTCACAGAGAACAACCACTGTCTGCACAGTTCTGATCTTTGTAGATATAAATACATCACAGCATCTGAATTTCTTTCCCAAGACCATCATTGGAAACCTACCCAGTGTCAATCTGCAGCATATTTCTTGACTGCTGTTTCCTTTACTCTTAACAGTCAATCCTAAAAGGCAGAAACTATCCATGTTTCTGTGTCTTCACTGTCAGTTCTAAGGGTCGTTTCTACCGTTGGAATGATAGAAGTTGTCCTCTTTATATTTAATCTTATCCCATTTTTTTATTGTACTCCTTGACTTTCCTTACTAGAGCTTCTAGATCATTTGAATTTTCAGGTATCAAGGGAGTGTCTATCAGATAATGATAGATATAATCTAACATACATTTCCCATAGTGATAAAAACATAACTGCCTAAATTATATGGGTTAGTGCACGGGTCGGCAACCCGCGGCTCCGGAGCCGCATGCGGCTCTTTGAGGCCTTACCTGCGGCTCCGGAGCTCCTCTGCCATTTTGGCGAGCGCATGCGCGCATGCGCGGGCGGGTGCGGGGGGTGCGCGCGCGCAGGTGCGCATGCGCGAACGGCACGCGCGCATGCGCGGGGCGCGCGCGCATGCGCAAACGCGCGGCTCCCAGCGTTTTTTTTTTTTAAGCTAAATGGGTCCGTGCGGCTCATCCGACGTTTCGGATGGCCGACCCATGGGTTAGTGGATGTGGAGAAAATTAACTACTTAAATTAAAACAAATTATTATTGGATGCACACAGGCCACATAATGTCACTTGAAAAAACAAGGGTCATTAGCGTATCTTTATCATGATTAAAAACTGGTTGGCTCTACTCTTTCCATGCTAAGTTGAAAAGCAGAGAATAATTAGCAAGAGCATGCTTTGCCAAGTTCCCAAGAGTACACTGAGCGATAAGATAAAAGATTTTAGAAAATATTAGGAGCAGCAAATAGGTAGAAATTGCAGTCAGTATTGGATGAAAAAACAGACAAATATAGGGAAGGTATTTCAGAACAAATTGCTTTTCACTGGCTGTAAGATATCCCTCGACACAAGCTTCTATTAAAATGTTTTTAAAAAACCAAAGATATAACGTTCTATATTTTACAAATTAATTTCTATCCTCGCTCCTTTAAGCTTGTAGATACAGGATATATATGCAGGACAGGTCACTTTAAAAAAAGTGATATTACTGCAATGTTTTCTGGCAGGAAAATAAATGTATACACTGGAAACCATCTGCCTAAACCCTGTATCTCTAGATATGCTGGGTTTTGTTAATAGAAATTCTGGGAGTTGTAATCCAATCACATCTTGGGGATATTAAATCAGACAAGAATGCTCCAAGTAAGACAAAGGAAGTTCATACGCTTGTTAATAATTTAAATGCAAGTATAATAAAATGAGCACAAGACAACCGATGGCCTTTTTCTGACAATCACAAGAGTTTGGTGTATGCCTCTTAGTTATTTAACTATATTCTCATGAATATGCTTACATTACCATATGTGACATAATTTATACACATCAATCATTAATACTAATTTCATTGTATAAATGTACTGCATAAGAAACAGATTCTTTAATTTTATTAAATTCATTTAGGAACCCCTGTGTAACATGGCAGCAAATATTGTAAAATGTTCTTGTAAAAGAGGCATAGCTCACTTCATTTCATATGTTGTATAGGTTAAAGTTAGATCTCTAACATGAAGGAATTTTATATTTGTAACTTCCAAAACCATGAATATAACAATGCTATCGCCATATGGTCAGTGCTATTGAAAACATACTTACAAAGAAAAATACACTCTTTTTAAAAAATATAATACCTCTGGGTAGATTGGCCACACAATCATGGAAATATATTATAGCCTTGATTGACATATTGTCCTTTTTTCCCCAGGTAGTTGATTGTTTCTTGGCATGCAAGTCATGGCATGCACGGCTTTCTTCCGTGCTGCAAAGGTGATGACAGAATCTTGGGTTGCACATGCGGATGAACAGAGAAGGTCAAGCTTGTAAACACAATTTTGCCAGCATGCAGAGCAAAATGGCAATTCTCCACTCTAGCCCACCTCTGACCTGCTTTACATCCCTCTCAATGCAGAGAACAACCATGGAACGTCATACTGCTGTCTATTGTCATTCCTTTCCAATCATGCATCTGCAGTAATGCATTTGCCACCCCTTGAAGAATAAGAAAGCTTTTCGCTAAAAGAAATCAAATAGAATCCGAACTGCTACACAAAAATCTCCTAAAATTGCACTTCTGACAATTTTTCTATCTTGTACCTTATTATAAAGCAAGTTGGACTCAGCATTTCTATTGATTCATTCCTGAAGGCACGATTTACTGTGGCAGACACTTCCTTAAGGTTGTTCTGTACCTGACGCTGGAGGGAGGTGAGGAAGTGATCTCTTTGGAGTTGCTTGAACTAAGTTTTGCTTTCATTTTAAGTTTTTATGTGTACTTGGCATTCTATCCTTTAATTTGTGGTAAGAGTCGTGGTAGCGCAGTGGTTAGAATGCAGTATTGCAGGCTAATTTTTGCTGAGTGTCAGCAGTTCGATTCTCACTGGCTCAAGGTTGACTCAGCCTTCCATCCTTCTGAGGTGGGTAAAAGGAGGACCCAGATTGTTGGGCGACAATATGCTGACTCTGTCAACCGCTTAGAGAGGGCTGTAAAGCACTGTGATGTCGTATATAAGTCTAAGTGCTATTGCTATTGGGATAGCTTTCATTGATTTCTCAACTGATGTTGGGCAGTTTAAGGCAATGTAAAAGACCATTGTTATTTTGAGGAGTTTAGTGAATATTTTGATTTTTCATTTCATGTTAAGAAAAGTCTAGAAGTATAAAGCTTGGTGTTTTTTTTTAAAAACTTCTGTTTACTGAATAAAGAAAAAGGGGGTAGGTGGAAACCTGTGAAAGTCTCAGACTTTTGGTTCCCATTCCAAAGTCATAGGCCATCCAGTTCAAGGTCAGGTCTTGCAGTCTCATGGACATACAAACAGGGTCATGAAGTCAGGGTGCCAGATTTTGTTATTTTTTGGGAGCTTCTGCACAAAACCTAACAATGGGTACTGTGAAAATTGGCTACCTTTAGAGTATCTCTGTTGTTGTGACTAAGGAGCTTCTGACAGTTTGTAAGTGTCTTGGGTACCACCATGCTTAGTATGCATGTTTTTTTATGTTTGCTTTTAAATCTGTTTGCTTGAATTAATAATAAAACGTAAACTTTCTTTATTCACTGGTGTGCTCATTGTTTCTGGATCCAAAAGAACAAATTGCCTGGGCACCTGATCATTGTTCTGACACTTGGCAAAACAGCAATTCATTAATGAATCTCTGCAACGTACAGCCAGGGTCTTGGGGTAATGGTAATAATTTGGGATGACCTTTCTTAACATGTGAAGATATGGCAAACAGGGAAAAGGATCACATTGTATGTGGCATCTTCCTTGAAAAAAGGTTAGCTCACCCATAGACAGGAAATCACAAAGCAAATTCTGGTTTCCCCAGTTTTCATGCAACTGATTACATTCACTGCATATTTCCTGTGATGAAGTTATTTAGGTTGTAGCTGTAGTTAACCAGTGGCCATTCCTCTCCTTTCCTAAAATTCTAATGTGGGTTAAGTTTGACCTTATGTGCCGAATGCATCTCTTTGATTATATGCTATAGTTACTTAAGCTCCAATTAATGTGTCGGAACAAAGACTGTGTGAATTATTAATGGCAGGATTGCAAAACTGAGCAATGTTCAGTGCCAATTTTAGCATCCTTTTATATCCTACTTGTGGTTTTCCATGCAATTCACTGACCAGAGACTCCATTTAGAACCTATACTCCTAATAAATAGGGCAATTAAAAAATGCACACTTCAGCAAAATGAAAAAATCTTTAAAAAGCAAGATTTCAGGTCTTACTAAGTACAGAGTTTGATGCTGCTAAAAAAAAATAAGAATACTCATAGGTCCTACATTCAATCTTCTTTCCAAACTATTTTTCGTAAGATGACCTGAAAATGTGGGCAGAAAAACAGAATATAAAATGTAAAATATAAGTAAAATTTGCAGATGTATAAAGTCTTTCCAGCTTATATGCCTTATTCCTCTATAAAAGCTACTGGATGAGTTTTCTTAAATACACCCCCCTACACACACCCAAGCACGTGCACACACACACATAGAAATGCAAACACTTTCCTTTATTTTTAAATATGGAATATGTATTTAGAAATACTGTTATCTGATGTTTTTATATTAGTCCATTTTATTGACTGCTTGTTGAAAAGATGTTTTGAGATTTTACTATGTTTATTGCCTGTCTGATTCACAATGAATGGGATCCACCAATTTGATATATTTGAATTTGAAGCCTTGGAAGGCCATAACAAATGTGTGAGAAATTAACAAGTTTGGTTTGACATCTGAATAAACACTTACAGCATGAATCTATCCTAAAGACCCACACTATTCTTGTTTGTTAAAACCAGGCATATGTCTGCAAATGTGCAGAATATAGATTCTTTAAAACGAGATTCACAGATTTCATTTTTTATTTCTCATTCTTGAAACTTTTGCACCACAGGAACCATTATCAAACCTTCCAAAGCTCAGCTGATCAATAATGTGAATATGGGAACCACAGACAATAAAACCTTACGGAAAATCAAGTAAAGTGTTGTTGTTTTAAACTGTATCCTGTACAAGCAAATTGAGATTATTGATTCTGTCTTTTTTTAATGGAATCGTGAAGGCTATCATTTCTAGTACTGAGATTCTATAGATCTTAAGACATCCAGGGTTCACACTGTGCTTTTTTGCTACTTTTTTGGCCAGTTTAATCAATTTCTACATATAAATTACACTATATTTTTAATTGAACAGTTTCATTTTTAATTCCCAGGCTAATATTCAGATTCAAACAAGATTACCCTGTGGATTATAAACTTTCTGGAAGTGTGTGATTCAGGTTACATTTCAAGAGTGGGGAAAAAAACCATGCACAAGTTAAGAAAAATTAATAGGAGAAATTCTGCACACTATAACAATAAATGTGAGGGTTCATAATTCTTTGTTTAAACTATAGGCTGAGATTGTGAATGAGATGAAATAGATTTATATTTGCTCCATTGACATGGGCCAGAAATACAATGATATGTCCATATATACCTTAGCTTTTGTTGCTGTTATTATTATTATTTCATTTAAATTTAAGCTCTCTTTCTATTGTAAACTATAGGAATAAAACAAATGAATTTCACTAATATTACTGCATCTTTGAGTGGAATAATGCAAAGCAGACTGCTGTCCAATATACAAACATAGGTGACTAGATATTTTATCAAAGGGAATTAAGGTTTAGGAGTTGTTAGCCTGATGGTTGGGAAAATTGTGTGAGATTTTTAGTAAGATATCCTCCGAAGTTTGGAGGCTGCAACACCCGTCCAGCAGAATTAATTTGGCAGATGTTCCTAAATTAAAAATGAGCAAACAAACAGAAACTTTAGCTAGAAGCTTTGAAAATAGGATGCCAAAGCTAGAAAGATCTATTTATGAATGTGCCTATACTATGTAAAGTAGAAATGTTGTACCATTTTTCATTATTCTCTCTCTCTCTCCAGCTATGACAGTGGTGTCATCAGTCTTCAGTGTTGTGTAAACTGAGATCTCTTTTTTTCTCACAAATACAGAAAGAATTCTTCACTTCTTGGGAAATGAGATTATGATGCAAGATATTCCAACATTGTATGAGGTGAGTGTAGAATTAAGGTGCTTAGTGCATCAGTTTTATGATTGTCTTTTATGACAATTAAAAGGATCTTCAAGGTTAATAAACACAATAGTAAACAGAAAATATTAATGCACAGTTACTACCAATGAATATCTCTCTAATTCTGGACTGGTGAACTTTGCTTCAAGAATTAAGATAGTTGTAAGAGTAAGTACATGATAGCTCAAGCTTATCATGTTATCTATAATTCCATGATTTGGTAACTGCTGACTATAGACACTGGAGAGAAACATAGAAGACAGGACATTGTCTAGAGCTAAGGAATTTCTAGAAGCCTGATACTCTGGCAAATTAGCCATAGACACATAGACATAAACAATATCTATATACTATGCACAAGAAACAATCAACAAGCCCAAAAGGAAACAAAAAGACCAAAATACCTCCCACCAACAGCAATCAGCACCCAGAATCGCATAGATTAACTTCAAGATTAACATCAGACTAACAATCAAGAAATAACCAATACCCCAATCAAGGAATTGTCAAACAAGCCAACAGTAAACAGTCCAAGTAAAGAACCTCCAAGACAGTGGTGGGATTCAAATATGTGAACAACCGGTTCTCTGTGTGGATGCTGCTTCTGGAAGTCCATTCTGGGCCTGGGCAACAAAAAATTAGCTACCGGTCCTGCCGAAGTGGTGCGAACTAGCTGAATCCCACCACTGCTCCAAGATCATTCCCACCAACACTGACAGGGCAAGCCAGTAGAACATAAACTGGGAGCAAACACACTTCTTACTAAGATATTAGCTAGTCTGGGTAATGAAAGGTCTGGAAGAAAACAACCAAGCTCAGAGAGCACTAAGGAGCACTCAAGTCTAAAGCTGTTTGGCCATGTGAGATAGAACATAGAATAACAGAGTTGGAAGGGACTTGGAGATCTTCTAGTCCCATGGTGGCGAACCTATGGCATGCGTGCCACAGGTGGCACGCAGAGCCGTCCCTGTGGGCACGTGCGCTATCGCCCCAGAGGGAGGCGTGGTTGGGCTGCTCCCCTCCCCCTCTCCACATGCACCAGCGCTTTCGCTTTCTTTCTCTGCAACGGGAGTCAGGGAGCAGCTGCAAGAACTGGGCAGGGAGAGGTGAGAAGCCAGAAGCAGTGCAGAGAAAAAGGTGTCGAGACGAGCTCAAGGGCCAGGGAGGGAATGGGGAAAAAGATCGCTCTTGCCACAATCTCCCTTCTGCTGGCCACTGGTAAGCCTGGCGGCATGGCTTGGCATGGCTATACCGGGAAACTCCAGCACCCCGGACTTGCAAGTGAGTTTCAGTGCTCCCCAGGCGGTGGCGGCAGGGCGATCTGTGCGGGGGGTGGGGGGGAAATGGCACAAGGCGGCAAATGGCCGGTTTTGGCGTGGTGCAGCTGTTTGCCTCTGGCTGGAGGCAAACAGCCGTGACACGCAAGGCGGCAAACGGCCGGTTTCAGCATGGCACAGCCGTTTGCCTCCGGCTAGAGGCAAACGGCCGTGCCATGCCAAAACTGGCCGTTTGCCACCTCCTGCCCAGTGCCACTGCCGCGGAACAAGCCAGGCGGATGTAAGGAACCAGGTCGGGGCTCTGCGAGGGTTGGGTCGGGGCGGCAGGAGAACGGTGCTCTGTGAGGGTTGGGTCAGATGCACGTGGGGCTGCTACCTCGCTTTCCATGCCGTGCTGGGGCTGGCCTGGACTGGGCGCAGAGCCTCCTTGCCGCTTCTTCCCCCGGACATTGGGAGCGCCCACCCCACCTACTGCTCATCCCAGGGCACCTGTCACCATCCCGCACTCTCCAGCCCATCGCTGGCCAGCCTGGCGCGCCGAGCTCGGGCCTTGGGCAGATGGAGGCTGGAGGGGAGCAAGAGCCATGGCTGCCCGGCTCCTCCGCCTGAGGACGCATGCGGGGAGAGGCGCCACCCAGCTCGGTAAGCCACGGTCCACCCGCAGAAGGAGCAGGAGGATGGAGGAGGAGGGCTGGCCGGGGACGGGTGCAGGGCTGCCCATGGGGGGAATCTGACCAGCCCCAGCCTGGAGGGGGGGAGAGGCCAAGGGAGCCCAAAGGGAGGCCTTCCGATGCACCCAGCTGGCCAGCGATGGGCTGGAGAGCGCGGGATGGCGGCAGCTGCCCCGGAACGAGCGGTAGATGGGGTGGGCGCTCCTGATGTCCGCGGGGGAGGAAGCCACGAGGGGGCTCTGCATCCAGTCCAACCCAGTCCTGGCACAGAAAATGAGGCCGCAACCCCATGTGCATCCCCGTGCGCGAGTGCGCCCCCCTCTGCCAGGCAAGCAGAGCCACAGCATCTGTGGCAGAAGAGCACAGGCGGGCAGCGGAAGGCACGAGGAGCCCCGATCCCAGCACAGCCCCTCCCCACTCTCATCCTACCCCCTTCAGAAGAGCTGCGGGGCTCAGGAGCCTCCCCCCATGCCCCCCCACGCCCCTAGGGAAGAAAACCATCGCAAGACACTCTTCTGTTTTAACTTTTTTTCCTTGTTGCTTTTTGGAGTTTTCATCCTGCTTTCGTGAGATGGCAGTGTTTGGGAGGGGGTGTAGCTGCCCCCTTTGCCCCCAAGCCATCAGCTGAGCAAGACGCCCTCCTGCCCACTGCCCCACCCACCAGAGACCCCCTGGATCTCCCCCAACCCTGGCCGCCCCCCACAGGCTTCCCTCCCCAGGAGCAATATCGAGCTGGCCACGCCCACCCTGGCCACGCCCACCCAGTGGGCCATGCCCACCCAGCGGGCCATGCCCAACCGGCACCTGGCAATACATAAGTGGGTTTTGGGTTGCAGTTTGGGCACTCGGTCTCTAAAAGGTTCGCCACCACTGTTCTAGTCCAACCCCCTGCTTGAGCAGGAGACCCTATACCATTTTAGATAAATGGCTGTCCAGTCTCTTCTTAAAAGTCTCCAGTGATGGAGCACCCACAATTTCTGAAGGCAAGTCATTCCACTGGTTAATTGTTCTCACCATTAGGAAATTTCTCCTTAATTCTACAGTGTAGGTTCTTAGTTCTAGATGAAACACTCCTTTGTACAATGTCTTTCAAATGCGCTGCACTCTGCAAAATTCTTCAATCTTCAGTGGAGAACTTCAGGAGCTACTCCAAGATGAAAACTACTTAAAGGGTGAATGATACAACAGGGTTGGCTCAAAGATATGTGGCATCTCTAGACCAAATTACTGATGGTGCCACCAATACAAAGGTTCACATTTTTAGAACGATTTGGAAAGATAGGCAGCACTGATGCACCCAAGGCTGAAGAAACAGTGTTGGATGTGGTTTAAAGTAAAATGCAAAAGAGGAAATCTTAAAAAAATCCTGTTTTTCAACCCAAAGCTGTCTCTGCTTTAAGATAGGGGCTATGTTTTGTGCTAGCCTGAACTAGGGAAGATAGTAATTTTCAAGGGGAAGCAAGTTTAACCAATTAAGAAGGAAGAGTGGAAGCTAAATGTTAAATAAAACATCCAGGCAGATGAATGTGTATGTAAGGTAGCCAAAAGTAATTCTAACATTTCTGCCTAATTAGCCTGGATAAAAAAAAAAGAAAAAGCTGAGAATTCTGTATTTTTCATGAATATTTAAAAATTCTGATCAGCCAGGCAAATGCTGTACTGAAAACAACTCCAGCAGTTTCAACTCTTGGTGCAAAGTCAGCGGCACTCCTCAACTGACAATGATTAGTGGAAATTACACTCTCATTAGGAAAAGGGGCTGTGCTTTTCTGTTTATTTTCCTGCATTTGTGGCAAATTCCAAGCTGATGAATTATTTACACCCTGAGTTACCTATTAAACAATAGGTAGCTAGAAGTATGTATTACAGGATAATTAGAGGCCTATGAAGGAAACTCTGGGATGAAATAATCAATGGTGTCAGATCATGTTTTGGGTACTGGCGGAAGCTGAAGGAATGACTAATGAAGCCGTCACTTTCCAAAGAACACATGATTAGGAAATGAAGTAGCAGCTATCTGAACATACAGATGAAGAGACATCTCTTCTTGCTAATGGCACGTGAGGCAGAATGATGCTCTACTTCAGGGGTGTCAAACTTGCAACATCATGTGACGTGTTGCAACATATCACGACTTTTTTTCCATTGCTGGCAATGGGGTGGGCGCGGTTTCGCCATGACGCATCCGGCTGTGGGCTGGCAGTTTGACACCCCTGCTCTACTTAAATTAAGTTGCTCCAGCCCTCTGAAATAAGCTCCTCCCTAAGATTTGGAGCTTTCTCTAGGTCCAGGAAAGCTAATAAGACTTGACTTGTCCAGGAGATTCACAGAGATTGATGATCTTAATATAAGTCCTTGAATTGTGGTTTTAGTTTAAATTTCATCCTAAATCTGAGTTTCACTTTAATGAGCTGGATTGGAGGTTGTGTCACATCCTATTTATTCTAAGTCTTATTTATCATGAGTCTGGACTTTTGATAATGTTGGTGATATAAATATTGGAAAATAAGTACATCAAGATTGATATTGTTGGGCAGGTACATCACAGTGGGAAGAGGAACTGCAAACTTGCAGAGTCAGTGTTCCACTCTAATAAAAAAGGAAGATATAACAATCTTCTCTGACATTAAAGGACAACTGGTATCTGAATCATAACATTCAGGATTTATGACTGAACCCCTGATTTAACACTTTGATTTCACACAGGATGAGAAATAGATATCAAAGTTGACTTCAGACTCGGAATGGTTTTGTTTAGGTGGGTTTTGTTTTGTTGTTTCCTCTTTACATCACACACATGAGAGAAAGACAAAACAATAAAACCTGCCAGGAATTCTGGGCATATGAGATGAAAGCAGAGAAGCTCTTATTCACTAAAAAAGTTTCATCCCTACTTGATTTGCAAGATCTTTTGAAGATCTTGTGGAATGAAATATCAATAGCACTTAGACTTATATACCACTTCACATACTTTACAGCCCCCTCTAAGTGGTTTACAGAGTCAGCATATCACCCCCAACAATCTGGGTCCTCATTTTAACAATCTTGGAAGGATGGAAGGCTAAGTCAACCCTGAGCCGGTCAGGATCGAACTGCTGGCAGTTGGCAGAGTTAGCCTGCAATACTGCATTCTAACCACTGCGCCACCACCATATTGTCTCCTTTCATTGTAGGGGAGAATTTATTGTATAAAAATAATATAGCCACTTCTTTTATAAATTTTCTCTTTCTAGATCTTTTAGTCACTCTATAATCTCATTTTTAGTCACTCTATAATCTGATTTTTGGATATTATAAATTTCTAACTTGTATTATAGATATACTTATAGGATTCTCTGAGTTCATTCTTAGAGCTTTCTAGGGCTTTATTGTGTATCTTATCAGTTTCTACTATTGGACATTTATGAAGAGGCTCAAAAAAAATCAACATGGTGGCCATGACTGTACAAATGAAGCCCCTTTTTATATCCATTTTCACACACACACACACATGAGCAAGAAGTATGGCTTTATTGCATAGCCATAGCTGCCATCTTGACTTCTTGGAGTATGCCCACCTGTGGTTGCCCTTATTTACTATACTTGTACCTATTTGTATAGTTTCTTCCTCTCCCTTCCCCCTATTTTTAGAATAGGCTTGAATTGCTTATCTTGTGTTAATCTAGGACTTGGCTAGCACTGTGCTTGCTTGGCTGGTCTTCCAACTATGGAGCCTGGAGAAACTAAGCTCCTTCTTTATTCCCCCCCCCCCATACCCCCAGTTTTGGCTGGTGTTTTCAAGGCTTTTTGGGCCAGGTATCTATTGCCTCTGGCTGAATTACTGCAGAGACTTTGGTGTCTTTCTGTTTCTGGCTGGGAGGGAGAAAAAGTTTGTTCCTGGCATTGTCTCGCTCTTGGCTGCTGGCACGCTGGACAAATTGGCCTGGCTGTGGAGCTCTGTCTTTTCACTCACTGGCAGCTGTTCATGCTTCTGAACTGGCTCTTATTTTTTCTTTGTCTCCAGTCACCCACTGCACACTGGCTGTGGTCCCATGGAGTCATCAAATTGGTTTGCCTTGGCCAAATTCTGCTTTGCTCCCATCTCACTTGCAAGTCTCTCTTCTTTTCTCCAATGCATATCAGTGCAGAAACTCCTTCCAGCACACCCAGCTCTGATCCTGGAGGCTTCATCTTTTAGTACTTGGAGTACAGGTGTAGTCTAGCTAATTCAGCCCCTTCAAAGCCTTGGAGGAAAAAAGGAAAAGAACAAAATAGAGGAAGGAATGACTCATGCAGATTTGTGTGGTAAGGATTGTGAAATCATACTGATCTGTTATGATATGCAAATTTCCCAAGTGATCAGTGGGAAAGTAACTTTTTTTTATCCAACACCATGCCTCTCTGATTTCATGTTTAAAGTTCAGTGAAATCTTCATGGTCTAAGGTAGGGGCAGGATATTTTTTTCCCACTCAAGGATTTCATTTTCAGTCCCCCACCCTACCCCACCCTGCCTGTTTTTAAATTATGGAGGGAAGGTGATGGAAATGCAGTGATGACATCAAAAACTATGAAATCCAACTTTGGGAGGCATTTTTTTTTTTAAAAATGGGGGGTATGTTCAGAAGCACAAAACACTATTTTAGCCTTATTTTGTTAAAAAAAATACATTACAGAAGAAAAAAAAATCACTGGTGTATTTCCAGGTGTCATGGTTCCGACAGATGAAACTCTTCAAAGAACTTCGAGGCATTGTTTACCTTAAAGAATCTTTATTGGAGTAGCATAGCATCGGCACTAACATAGTCGAAGCCAAAAACTGTATTCCCCTCCCCTGAGCCCATAGTATCAAAGCACAATTCCCTCCTCCAATTAACAGTCATAAATCACATTCTCCAATTAGTTTGAAATGCAGGCTCTCCCTCCATTTCTCCAGCCCGCCAATTCTTATCATCTCTTATTTCATTAACCTTGGCTCATACACTAAGTCCAGTATTATTATGTCTATCTAAACTCTCATGCACAATCCTCCCCCCACCCTAGCATCAAAGCAAAAACATCCAATGTTAGCAGCATTGACATCAGGTTTGGATGGGATCTTGGCTAAAGATTCTCAATCATCCAGGTCATGGTTGTCCCCAACGGTTCTTTTTTTTTTAAAGGCAACTGGATTTCCTTCCTTCCTTCCTTCCTTCCTTCCTTCCTTCCTTCCTTCCTTCCTTCCTTCCTTCCTTCCTTCCTTCCTTCCTTCCTTCCTTCCTTCCTCTTTTCCTTTTTCCTTTTTCCTTTTTCCTTTTTCCTTTCTTTCTTTCTTCATCTTAAAATGTTTTCAAAGGAATAAAAAAGCAAGGAAGTCCAGGTGTCTTTTAGAAAAAAACACCTTTGAGACAATGGGATCTTGGAAATTTTGAAAAGTGGCAGAAGTGAATCTGGGAGCAATGTGCAGGGAACAAGTTGTTCACCTCTAATGTAGCATTTACTTATATCAGTCAACAAATCTCCTTCGCTTGTTGAGATTGTTAGAATCCTGTTTCATATGACCACCAAGTCAGGAAGATTTTAAGTAAAAGACTTTTTTTTGTAAGTGTCTTCCAAAACTATGGAACAATCCACCATCCAATTGTTTTGGGATGAACCGGGGCATCCAGGCCATTTGTTTATTATGACTCAGAGATGTATTTGGTGGAGAAAGTGACCAAACACGGCTACTTGCTGATTGCATGCTCTTGCCTTTGCTTATATACTTTGATCCTTTTTCCCCCTGAAATGTTGTAGGGTCTCCTACTTGAGCAAGGGGTTGGACTAGAAGATCTTCAAGGTCCTTTCAACTGTTGTTCTTCTGTTCTGTTCTTCTTTTTATTCTTGCTCATGGCTTTTCTTTTCTAACAAAGTGGTAGCCAAATGCAGCAGAATTGTTTTTCCTCTTTTTTCTAGGAAAAAATTGGGTAACCATTTTATACCCCATTTGCTCTGAGTGGAACCTTCAGGATTCAATGCGATTTCTCTGGGGACAGCCCTATTAAAGATTGTAGAGTTCTTTATTTGTCTGAGCATTGCACAACAGATAAGGTGACTTGCTATCCTGTAACAAAACCATAAAATAGAGTAACATTAAATCACAACCAATGATATTCAATTAAAAAGTCGACAGCAACATCCTTCAGAGCATAAATTAGGATGTATTCATAAAGATATCCTGGGAGACTTTTTTTTTTGAGTTTAACTGGGAAATGCATCTTAGAGAAGGAGAGACTGGAAAGTGTGTGTGTGTAAGAGAAATTACTCTTGTCCTTCACCACCCTATTTATTTTAGTCATTTGCTTCACTTTAAGAAATGATCGTCTCTCAGGGGATACCTTTCTTTTAAGTAAAGGACCAATCACACATAAAAATGGGGAAATAATCACCTAAGCAAATTTATGTTATTTCCCCCTGGAAAATAGCTTTGGTTTCAGAGTTTCAGAGTTCAAAATAAAACCAAAAAGCATGAGTTATAGCCTAAAGTTTACCCATTCCTTGGAAAAAGAGTCCATTGCTTATTCTCCCTTTATAACACATTCATGAGTTTGTTACAAATTTAAAAGGTGGACATGATATAACGGAATAACAGAGTTGGAAGGGACCTTGGAGGGCTTCTAGAGCAACCTCTTGCTTAGGCAGGGAGACCCTATACCATTTGAATAACTGTCCGATCTCTTCTTAAAAATCTCCAGTCTTGGAGCACCCACAACATCTCCTGTCTCGGAGTTCAAAAACCACACCAATGGCTGGTTCTTCTCCGAAAGTGCCTGTCTGAGGGTCTTCAAGTTCTGGCAGATGTGACTTGCAAGTAGTAGCTGCTTTGATAGGTGCCCAAACATGTTCTCCTGCCCGCCAGAATGTGCTGAGCTGTCCATCATGGAGCAGGAGAGGATGTGAGACACCTTTGTGATTGCTTTTCTCATTGACTCACTTGCCTTAAGTCAGGGTGTGAAACCAAGGTCAATTTGTCCATGGTCCATGGATCTCGAAGGCTCTCAAGTGAGAAAAAATATATTAAACAAATGTCTCAGTAGATAATATGTTATAACTTATATGCATTTAAATGTATTTAATGAAAAATATACTAGACTGTATTTAGCTGCAGTTTTATAAAGTGGAATAAGTGAATTTGATTTAGTGGGACTTGCTTCTGATGAGTCGTGTATATGATCATGTAGGTAATCTAAAATATTATTTGATTATCTTATTGAAAGATATTTGCAACCAACAGTATTTTTACTGTGGCAGTAAAAATTAATTATATATATTGTCACACATCCTTTCCCAATTTGCCTGCAACTGAAAAAAAAAAGGTTTAGGATTAGTATTCATTTCTTCCCCTGAAAGGGATTTGGAATACCTTCTCACACTTTTTGAATGCTCTAATTGGGAGTAAATTTTTAAGTTGGCAAAAGATCTTCCATGAAAATCTCATTAACATTAATAAAAAAAATCTGCATAGAAGGAGGTTCTACCCAGTAAGAAGAAAATTTGCCTCTTACTTTGATGTCTGCATTTCAAATTGGTTCCTTTGCAACTGAATGTTGCTTAATTCTAGCGTGAAAAATAGTTACTCCAATGGGAAGGAAAGAACAAGTTACGTTATTTTTTTTTCAATGTTAGAAAAGTTATTTTCAGCTTTGGATCCTTAAGGATAAAAATTATTATTTATTTTAAAAAATATTTAGTGCCATATAGAGAACATTAAGAGGGTGTTGTCTATTAATAGGCAATTGCTGGCAAATATCTGGGTACAGTGCAGAATATACAAAACTAGAATTCCATGTCTGTCATAGACTTGACTTCAACATTAACTTTCCAAGAGGTAAAAAAAAAATCACCAAAATGTCATGCTATTTGAAACCTATATTCTATGTCTTGTAAGATCTTGGACCTACAAAAGCTTCAAGTATTTGGGTATATTGTTTTTGTTTTGAGGTGTCATAGGTTATATATTGTTACAATGGTTTTAATTATATGCTTCCCAGAATCACAGTTGATGGGTAGTTCTCTAAATCATTTAAATAAACAAATAAATTTGACCAACAAACTATTTTTCATTCAATCAATATTTATTTCCATCATTATAATGCTAAATATAGAATGCTGAATTCTTCAACATCTGATTGCTATTTTCTTCCTCCTTTTACATAGTCCCACCTATTGGCCCCTAGAAGTTATGCCTTGTTCATTTAAACCAAAATAAAGTTTAACTCTCTAATTTTATCATTAATCAATTGTCCCTGCAGCTAGAAATAGTTAAGAATCTATGTTTTGATTACCTCTTCTATAATACCTAGTTTGGATAGTAGAGAACATCAGAGACTATTGGAGTACCACCTTGGTTGTCTTTTAAACTTTCATTAGACAGAAATTAAGTTTAATATTGTATACAAATTAAAATTTAGAATAACCAGTAAAGATTTCTTTATAGGATTAAGAAATCTCTAAATAGTCATTAAACCAATTCATCCCAAACACAGCAAATGTTTTATTTTCTGAATATGCTTTTCGTAAATACTGACTGGCCTTTATCCATTTCACAAATCAATGTCACATTTTGTATTGTACTTAAATGATATTATTAGTAATGTTACAATGTGGATTATTGTTTAATTTGTCAACAAAGATGTGTTTCATTGTGTATTAGGTGCTGATTCCCTAAGCCTAATTTGTAGGAATTCCACGTCTGCAGTTTTTTTCAGTTGTTATTAAGATGGTTGGCTAATTCCTTCTTTGTGGATGCTTTTTAATCTTCTCAGTTTACACAACAACTTTGACTTTCTCAAATAGTCCCCTATTCAAGTATTAACCTAGGCTGACCCTACTTTGTTCGTGAGATTAACCAAGGTATCGACAGATTCTAGGGCCCTTTGATCATACATTGTAGTCTCTTCTGAACATAATAAAGTTCCAAATGAGCAATAAATTTGGCAAACAACAGATAGAAGAATAAGGCATATGATATGGATACAGGAGTCAAATTTTAGTTCGGATAGAAATGAAATCCTGGCTGAGCTGCGGTGAAATTAACATTGGAACACACAGAATTCAGTGAGTCCCTTAGCATATAAGAAATTAAAGCTTTACTTGATTTTTTTAAAAATAACAAAGCACCAGCTGAAGATTAGTTCAGGAGAAAATGTGATTAGAAATATGTATATTCTTATTTCCCAGATGCTGTTTTTATTCAATGGCATTTTGGATATGAAAGAAATCTCAACATTATTAAGATTTAAAACACTTATTTTAGAATTAGACAATGAAAGAATAGGTTTTATACTCCCCCCCCTAAATGACTTAACAATAGGGCATAACATTACTCTACTATGGTTTAATGAATATCATTTGGTCAAAATTATATGGTCTTTGGGATCTGTTTAGGTCAGGGGTAGATAGCTGACTCAGGAATTCTGGGAGCTGAAGTCCATGAGTCATAAAAAAGCCGAGGTTGCCTACCCCTGGTTTAGGTCAAATGATATTCATTAAACCATGGCAAATCAGTGATTAAGTGAGAAAAGCTGTAAATATTACAAAGAACTCTTATTCTTAGAACTCTTATCTCTTTGGATGCCATCAAAGTATTTGATAAAGTGGTTCTTTTATCTTTAGGAAAAACGGTACCAGATAAACAAGATATGGGGAATAAATTTATTCATGCATTGCCTTAATTATACAGGTGAAATTTTGTAAAAATAAAGGTTAATGGATTTCTAACCAATGCTAGAAATGAAAACAATTTGGTTTTCTCCTACTTTTTTCTTTTGCAATATAGATAGTTTATATAATATTTTCAGATTCACGATATTAACACTAAAGGTAGGAAGTACAAATCTGCACTTTGTACAAATATTCTATTTTTTTTTTATGAAATCAATTCATTCTTTCTATAACACCATCTAAGTAATAAAAGATTGTGGCAAACTTGGGAGCTTGTGTAAACTATGTTCTCTGTATGGAGAAAGTTAAGAACGAACTAAGCAAATCTATCTATTTAATTTATTAGTGGTCAAATTAACAAAAATATAAACAGTCATGTTTTAAAATATTTTTGTAACATGAATGAATAAAATAAGAACAGATGTGAAAAGAAGAGAGTGGAAGGTGACTGAATGAATATTTTACCAGAATTGGTGTATTTGTTTCAGGTACCCCCCCATTAATATCTCAGCAAGTGGTATTATTAGGCCATGGGTATTTAATAAATACATAAAATAAATTTTATGGCCATGGATGCTATTTTGACTTTTTAGACACCACCTCCCCCTGCAAATGCCTCTGGATCCCAATAACATATGCTTAAATAAGGTACTGGCAGAAGAGGAAAAAAAATTAGTTGACTGATTAAGTACCAACAAGTTTGAGATAACTCTTAGTGACCACATAGCTAGTTTTTCTCCGTAATGATCTATCCCTAACCTGGGAACAAAATTGCAATATTATCTATTAGGACAACCTGGTAGATATATAAGCTTCACATCTAAAAGATGAACCTGTTGCTGTTCAGACTCAGGGGTAGAATCTGTCTCCATGCTATAAAAATGCCCATAGTATACCTAATGGCGATCAAATTTAATGCTTGTTAATAACTGTAATTGCCATTGTGACCAGGAAGCTTTTATTCTTCTCTCGGGTGCCCACTTTTCTCTCAATACTTATTAACACCTACAGCTGTTAGAATCTATTTGATTCTTCCCTCATACTATTAATTGTTAGCTAATTGTTTTAGGATTTTCTTGCATTTTTTTAAAAAAATCTAGGTATTGTATGCTGAACTTTTTGTTGTATTTGATCATGGACTGTAAATAATTTTGGCTGGTCATGCATATGGCTCAATACGCTGATGAGCAATTTGTAAAGCATGAATTTATTATCTTGCTTGGATGTAATGTTCAGTTCTTTTAAACATTTGGAACATACTTTTTTCAATTAAGAAATAATTCAATTATTTTAAATATTATAAGTCTTAAACTATATGTAACTTCTTGGTCAATATTTGAATGTCCACATGAACATCTATCCCTAATATATATATTTTGCAACATATGCTTTTTCTTAAAAAAAAATGAAGATAGATATGGGACTAAAAATAGAATAAAATGGTTTGACCACATGTGATGGAGTAAAAACTGCTTGGATGATTTAAACACTAAACGCTCAAAAGATTTCTTGCATTAATAAGAAATAGAAAACTCATCTACCATTTTTCCTATAAATTTATTGGAATAAAATTGGAACTTCTAAGAATATGCTGATTGCTGTATATTTTGGCTATTACAATTTCATTTTTTTCAGTTTTTTATTTTTAATACAGAAAATTAAAATACAAATTCCAAAGAAGAAAATGGAGATTTTACAAGAATAAAATAAAACTAAATAAAGACATTTTAAAAAATGTGGATTAAAAAGACAAAAAACAGAAACATATATTATCCCGCCTAGCTGAACACTGACAAATATATTAGTTTTCTCCCCTTGTGAGTCAGGTCTAAGATTTGTAAACTTCTGCATCCATTTGCAACCAATTTAACCTTATACATGTATAGTAGCTATTATTATAGTTAACAGGTTAATCAATAACAAAGTTAAACTTCAAAAACCTCTGTTAACAATCCGTTATTGTAATTAGCTCATAGAAAGTTTACAACAGTTTCTTATCTACCATAAATCACCCAAATTGTCATCTCTAATCAGTCCAGGATCAAATATCCTCATTTGACTCTTAATAATAAAACCATTCTTTAGAATTTTAATTGAGAACTTTTCCAACAGTTGTATCCCATTTCCCACAGCCATAAGTCGCTCTTTGTAGGAGTCTCTGCAGCATCCATTGTTTAAAAGGTCTCTCTGAAAACACAGGATTCATCTTGTCAAAAATAAAATAAAAATAAAAATCCAGTCCATCAGTCATCAGTTCCATTATCTCTGAATTTCTTGTATTCATGTCCTTGTTAATATTTTCTGCCCAATCTGTAATTTTCAAATCAGATTCTTTCTTTTTCATGTCTGGCAGCAACAAATCAGATTCCAATTCATCAAACTGCAAATCAAGTATAACTGTTATTTTCTGCTTTTGGATATCATCTTGGGTTTGATTCAAAACTGTCGTTAACCCATCTTTTTATTTATTTATTTATATCTTTGAAAAATAAAAGCCTGTAAACTAGAAAGCATTCTTTTTTCAAAGGCTTCCCAGAAAGCTTTATCTCCTTTTTGTAGACATTACAATTTCACTGATTTTTATACTGGTTTAGGGGAATAATACTTTGGAAAAATAATTTGATCCTACTTTTGTTTTTTGTTTTTAATCTGGCCCCCATTTTTTATTTGGATTGTCACCTTGGCACACCACTCAGAGATCAAGGATTTGTCCTGAACCAACATGCCACTAAGGGACTTCCATAAATAGCTTTAATTGTGGTTATATGATTAAGTCCTTTTTCTTAAAATTCCTTATCAAATAAATACTGTAGAAAAGAAATGCATAATTTCTGAATATCCAAAATAATTTCCTCTATAATAATTGAAATGTATGGCAGTGTTATCCTTTTTACAGTTTGTGTTGATTGTGCTATATTGGGTTGAGTGGTCTGACCACAAGCTGTAAAAAGGCAACACTGCAAACATCTCAGAAACTATCAACAGACTAAAACCACATGGAATCAGGGTAACACACAAACCAACTAAAGCCCTACCAAACATCCTAAGTAAACCAAAGAACCCCCCCAATGCTACATGTGTATTTAAAAATAATTCCAAAGCAACTAAGTGATACTGGGATGTGTATTATGTGTATTATAAAGCAAGATCTTTCCTGCTTTATTTCATAATCTGCCCAAAGTTTGTTAACCAATTTGGGGGCTTGCTGATAGGCTGTGAACCAAAGCAAGTATCATGCCCCTTACTTGCAGAACGTGATCAAGGAAGCAAGATTTGTACAGACTTTCTAAATGAGTTTTAATACTAAAAATTACACCTTAAAGTTTAGCATCTTGAGAACCGAGATAGCAACCCTTCACCTCTTCTTTTTTAGGGAGTTCATTAAGGTGGCATCTCTGAATCTCTTTTTCTCAGAATGTTTGCATAACAGATTTAGATGGGAATCTCCTATCTGCTGATTGTATTTAAATATACTCTTCTTTCTTTCTTTCTTTCTTTCTTTCTTTCTTTCTTTCTTTCTTTCTTTCTTTCTTTCTTTCTTTCTTTCTTTCTTTCTTTCTTTCTTTCTTTCTTTCTTTCTTTCTTTCTTTCTTTCTTTCTTTCTTTCTTTCTTTCTTTCTTTCTTTCTTTCTTTCTTTCTTTCTCGTCCTCAGCACAATCTCACAATAGCAGAGCTTCTCATGCTTTAGTGGACAGCCCCCACCCACACTCCAATCCAAGCAACTCAATACCAGCCTTGACAGACTGCTAAATCTAGTTGAGACCAGTCATCTGTTAAAATCATCTGCATTACATCAGTGTTGCAATGGTAGTGGCTGGTTTCCTGCCAAACTGAGGAATGGGGAGGGCAACAAAGAAGTCAGAACATCACCATTTGGTGGCAAACCAAAACAGAATCATTCCATGGAGGATAGAGAACATTGTTTCTCATGACTTGAAGATAGCTGAAGATTTTAACTCAGCAGTGGGAAAGTCTCTCTCTCTTCTGACAGACAGCAATCCTGGCTATTCCCTCATTCCATGCTGCTATAATCATTCCTATGATCCACAGAAGGATATTTGAAAGTAATATTGTCAAGCACCAGGGAAATCAGGAGATCCAGGAAGTTCAAATGGGTATAAAGATTTATTGCAAGCTTAAGCTCTCTACAAGAATCTGAACTACTAGCAGTCAAAGCAATAAACAATTCACGGTGGGCTAGACTTAGATCTCTTGTGAGCGTGAAAGGACTCATGACTGATGATGTGTTTGATCCCTCCATCAGGCTCAGCCTGGTCATCTCCTACAGGTATTCGTTTCTAAAGTGATGTATGATTCATTGTTGTTGTTGTCAATCATTCTTATAAACTAATTTGGCTTTTGCGGGTGTGTGTTCTTAACTTTTTAAACTTCGGGACCAATGTGAGTTCTGAGTGAGATCTAGAAAAAAAATAACAAGAGCCATCACATAATGGGAATATTCTGGGAGAAAATTTCATGCATAATTCAGCGAAATTCTGGTATATTGTTATACCTTTTGCTCTACTCTGGAATGGAAAGTGTTATGCTTTCAGCTGCAGCAAGACAAGTTTAAAAAGCAGGTCAGCTTCTGACATAACCTAGCCAAGTTCAGATTTATAATTGTATTAAAGAACTGTTCAGAGATCAGTAATGCCAGATAAGCAGCATAGCATCAGCTAAATCAGAACTTTTAGGAGCTTCGTTTACCTAACAGGTTTTCAGCTGATGTATTGGCTTAATATTTTAGTAAGAGAGTAATATTTCATATTTTAAATCTGTGTGTCTCTCTTTATGTGTGTTCAGTCACTTAGTTCAACCAATATTTGTTGCCATTTATTGCTTTTTAAATGGCATATCTTCAACACATATGTCAATGTATATATGCATATTCTTTATACAATAAACGAAGCAAAAACAAACAAACAAACAGACTCCCAGCCAGATTCAATTGCAGCAAGATTTGCAGCAAAAGCCATTACATCTTGGATAGTGGTGGGATTCAGCCAGTTCACACCGGTTCAGCAGAACTTTTTTGTTCAGTTCGGTGAACTGGTTACCATAAATCTGTGAGGCGCATAGCGCTAGTGATGCTGCCGCCATGAGGTGTGCCACACCAGTGATGTTGTCAATATGATGCACATCATGCTGGTGATGACATCAATGCAATTCGCATCGCGCCTGTGATTACATCAATGTGACACGCATTGCGCTGGTGATGATCACAATGCAATGCGCATCATGCCAGTGATGACGAATATGCGAGATGTGTCACACCAGTGATGATGACAATGCAGTGATGATGAATATGCGAGGCGCATTGCACCAGTGATGATGATGAACAGAACAGGTTGTTAAATTATTTGAATCCCACCACTGATCTTGGGCATAAATGAACATAAATAAATGTATGCTGTTGTGGTCTGAAGGAAGAAGCATTTCAAGAAAACTGAGACATTATTTTCCCTTTTAGATTCTTTATTTTCTATTTCTTCCCAGGAGTTTTGCAAACTTACTTCGGCACATTACAAAGTGGATGCCAGAATCTGGATTTCTCTGGCTTGCGTCTATCTTATCTCGCTAAACTCCTCCCTTACTTTACAGTCATGATTTACGTCTTCCAATTAGGCTGGAGGCCAAAGATTCACTTCTCTTTTCTGTCTCCCGCTTTTCTTCATAAATCTCCTCCCTTTGTATGTCATCTCCAAAAATACCAAACAGTTGTGCATATCTTGTCAATGCAATAATATCCTATATTAACAGCGTTGACATCCGCCCCCCCTTACAAAAAGGACAGATCCTGTAATGTAAACAAAAGCATATATTAATGACTAGTCTTCGGTTTGTTGGGGTATTTTGTATGAAACCTTTTGACGAGCCTGTCAGCTTTCACCTCACTGGATTTCACCCAAGTGGCTTCAGACATCGGGTATCCCTTCCATTGTACTAGGTACTGCAATTTCCCTTTAAAAATTCTAGAATCGAGAATATGTTTCACTTCATAATGGGTCTGCCCTGCAACTACGAGGGGCCCAGGTGCTTTCTTTGGGGGAGGTCTTAAAGTGGAGCCCCAATAAGGTTTTAACAAGCTACTGTGGAAGACAGGGTGAATTTTACCCAAAAGTCTAGGGAGTTTCAGTTTTACAGTGACTGGATTGATGACCTTTACGATAGGAAAAGGCCCTAAGAATTTCGGTCCTAACTTCTTGCTGGGTAATTTGAGGCGTAAGTATTTGGTTGACAAATAAACCTTTTCCCCAACTTGGAACGTTCTTTGGGGAGCCCTCTTTTTGTCAGCTTGCTTTTTATAGGTTTCAAAAGTCTTTTTTAAAGCAGTTTTTGTGTTTCTCCAAACTTCCTCCCATCCCCTCACCCATTGGTCAAGTGTCTGGGAAGCAGTTGGCACTTGGGGATATTCAGGAATTGGACTGAACTCTTTGCCTGTGGCTACTCTGAAAGGTGTGTAGCCAGTGCTGCTGTGCACAGAATTGTTATACGCCACCTCTGCGAAAGGGAGGAGGTCAGTCCAGTTCGTCTGTTGATAAGACACGTAGCATCTGAGATATTGCTCCACCATTTTGTTAGCGGCTTCTGCAGCTCCGTTGGTGGCGGGATGAAAAGCAGATGACAAGCCTTGAGATGATCCAATTAATTTAAGAAAACTCCTCCAAAACTTTGCTGTGAACTGCACCCCCCTGTCTGAGACCCCCCTGTCTGAGATTATTCGCTTAGGGGCGCCGTGCAGTCGGTAGCTATGTTTCAGGAACAATTTAGTCAGTTGTTGTAGCAGATGGGAGTCCTTTGCAGGCGATGAAATGAGCCTGCTATTACAGTCCAGATGACAGTATTTCCTCTGCTCTCAGGTAGGTCTACGATAAAGTCCATAGCTATTTCTTCCCAGGGTTGGGAAGGGTCTGCCACTGGCTGCAGTAATCCAGGGGTTTTCCCCGGTATTCTTTTCATTGTAGCACATACAGTACAACTCTTCACATAGTTTTCCACATCTCGTTTCAGTCCCGGCCACCAAAATTGCCGGCGGGTGAGATGTAGTGTTTTTAGATATCCAAAGTGTCCAGCCTGCTTTACATCATGGCTGTGTTTGAGAGCATTGAGACGGAGGGATTCGGGAAAATACAGTTTCCTCCCTTTGTAAGCCAAACCATCCCGGCACGTCAATGGTTATCTTTGAACCATTGATCGGTGAGGAGCTCTCGTTTTATTTTCTTTGCTCCAGGGTCATCCGGATTTGGGACCCTGCGAGGCGTGATTTGTGCAACAGGTTGTGGATTGGAGATAATCGCCTCGTTGACTTCTTCACGTTCACTTTTGTATTGGGGCAATCTCGATAGCGCATCAGCTAGGAAGTTTTTTTCCCCTGGTATGTACTTTAGAGTAAAGTTGAAGTGGTTAAAGTACTGTGCCCACCGTACTTGCTTTGGGGACAATTTGCGAGGAGTTTTCAGTGCCTCTAGGTTTTTGTGATCTGTCCATACTTCGAATGGCATCTTGCTCCCCTCCAGGTAGTGTCGCCAGTTTAACAGCCCCCATCTAATTGCGAAGGCCTCCTTCTCCCATATTTCTCATCTCCGTTCACTTTCTGTAAATTTTTTGGAGGTGTAGGCGCAGGGTTGCAGGACTCCATTCTGGTTCTTTTGAAGCAATACAGCTCCAACTGCCACATCACTGGCGTCGGCTTGAATTACAAAGGGCTCCCCTAGACAGGGGTGGTTTAGGACCGGTTCGGCAGCAAATAGTCTTTTTAAATTCTCAAAAGCTGTTTGACAGCTCATAGTCCATGCTAGTGGTTGGCCCGGTCACAGCTTCCCTCCTTTTTTCCCTGTTCTGAGTAAATCTGTAAGGGGTAGGGCAATTTTGGCAAAAGAGGGGATGAATTGACGGGTAGAAGTTGGCAAAACCTAGAAAGCTCTGGAGTTGTTTGCGGGTTTTGGGGGGCTGCCATTCGATTATAGTTTTCACCTTGGCTGGATCCATCTCAATGCCTTCGTTGGAGATTCTGTAGCCGAGGTAATCTAATCGGGTCTGGTGAAATTCACATTTTGACAATTTGGCATAAAGCTTGGCATTCAATAGTTTCTTTAACACTTCTCTCACCAGCCTTATGTGATCAGTCATATTTGTGCTGTATATCAGAATATCGTCAAGGTACACCAGAACCTCTTTGTACAAGTGTTCATGTAGGACCTCATTAATCAACTGCATGAATACGGCTGGGGCCCCCTGTAGTCCGAATGGCATGACTTTGAATTGATAGCTCCCCATGGGGCAGTTGAAGGCAGTTTTCCACTCATCTCCTTCTTTTATTCTCACTCGGTAGTACGCCTCTCTCAGGTCTAATTTAGTGAAGACACTCCCCTTAGCCAGATGAGTTAATAAGTCCTTTAGGAGGGGGAGGAGGTATCTGTTTTCCACACTCACAGCATTGAGGCCCTTATAGTCTATGCAGAGATGAAGAGACCCATCTTTTTTTTCTTTAAATAACATGGGGGCTCCCACAGTAGATTTGGCCCGTTCAATGAACCCCCTCGCTAAGTTTTTATTCACGTATTGCTGCATCTCTTCCATCTCGAGGGGGGACATGGTGTACATGCTCGGGTGTGGAAGTTTGGCTCCTGGCACCAGTTCGATAGAACAGTCATTGGGTCTGTGAGGGGGTAGGACATCGCATTCATTTTCACTAAATGCCTCTGCTAAGTCCCGGTATTCATTGGGGATGGGTGATTCATCTGGTGACAGTGAGGCAGCTATGAGTGCTTGCTCATTAGGTGGCCTAAAGTGTCCCACAACATCAGTTGAATCAGTGGGAGGCTCAGGCCCTATAGGTAGTCTCACAGTTCTCATTCCTTTCTCCCACCAGATAAATGGCTTCCATTTGTCCAACCAGGCTAAGCCTAGAATCACAGTCTCAGTCATTTTTGGGGCCACCAGGAACCGAATAAATTCCCAGTGTGCCCCTATTTCTAGGTGTAAGGGCTCAGTTAATTGTGTGACTAAAGTCCCTCCCATCAGGGAGCCGTCAGTTTGCTCGAACCTCACAGGGTTGGAGAGTTGTTTTGCCCGTATGCCCATTTTCATGGCAAAGGGTAGGCTAATAATGCATCGGGTGCATCCAGAATCAATTAGTATGTTTAAGTCTATTTGTGCCCCCGACTTAGGGATTGTGAGCTTGGCGGCCAGTGAAAAAGATGGAATTTGTCGACTCACCATCGGGTTGTTCTCCCCTTCATCGTCGCCGTCAAAGGAGGGTAGAACAGGGGCGGGTCCACCTGGAGTCCTGGCGTTCTCTTGTGTGGGAGGTGTAATCTGGATAACAGGTGCTTGCATGGCCCGGTTGGATTTTTCTCTCATTAGCCGTTGGGCAGGTCTCTTTCTCGTCGCTGGTTCCAGAGTGCTCTGCACTTGGGGGTAGGGGACCGGACAGTTTGCTGCTCGATGTCCCTTCTTTCCACATCAGAAACACTTTATTGACACGCTTGCAGGTGGCCTAGTTCTTTCAGTCATCGTGGTAGCCAGAGGGTCTCATGGGGGTGATTGTTGCTCGGATTGCTCTGGTTGCTGCTCAGATTCGGGTGGGGAAGGCTTTTTATAGCAGGTGAGCTGAACATCTAGCTTCCCCATTGTCTGGTACCACTCATGCAGTCGGTCAGGTACTGCTCGAATAATGCAGGTCTGGGAGAGGTGATCATCTAATCCTTCAATGAAGTGATGGATTAGGGACTGTTCTGGCCACCCCTCTATCCGACCTGCTATCTTGCGAAACTCTCGCATGTACTCCAGGGCAGGCCTGCCGGCTTGTTTTATTTTGTGGATTTGTTCTCTTGCTTTTAAGTCAAGAGATGGGTCCTCAAATCTTTCTTTCAGACCCAGGAGGAAGAGGTGGGAGTCTTCCAATTCTGGGGTTTTCTCATTATATAAATTGTTCAGCCATTCGGATGCTTCTCCCTCTAGGCCGGACGCAATCACATCGACCATAGCCCCTGGGTCTGGGTAGAGATAAGCCCAGCGATTCAAGTGAGAGCATACTTGGTTGAGGAAAAAAATCAGTTTCTCTGGGTCCCCATCGAAGGTTGCTCTGAATGGTGGAGTAATTATATGTTGTTGGGCCCCCCACTGTGACTGTTGCTGCTGCTGGCCCCATCCTGGTTGCTAGTTTATGCCCAGGGGTTGCACGTTCGGGAGCTGGGGACAATCTCCTTGTTGTGGCCGTCCTCCCTCTAGCTGTTGATCTCCTGGGCCCTGCACCATCCCAATCTGTTGCAAGGTCTCTATCAGCTGTGGTGAGCTCAAAAGTTGTCTGCTCCCTGCCTGATTCGAATGCCATACTCCCCATTGTTGCAGAGGCCTCAGACATGGATTCCCTCTCTCTTCAGGGCTGGGGTCCCTGATAGAGGAAGACAGGGTCTGAAAGGCTGTCTGATACGAACTGGAGGGGCTGTAGGCTTCTTTTTGCAGGAGTGGGTCTCTGCCTCTCTCCCCTGGGGTTTGAGATATTTCCAGTAACTCACCCAGGCCTTGAATGGCAGTTTGCCCATTGTCTGTCCACCGGTTCTCATTCATCTGCCAAAATTGATTTTCCCACAGCATGCTGTCTGTTACTTCCCCCTCTGGGATATCAGTCGCTGCCGGATTGTATTCAACAAACTCCCGTTTCATGATAGATTGGCCTGCTCCTGAATTCTGTCATTCTCACTCCAGGCTAGGAGAAAGAGGTGGGGTAATGCACCTCCAGTTGTTTGAAAAGTTTTTAGATTCTGGCATGATGTTGTGGTCCAAAGGAAGAAGCATTCCAAGAAAACTGAGACATTATTTTCCCTTTTAGATTCTTTATTTTCTATTTCTTCCCAGGAGTTTTGCAAACTTACTTCGGCACATTACAAAGTGGATGCCAGAATCTGGATTTCTCTGGCTTGCGTCTATCTTATCTCGCTAAACTCCTCCCTTACTTTACAGTCATGATTTACGTCTTCCAATTAGGCGGAGGCCAAAGATTCACTTCCCTTTTCTGTCTCCCGCTTTTCTTCATAAATCTCCTCCCTTTGTATGTCATCTGATTTAACTCCAAAAATACCAAACAGTTCTGCATATCTTGTGAATGCAATAATGTCCTATCTTAACAGCGTTGACATATGCAATGATAAATTTGCTGCTTCTTAAAATATGTACTCTTTCTTTTTCTTTTTTCTTTTCTTTTTGTAGGTCTATTTAGCCCACGATGGAATGCAGTGGTGAGACATTTATTGGAGATAAACAAAGACATGTGAAAAAATGAGGGCCTGTGCACACATAAGGCAGGAGAAGAAAGAGAATAAGGCAACTATATACAGTGAGATTTCCAATTCTAATAGTAGATAATTTATGTTAGTTCACAGTTGAGTTGTAAGATTCTTGATGTTCTCTGAACTTGGTTGTTTTCCTTGCAGATGTTTCATTAGCCAGCTAGGTAATATCATCAGTGCACGGGAGAGTTGAATTTTCTGGCTGACATCTGCAACACCATAGTAACAACTGTACTAGCTACTATGTAGGATAGGAAGAAGATTGGCAAAATCAACTGGCTGTCCATTCTTAATCTCTCATCAGAGACAAATTCAACTACAATTTCAACTGGGAAACCTGTTGATATTCTAGACCCAGCCAAATTCAAAAATTGCTTTGGAATTCCTGGAAGTATGGCATTTAGACAGAGGCATTGAGATAAACCTCTACTACATACCATTTAAAAGATACAAACAAAAGTCAAGAAATAAAACTAACAGATCAGAGAAGAATTTCTAGATAAGCAGGAAATAGCATTAGATAACAATCAATGAAGAAACAATAATCAAGGAACTGAAAAAGCTTCTTGGATGAGGAGTAAAATGTTTTCAAAGAAAAAAGCAAGAAAGTCCAGTTGCCTTTTGGAAAAAGCACCTTTGAGACAACCATGACCTGGATGATTGAGAATCTCCACAGACAATAATCAAGGAAACATTAAGAAGGAACCACACCCCAACCAAGACAGTCCGGGTAAGCAGTGATGAGAACAACCAGTTCTCTGCATGGACACCGCTTCTGGAAGTCTGTTCTAGGCCTGGGCCTCCGAGGCCCAGAACGGACTTCCGGAAGTGGCGTCCACGCACTTCTGGTCGGCTCATCTGGGCCTGGGAGGCCTCACCTGGGCCTTTGAGGCTCAGAATGGACTTCTGGAAGTGGCATCCATGCACTTCCGGTGGTCCATTCTTGGCCTTGCGAAAAAGGACTAGGGCTT
This sequence comes from Azemiops feae, assembly GCA_023970755.1. Classification (NCBI taxonomy): domain Eukaryota; kingdom Metazoa; phylum Chordata; class Lepidosauria; order Squamata; family Viperidae; genus Azemiops; species Azemiops feae. Next base: position 272,247 of record JALGBA010002262.1, on the reverse strand, counting down.
CAGCCTGTTTACCGAAGTCAACAAAAAATAAACTACTGGTTCTGCTGAACCAGTGCGAACCGACTGAATCCCACCACTGAGGGCAAGCATATGTAAACAGTCAGCAAACTCCAGTCTCCTATGGACTTGCATAGTCTGATAATGAAATGTTGGTAGAAAAAATAACTAATCTTAGAAGACAGCAAGAATCTAAGAGATTTCCAGTTTGGGGAGAGGAGAAGCAGATACGGGAGTACTAACAATAATGGGGAGAGTAAAATTAGACCTGCTTATTATGTTATTCTGACAAGGGCTGCAGTTAAGAAAGAATCTCACATGAGAAGAGATTTTTAAAAAGTGATTTTCAGTTCAAGTAATATGATCCAGAGTAGAAAGGAGTATTTTATTGCCCTACTTAAAATTGCATTAAAAGAGGGGCAACTGTATAGAAATAGCTCCCTGATCGAAACTATAATAGATAAGACCATCAATTTGCATACCCTTCTCTTGTGTTCACCCATAAATCCATTCCATTATATTGTAAATTGTTCTGCAATTTTTAAAGTATCCATATTAAATTCAGAATTTTATGATTGCTTACTTACATCTTTTTACATGCATTTTGTCTCAGATGTGGTTTTCTATGTGATTTTCTTTTTCCTAAGTCAAGACTACCTTAGAATGTTCAGGATGTGAAAAATCAAGCCACAATCTACTCAGTTAAAATGTGGAATTGGCAAACACCAAATCCTGCAACCATCTCTAATTGGAAAGGTGATGGCCATTTATGTTCTTAGCAGCAAGAGCTCTGAGAATATAATATTTTTTAAAAAAGGGATCAAGGCAGTGACATCTATAAATGTTTATTTGCAAATAATGCGACTGAAATTGTTTGGATATTGCCAGATAAATGTGATTGATGGTGCTGGTATTCTATTGTCATAGCACCAATCTACAAAGGCCCCAATTTATGAGCAAAGTCACAGGCTATGAACTTAAGGGAAACTTAACAATAGAGTCTTTTAGCCCATTTCTGCTGAGAATGACTTGGACTTAATTACTTAATTGGACTGCGTAGTTTTCCAATTGATGTAACACAGTTTTCAGCTGTTTAAAGTGATCGTATTTGTGTATATAGAGAGAAATTTCCACCTTTAAATATTTAACTCTACTGTATGCTTATCTCTGTGTTTTGAGAAGGATTTAAATGAATGGCAGATCTTAACGCAGGAATGGAAGAAAACATCAGACAATATCCAAGTGATATGGGCCTATTTGCCCTTCTCTAAAAAGGTTGTGACTTTTTCAAACACAGTGTGGAGATATATAGTTTGGCACAAATCTACTTTGTGTATTCCTGCCAGCATTCCAGCATTAGTTCTAACGTTAATGGGAGATGTGCTAGGAAGTCATAGTATAGGACAGTGATGGCGAACCTTTTAGAGACCGAGTGCCCAAACCGCAACCCAAAACCCACTTATTTATCGCAAAGTGCCAGGGCCGCATCAGCATTGTGGTGCCCTCGGGGGGGGGGGGGGCAGGGAGGCGCCTCTGAGTGCCGCCTCTAGCATGCAAAAACTGGGGGCGCAAAAATGGACCACCGTGCTGCAAGGCACAAAAATGGCCACCGCCGCGCCGCGGGGTGCAGTTATAAGGCGCTGCACCACGCAATAACGGGGCAGGGCTAGTATCACGCAGGCACTAGCCCCGCCCCATTTGCAGTGCATGCGTGCTTGTGGCCCCATGTGCGCATGCACGCATGTAAAATGCTTCCCCCTCCCCTTTCTTCCAGTCCACCAATCGACAATGGTTGGTGACCTCTGCTCTACCACCTCTATTCGAGCTTGCTAGTCGGCCGCTTCGCCTCCTTTGTGCTGGGCAGGGCTCCTGCTCTGGGCGGCGGTGGCGGCCTGATGGACCTGCTGCTGTCGGCGGTGGCGTGCGTGCCAACAGAGAGGGCTCTGAGTGCCGCCTCTGGCGTTCGCCATCACTGGTACAGGAGGTCCTGTAGATAAGAACATCATAGTTAGTTTGGTATATTTTAATGCATTGGCTGGAAACTGGGAGACTATGAGTTCTAGCCCTACCTTGGGCACAAAGCTAACTGAGTGATTTTGGCCAGTTACTTTCTCTCTCTCTCTCTCTCTCTCTCTCTCTCTCTCTCTCTCTCTCTCTCTCTCTCTCTCTCTCTCTCTCTCAGCCCTAAGAAGGAGACCATGGCAAAACACTTTTGAAAAACCTTATCAAGGAAACTTTAGGGGTTTGTCCAGGTAGTCTCTAAGAATTGGACACAAATGAATGGGGGAAAAAAAGAACAGAACAGACGGACATTATAATAATATAATTAATATAATATAATATAATATAATATAATATAATATAATATAATATAATATAATATAATATAATATAATATAATATAATATAATATAATATAATATAATATAATATAATAAATATAATATAATATAATATAATATAATATAATATAATAATAACATAACATAACATAACATAACATAACATAACATAACATAACATAACATAACATAACATAACATAACATAACATAACATAACATAACATAACATAACATAATATAATATAATATAATATAATATAATATAATATAATATAATATAATATAATATAATATAATATAATATAATATAATATAATATAATATAATAATTAATATAATATAATAATCTATTTTTACCTTTCTGTACCATCATCATCTCCTACCATTGATTTGAATTTAAGAAACTGAGATTCAAATCCCCATTTGAGCACAAGTCTCATGGGTGACTATGACTAATTCCCTGTTTCCAGCTAAAGAAAGAAAGAAAGAAAGAAAGAAAGAAAGAAAGAAAGAAAGAAAGAAAGAAAGAAAGAAAGAAAGAAAAAGAAAGAAAGAAAGAAAGAAAGAAAGAAAGAAAGAAAGAAAAAGAAAGAAAGAAAGAAAGAAAGAAAGAAAGAAAGAAAGAAAGAAAGAAAGAAAGAAAGAAAGAAAGAAAGAAAGAAAGAAAGAAAGAAAGAAAGAAAGAAAGCTAAAGCTCCCTAGCAGCCTAGAGAGGTAGACAATAGAAAGGAATCTAAAATATCCCAGGAACATAGCCTTGTACTTAAATGTTGAAATATGACTCCTAGTGTGCACTGATAGTCTTTAGTAATTATGATCCCATGGTCTTATTCCACTGATAATTTATTTTAAGGCTAAGTTAAATTATGTACATTTTCTGGCCAGGGATAGATTACTAGTGCTCTTCTTACCATCTGAAAGTAACCCCATCAATCATTTGCATGTGTTCAATCTCTGTCTGCAGTGGTATTCTTACCGACTCCAATCGCTACTGGAAAGCCATTTATCAAAGTGAAAACATACTCTTTCAGAAAAGAAGGTATGCAGGCTTACTAAACACTGGAGCACCAAGGAGAAAGTAAAGAGTAATTATTTATATGTGAACTATCACATCACATAATTAAATTCTGGAGAACTGTTTTCACATTAATATTCAACAATGAATGAGGTCTTTCATTACTCAGGGAAATTGCAGGTCAGGTTAATCACTAATCATGAGTGCATTGGAAATGAAGTAGATAATGCAGCTTTATTTGTTCCTTGGCTTAATTTGATAGTTTTAAATTCACCACATTTAGCCATTGCTTTCTAATTTCTCAAAACACTTAGGGCCGTGATTCTTACTAAAAAGCAATTTAAATATAATGAGTAGATATTTGTATATAATGCAAATTTGCTTTAAAGGGATTAGAAAAGGAAAGCACTTCCATTAACTCAAATTTGTCTGACAAAAGGAGCATTAATCCTATTGAGCTTCTGAAGAAGACAGTCATGAGTTTTACAGGATACCTTTGTGGCAGTGGTGGGATTCATATATGTGAACAACTGGTTCTCTGTGTGGATGCCGCTTCCGAAAGTCCATTCTGGGCCTGGACAACAAAAAATTAGCTACCGGTTCTGCTGAAGTGGTGCGAACTGGCTGAATCCCACCACTGCTTTGTGGAGGCCAATCTAGGGGGGAAAAAAATCAGAAGATTCTTGTTACCAACCTCAAAGTAGGAATTGATGAGACTCAGTTGATTCCCTTCCCTAAATGTTAAATCCTGCTGTCTCTAAGCAATCCAAATTCATAATTAGAACATAAAAAAGTAGGAGGCAATTGGTTTACTGATTTTGTACCATCAAGTCCTTGCCAACTCTTAGCAACTACCTAGATACAGAACACAGACTAACAGAGTTGGAAGGGTCTTCTAGTCCAACCCACTGCCCAAGGAGGAGATCGTCTACCATTCTGAACAACGGATTGTCCAATCTCTTCTTAAAAACCTCCAGTGATGGAGTACCCACAACTTCTGAAGACAAGCCCATTCCCCTGATTAATTGTTCTCATGTCAGGAAATTTTTCCTTGGAGAAATGGATGGATCTCTCTTTGATAAGTTTTCATCTGTTACTTCTTGCCCTGCCTTCAGGTGTTTTGGAGAATAGTTGTCCCCTCTTCTTTGTGACAGCCTCTCAAATATTGGAAGACTGGTATCATGTTACCCTAGATAGATTTTCTTCATGATGATCTGTCCCTAACCTGATTGAAAAAAGATGTTGAGACCCTGGAAAGAGTGCAGAGAAGAGTGACAAATATGGTTGGAGGGGCGAGGGCGGAAGGCTAAAACATAGGAAAAACAATTGCAGGAATTGGATATGTCTAGTCTAGTGAAAAGAACTAGGGGTGACATGATAGCAGTGTTCCAATATTTGAGAGGCTGTCACGAAGAGGGGGTCAACCTATTTTTCCAAAGCATCAGAAGGCAAGACAAGAAGCAATGGATGGAAACTGAACACAGAGAGAAGCAACCTAGAACTAAGGAGAACTTTCCTGACAATGAGAACAATCAACCAGTGGTTGGTATTATTGAATATTATTTTCATGATTATGTAGTTTTGAACTGTCAATAATTTCATGTAGTTTGCTTGGTACACTATTTGAAAATCCCCCCCTCTCTCTCTCTGTGTGTGTGTGTATTAATAGTGGAATGTATATGGATTAAGTACATAACTAATAAATATAAATATATGTTCCTGCTGGATTTCAAATGTTCCTAAGTCTCTTTACTTTGGTTCTGGAGATTCATAATTCTCTAAAGGAAGAAAAGTATATCTACTAATCAGAGGATGCAGAAAACAGACTTGCCCTTTTGTGCAGCACTGTGGTCCTCTCCAAAAAATTGCTGTCTCATAGCTTTAATGTCACCAAGAGAATAAATATTAAGCCTTTGTGGTGAGTTAAGTTTGCCCTAAGGAAGAGCTTTATGTTCTACGAGTAACTTCAAAGAAGCAATAGGATTTGCCTTGATCAAGTGTTTCAATTTGCTGTGAAACTTCCTCCAAATATCTCTTATAGCTCAGTTCCTCTCTTTGAGTTTCAGGAGCAACCTAGAAAAGAATTTTGTGAAGGTTCTGCACATATGCAGATGCCTTTTCTAGAATCCTCAAGTGCTAGATACCAAAGAGAGAGCAACTGAGTTTCAAATGATATGAATTGGAACTTATAATTAAATGAAATCCTGTGTTATTTCTACCTGGTTCTGCCAATTTTTAAGTAAGTCCCAGGTTAGTTTGGGTAGCCTTTAGCTGAAAATGGTTGCACACTAAGGCTTTGCAGATTCATATGTATTTTGAAGGGTGCAGACACATTCACATTGCAATTGACTACAACTCTTTAAAGCAGCTGCATCTTTTCCAGGATTTTTGCAGTCACTTCTTAGAAAAAGGAATTGCAGATAGATTTCAGATTTCAGGAGTTGCAGATAAGCAATATGCTTGTGCCTTTGAATCAGAAGCTCTGCCCAGCCCTTCTATGTCTTTTACTCTAAGCCTAAGTTAGTTCTGATTTAACATGCATTCATCCACAGTGTTTGGAGTTAATGTTTCTGTCTCAGATCCATATTCTGGCAGTAAATTCTTTACCAGGCATGAGAATATAAATTTATGTATTATAATCTGTGTTGGAATATTGGTAAGCAATGTACTTAGGTTTGGAAATAAGTTCATTTGATGAAAAATGTCTAGGAAGGATGCTGCAACAAGAAGCACAATCACATGAGTTGCATATCAATTTATCACTGGAGATAATGGAAAACAACATTGAACAAATGTGAGGTGGGAGTGATCTGTTCATTTTATTAACTAGAATTGGTAGAAAGGAATTTATATTTTTAATCAGCATGCAAAAAAGTGTGGAGCTCCACAAAAATTAATGACTTTTTAAAATGATTTTTCCTTGCTGCAATAACAATGCCTTTTAGAAACTTTTTATCTAGGAGGTTTGGTTTAATACAGCGAGCTAAAAACAGCTCATGAAGGCAAAAGTGCAGCTTTTTGAAAGGCAAAGAATGTAAAAAAGACACAGCAAGTACTTTGCAGGCTTAATACAGGAGCACTTTATTAAGTTTAGCTAAGCAATACAGATTGAAATCAAATAGCTCTAGTCTGTGTCTAGGCAATAATAAACATTCAAATATATTCTGTTTTCTACAAATATATTCTGTTTTGTTTGCTTCATTGGGGTTTTTTTTGGGGGGGAGGGGGTATCTGAGGCTACAGATATGGATTACATTTAATTGCCTCAGGATAGTTTCTTATTCATTCTGTCTTACTCAGAAAAAGAAAACTTTTGTCACTTGACAGGAAACCAAATTCCATCTAAAGCAAACTTTCAAACTGAATTAGAAAGTTCCTGGATGGGTAAAACTTCAGGAAAAATTCTTAATGGAAACTTAACAATTTTCCCTGAAGGGTCCCATACATTGTTAGAGATGTAAAGAAGAGAGACCATGTTTTTTTTTTGTTCTTTTATATGAAATGCCATAATTCACCAAAATTGGTTCTTAGGAAAAATGAGTTTTTATTGCATTTACGTCCTGCCTTTTCTCCAGAAGCTCAAGGCAATGTATGTGGTTCTGGATTCTCATTTTATTCCAATTTCAACTTTGTGACATGAGTTAGACTAAGTGATGGTGACCAAATGTTTTACGGTCAAGAAGAGATTCGAACCTAGATTTTCCTAGCTTATTGTCCATTGAAGAACAGCCTATCAGAATGCAAATCATTGGCATTGAAATATAATTGTATAGTGGTTTCTAACCTTCCACCTGAGATGAGGTCTTTGTTAGATGACATCTCTATTTGGAGATTCACCATCTACAGAATATGGCCTTAGTGTAAACATGAAGTCCGGATTGGCAATATGTTATTACTAATATGATGTTGAATTAATAACAATGTTCAGTGTGAATGACAAGCATCCCTATCTCCTGGCTGTATCCCTATTGTTTGATAACTGCCTGATGTGATAAACGATGGAATGATGTCATTTTCTAATTGATGAGGGCTTTCTGCACATTCAAGTTCTTATATGACATGCACTGTTATCAGGATAATTAATGGCATGTCACTCTGTTGATGTATGAAGTCAAAGTGGCTGTTAACGTGTGTCTGTTTAGAATGGTACGCTGGGTTTTCCCCCCCTAAGACCTATGTTTTCTTTTTTCTAAGATCACTTATTCCTACATTAGGAATGGCCCTTTTCCAGTTAGTATATTAACTGTACACCATCCAAAATGGTGGATCTTGGTTGTGTTGGTCATTTTTATAGTCCTTGCTGGTTTTGCAAAGGAATTTGGAAGGCTGTCATGTCCTGCCCCTTTCCTTTTCCCTTTTCTGAAATCTGATTATTATTTTTTTTAGAAAAAGCCCTATATGGCACAGGATCAGGTTATTTGATGGACCACCACAACCATCTCTGCCTGTCACATGGGGTCAACAAAATGGGTATGTCCCAATTCCCTTTCTGAAACAATGCTACCTAATAGTGACTGCCTTCTCTGTTGCTATTGCTGGTCCTTTGCTATGAGCTTCCTTGAGTTCGGATGGCTCCATTTCTACTGGCAATCCATAGAGTTGTAAAAATCTGACTTTTCTTCTATTCACTAAAATGGAATGGATGTGCCTGTTCAGTGATGTTCATGTTCTTGTCACTAGCCTTCTTTATGTGTGAATTATATTTTGGATTATGCTACTTTGGGGAGACTTTGTTTATGATCCTTGTTTATTTTTCTATTTTGCATAATGTTCAGAGTCACAAATTGTGAGGGCAGGGGCGATCTTATATGTATTTGAAATATTTAATATTTAATATAAATACTTTTTTTTACATGTCAGTGTTAGTGGGTATTTGTATGCATGTGTGCCTACACTGACACATATCTATACACATATATGTTGGAAGGAAGAGGAGGGAGGTAGACTTATACACTTTGTTGTGAATTAAGTTTGTTCCATTGACACACACTATGGACAGATTATTGTATAAAAAGAGATAAATGGAAGGGGAATAGAGGTTGTCAGAATGCATGAGGATTGGTTAGTTAGAAAGCAGTTTGGGAATATTTTATAACTTTTTATTGCAGATTCCGTTTAAATTAAGGAAAAACTCAATTAACTAAGGAAAGAAGATTTGTGTCTTTCTGGGGGATATTTCTTCACCATCAATCCAGTAATATTAGTAAGTCCTTCTGAAACAAGAGGCCTTGACTCACTTAAACCTCATTGATCTCAGTAGCTCTTCAGCTACAGTACATTATTTGAGCTGGATGGAGACGAGTAACAATCCATTAATCTCTATAAAAAGCACACGTTGTGTGCATGTCAATTATTTATCACAGCAGACTGGAGTAAAATTAATGTGTGCAAAAGAGACTGATTACTTGCCCTTATGTTAAATTTCTTTGAGGAAAAAGCAGCTCCTTCACTTCTCTGCTTCTTTTGAGTGGAGATAATCTCCACTCAGCAGGTCATATATTTGCATAACAAACAACGACACTGCTCATAGAAACAATCCACATACATGCAAAGAAGCTTTGTTTATGTAGTGGGGCAATGAAGCCACCTGCAAGGACACCTTGTATCAGTTCCGCAAGGTGCTTTAGACATGGAGCTTACTCTCGAACAGTTATAAGTGCAAAACAAAAAATAGCATTGTGTCACGTAGCATTGAATCCATAAAACGCACCTGTTATATATTTAGCTAATGCTTAATTTTCACTTTAATAATTAATATTTTTCCTTTGATCAGTATCTTTCTTAATCAGTATATTTTGTTGAATCAGAGAGTCTTTCCATCTATTTTTCCCCAACCATTTATACAATTTGTTCCAGGTTTCATAATAATCTGTTTCACTCTTATCCTTGAGTTCTAACGTCAACCTATCCATTTCAGCACAGGATAAAATCTTATTTATTACCTCTTCTTCTGAGGGTATCTCATTATCTTTCCATCTCTGTGCAAAGACTAATCTTGCTGTTGTTAGCATGTGTAGTAATAGGTATAGGGATCCTTTGTTGTATTTATCCTTAGTAATACCCAGCAGAAAGAGTTCTGGCTTTAACTCAATGTTCTGCATTAGTATCTCTTCTAGCCACTGTTTGATCAAATGCCAAAATTTTTGTGCTTTTGAACATTCTCACCACATATGATAGTAGGTCCCTAGCGATTCTTTGCATTTCCAACATTTCGGTGAGATCTTTTTATCCATTTTAGCTAATCTCACAGGGGGAAGATGCCACCTATAAAACATCTTATATAAATTTTCTTTATACGCAGTGGCTAATGTGAGCTTCCTATTCCTTTCCCATAATTCTTGCCAGTTATCTAAATCAATACCATAGCCAAAAATTTTACTCCAAGTTAACATTGTGTCTTTTACTTGCTCTTCCAACATATCCTGTTCCAATAAATATTGATATATCCTTTTTATCTCTTTTTCCTCCGTTCCTAATAAAATTTTATCTAATTCTGTATGTTCTAGTTTTATTCCCCATTCTTTTTTGTCCTTCATATATCACGATTGAATTTGAAGATATGCCCACCATTCAAGTTCTATCCCTTCTTCTAATAACTTTTCCCTCGGTTTTAATTCTCCTCCTTCATCTAAGATGTCTTTGTATGTGATCACCTTTCCTAATTTCATAAAATTTGGGTGTATGAATATCTCCAATGTGGATACCCAATTGGGGATTTTCATATAATTGCGTTTTTTTATTCTAATCTAGCCCATACATCTAATAGTGCACGTCTGATGTAATGTTTCTGGAAGTATTGATGAGCCTTGTGCTTTCTTTCCCAAAGAATTGCGTGCCACCCTATCTGCATATCATGACCTTCTAAGGCTAATAATCTCCTGTTTCTCAAATGTATCCACTCTTTCGCCCAAGTGAGCATGGCTGCTTGATAATATTTTTCCCAATCTGGAAGGCCGAATCCACCTCTTTCCTTAGAGTCCTATAAGAGTTTAAATTTAATTCTTGATTTTCTCCCTTGCCAAATAAATTTAGATATAATTTTATTTAAATTTCCAAAGAACTCCTTTCCTAATCTGATTGGTATACATTGAAATAAAAAGAGTAATTTAGGTAGTACATTCATCTTTATTATTGCAATTCTTCCCATAAAGGAGAGCTGCAAATTTTTCCATCTGTCTAAATCTGTTTTAATTTTATCAACTAATTTATCGTAATTATCTCCTTTAAGTGAGACACATCTTGCCATCAATTGGATCCCTAGATCTCTCACCTTCTTTGTTATCTGAATATTTAATTTCCCAACTAGCTTGATTTCTTGTAGTTTCGTCATATTCTTAACTAACATTTTAGTTTTTTCTTTATTAATCTTTAAACCTGCTACTTCTCCATATTCTCCCAATACTTCCAACAACCTCACACCAGACTTCAAGGGCTCTTCCATGATAAAAACCAAATCGTCTGCGTAAGCCTGTAACTTAAATATTTCCTTTTTGGTTTCTAAACCTTTAATTTGTTCTTCTTTTCAAATTATTCTGGTCAAAACTTCTAGAGAGAGGATGAATAGTAATGGTGATAATGGGCAACCCTGTCTTGTGCCTTTTTGTATTTGGAAACTTTTAGTAGTTTCTCCATTTATTACTACTTTTGCTTCCTGTTTTGAATAAATTGCTTTGAACATATTTATAAACTTTTTGCCAATTTCCATATATTTTAACTGATTCAACATGAAATCCCATTTAACATTGTCGAATGCTTTCTGCGCATCAACAAAGACAAGCACCATATGTTTTTCATTGTGGGTCTTGTAATATTCCAACGTGTCTAGTATAATCCTAACATTATGTCTTATCTGCCTCCTTGATCAGGATGGATGAATTCAACCAAAAACCTTTTCAATCTTTCTGCCATTATCGCCATAAAAATTTTATAGTCCGAATTAACTAATGATATGGGCCTATAGTTTTGGATAAGTGTCAAATCAGAGTTTTCCTTAGGTATTAATGTAATAATTGCTTCTTCCCATGAGGTTGGAACCTTTGCTTTTTTTAACACGTCATTGAATACATCTAGTAGGATTGGACCTAAAAATTCTTGAAAGTTCTTATTATTTCAGGTGGTAGTCTATCTGGACCTGGCGTCTTGTTGCTTTTTTGCTTTTTAATTTCCTCTGTGATTTCTTGGAGTGTTATATCCTTATTTAAAATATTTTGAACTTTTTCCGGGACCTTCGGCAGGTCAGCTTTCAGGAGACATTGTAATATTTTATCTTCGCTAATACTTTCTTCATCTTTATAAAGTTTCATATAAAATTCATACATCACATTTTTTTCCTCTTCACTCTGATAAATCATCTCCCCCTCTTCATTACATAATTTACTAATCCATCTTTTGTCTTTTTGTTTCTTTAATCTGTAAGCCAGCCGTCACCCAGGTTTGTTCGCATGTTCGAAAAAGTTTTGTCTAGTAACTTTTATTTTCTGCGCCAATTCCTCCTTCTCCATAATATTCAGTTTGTGTTTAATTAGATCTATTTGATGTTTCAGATCCCGACTTTGTGGGTTTTTTTGTAATTGTATTCCAATTTCCTATGTTGTTTCTCTAAGCTTTTTTGGCGTTGCCTTTTTTTTTATTATCACTAGCAATGTACGCAATCGCAACTCCTCTCATAACTGGTTTGGCCATATCCCATAGGTTTTGGCTGTTCGTATCTTCTTTCTTGTTTGTTTGGAGGAACATACGCATTTGCTCTTCCATCTTAAATTTGAATTCCTTTTGGTTCAAAATTGTTCTTTTTAGGGTCCACCTCCTTCTTTTCTTCTGTCCTTTCCATCTGATTATAACTGTATTATGATCTGCCCATAGATTTGTATCTATTGTAACGTCCTCTACTTCCAGGTTTAGTTCTTTTGATATCCAGGCCATATCAATTCTAGACCAAGATAGGTGGCGACCAGAATAGTACGTGAATTGCCTTGTTTTCAAATTTCTCTCCCTCCAGCTATCCTGTAAGTTAAATTCCTCCACCATTTTAAAAAAGGTATTGGGTAGTATTCTTCTAATTCCTTTCCTTGTTATACCACTTTTATAATCTAACTCTCTGTCCACTATTGCATTGAAATCACCCATTAAGCAAATGTTCTCATTTTCAATTTCTCCAATAGCCTTATGCAATTTTTTGTAAAATTGTTTTTGTCTTTTATTTGAGGCATAAATTCCAACGAGAGCTATTTTTTTTATTCAAAAAAACCTCAATTATTAATATTCTACCCTCTTCATCCTTATAAATTTGTCTTGCTGAGATTCCTTCCCTAATATACACCACTATTCCTCCCTTTTTCTGTTGTGATGATGATACAAACATAGTTCCTAACTTGGGATAATTCAATAAGTCTTTTTTCCATAACAAGTTTTATTAGTTTTTGTTTGTTTTACAGCCAAGTGCTTATAACACATCGTGGAGATAGGGCACTCCATAGAACACAACAAAAAATACAGTCATACATATACAATTTAAACTACTACTTTAAAAGTTCCCTCTTATGGTATACAATTTGAGCATTCCTAAAATATAAATTGTTTCTCACCTCTATCTATTATTCCAATTTCAATTTATGCTTCTCAATCAAATTATATCTCTTATTCTATTTCACATACATATTATGTAAATAAACATGAATTTATATATTTTAAAACTATTGCATTAGACATAGTAATATAATAACATTATAATAATAATAGGACAATAATTATTTCTATCATAAACAAGTAATATAACTATTATATCTTAATATTTCTCAACTATATTCTATTTCATATATTCTATCCAATATTTTCATAGATCAGTCCACGTCCCTAAAAGATTCCTCAATTGTTTCAATTTAATCCATTTAATACCTCACTAATTACCATTCAATTCTTATAAATAAAAATATCAATAATATTTCACCAGTCTCAATCTCCAACTCCTTTAATTATAAATTTTCCAATTTTTCTTATTGCCATTCCAAATCATAATCAAATCCATAATTTAAATCTAGTGTTGACTCATACCAAAGTAACCTTAAAGATCTCAAAAATATTAGTTCAATCAACGTCCAGAAGCCCTTTTTACCCATCAAATAAAATTTTAACTCTTATTTTTAAATCTAATTCTAGCTTTCTTTTTGTGCCAGGTAGGTTTCCACAACAGGGCCTCTAAATCCTCCCATCTTAGTAACTGGCTAAAGGCCTTTTCCCACCATTGAGTCCAATCATATTCTTTTTCCCTTTTATCCAGTGTTGTCTGTACTGTCATGTTGTCAACGTTTTTTGTGCCTCGTATTTGGAAGTCCAATCCTGTTGCTTTTAAAGTTGTAAATGTTTTAGTTGAGTTCTGCCTTTGATCATCAAAGAAATCCATCATGTAGGATGTGTCCTCTTCCTCTTCAATAAATTCAGTAGATTCAATAGATTGTAAATGTATTCCATCCATCTCATTAAGTTGTAGATCTGATTGTGTATCATAGTCAATCAAAGGGTGAGCTTCAATTTTTAATTCTGAGTCCTCCTTGAAACTAAGCGATCTAATATATTCTTTAAGTTCCAGTCTCGTTTCCAAGATTTTTTCTAATATAAGTCCATAATTAATCTGTGAGTAGGCCATCTTCTTTTTTTTTTTTTTAAAGAAATTCAGCTTAAAGAATAGATTGCAGCGTTATAAAATATAAAATGCAGACAGAGATATATTTCCAAAGAAACATAGAGAAAAAAAAACCAATAGTCAAGTCCAGCACAGAGATAAAAACTGGCAGTCAGTTGTTATGTTGTAATCCAGTCTGGGCATCACGCCAAAATCAGGAAGTGGGAGTTCAAATGGAGCAAGTTACATTGTATCAGTCAAAGTTTCTGGGCTTCATGCCAAGTCCCAGGATGCATTGTATCCAAAAGAATCTACATAAGTCCGCCCAGAGAGCAAAATGTTTTTTAGGCAGTACTGTTCAGGAGGGGGGAGAGAAAAAAAGAACATTCCACCCCCTCCCTAAGGATTTTCACCTAAACTGAAGATAAACAAGCCAAAAGAGAAAGTCACAATAACCCGGATGCTCGAGTTCCAACTGCTTATGTAGACAAAATAAAATAGTAAAAAAAACAATAATTGTTTTTCCAAAACCCGTTTTCCCCAGTAATCAAACGCTGCTTTCTCAAAATAGGGAAATAGTTCTTAAAGCTGTTAGCAGGGAAAAAGGTAAATTAACAAGAGGGAAGGAAAGGTCTCACCCGGATCTTCCACGGTGGTTCTTTTCGCTTAGATGTTGCTGTGACTTTCGGCTGGAGCAGCTGAGTGATCGGCCATGTTACTGGCCGATCTTTTCCCCGTCGGCCCAAAGGTGGTTTTCTCGGACCGCAGAGGGAGCTGCCGCTCCCTCCGCGATCAACGAGTGCCCTCCTCTACGGTGGTCGCCCCTCCAGGGCGACTTTCGACCCTATCCAGGGTCTACCGGCGGGGGGAAACCGGACGGCCAAGAGAACGAGTTCTCTGCACGTCCGCGGGCGCTGCGACCGGAACCGGAAGTCTGGGATAATTCAATAAGTCTTGTTGTTGCCTATTTATATGTGTTTCTTGTAGAATTATTATGTCCAGATGCATTTTACTAAGCTTATTGAGAATTTTATTCCTCTTTGCTGGGGAGTTTAAGCCATTGACATTCAAGGATAAGATCGCCATTTCTTCCATATCACTACTTTTGTTTTGCTTTTGCCGCCCTTGTTAGTCTGATCTCTTTAGATTCTTTAAATCTACTCTCATCACCATTTCCATTGTCCACTTTTTCCCCTCCCCCACTTTCCTTTTCTTTACTTTGTAATTCCCTTGTTTCTATAACCTGTTCTCCTGTGGCACCTTCTCCTCTAAGTTCTCTTATTTCTAACTCTTCTTCACTGCCAAAATATTGCCTGAGAAACTCTTCTGCCTTATCTATTGTGTCTAACCTGTATCTTTTTTCTTGCCATATCACCATGATTCCTTCCGGCGTCAACCACCTGAAGTTAATGTTTTGTCTTGTTAGTTTAGATATTATATGTTGATATGGCCTTCTTAAATCTCTTACCCTTCTAGGGATTTGCTTAAGAACAACTAGTTGTTTTCCTCTAAATTCTATTGGATCGTCTCTGGTTCTATGTAAAATTTCATCTCTAATCAATTTTTTAATGAATCTAATGTGAACTTCTTTGGGCAGATTGTGTCTTCTCACATAATTAGTATGGATCCTATATATTTCATCCATCTCATTCACCATTTCTTTCCTCCCACTTCCTAGAACTCTCACTAGCAAATTTGTCATCATTTCTGGGAGGTCATCCCCTTTCTCTTCTCTCACATTTTGAAAGCGTAAGTAATGGTCTGCTTTCTCTGTTTTGAGAGAAATGACTGTATTTTCTAATTCTTTATTGGCTTGTATAAGTTTTTTATTCATTTCATCTACCCTTTTCTCCTCCTTATTCATTCTTTCTTCCATCTCTAGTAATTTCTGTTCATTCTTTAGAATTTGTTGTTGAAAGCATTCTAGTTTCCCATCCATCGCCCCCATCTTTTCTTTAAGTTCTCCAGTGTCACTCCTTAGTTCTCCTATTTCTTTTTTCAAGTCTTCGTGATTTCTTAACATTACTTCCTGCATAGATTGTAACATCAATTGCAAGTCCTTAAATGAACTCGCTCTTTCTCGCTGCATCATCTCTTCTATTGATCTTTGCCCCGCTGGGCTCAATTCAACTGATGTTGTTTGAGTAATTTGCTTCCTTCCTGTCCCGACTCTTGGTAAGTTAGGAATACTCGTCATCTTTTGCAATGTTGTGAACCAGCGCTCCCACTTATATACAATCCTTGTTTTCCTTTCCAGCACGCCTGAGAAGTGATTTACCTATTCCATGCCTATTCTATCCAAGGTAATCAATATTATAAATTCATTGGCAGTACAATATGCAATTTAAAATTATAATTATAAATATATTCAACAGGATATGCAGATGTAAAAAGTCTCTCGTCCTCTCAAAACTTTCAGTCTCTTATTCTCATATAAATTTTTTCAGTTTTGTCACACAGCAAGAACTTGTTTAATTGTTATTATCTCTTCTTGTCTTTATTTTATCTCTATGTCTATTTTCTTCTCAGCCAGCAGATGTCTCCCTTCTCCCTTTCAAAACTATTCCGCCTTCAACACTAGTTCAAGATGTCCGCTTTCTCTGCTTCATCAGCACTCTTTATCCCTCAGTTTTTGAATTATTCCGAATTCTTACTTGCTTCTCACTGAGAAGAAGAAAGACCACTCGTAATCTTTATTCGTTTCAGCCCATATAATCCCGCTAGTTAAGGTAAAAACCTCTTTGCCCCAACTTTTCTATCGCCGCTAATCCATGGGGGGAGAAAGCTCCACCCCTTTCTTTTTGGAGCTCCTTCTTTCTTCTCCCTCTTTAGAAATCCTCTGGGGAAGTTCTCCCTTCCCGGATCACTCACACGGGGTCATTAGGTATACACACCGCCAAGTCCATCACACTGTCATTCTGCTAATTCTCCCTTGCTTTCTGTCTGGCTGGCTGATGTTACTTCTTTGCAGCCACCATACTGGGCCATCTCCTTCCCCCGTCCGGCTTCTCCGAGGCTTTCCTGCTTCTGTCAATCCCGACCGCCATCTAGGACCGTTCCGCAGCATGCCTCCTTCTTCCAATCCCCTTCCGAGGGACCTGGGACTTCAAAAAATCCGCCGGGTGAAGGGAAGTGGCTGTAAAAGCAGCACTCCTATCCAGAGCACCATCCCGGCACAGCCATTCTCCTCAGCCAGTCATGTCGCTTACAATGTGTCTTCAATGCCTCGCTGTTCCCACTACACAACAGTGGCGACGAAGGTGGGATTATGCTGCTAGGAGGAAAAGAGCTAAGTCACTAAAGGGGTAAGACCAGGCATCAGCACCCTGGTTGGAACCGCGTTCCCCCCTTCTGCCTGCCAGTACGCAAACTCTGGAGGTAGCACATTCCTTGGGACCTGTCCTTAGGAACCTCACAGAAGCCCTAGCAGCATAAGACATTGGAGACACCGTAACAGCCTGACCATGGCCAAAGTCGGCAAGCTTTCCGAGTTTGATGTGACGCACCCTGAATGATGGAGTTTGTACGTCTCAAGAGTAGAAAACTATTTCAGAGTGAACCAGGTCAGAGAAGATAATTTAAAAGCTGCAACCTTGTTGTGCGTGTGTGGCCAAGCCACCTTTGATATAGCGGAGAACCTAGTCGCTCCTGCTTCATTGGAGTCAGTCACTTTCGCTGACTTGAAACGAAGGCTCAAAGAGCACTTCGAACTGAGACTGTCCATTATCGCATATAGACATGCGTTCGAGCAGCGAGAACAGCAGCCAGGTGAAACTATTGCTGAATTCGTGGCCACCCTACGCCAAGCGTCCCGGCTCTGCGAATTTCCCGACCTAGAAGACAGGCTATGGGACTGACTGGTATGTGGCCTGAGAAGCAGAGACTTACAGCAGAGGCTGTTCGCTAAAGAGATCCTGACATTTCAGGATGCCCTGAAAGAGGTGATGGCAGAAGAGGCCACAGGTGCAGCCGTCAAGGCTTTACATCCCTCGAAGAATTTCCCCAGCCAGACGGCTGTGCATCATGAAGGGTCAGAGAGAACTGAAGACCCAGACGTAGACATTGAGATCGACCGGGTGCAGAAGATCCCAGAAAGAAGGCAGCGGCAACTTGACAAGGCAGCCTTCTTCCCTATCTGTCAGGGCTGCGGAGGTCGACACCAACACTCAGAATGCCGGTTCCGTGCAGCTGTGTGCCAAGCATGTGGCAAACAAGGCCACATCGCTGTCGTCTGTAAAGGTCACCAGAGGGAATCTCCATGCGATGACTTCCCTAGGAGAGGTAATGGGGCCCCGGGGCAGAATAGAGTAGTATTTGCTCCGGAAGAAGGAGCATTCACAGAACTGGAGCCCATCACCCCCTAAAGGTCAAGCTACAAGGAGTTCCATGCACCATGGAACTGGACACTGGGTCAGCTGTATCTATAATGTCTTACAAGACTTTTAACTATGTTTGCAGAAATGGCAGGAAATGAGTCTGGCTCAAGCCGTCTGATTTAATTTTGACAGATTTTCAAAATTCCCGCGTAGCGGTTAAAGGAGAAGCTACACTTAAAGTTAAATTCAAAGAGTTTGAGGGTCCCCTCAACATCGTGGTGGTGGAAGGCCAGCGAACAAGCCTGATCGGCTTAGACTGGTTTGATGCCCTGGGCATCCATGTGACTGCATCAACAGAACCCAAACAGCGGATTTGACAGCTGTTTGCCAGGAGTTTGCGGATGTGTTCAGTCCCAATTTAGGGAAGTACAAAGGAGCACCAATTGCTCTCCACCTTGATCCAACTGTGACCCCAATCAAGGTAAAGCCTCATAGAGTGCCTTTTGCCCTGAAACCTAAAACTGATGCAGAGTTAGACAAGCTTGTTCAACAGGGAGTCTTGCAACCCATTGACAGCTATGTGTGGGAAACCCCCATAGTTACACCAGTCAAGCCTAACGGAGAGGTGCACATCTGTGCTGATTATAAGTGCACTATAAATAAGGCACTGCAGCAGCATGCGTATCCAGTACCTGTAGTTAGCCACATTCTGACATCCTTACAAGGAGGTCGCTTATTTGCAAAGCTGGACCTGGCACAGGCTTACCAGCAACTGCCTGTGGATGACGCCTCTGCTGAGGCTCAAAAAATAGTTACCCATAGAGGGGCTTTCAACGTCAAGTGCCTGCAGTTTGGGGTCAGTGTAGCCCCAGGGCTCTTTCAAAGTGTGATGGAACGCACGTTAAAAAACATTCCAGGTGTGTGTCCTTATTTCAACGACGTTTTAATTGCTGGGGAGTCAGCAGACATACTTGCAGAATGTTTAAGGGCTGTTCTTCAGCATTTCCGTGAAGCGGGGCTGAAGCTCAAAAGAGGAAAATGTCAAATAGGAGTCAGCTCCACAGAGTTCCTAGGTTTCCGGATCGACGCTGCCAGAATATACCCCGCTGAATCAAAGCTTAAGGCTATTTTGCAGGCTCCCCGACCTAAGTCAAAGGGGGAGTTGCAGGCATTTCTGGGGTTACTTAACTTTTATCATGCCTTTCTTCCTCACAAGGCTGCATTAGCAGAGCCTCTACACAGGCTCTTAGATAAAAGGACACCATGGCAATGGACTAGCGCCCACGAAAATAGTTTCAAAGCAGTCAAATCACTGCTGTCTTCAGACTCTGTGTTAACACACTTTAATGAAAAACTGCCTATCAGAATTGCATGTGATAGGAGCAGTTCTGAGCCATATAATGGCAAACGGGCAGCAAGCACCCATAGCTTATTACTCAAGGACACTTTCCCCCGTGGAAAGAAATTACATGCAAATTGATAAGGAGGCTTTAGCCATAGTTGCCGGGATAAAGAAATTCCACGATTTCCTTTATGGTCGCCCATTTATGGTCTTTACAGACCACAAGCTTCTCCTTGGTCTGTTCACTGCAGACAAGCAAACCCCTCAGATCCTGTCTCCAAGGATGCTGAGGTGGTCAATCTTTATGGCAGCCTACAATTACAGGCTAGTTCATAAGCCTGGAAAAGAAATGGGTCACGCTGACACACTCAGCAGACTGCCCCTGCCTAACTTAGAACCAGACCCCACACCTGCTGTATGCATCCTGTCAATTCAGGATTTGCCAGAATCTCCCCTTCACGCAGGGGATGTGGCTGCCGAGACAGCCTCTGACAAAACTCTCAGCAGAGTTTTGAACTGGGTGCTGAGGGAGTGGCCAGGAACCAGTCCTGGAACAGAGTTTCAGAGTTTTATTAGAAGACAGGACGAGCTGTCTGCACACAAGGGATGCATTCTATGGGGGAGTAGGGTCATAGACCCACACATATTAAGGGAGAGAGTCTTAGAATCTCTGCATGAGGGACATCCAGGAATAGTAAGGATGAAGGCACTCGTGAGAAGCTACTGTGGTGGCCAGGGTTGGATAAGGATATTGAGGCTCAAGTTAAAGGATGCCAGGTTTGCCCACAGTCCAGACCTGAAATGCCTCAAGCCCAATACATCACTGGGAAACTACACAAACTCCCTGGTTTAGGATTCACATAGACTATGCAGGACCCTTCCAAGGACAGGTGTTCCTCATTGTAGTGGACAGTCACTCAAAGTGGCTCGAAGTAGGGCCTGTCCCTTCTATTACTACTGCCAGGACCATCCAGGAACTGCGCAGGATGTTTGCCACACACGGCTTACCTGATGTAATTGTATCAGATAATGGGGCTCAATTTACTGCTGCAGAATTTCAGTCATTTCTTAAGTCTAATATGATTAGACACACCACCTCTGCCCCGTTCCACCCGGCCTCCAATGGTCAAGCGGAAAGAATAGTCAGAACGACCAAAGAAGCACTTAAAAGAATAACTAAGGGTGATTGGCATCACAGGTTGGCAGACTTTTTGCTCTGCCAACACACAACCCCGTGCACCTCAACGGCTCGTAGCCCAGCAGAGCTGAGATGGGGACGTCGGCTGACCACGAAGCTGGACCGTCTCCATCCAGACCGAGTTGCAGCAGAGTCAGCGCCGCACAAGCCCCCGAGGAATTTGCGAGTCGGCGACCGAGTTTGGGCAAGGAACTATGGTCAAGGGGCACTGTGGGTTGTAGCTGTGGTTTGTAAGGTGTCAGGACCACTCTCTTACGAAGTGGTCCTGGAAGATGGGCGCGTTTTGCGCCGACACATTGATCAACTGCGTCGGCGGCAGGCGAGTCAAAACCTCACCGCCGACCAAGAGGAGAGCCGAGGGCTGCCTGACAGCAGTGGCACGTCTGAACCGCCTGGGTCCTGCGTGACTCAAAGAGACATACTGGACAACTCAGTCATAATTGAGTCACTACCAACTGAAGAAACAGTGCCCACAGATCAGAGCTTGCTGGAGGACTTATTCCCCAGTCTTTCCGAGACTGCTCCGCCCACAGACATGTGTGCTGGTCTACCCGGCCAGACCAGCCAAAGGGGGACTGGTCTACCCGGCCAGAAAAGGCTAACAGAGACTTGTCTACCTAACCCGAGTAGTTCATTAGACTCTAGTCTACCCAGCCAGCCAAGGGTAGATCTGGAACCTGTGGCAGAGATGCGGCGATCGGGACGATCGCGGAAGCCGCCAACATATCTAAAGGACTATGTACATTGTATGGATATGTGATTAACCTAGGGGGAGGGGTGTTATGTATTTAGCTAATGCACAAGGTCTGTTATGAAAAACGGTTAACTGATAATCCTATTTGAATGATAGACTGTCTGTCTGTATAACTTTAAGCTTGCTTTTAGGCGGGAATGAATACTTTAAATTGATTGGCCACCGCCTAGTGGCGGTCCATATAAATATGAGTCAAGCAGCTGCTAGAGCTGCTTCTGTGAGAACTAAATAAAGAGCTGTTATTTTTACAATGTGTCTTCAATGCCTCGCTGTTCCCACTACACAAGAGCACCCATGCATACATTTTTGGCAAATGGCAAAATATATATGTGATTGGTTTTAAAATTGGAACAAGTAATAGTTTGAAGCCCAGATCTAAACACCTTCTGGTCAGCAGCTTTAGAGGTGGTGGCTATTTGGAACCATTAAGGGAAACTTCAGTCTCTCCCTACTACAAGTATGCTTTACCTTGTTAGAAGAAATTCTTGGTTCCTAAAGAACACAGGACAATTACTTAAAGCAGAGGTGAGGATTAAAAAAAAAGGTAAAGATTTCCCCTGCCTAGTTGTGTCTGACTCTAAGGGGCAGTGCTCATCTCTGTTTCCTGGCCAAGGAAGCCAGCATTGTCTGAAGATGTTTCTGTGGTCATGTGGCTGGTATGAGATGCATGGTATGCTATTACCTTCCCACAGAAATGGTACCTATTTATCTACTTGCATCTGCATGCTTTTGAACTATTATGTTGGCTTCAACAGTAAAAGAGACAGTGAGCAATCCAAAACAGTGACAAATTGTAAGAAAAAGCTGGTTACTTTTCTAGAAAGATCTATCTATCATTTCCGGAAAGTATATGAATTCAGACTGCCTTTAGTGATTACTAGAAAGCGCAGTAGGTCTAGTAAGGAGGAAATGTGGCTTGCCATCCTCGGGCAGGGTGTGTGTGATTTGTAATCTTCACCTTTGGGAAGGTGGTGACCTCAAGGTGAAGGGCTGGAATGAGGAAATATATTATGGGACTGAGGAACATTCATGTCTAGAGGGGATTTTCCTAGTTTTTAATTAAGATGCCAGTGTTTGCCAATTTCTTATATAAAGTTATGCTTAGTCGGTTTCAGGCTAGAAGTCAAAAACAGGGGAAAAGCTTAAGTGGTCTTTTGTCATTGTTTGAAGGTTCATTGGGAAGGATAGAGAGAGGCTATGGGTGATGTGGAGGACAGAGAGGTGGCATAGGCTTTCTTCCCACAACCTCTTGACCAGTTTTTTTCTTCACTTCTAAATCCTTTCTTATATCGACTCTTTGAGCTCCTTCCCTTCTTCTCTCTGGTTCTCCTGCCTTAGACTCTTTACTTTCTCCAAATGTCTGCCTCCTTCTCCAATACATCATTTATTCCCAATCCTTATAAAATCAATAATAGCTCATACTCTCTCTCTCTCTCTCTCTCTCTCACACACACACACACACAGAGGGAGAGGGAGAGAGAGAGAGAGAGAGAGAGAGAGAGAGAGAGAGAGAGAGAGAGAGAGAGAGAGAGAGAGAGAGAGAGAGAGAGAGAGAGAGAGAGAGAGAGAATGAGAATGAGAATGAGAATGAGATCTGATTTTCGACACCCTCCATTTCATTAGGACAATTCTACAATTCTTGACAAAAAGCTTAATTTCATGCACCACATAGCAAGATGGCATCTTGATTCCAAGATGGAATCTAGACAGAAAAAAATGCATTCTAATCTTTATAAACATTTATACAGATGCAAAATATGTGATTAAAATAAAACAAACAAATTCTAAATCCAGGGCTATGTTATTTTTCCTCATTTCTTTTATCTTGAGGAACTAGACAATCCTTCCACCATCACCAAGCCACCTCTTCCATAATGGACAGGAAAGAGGAAGGAGGTAACTTAAAATGAAGAAAGAGAATAGATAGAAAGCTTTCAGAGTGGATGAGGATTTAAATTCTCTTTCTCCATCACAAAACTTAAACTTTCTACCCCAACATTTCATCTCCAGCACTGATGACAAAGCAATTAGCTTTGCTCCCTTCTCTACTTACTGGACTCAAATATGAAATAGGAAATGAAAGTTAAACTTCATGCTGGAAATGGAAATTATTTTAAAGTTGCAGCTTTGTATTCATTCAACTGGGAAGACATTCCTTGATATGGTTTGTGTATATAGCATCTTTAATATTTTATTAAGCTCCACAGCTGTACATAATAGGTTATATTCACTTGTGCTGCAAAACAAAGAAGTTCATTTAATAGTCTAGTGGAGGTCTTGGCTAATAGGGGAGAGGACATTTGTCTTACTTCTTATTGTTTGTTAAGCCAGGTTACTTTGCACTTTGTTCTGGAGGGTCTCACTATCCTCAGAAGTAGATTTTCAAAGAGCATAAGAAAATGCTGTTAGAGGCAGACATGCTTCCCTTTCACTTTTAATAGTAGAGAGGTTCATCAGATCAAAGACTTTCTGAAAATGGAATAGCACAGCTGGATTAAATACTCTGAAATGTTGTAACTGGAACAGCAGGCAGTCTGACAATTCTTTCTGTCAGGCTCCAAAACCAAGAGAGTCGTGTTGAGATTCTTCTAACCAGTTTCCTTTATTGTTCCTCACCTATAGACAGAAATCTTGCCAAACTAAAACAGATGATTTGCACCATTAAGCATATACTCTGGGAACTATTAGGGCGGAGCTGTCTTTACCCTCTTTCTCCCATGCAAGCTATCTAAACTGTACTGTCTCTTGCTCCTCTGAGATGCTCCCCTCTCCCCTGAAGACTTGGACCACATTCCATTACACTTTCCCTATCATTAAACCTGGCATCCATTCCAGGGAAGCTGATAACCCCTGTCTGTGAAGAGACACATGGTCTGCCTCCTTAACAGAAGTGCATAGCAAGGACACCTCATGTGATCAGAAATGTTGGAGCACGCATAGGATACTTGATTAGAAAGTTCTCAAAATATCTTCTGAGTTATCTGTCAGGATTGGTTTTGATTAGGTAGAGGATAAAATTGATTTTATGGTTGAGGAGCACAAGAACCAAGACAGCTATCTAAACTTATCTAACCAGTTTCTTTTTTTCAATAACATGGCTGCTGATTGGCAATGATTAGACACTTTTGAGCAAAAATATGACTGTTTGTGGCACAGCAGTTCTATTGGCTTTGACCACTCTGAAGAACCTCCTCTTTTGAAATTTGGGGAAAGTGACCCCTCCCCACATTGGTTTAATGATCTTGGAGCCATCCATGCTTAATGGAAAAAATTGAAAGCAAAGATTAGGTAATAGCTTCACATCTTGAGGTTAAAATTCCTAACTCAATATTTAAAAGTGATTAAGAATAAAATGATAGGAAAACAGTATTCTGTAGTGGCCAAGAGCTTAGTTAACGGTGTTAAAATCCATTGCTAGACTTACAAATAACATTCCTGTTATACTTGGAGAAAGAAAGCATCAGACAGGTTTATTTGGCTGGTGTTTTGCTGCCAAATTTTGGTAGTGTAATCCCAAAGTTCTGGAAGTATTTTGAGAGATCTTCAGGGCAGGAATGATCACCCTAATAGTAATTTCCACTTTTATTTTAATTCTTCCCTTTCCTTCCCCCCTGCTCTCCAATTTGGCTATCAAACATGAGTTGTCCATCTTCAAGGGTTCTGGGTATGCGATATTGTGATATTGAATAGCTGTCCATGATTCAAGGTACACAAGTTGATTGGATTTATAGGCTAGTGTTGTTTCTCTCTAATTCACAATTTTGCCATTTAAATTTGATGTTCTTATAGTTTATATGTTTCAGGGTGCTGTAAGGTGTTTTTTTTAATGAAATAAAGATTATTTTGTTTTCATATAAAAGAGAATGGGATATTTTAAAAAAATAGCCTATTTCAATATGGACAATTCACAGCTAAGGGAAGTGAGATAATATGCTATAATTCTAGTGGACTTAATCAGCTTATTGATTTGGACATTTAGCCTATTTAAATGCTTGGGAACTGCATCTGAATAAATACAGTTAAGATCAGCATGGGGAAAAAAAGATTCAGGTAAATTAACCTAGTGCCAAAAGAGCAACAGTATTAAAGCAATGTTAATAATCATGAAACTTCCAAATCCCCAGTCATATACAAACATAGAAGAAATAAAGTATCTCATCCATAGTTCTGCTGTCTGTTTTCTCAAGTTTGTTTTCCCTTCCCATTGTCTAATCAGGAAACAATTGTCCAAGCATGAAACATAGCCAAATAGACAGGGATTAATAATAATAATAATAAAGTTGGAAGGGACCTTGGAGGTCATCTAGTCCAACCCCCTGCTCAGGCAGGAAACCCTATACCATTTCAGACAAATGGCTGTCCAGTCCCTTCTTAAAAACTTTCAGTGTTGGAGCATTCACCGCTTCTGGAGGCAGGTTGTTCCACTGGTTAATTGTTCTAACTGTCAGGAAGTTTCTCCTTAGTTCTAGGTTGCTTCTCTCCTTGATTAGTATCCAGATTGTTTGGGATTGTTTGGGATAAGAATAGCTAACAGGTTCCAGTATTTCTTTTCCCTCTATTTCCCCTGAAGGATTAAGAACCATTACTTAGAATAATAAGGAGCTACATCTCTGACATTGTGTGTATCATCTGATGTTCACCTGCAGATACTACATATTTGTCTTGGTGAGATTCCAGGTTTAGTTGTCTTGGTAACAACCCCAGTGTATGTTCCCTGTTGAGTTGAGATTGTAGCCATTTGGTCTGGTTTATTTAATTTTTTTAAAAAGGCACTGAAAACAAACTTCTGGCTGGGCTTTTATTTGTTGATAATTGTGCTTTATTTTTAATCTTGGTTTTAACATGGCTTTATGGTTTTATGTTTTTTAGCATAAATTACCAGTAATTTAATAGACCTAGTCCTAGATCGTCTAAGTAACTATGGTCATGCTACTTCGGATGCAAAACTACAGGCAGCCACCAGGTCACAGCGGAGATCATTTTCTGTATGTCTTTACATCTCATCTAGCGACTGGGTGGATTTTGCAGATATATTTGTAGACAGCATTCCCCAATCTTTCCGGGTTGGTGCCCCAGCATGGGGGAAGGGGGAGAAAAGAGGATGATTTTGTGTAAAGGGCAGGGTGCTTGCACGAGTGGAGCCACAAGCGCTGGTGCCTGCCGCAAGCAAAAATGGGGCTTTGCACAGATCGGCCCACTACTCATGCAGCCTGGCTGCAAATAGGCTGTGGCCCGCTAGTGTGCCATGGCCCACAGGTTGGGGACCCTTCCTTGTAGAAACAAATCACCTGTGGTCATTAAGTGAGACATTACATCAGGGGTCTTCAAACTTGGCCCTTTTATGACTTGTGGACTTCAACTCCCAGAATTCCTCAGCCAGCATGCCTGGCTGAGGAATTCTGGGAGTTGTAGTCCACAAGTCATAAAAGGACCAAGTTTGAAGTCCCCTGCATTACATGATTGCAACTTGCAATCTTACTGCCAGCTTCTCCATTGACTCTATTTGTCAGAAGGCTGTGAAGTGTCAATCACATGACCACAGGATGCCGTGATGTTATAACTGTGAGGACCAGTAATAAAGTTATTTTTTCAGTATCATTGATACTTCAAATGGTCACTAAATAGGATGGTCACGAAGTGAGTGAAAATAAAAGAGAAAAATAAAAATTGTATGAATTGCCATTTACAGTGTCGGTATTGCAAGCATAAGATTATTCAAGTTTTCATCCAAAATAGAATAGAAGATAAGAATCACATCAAAGTATTACTTATATGATAATAGGCTCAGTTGTGAACTTCAGTAATTACTTAATATGAGGAACTCCATTCTAGTGCTACTTAATGTGTGTGTCTCTGTGTGCATGTTTATATGTTGATAAAAGAAAATAAAGCAAATGTAATAGAAGTTAAAATACATGAGAGTTAGAATATCTAAAGTGTAGGAAAAAAGATAAAGTAATAATCTTTTCTAAAAAAAAAATGCAACACATCACACAGCATGGTAAATATAACCACATACAGTCTGACTTTTAAGGGGGTTTGAATGTTGACAAATATTGTAAATTAGCCAATGTTTAAAATGGGGAAGAATCAATAGGGTTTTTTCCTTTTAAATTATTATTATTACCCATAATCTTTTCTTGTATGGTGATTTGGGATCAATTAATTTGACAGAGAAATAAATAAATGTATTAGACAAACTAAGCAAATGGAATCTCACTGAATTTAAATAGGTTTGTGAAACAGTAAAACCTTTTGCTTTGTGTTGTTACCAGAAGAATTTCTTCAGAACTTTTCAGTATTTCACAGATTGTTTGCAGTGAAACACCTGAGTAATTTTTCATCTGCCATAAATGATTTCCCAAAGTTTCAGCAGCTGAGGTCTCCAGTCTCTTTCATTTGCTTTCTTTCTCTGATTACAGCCTCTTTTATGTTCCTCAGTTGTCCAAACCTACTTAATTATCAGCATGCCTAGAAAAATAACACTTAATCAAATGTCATTGGGCTCTATGGAATTCGCACTGCAGCTGTCTGTCAGGAATTAAACTGGAGTTGCAGATGGAAGACTCCTTTCTATGCAGGAGGACTTCTCCCACTGAAGTAGGAAATCTTCAGATCAGTGCCTGAATTGTTACTTGATTTAGCCTGCCTCCCAGTATTGTTTCAAAAATTAAATATGGGAATTGGGAACACCCATAGTATCATGAGTTCCTGGACAAAAGAAAGAATATTGTGGGAAAATGAAGGGATGAATTGATCCATCGATTACTTCAGATGGTCCAATTCAATGATGTTATTAATCATGCAGCCAGAAGGGGGTATTTAGGCCAATAAATCCAACCTTTGATAATGCTGGAATCCCAGGTAAAGTAGTCGGATTCATTGCTGTTCAACTGGTGAGAACAAGGAGAAAAGAGAAACTAAGAGAAGAGTGGAAAGTGAAGGAGGTCTTCTTAGCTAAATATAGGTAGTCCTCAACTTACAACAGTTCATTTAGTGGTTGTTTGACATTACAACAGCACTGAAAAAAGTGACTTATGACCGTTGCAGCATCCCCAGGGTTACATGATCAAGATTCAGATATTGGCAACTGACTCATATTTATGACCGTTGCCATATCCCAGGGTCACATGATCACCTTTTGTGACCTTCTGACAAGCAAAGTCAATAGGCAAGCCATATTCACTTAACAACTGAAGTGATTCACTTAACAAGTATGGCAGGAAAGGTCATAAAATGGGGCAAAACTCAATAAAGGTCTCACTTAGCAACAGAAATGTTGGGCTCAATTGTGGTCATAAGTTGAGGGCTACCTCTGTTTCCTTATTGAACTAGCCTTACTGTTAGGATATCTGTCCCAAATTCCAATCAGAACCTGACTGTCATGTTTCCGATAGATGAGACCAGAAAAAACAGAACTCCAAGGCAAAAGGTTTCCTTAAAGAACATATTTATTGGCTACAAAGTATCGGCACGGTCAAAAGTGAAACCAAGATTAAAGTTCCCTCCCAAAGGTTACAATGTTGCAAAGTTGAATTTCCCTCCCCAGTAACATGTCATAAATCACAATCCCCAATAAACTACTTTGGGGGGCTTTCTAACAGAAAGTGCAGCCCGCCAAAACCCCAGCGGCAATGGCCTTGGTTCCCACAGAACAATTTATTGTTTTATCTAACCTTAAAAGCACACATCTCCCCTCCCAACTGTGGCAACTGAAAACGAAGTTGCAGCGTTGACGCTGAAATTCTGCATTCTACTTTATCATATCCCTCCAGGTCTCTGAAGATGTCTTTTCCTGTTAGCTATTTTCAAGGTAAAATGTTCCCAGTGCATTAATCTCTCTTCATTGGTTTACATTTTTAATCTCCTATCAATAAGCATTTATTGATCTTGTTAGAACTTGTTCCAGGTTATCTGAATCTACCTTAAAATCTGATGCTCAGACGTAAACACAATAATCTGGTGAGATCTGACCAACTCAGAATAAAATGGACCACTTACTTCCTAATACTGGAGATGTCACTTAACTTGAACTAAAGGAAATCTATAGGGACAGTTTTGCAGTTTTTCCTATTGACAAAAGCTTCCACTTCATTCCACTTCCTGGATAATGGGACTTCCATCCTGAGCTAAGTAAAAAATGTCATGGTAAAATGCTGTTCAGTGACCATATTAAAGTTAATTAACTAA
Source organism: Azemiops feae (assembly GCA_023970755.1). Lineage (NCBI taxonomy): Eukaryota > Metazoa > Chordata > Lepidosauria > Squamata > Viperidae > Azemiops > Azemiops feae. Next base: position 242,473 of record JALGBA010002262.1, on the reverse strand, counting down.
CCAAGGTGCCATGGTGCTTTGGCTTTTCACCTCAGAATTACTCAGAAAACTGGCTTTACCCCTGCTCTTGCACGATCACTATGAAAGAAAGCACAGCAAGAACAAGGAAAAGATGCTGGCTTTATTACCAACTTTCAGTAATGGGATGTGAGGATAACCTTTAGAGACAGGCAGGAGGAAAAGGCTCAGTCGACTCTAGACAATAGTCTGAAAAGAGAAAACTGAGCCCAAAGCAGAAATGTAATTTGAGAAAGCACCTCAGAATTAACCTCCCTAGATGTAATGGAATGTCAGAATAACCTTTAGAAACAGGAGGAAGAGCCACAACCTAAACTACAGTCTGATAAACAAAATCTGAGTCCAAAGGAGGGTTGAAGTGGAGAAAGTGTTTCAGAATTGACCTTCCCTAGTTCTCTGGAACATAAAAGCAAAGGAAGGGGAAAATACCTTTAGGTGTGCAAGATTCTGTTACTGTAACCTTACAATGAAAGTAGCATTAATATTCATGGTTTTGGCTTCCTTTCTGGACCACCTCAAAGGGCCTGTAGTCCAAGCTGGATACCAAATGGCCTTTCGTTTTTCTCCTTTCCTCATTTGACAAATTCCTGGGACAGCCAAGATGTCACTTGAACAAAGCAGGAGAAACAAAGTGGGATCATTACGTGAACAAATATATTTTCACTTATTCTTAGCAAAATTGTTAGCTGGGTTATTCCTAATGATGGGTTTTTTAAAAAAAATATCTTTAGGATATAGTAGTCTCAGAATATTTATATTATATGCTTGTTACTTTTAGACTAAATAGCTCTATTTTTAGTGGAACTGAACTGACTCTAGTAGTTGATGGAAGTTGATGGAAAGACAATATACTGGCCTGGTAGGTTGTTTTTAGATTAGATATTTTTGGTTGGAAAGACTAGCATGAGCATGGTTGGGATAAAACTGAATTTTGGTTTTGCGTGTGTTATGCTGGCCAAATAATATTTTTACCATTAGCTGTGCTTGTAGCACAGATAGAGTATGATGATATTGGTGGTGTTCAGCTATCTTAATCTTACTAAAAAGAATCATGTGAAAGTCTTGATTCAGCAAAGCCATATTGGATGGTGGACATCATTTTTAATGTGTTCCTCTAGTTATGAACATATGACTTCGAAGAAATTGTAAACTTCATGAAATATCCAATGAAATGGCTGAAAACAAAAAAAAAAATATTCTGTTAGGTAGCACGAGTACATGATTAAGGAGACAAGAAAGTGAAGAAAAAGTGATTCTGCTATTTGGAAATCCAGGAATGAACAAGAATGGTAAATCTTGTTAATCTGTTATTAATTATACTTCAATTTTACAAATAGTTTACAAATAATAGCAAAACCCAGTACTGGAATAGTAATAACAGAATGAGATCCATGACTGTGTTTGCAGAATTCGGATTATTTTACAAAATGTGTATATCCCACAGAATTTATCATTTTCCTGTTCTTTCCAAATAACATCTAATAAAGTATAATTTCATTCCTGGATTTGTTTTTCTTTCTTTCTTTTTATAACAAAAGACAAGTGGAAGAAACAGTGGTTTCTTCAGTTTCCCCTCTCACTGCTTACTATTCTATATTATAATATAATGACATGAAAAATAAGTATTACATTGGAAATAATATAACACTTTCCAAAAATGCCAGCAACATTAAAAATAAGGAAATTATTTTTTACATCCAATGAATATTTTTTATGCTTCAGTTCCCTTCAGCAGAAAGGAACTTTCTTTAAAATAAGAGTGTCTCAGGTTAGTATCTTTGTCAGACCTTCTGGTACAATATCTATTTTAAGCTTCTCTTTATTAATCTTCAAAGACATAGCTACTGCACTTTTTATTATTGCCATTTATTTGGGTGGTGGTGTACTTGTGGATTGCCTTGAGGATGTAATAAATTATACTAATGCTATCAGGATAACTTCTTAAGCACGCAGCCCCTGATGGAATATTCTAGGAAATTCATATACAAAGCTTAGAACACATTTATGGAACATTCCCTCAATGGAATGGAGAGATATTGGGCATTAACATCTTTGAATTGCTTCAGCCAAACTCATTCAACAAAATCTAGAGAAGGCATTTGTTTCACTAATCTATGCATGTGAGTGCAGATGCCTGTACTGATGAAAAGTGAATTCTCAAGATTCTGTCACATCTGAGTGTGATTAAGAAATGCCAGAAGGATAAAAATCAGACCTATAAAATGCTGGGATTATGCTTTTAGGTCTTGTGGGAATGCAATAACTGAGCTATTATCCCCAGTGCTGTTCAGAAAGGCATAACCTCTACCACAGACACTAAGATTATCAAGAAGGTGGAGAAATGTAGCCATTAACCCTTGTGTGACCGGTATTATTGGCATCTGCCAAGGCCAATATACCAGCAGAGAATTGTCTATCAGTGATGCTTCTCTGCTGCTCTATAGTTGTTTGTTTTGGCTACCTCTGTCTATTCAGTTGACACTTATAAATAAGAAAGCAGAGATAAGGCCCAGGAGAATGAACAGCAGCTTTTGATTTCTTTGCTTTCTTTATGTCTGCCATTTCCAGGCTATCTCCAAAGAAAGACATTAATTGAGAGCTGCAATGGTGATACCAGTGCCGAAGACGATGTCCACTCAACAGGAAGTGTCCTTGGGGCTATCTTGTCAAAGAGCTTCCTAAAACTGTCATTACAACATACACAGATAGTTGTCCAGAAAACCGAGACATAGTCATTATCTCAAGAAAATCTGGTTTGTAACACTTCTGCCTATTAGAAATTCCATCCAGAAAACAGAATGAAAATGAGATTTTTTTTAATCAGATCTACCAAGAAATGTCTGTATGTTCAGATATGCCAAAGACAATACATGTTTCATATCTATTACATTTTCTTCGTTTTCCTTGTTCTGGGTGGCCATTGCTGGTTGATTCTAAAAGTGAAGCCTATATAAATACTCAAAAATTGAGAATGGCTGATTTTTTAATTTTAGTTATTTTTGGCTATCATCAAAATATTCCTACAATGATATAGATCAGACAACCTGCCTGTCAATATTGGCACTTTTAGAGTGGCTCTTAGTGTGAAAGCAGTTGAGATTATATAGAGCTCAATGATAAGGCAATAGTCCTTAATTTAATTAAAAGTATTACATTAAAGTTAATGTTGCTCTGAAATATTGCAAAGATTTAATTTCCATATAACATTGGAAGTTATAGCAAGTAGTAGATTGTTTTAAAAAATGCATAAAATCTAGGTAAATTTAAATCAGTAATTACTAAATTAGTAATTACTAATTACTTTAAGAAAGTAATCAATATCTAAAAGACATAATACAACAATGATTATAAAAATAAAATGATATTCCATCCTGGTTTACCCCATCCCATTTTGTGCCCATGTTGGTGCTTCTTATTCCTAACCCTAACAGGAAAAAGAACCTACCTGATCCCAAATCAGATCACTTGGGCTATCCAACCTGAGGATAGGTGATTTGACTTCCTTCCTTCCTTCCTTCCTTCCTTCCTTCCTTCCTTCCTTCCTTCCTTCCTTCCTTCCTTCCTTCCTTCCTTCCTTCCTTCCTTCCTTCCTTCCTTCCTTCCTTCCTCCTTCCTTCCTTCCTCCTTCCTTCCTTCCTTCCTTCCTTCCTTCCTTCCCTTCCTTCCTCCCTTCCTCCCTCCCTCCCTCCCTCCCTCCGAGTCAATTATAAACCCTGGCAATTGTCTGAACCTGTCCCTGTAATTTAATTGGTAAGATTTTGGAAGTGACTTGCCATTGCCTACTTCACAGAGCTAAGAGAGAGTGAATGGTCCAAGGTCACTCAGATGGCTTCATGCCTAAGGCAGAACTGGAACTCATGCTCTCCTGGTTTCTACCCATATACTTTAACTTCGACCTCAATCTGGCTCTCAGTTTCATGTCTTACTCTTTGCTATTGAACCCATAGCTAAGCATTTCATTTTTTTCTCATTTATGCTTGATGTCCACATATACCCCTTTTATTACAGTCTTTCATATCAGTAGATAAAGATAGCAAACTAAATGGACTATGCAATATATAATATAAATTGGATTGTTTTGCCCTATTGGGAAGAGGGACAAACAACCTGCTTCAGAAAGAACAATGGTATAAAAGCAGATTTATGAAGGTAGGAATTACTCTCTGAATGGGGCAGCAAGTTATTAAAACATTGGCCATGTTGAATTGGATGGGCTCCATTTGGGCTTCTTTCATGCACTAAAATCTTGAGTTGGCACCAAATATGCAGACCTATCACTTGGATCCAGCAAACAAGCTAGAACTAGGAAGATAAAGAAGTAATAATAATACCTTTATTAATTAGCCCATGGGCCATATCAAGGTGCAGAGTTCCAAACACACGTTATACTAAAATGCAGTAAAAACAATTTAGAATGGAATTGGTTAAAATATAATTTAGAATAAAATAGAAATAAAATACATTTTAAAATGAAATTGGGATAAAATACATTTTTTAAATGAAATAAGAATCAAATACGGCAATTTAAGATGTAGATAGATAAAATATGATAAAATTATATTTCACTATCACCCCTACAATCTACCCCAATCAGTCTCACATATGCCGATCTCATCCGAATCATTTTGCTCAGGTACTGTGCTGTGTTAAATGTATTTTTCAAATTCTGGCCGCACATAAGGTAAGTTATTTTGATATGGGGGTCCCAATGGGTCATTCGTTTAGTATATAGGTCCAGGTACCTGTCTCTCACCCTCTTATACAGGCAGCAGTGAAATAGGATGTAACTAGGAAGGTAAAGACTTCGATCAAATAAAAGTAAACTAAATCTTGAATGTCTTCTTGCATACATTTGTTTGAGACTTCAGAATGCAAAATCTTGCCGTATAATTCATCCACTCAAGAAGGGGTTTATTTAAACAATCAATGTGATGTAAATAATTATATGCAGAGAGAGGAAAATCAAAGCAGCATAACATGTTTTTTTTTTCTGCATCCTCAAACAATTGTGAAATTTAACATGGCAAAGGCTGCTGTTAAGTATTGGGTTTTCTTTTTTAACTTCAGTGGAGTTTGATAGCAAACCAAACAACAGGTCTATCTTATCTGGCAAGTATATAAAAATAGAGAAGGCATGCAGAGCATGGTTTCCATTTTTTTTTAACCCCTTTAGCAGATAAAGCCATAGAAGGTATCTCTGTTTTCTTCTCTGAAATGAAATAACATTTTGCCCCCCCTCTCTTTTGTGTAATGTGTGAGAGATATAATTAGACTTGATGTGTATATGCAGTATCTCACAACCCCATAAGTTGTGATTCTGTGCATATGTATACAGAACTGGGAAGCACAGGACAAGCTCAATGCATTCCATCTTAACATTATTTATTATTTTAATTGTTATAATTACAATACCACTGTCACAATTGTTATTTGCAAATTGTTATTGTTTTCAGCAGCTCCAGCCATATCTGTCCATTTTCAGGTTTGATCCTACTCTTGCTTATTTCTCCCACCATATCAGATTTGGTTCTGTTCTGTTCTGTGTTTGAAGAGTATATTCATTCATTCATGCATTCATTCATGCATTCATTCATGCATGCATTCATTCATTCATTCATTCATTCATTCATTCATTCATTCATTCATTCATTCAATTTATAAGACCACCATCTCATCATACTGATTTGTGGTGGAGCAGTGGCTAGAATGCAGTATTGCAGGCTGACTCTGTCCACTACCAGGAGTTCAATCCAGACCACTCAGCCTTTCATTCTTTCAAGGTCAGCAAAATGAGGACACAGATTGTTGGGTCAAAATGCCAACTCTTTTTTTTTTTAATAATAACTTTATTAAGGTCATAGACCAGCAATAGTCACTTTTTACAATATATTAAAAAAAATAGTACTGACATTAATAGTAAATGATAACATCCCTGTTAAGAAAATACATGTTCTCAAAATGTTAGGGTCACTCCCTAGTTTACGTGAGTGGAAACCCGATAAGTGTGTGAGTAAATATAATGTTCCAAAAATTATTAGAGATATCTCCAAAAAATTGGCACAAGTGGACGGCTATAAATCTGTAACCAATTTTTTTCTTGTGGACATTGCAGCAACACAGTATTTTGCCACTGCGTGCGTGATAGAAGGGTTTGAGTCCTGGAGGAGAAAGCCTACATAAAAATTGTCTTCCCTCCCTGGCAATCTCTCTAATAAGGGGAGAATATATGCTGACCTATAAACTCGGTATAACTCACAGTACAATAAAACATGTGAGATATCTTCGACTTCTCCTTTACCACATATACATACCCATTCTGCTATTGGTGTTCTCTTATACCTGCCCTGGAGGAGTGCTGAGGGAAGAATGTTAAATCTGGCTCTGAAGAAAGCTATTCTTTGTTTTGGGAAGGTCAGATCATTCAGATATCTTGCCGATTCCCACACACTCTGTTTGATTCTATCCCTACTGTGGTGAGGCAACCTATTTAGTTCTTCTTGGAACTCCATGTCCTTCATTCTATTGGATACTACTTGCTTTGCTTGGTCAAAGCCTAGGGACATTAAGAATACCGAGGAAAGGACTTCCGGTTCCGGTTGCAGCGCCTGCGGTCAGGCAAAGAGTACATTCTCTTTGCCGACCGATTTCCCCCCGCCGGTAGACCCTGGACAGGGTCTAAAGTCACCCTGGAGAGGCTACCACCATGGAGGAGGACACTCGTTTGATCGCGGAGGGAGCGGCAGCCCCCTCTGCGATCCAAGAAATCACCTTTGGGCCGACGGGGAAAAGATTGGCCAGTAACATGGCCGATCACTTAGCTGCTCCAGCCGAAAGTCACAGCAACATCTAAGCATAAAGAACCACCGTGGAAGATCCGGGTGAGACCTTTCCTTCCCTCTTGTTATCCTATTTACTTCCCTGTGAAAAGCTTCTAGAAACTATTCCCTTCCTTGAAAAAGCAGCGTTCGAATACTTGGGGGAAAACAAAAATAACTAATTTTTATTGTGTATTTGAACTGTTGGAATTCGGGAGATCCTGAAAAAAAAGAAGAAGAAGAAAAAGCCTTACTGTGACTCTCTTTCTCTGCCTGCTTGTTTTCAGCTTAAGTGGAAATTTTTAGGGAGGAGGGTGGAGTGTTTCTTTTCCTCCCCCCCCTTCTGAACATTTTTATCTACTTTAAAAAGAAAAAAAAAACTCTTTGGCTTCTGGGTGGAGTTATGTGGATTGTACGTTTACAATGTATCTCAGAACTTGGCGTGACGCCCAGAAAGCCTTATCGTAACAATGTAACCATTTGCAGCTGAACTGCTGAACTTGGTGTCACGCCCAGATACTGCTGAACTTTCACTATAAAAAAAAAAAAAGAGAAGAAGAATGGAATCCCACTCACAGCTTAACTATGGACTCATACTAGGAAAAATTTTGGAAATGAAAGAAGAATTAAGAGAGCATCTCAGGACACTCAGGAAAGAGGATGTTTCAGAGTTAAAAATTGAATTTCAAACTTCAACTGATCATGACACACAACTAGATTTACAACTTAATGAGATGGAGGATTTATATCTACAACCTACTGAAGAGGAAGATGTTACACCTTATATACAAATGATGGAGATTTCTGAGGACCAAAGGCAGAATTCAACTAAAACATCTATAGCTTTAAAAACAACAGAAATGGACTTTCAAATACAAGACATTAAAAATGCTGACAATATATACAAACAATGAATAATCACCATACTGACTAAGACTGATTACATAGTTCAGACAATATTGGGAAAAAGAGAAGAAGACTATGATCAGACGCAACTGTGGGAAAATGTGTATAGTCAAATATTAAGATGGGAGGAGCTAAAGGCGCTATTGTGGAAACCTGCTTGGCATAAAAAGAAAGCTAGAATTAGGTTTAAAAATGAGTGTTAAAACTTTATTTGATGGGTAAAATGGTTTTTAGAGACTTCAAGTGAGCTAATATTTTTGAGATTTCTAAGGTCTAAGATTTTAGTCTGATTAATATTGATGTGAATTATGGATTTGATTATGGTCTGGAATGGCAGTTATGGAAAATTGGAAAAGTTAAAACTAAAGGAGTTGTATTGAGATTGGTGAAATATTACTGATATTTTTACTTGCAATGATTGAAGATTGGACTGATTTATAAAAATGTTTGATAGAGTATAGGAAATAGAATATAGTGGAGAAATATATATATTTCGTGATCGTGCCATATCATCAAGGTGGGTGTCAGTTTGCTTCATGTCAGTTTGCTTCATGAAGCAAACTGACACCCACCTTGATGATATGGCACGACCACGAACGCGAAGCCAAACAACAGCAATGCAGCTCTCCATCTCAAATCCCGCTGCAACTCAGACTAATCCGAGCACAACAAAGCCCCCACCCAAACAGAACACACCCCCATCCAATCAGAGCACAGCCAACCCCCCATCCAATCAGAGCACAGCCAACCTCCCATCCAATCAGAACACACCTCCACCCAATCAGAACACAGCCAAGCTCCCACCCAATCAGTTCATACCCCCACTGGCAGTTAAAAGGAAGAAACAGCTGCGATCACACATTGCTCCTAGAAGCACGAGGCCGAAGAGACACCAGCCTGAAGATGACGAATGAGACTTCGTCGAAACGTCGCCAAGACACTTCCAATTTTACGCGGGAGAAAACCCGAATCACCAAAGACCTACATATATATATTGGAAATAATTTAGGCTAATGTAAAATGGTTTAAAAAAAACTTAAAGTTATATTCGTTTATAAAATATGTATGTGAAATAGAATAGAATAAGAGAATTTAACTGAGAAGTATAAAGTGAATAATTGGAGTAATATGCATAGGTCAGGAATAATCAGTATTATATGGATACCCGAATTGTATACTATATGTTTATGTAATGCCAAATTAGAATATGTTAATAGTTAATTAAGCTCGAAAATGGGTGGAAATATTATTGATAGTTTTTTTTTTCTTGATTGATAAAATAGAGAGGGAAATTTTAAAGAAGTAACTTAAATTGTCTATGTATGATTATATTTTCTATTTTGTTCTATGGAGTGCCCTATCTCCACGATGAGTCCTAAGCACTTGGTTGTAAAACTAAAAAATTCAATAAAACTTGTTATATAAAAAAAAAGAATACCGAGGAAAGCCCATAAGAGCCCAGTTTATGATCTATCGCCTGCTTCCAGGGGGAGGGGAAGTTGTCAGTCAGCACTAACGGGGACAGTCCCTCTGTAAAGAAATGCATTTTAAGCCAGTGAATGATCATCATCTTCCAGGCTCTTACCTGAATTTGGGGCATGCCTGTCTCAATTCTTAATTGGGCATTTGGAGTTCCTTTGGGTGCAGCTAAAATGGCTCGCAGGAATTTGGTTTGTATGGTTTCTAGCAAGTTTTTATTTGCAAGGATTCCTGTTTGTGCCCCATATAAAATTTGCGCCAATGTTTTGGCCTCGAAAAGTTTTAAGGCAGAAGGTACTAATTGACCTCCACCTGTGTAAAAGTAATGTTTAATTTCATTTAAGGACCTATTGGCTGCTTGCAATGTATGATCCAGGTGTGCCTTCCATGTCCCTTGCAAGTGGAAAACCACCCCAAGGTATCTAAATGTTCTAACTTGTTCCAAACTATGCCCTTCTATTTTCCAGGAGTATTGGCTGGGTCTTTTAGCAAAAACTAAAATTTTTGATTTATCAAAGTTAAGGACCAACTTGTTCTGTCTGCAGTAGCCAAGTGTTGCCCTAATTGCTCTCTTCAGTCCTACAGGAGTTTGTGAAATAATGACCGCATCGTCGGTATATAGAAGAATCGGGATGTTGCGATGTGCTAGGTTGGGCGGATGCAGATCAGGGTTCTGTAAGAGATTGATCAGGGGGTTGATATAGAAGTTAAAAAGGGAGGGGGACAGGATGCAACCCTGCTGTACCCCTTTTTGTACCCTTACTGAGCCGGTTAAAGTCCCTTGAGGATTATACCTCACTTTCAGGGTGAGGTGTAATTTTTGTATGAGGAAAAGGAGGCGTTTATCGATGGTCTTTTGATGGCACAGTCCAACCTGCTATATTCCAGGTTATAATGGAGAGGGGATCATCTTCTGCAGCTCATCAGGAGATTTGGTTTATACAAAGGGAAGTTGTAGGGTTGTTGCAATGGCTTGAGGTGTCGTCACGCATGAAATTGGCCTTCTCTAAAAGGAGGGGAACCCCATCAAAATTCTGTGTAGACTCCTGGGAAAATTGTTCGAGGTAATAGGATTTAGCACCAGCTAACAAGGCTTGCCGTTCTGGAGCCTCCTCTCTAGGTGTAGAGCAGGGGGTTATTAGGTCATGCTCCATTCGGCTTTGAGATGATGACACTGACGTGAGTCCTCTCTCGATTTTTTGATGTGGTGCAGAAGGTATCATCGGGAAATCACAAAAGGATGCTAGCATCTCTTTCTCTATTGGGGCCTCTATTGCTCCCTGTGTACCTTGGCTTCTGCTTTCCATGAACTCATATTCATGCAATCTCTTTCCCCCTGGGGGAGAAGTAAGAGGCTCAATTATAGGGGAAACCAAATCAATAAGCGGTTCAGCTGTATCAATTGTGACCAATAAGGATTTCTTTAGGTTTTCTAACTTGAATAGTATATTATCTTGTTCACTCCTTGGGAGAACGCCAAAAGCATTAATAAGACCAGTTTCTGTGCTATTAAGTACATCTTCACCGAACGGGGCTGGCTTACTCCCACTTTCTCCCTCTCCCTTTCCCAGGGTTGAGAATGCGGAAGAGACAGCAACCTTGGGAGCTCGCATTTTAACAATTAAGGGTTTAACCCTTTCCTCGCAGAAAACTCTGATGGGAAAGATTTGAAAGGAGGCTAGATGAGCCTTCATTTTAAATAGCATCAGCGGTATGGTGGGCTGTTTAAAGGAGAGAAATATCCGCTTCCAATTTGGGGCCTCAGGGAGCCACTCTGCAATATGTAGATCAATCTGCCCCCAGTGACAGTGAAGTAGCTGGCTTAGGGAATTTAGTATTGCACTCTTGGTATTCCAGCGACCATGATTAAGCCTGTTCATGTGGATTCTCAGCACAACCTGATGTGTTTGTAGTAAGCGATGTGATTGGTGTGATTGGTGTAATTGTAGGTGGGATGCTTTATTGTCTTCCCATGAAACTTCTCTATTAATACCTCCTCCTCTTGTTGCCTTAGCTGGAGAAAGACTGTTTTTCTGAGTGAGCTGCCCCTTTTTAGCAGGCTCTTTATCTGTTTCCCAGGGTCTGTGCTCCTTTTCCTCTTTTTCCTCTTTTTCCTCTTCCTTCTCCTGAGTATTGGATTTACCCAAGTCTGCTATAAGGACTTCAGTGGGGGTGCCTGTAGCCCAATCATGTGCTTGGAGAAGAACAGCTATATATTTTTTCAGTGTCTCTACATCATGTTGAATGGTCATTAGTTGTTCAAATATTTAAACTACCGTTTGTGCTGTGAGAAGACATTGCTTTGCCATAAACTCTGTTGTATTCTCCCACAGTAAGCTCTCCCCACTCGGAATTAGATTGTTGTAGTTAACCTTTTTAGTCTTTATCTTAGTCTCCATGCCGGCTGTAGCTGGACTCGTTGTTTGTGAAAATAGCTGGCTGTCATTTTGCTCCCCTCCCCCCACATCGGGAAAGTCCAGTATCTGGTGTTTTGTCAGATCTCTTTGCAGGTCCCGTTCTTTTTTTTTTTTTTAAACAAGTTTTATTAAATTTTTCAGTTTTTACATCCAGGTAATTAGGAAGCAGCATGGTGACAGGGTAATCAATAATCCAATAACAGAATCATTCATATATATGTCAGGTTACATCATTAAAATTCCCTCTCTATTTCCCTTAATTATATAACATATGCAAGTTAATAGATTTCTAGATAAACTCAATCAATCAATACATTTATCAATAGCATTTTACTTATACATATCCAAGTCCTGTTTTTAAGTTTTACTTAATTCCAATTACCAATGTCCGATTTAGCCTTTAATAACCATAATATTTAAACTTCGGGCAACCCTAGTTTTCCTCATTTCCTTATAAGATAATTATCGTGCCTAGAGTGGATATATTATTCCGAAAATTACATTCTTACTTTATTTCACGAATATATTCCATTTCTCGTCCTGGTAACTCCTCATTTACTGATAAAATATCTTTCATTGTCACAGACCCATTTCCATATTACAATTCCAAGCTATAATCTAACAATTAATTTTCATTTCCATTATAAATCTAAATCCTAAATATTAAATCAGTCAATATCTCTAAAAATCTCCATCATTAAGGATCCCTCTCTATTTCCCTTAATTGTTATATCGTATTCAGATTAATACATTTCTAAATAAAGCTCAATCAATCAATACATTTATCAATAACATTTTACTTATACATATCCAAATCCTGTTTTTAAGTGTTAGTTAATTTCAATTACCATATTCCAATTTAGCCTTTAATAACCATAATATTTAAACTTCGGGTAACCCTAATTTCCCTCATTTCATTACAAGATAGTTATCGTATCTAGAGTAAACATATTGTTCACAAATATGTTCTATTTTTCATCCTAGTAGCTCCTCTTTTACTAGTAAAATAGCTTTCATTGTCGCAAACCCATTTCCGTATTACAATTCCAAAGTATAATCTAACAATTAGTTTTCATTTCCATTATAAATCTAAATCCTAAATATTACATCAATCTATATCTCTAAAAATCTCCTTAACCCATTAAGTAAAAATTTAAATCCCATTTTTAAATCTAACTCTAGCTTTCCTTTTCTGCCAAACAGGCTTCCCTGCCAGAGCCTTTAAATCCTCAGATAGATCTCCCTTCATTCCTACACATGTTGTTTGAATCAAGGGGGAACATCCAGTTGTCAATTTTTCAAAGAAACTGGCCCCTTTATAATTATTAGGTTGTTGTCCTAATAATTCAATTCTCCATGTTTGATTTGGGATATTTATCATCATTTCAATCTGGTCTTCTTCTTGTTCCAGTTTCGTCTGACTAGAATAAAGGGTCATGTCTGGTGTTGTGGTTATTATTTGATTGTCTAAGTTGTCTACCTTCTCAATATATTGTATTTGTTGATCAGTTCCTGCTGCTTTTGGAGTTACAGGTATTTTAGTTAAAGTCAGTGTTTGATTCTCAAAGTTCTCAATAGGTTGTAGATATTGTTGTACAGCATCCTCTTTAATGTTAATTTGTTCCTCTTCTGTTATTTTTTGGTTTGTAAGTTGATCAGTTGGAGTCTGGAGTTCAATTTGTAGTTTCGGGGTAACATCTTTAGCTTTCACTCTGACATTCATTAGCTCAATGGCTTCAAGAATTTTTTCAAGTATAAGTTTATAGTTAAGTTGTGGGTAAAGTTCCTCCATTTCTGTAGTGATTAGAAATAGTCTTTTAGTGGAGGCTATGTTTAGTAAAAGTCAGCCAGTGTCCACCTCCACAATTTCTAACAGTTGTTTTCGCCACCCAGCTGTTTCCACTTATCTTTTCCTTAGATAATATGAAGGACAAATCAAGGGAGTCAGCAGGCCTCAGAGTCAAAGAAATTCAATTGCTGTACCAGGCTCAGCCACAAGATGTCCCCAGTAGACCATAAAATCTTTTTTCCAGATGCCAGTTAGGCTTTTATCCAGTTAAAAAGTGGAAAAAAAGATATTTTTCAAACTTAGTAGATAAATAAAATGCTAGGTCTCTGTAATAGGAACTTTTTGGGACTCCCAGGTCTCAAAAAATAGCAAAAAAATAAAAATCCGGTTATTTGGTTGTTAAAATTAGTTATTCTCCCCCCCCCCAAAGCTTAAATTCCCAAGGTATGCAAACGCCGCTGTATTAAGAGCGGGGAAGAAGTTTCAGAGGGCTTTCACAGGAAGGTAGTTAGGGTAAAAGAAAGGTAAAAAAGGGTCTCACCCAGATCTTCCATGGTGCTTCATTGTGCTTAATAGTGCTTTTGGTTTTTGGCTGGTATGGCTAGGTGATCGGCCATGTTAATAGCCGATCTTTTCTTCATCGATCCAAAGGAGCTGCCTCGGATCAAACGGAAGGGCTACCGCCCTTCCGCGATCGAGCGAGGTTCCTCCTCAGTGGTGGTCGCCCCTCCAGGGTGACTTTCGACCCTTTCCTGGGTCTTTCGGCGAAGGGAAACCGGACGGCGGAGAGAGGGCTCTCCACAAATGTCCGCTGGCATCGCGATCCAGAACCGGAAGCCTTTGCAGGTCCCGTTCTAATCTCTCCGGCTTGTTGGAAATGAAGGGGGGGGGGAACTGCTTAGAGAGGGCTGTAAAAGCACGGTGAAGTGGCATATATGTCTAAGCTTATTGTTATTGCTATTCTGAGTGGCTAGAACCACATGTAAACACAATATAAAATAAAACTCAATAAAAATATTTATTCATTGATTATGGGCTATCAAGTAGTTTTCAACTTTTAAACAACCATGTAGATATGTTTTCTCCTGGCAATCCTTGTCCTGATCTTTTAAGGCTCCAGAGATTCACTCCTTACCACTGTAACTGTCTCTATCCCCCTTGTTCTGGTTGTTTTCTTCATTTTCATTCCACTCTTTCGAGCATTAGCCTTTTCCAGAGAACAGAGTCTTCGCATAATGTGTCCAAAGTAAGATAATTTGAGCCTGGTCATTGGTACCTCAAGGGCGAATTCTGAATTGATTTACTTGATGATCCATTTGTTTGCTTTCTTGTCTTCCATTCTCAGGATTCTTCTACAACACCAAAAATTGAAAGCATCAATAATCTTTCTGTTCTGCTTCCTCAAAGTCCAATTTTTGCTTCTGTAAAATGTCCCAGAGAATACTGTGGTTTGCATGATTCTGATCTTTTTAAGTATAAACACATTGCAGCATTTGAGTATCTTTTTCAAGGACTTCATAGTTGCTCTACTGAATACTAGTCTGCAGCATATCTCTTAACTGTTTGATTCTAAAAGGCAGAAGCTATCCACCACTTTGTTATTTTAAGCAATGGTATATATACTTGATAATGGTAGCTGAGGGGAAAAGCTATTTTACTCAACAGTAAAATAACATCTCATAGCTTCCAACCAATTTCCCAGTCCTCATAAATAGGAGCACATCCAAATGTAAACCTAGACCAAGTCCTAAAAGCAAGTGCCAAAGTTTTGCATCAATACACACACACACACACACACACTATGATAAAAAGTTCAATATTGCTAAATCCAGCTACTGTAGATTCTGAATGAGAAACATATAGGTAGTCCTTGATTTATAAATGGTCATTTAATGACCATTCAATGTTATAATGACCTTTACAGCTCACAAAGCATGTCCCACCATTGTAAAATTTATGCTGCCCTGCTTCCCCCTCCTCCCATGATCACATTACCACATTTGGGGCACTTGGCACCCTGTATACATTTACAACTGGTCACATGTCATCTCACGTAATGACCGCTTCATTCAACAATTGAGATTCTCATCCTAATTATGGTTGTAAATTGAGGACTACTTGTACTGCTTATATAATAATAATAATAATAATAATAATAATAATAATAATAATAATAATAATAATAATAACAACAACAACAATAATAATAATAATAATAATAATAATAATAATAATAATAATAATAATAATAATAATAAATAATAATAATAAATAATAATAATATAATAATAATAATAATAATAATAATTGGAAGGGACCTTGGAGGTCATCGAGTCCAACCCCCTGCTCAGGCAGGAAACCCTATACCATTTCGGACAAATGGCTGTCCAGTCTCTTCTTAAAAACTTCCAGTGTTGGAGCATTCACCGCTTCTGGAGGCAGGTTGTTCCACTGGTTAATTGTTCTAACTGTCAGGAAGTTTCTCCTCAGTTCCAGGTTGCTTCTCTCCTTGACTAGTTTCCATCCATTACTTCTTGTCCTGCCCTCAGGCGCCTTGGAGAATAGCTTGACTCCCTCTTCTTTGTGGCAACCCCTGAGATATTGGAATACTGCTATCATGTCACCCCTAGTCCTTCTTTCATTAAACTAGACATACCCAATTCCAGCAACGTTCCTTGATATGCTTTAGCCTCCAGTCCCCTAATCATCTTTGTTGCCCTTCTCTGCACTCTTTCTAGAGTCTCAACATCTTTTTTACATCGTGGTGACCAAAACTGGATGCAGTATTCCAAGTGTGGCCTTACCAAGGCATTGTAAAGTGGTATTAATACTTCACGTGATCTTGATTCTATCCCTCTGTTAATGCAGCCAGCACTGTGTTGGCTTTTTTGGCAGCTGCAGCACACTGCTGGCTCATATTTAAGTGATTGTCCACTAGGACTCCGAGATCCCTCTCACAGTTACTACTATTGAGCAAGGTACCCCCTATACTATACCTGTACATTTGGTTTTTCTTGCCTAAATGTAGAACCTTACTTTTTTCACCATTGAATTTCATTTTGTTAGATAGCGCCCATGTTCAAGTCTGTCCAGGTCCTCCTGTATCTTAAGCCTGTCTTCTGGAGTGTTGGCTATTCCTGCCAGCTTGGTGTCATCCGCAAAATTTGATGAGTTCCCCATCTATCCCCTCGTCCAAATCGTTGATGAAGATGTTGAAGAGCACTGGCCCCAGAACAGAGCCCTGGGGCACCCCACTGCACACTTCCCTCCATGTAGATGCGGTTCCATTGAGGACCACACGCTGAGTACGGCCGGTCAGCCAGCTACGAATCCATCTGGTGGTGATGCTGTCTAACCCACATTTTTCTATCTTATCAAGTAGTAGGTTGTGATCTACTTTATCAATGCCTTACTGAAGTCCAAGTAAATTATATCCACAGCATTCCTCTGATCCACTAATTTTGTCACTTGGTCAAAGAATGCAATAAGGTTTGTCTGGCATGATCTGTTTTTGACAAACCCATGTTGGCTTTTAGTAGTGATTTTGTTTGCCTCTAGGTGTTCGCTGATTCGTTGTTTGATTATCTTTTCCAGAATCTTCCCAGGTATTGAGGTCAAGCTGATAGGTCTGTAATTTCCTGGATCCATTTTTTTCCCTTTTTTGAAGATGGGAACTACATCAGCTCTTTTCCAGTCCTCTGGTAGTTCCCCAGTGCTCCAGGATCTTTGAAAAATATAGTTCAGTGGTTCTGAGATCACATCTGCCAGTTCCTTGAGAACCTTGGGGTGTAATCTATCTGGTCCTGGTGATTTGAACTTGTCTAGGCTGGACAGGTGCTCCCTTACCATTTTCTTGCCTATCTTAACTTGTGTTTCTATTCTGTTTTTTATGGCACTATTTTTGATAGGTTGGTCTTTTTTTTCCCTTTGTGTAAAGACAGATGCAAAAAACGAGTTAAATAGTTCTGCTTTCTCCCTATTGCTTGTCACCTTCTTGCCACTTTCACCCACTAATGGACCAATCATTTCCTTCACCTTTTTCTTGTTTTTTACATGTTGAAAGAAGCTTTTTTTGTTATTTTTTACTTTGGTCGCAAGCCTTAGTTCATTATGAGCCTTAGCTTTCCTCACTTCATCTTTGCAGGCTCGGGCTATTTGCTGATATTCTGACTTTGTTATGTGCCCCTTTCTACTTTCTATACTTGTCCTTTTTATCTTTCAATTTATCAGAGAGTTCTTTATGCAGCCATGCTGGTCTCTTTTAAGAGCTGTTATTTTTCCTGTTTGTTGGTATTGTGCTAGACTGGGCTTTTATTATCTCGCTTTTCAAAATTTCCCAAGCTTCTTGAGTTGTTTTCCCCTTGAGGATTCTCATCCATGGAGTCCTTCCCAAGCCCGCTCTAAGTTTATTGAAATTAGCTCTCTTGAAGTCCAAGACTCTAGTTTGACTGTGTTCTATTGCTTGTGCTTCCATAATGTTGAATTCCAATATTGCATGATCACTATCTCCCAAGGTTCCTGAAGTCTAGTCCTGAAGTATTAGAATAACCTTTCATTTGGGGGTCCCTGTGCAAAATAATTGATTCTGGTCATAAATAAGGATTTTTGCTTATTACTTATCATATCTAAGTCATTTCCACTGTTTTGAGCACGATACAATATCCTAAAATTGTGAGATATGTCACAAAGTATGATTGTGTTGCTATGCATACCCTAAATAGAAAGCACATTTTCCTAAATCACATTGGCATTCCAAAACAAATTCATTTGACTGAAACTTCTTCACACATTTTCCACCTTTAAAGGCACAAGTAAGGTCACATTTGAGCTAAACTCAGCTGCTGCTGATACATCCATGTTAGAATTGGGGCCACAGTATGGAAGTGGTCTTTCTCTTCTTCAGGATGTTTTCTTTAATTCCTAGTATACTTCACAATCTTGGCTTTCCTAGTGTCTTCCATCCGAGAGTTAACTAAATTTGATCCTGCTTAGCTTTTCGAGATCAGTCAAGGTTATCCTGGTACTTCACCTGGCTTTTCCTAATTGTTGTTGAAAATTTCCCCCATGATCACATTACCACATGTGGGGCACTTGGCACCCTGTACATACTTACAACTGGTCACATGTCATCTCACTTAATGACCGCTTCATTCAACAATTGAGATTCTCATCCTAATTATGGTGGAAGCTAAGGAGGAGGGCAGAGACCATACAAAGGATTGGGAAGAATGACCCTGGAGCTTGGAGGGAGTAAAATATTGATTTGGAATTAATGTGAACTAATTCTAGACCTATATGTGTACAGTTCAGATACCTTTTCCTTTGTATCAGATGTACCATCTTTCTCTGAATTTAATTGTAATGTTAATATAATTTATACAACATGCCTAATCCAGTTTCTCAAAAGTTTGACAGATAGAGAAGAACTAATGCAGGGGTGTCAAACTGCCGGCCTGCGGACCAGACGCGTCATGACAAAACCGCACCCACCCCATTCCTGGCAATGGGGAAAAAGTTCCGATACGTCGCATGACATCACATGACGTTGCAAGTTTGACATTTCTGAACTAACGTATTTCATACAATTTGAAAGAAGCCATGAGTATGAAACAGAAACATTTGACCCCTATCATATATTACAAATGGCCAAATGTTCACTTGGGATGCTCTGGTTAAAAAAAAAAAGCATCTGATTTGTCAGCTGGTTATTTGACAGCAGATGTTATAACTAATTTAGAGACATCTGCCTCAAGAAGAGTGCTTTAAGGCTGCATCAATGTTTCATGCTAATGTACTTTAATTCAAATATGCTTTCTTGCTATCCATCCACTTGCTGACATGTAGAAAGGAAGGGTTAGTTGTTAACATGAAGGTTAAAGAAGACATCATTGAACAGACAAAAGTTAGGAAGAAATTCAATAATAATAAATTCATTGTAAGTTTAAAGATGACTTCACAGAATCCTTTCGAATTCAGATATAAACAGGTGTATCTTTGATGGTGAGTCACTAGACTGCTAATTCCATGTTCTTGTTCACAGAAAGAAAAGTTCAGTCTTTATGGGTTTGGTGTTCTCATGTTAAAAAAATGGTAAACAATTTTGTAAATAATGAGACCCAGTGTGATGTTCTGATTACTATTTTCGACAAAGATGGAGAAACTCAAGTTAAGTCATGGAAGCTGATTGGGTGACTGCAGACTCTTTCAGTCTAACCTATCTTACACAACCGATGTGGGAGTGAAAAAGATCAGGTATGAATTAAGAAACTATTATTTATTGAAGCTCTCAGATAATTGGCAATGGCTTTCTCTATCTTTCTCTCTTGCTTTGTGTGAGTGTACATTTTATAATTTATCTGACACAGAACTAATGGGTTGGATGGTGCCCATCATAAGGTTGATTACTCCATCTATTGAAACTGAAAAGAAGCTGGAAAATCAGGTTGGTTCTGTAACTTGAAAACCTGAATGCAGATATGTCTTTCCTAGGAGCTTGAAATATTGTGCTCCCCAACTGCATTTGATGTTGAATAGTGGATAGCTTTATATAGTAGAAAAATGCAGAAAGAACAACTCTAATGTTTTATAAGAAAGCATTATTGAAGCATGCATTTGTGTGAAAGAAAAACAGAGATATAAGCTTTACTTAGAAAATAATAGGGTGATAGGGAAGCAAGAGATTTAAGACTATCTATAAATAAAACCCTGTAGTATGATGTTTTCCATTAGGGATAGACCACTAAATATCTGAAGTGTATATGTCAGAAGAGAATAAAAGCTGAACCAAGTGGAAAAAAAGTAATGAAAGCCCTGTCGGCCCTAGAAGGTAGACCAGACTGAGAAATAAACACCATGTTGACCTAAAGCTACTTTTATCAGAATAGCTATAATAATAGAAACTTGGAAATCTGAATATGCTTCTCTTCCTCCCACTTTTATCTTCATGTGTTTTGTGCGGGAGGTGTCTGAGGCTTTTCTTGGGCTAGACTGAAGCTTTGTTTATCCATCTGTACTTCAGGCCCATTCTTTATACTCACTACAAGCCCTAAGGATATATATATATAATGGTATATGGAAATGACCTTGGGAGATGGGAAGGATAGTCACAGTGTATTACAGTCTGATAAATAAAATTTGAGTCTTAAGGAAGAGACATGGAGGAAGCATCCTGCCTAGTTTCTGGAAGAGTAAAATTGAAGGAGGGGAGGAGTATTTTCAGACTTGCAGAATTCTGTTAATGTAATCTTACATTAAAGGTAGAGTTAGTATTCATTGTAGTGCAGGGATCTTCAAACCTGGCCCTTTTATGACTTGTGGACTTCAACTCCCAGAATTCCTCAGCCAGGCATGCTGGCTGAGGAATTCTGGGAGTTGAAGTCCACAAGTCATAAAAGGGCCAAGTTTGAAGAGCCCTGTTGTAGTGCTTCTTGTTTGGTTTGCTTAAAGGGCTAACAACATCCTCAACTCTATAGGTTATATTACTCTGAGAGAGAGTGAATACTGCAGAATCTCCCTGGGAATGTTATCACTGAGTGATAAGATACTCTAAAACTACACAAAAGTAGGTTTGCAGCATAAACTAACATTTTATTGCTGTCATCCATATCTCACTTTTCATTTCCTACCTTTGTTAATAGGAATGGGATGGAAATGGATGAGGTAAACAAAAATTCCTTAGATATTTTGAAGAGATGATTTTCTATCTTTTCTAAAACTGAACCAAGTAAATTAGCAATTAAAAATGTTCTAGGTAGCTCTACAAACACTAGATAATGTATTCATTCAAATAAAGTTGATATGTAATTCTTTCATGGGATTTCAGTCAATTAGATTATATTGATGCCCCATGGAAAAATTAAGAGACCTATTCAAAAAGTGTTATCATAATAACAGATACTGTCAACAGCTATTGTAGTGAGACTTGGCCTCAGTAAGATTATTTGTACCCAAAAAAAGCTTTGTAATATATCTTCCCTTGAGCTGATAAGCCATTGTCTTTATGGTTTGTTTTTTTTCTTCTGAGCTAAAGTAGCAGACTTGAGAGGTTGACAGTCTCCCTAGCTGGAAGTCAGCACAAGTTACACAAACTCTTGACATGGCAAACTATTAAAGCATCTTTCTTATATATTAGGAGGAAACGACTTTGTATGCCTTCTGTCAAGGTGAGAATACAGATATTTTTTACATCCACCAAAGTTGAAATATGTTATTCCCACCACCTTTTCAGAAACTTAATGGGCACTTTGCTTTAGGTATCTCAGGCTGAGTGCTAGATGGTGGTTGATTTTTTAAATCATCATTCCCAGTGTGGAACACTCTAGCTCTCAACAGAACCTCCATGAAGACCAAGAACTCTGTGAAGGAGAGTAGAGAAGACAGTTGCTGAGGGACTGTCATCTCTTTTTTTTAGTACTAACCAGGTGGGGATTTTTCTGTCCCTTGTCAGAACTACCAAAATTGCTCTGTAAAAAAAGAAGGAAGAACACCAAAAACCAGAAATGAATTGTCACTTTGTGGAGTCCTGAGTGAACTTGGCTGTTTTCTTGCAGATATTTCATTACTCAACTAGGTAACATCTTTAGTGCTAGAATGGAGTGTGGTTTGCTCTCTGTTCATAGAAAGTGGCTTGACCTGTCAATATTGGTAGTTCCTTGGTGTTTAGTGTTTGATTGTTTGTCTGAATTGGTGGGGTATTGTTTACTGCTTGTTGGTCTAGTAGTAGTCCCTGCTTATCTAGGTGTTATTGCTGGGGAGGACATGTTTTGTTCTTTTTGTTTCCTTTTTAGCTTTTTGATTGTATCTTTTGAATGGTGTGTAAATGTTCCTTATCTTTATGTGCCGGATGGTTGATTTGTCTGAGTAACAGGCTTCAAAGAATTCCCTAGCATTTTTAATTTATCCTTGATCTAAGGATACTCACAGTTTACCAGTTAAAAACACAGTTTATCCATGTGTTTGCATTTAATTAGCTTTCATCATGTTTTCTGACTGCTAGTTGGTATTTTCTTCTGGGGCTACAGGGTATTTTGGTTTACTTAAAATGTTTTGGAGGATTTTAGTTGGTTTGTATGCTATGGTGGTAGACTGTTGGTTCTTTGATGTATGGAAGTGTTATCTTTTTCAGTGCTTGCCATTTTCTTTGGTGATATTCTTACCAGGCTGGGCTTCTCAAACAGACCCTCAGCAAAAACTGATTAGTACCATCAATTCTGAGTGGAGTGTCATTCCTAATCTTCTATAAGGACCAAATGGAATGTTAGTGAAGTATAAACCAGTCAATCTAACTGAGCACTGTAAAAGCAATTGATTTATTAGTGCATGGGAAAGAATACAGTAATTACCAGAAATCAACATGGACTTCTTGAGAACATGGTGGTGGATGAAAATACTGTTTATTAAAGTATCTTGATCTCAGAAAAGCATTTAATAAAACTCATTTTGCTTGATGAGTAAGTCAAGTGTGGGCTAGATGGCATGACAGTGAAAAATAAAGATGCCTTTTAGTCAAGCTGAACTTATAACCATGCAATTTTATTGGCAACAAAATGAAAATGGTTTGCCACAGCCATTTTCAGGGATAATTTTAACTCTCATTCTAGTCTACAGCCTTATTATTTCTCAGTGCTTCTACAGCTACATCATAAGCTGATCCTGCTTAGCTTTGGGGCTTGGTGATTTCAGCCAGGTGGTGCCACCTGCATGGCAAGTGATTGCATACATGACTGGCTCAAAAGTTGCCTTAAAAGAATGTGAATGGTTTCTTATAATTCCATAGAAGGTACTGAATGGAGTTCCATGGGCTCAATCTTGTAGAAGAGCTATGAAGAAAGCTTTTCATACCTATAGATGACAAAATTGTGTGAGACAGCCAATATCCTGAAAGGTATAAATACTTTCAAAATGTTTTGATTTGTGGGATAAATTGTCTGAAAGTAACAGAATAACAGAGTTGGAAAGGATCTTGGAGATCTTCTAATCCAACCCCCTGCTCAAACAAGAGACCCTATACCATTTCAGACAAATGGTTGTCCATCTCTTCTTGAAAACCTCCAGTGATGGAATACCCATAACTTCTGGAGGCGTCATTCCACTGATTAATTATTCTGTCAGGAAAATTTTCCTTAGTCCTAGATTGGTTCTCTCCTTGATTATTTTCCAACACTTGAGAGCCGTGGTGTTGCAGTGGTTAGAATGCAGTATTGTAGGCTAAGTCTGCATTACACTGCCAGCAGTTCAATCCTGACTGGCTCAAGGTTGACGCAGCCTTCCATCTTCCAAGGTCAGTAAAATGAGGACCCAGTTTGTTGACTCTATAAACTGCTTAGAGAGGGCTGTAAAGCCCTATGAAGTGGTATATAAGTCTAAGTGCTATTGCTATTGCCATTGCAGGCTAACTCTGCCCACAGCCAGGAGTTCGATCTTGACTGCCTCAAAGTTGACTCAATCTTCCATCCTTCCGAGGTTGGTAAAATGGGGACCCAGATTGTTGGGGCAAAATGCTGACATTTTGCAGAGAGTGCTGAAAAGCATTATGGGGTGATTTAGGAGTCTAAGTGCTATTGCTAATGCTATTATTTTCCATCTATTGCTTCTTGTCCTGCCTTCAGGTGCTTTAGAGAATAGTTTGATTCCCCTCTTCTTTGTAGCAGCCCCTGAGATATTGGAACACTGCTCTCATGTCATCCCTAGTTCTTCTTAACAGTACAAAATTAATAGAGACAAGTGTAAAATTATTCATTTAAAAATGAAAAGCACAGGTGGGATGTGCATTTTTAGTTCAGTAATGGGAAAGAACAATCTTGGAATAATAGCTCCCTATAAATGGCAGCAGTGCAATGTGACTGGAAAAAAGGCAAATGAAATTTTAGACTGTATGATCAAAAATTTGGAAGCAAAAATATTTGCAAAGCATGTGAAGCAGAAGTTCCATTTCATTCTGGGCTGTTACCACCCATGTCGGCATTGGGTCCTGATCTGGTGCCATGTTTTAAGAAGCATTTAGAGAAACTGAGAAAGGATGATCATGCGTATAAAGAGTTTTATGAAAAGGGATTGAAAAAAGCTGAGCATGCTTAACCATTGACAGGAAAAGACTATAATTGAAAGGATGTCACACAGAAGATCACATTCTTTTTTCTGTAGTCCTGGAAGGCAGAATTCAAAATAATGGATTCAAGTTACAAGATGGCAGATTCTGGCTGAATGTTAGGAAAAATGTAAAAGAAAGGCCAGTTTGTCAGGAGAGCCAATTATCTGCAGAGTTCATTGCTTTTATATTTGAAAGCTGTTCTGGGATTTTTCAAACACATACCAGTTGTGAATAGTTGAACAGATTAAAAGAAATAATCCAAGTGAGGCAAAACAACAATCCACGCAAACTGTCCAGCAATCGGTCACTTCAAAGTAATACCGGAAAACAGTCTGTCCTGTACTGTGGAAATGGAACATGCTGCTATTGCCACAGACCAGACTGAAGGAGAAACATGAGCATATTAAGTAGGGATGGGAATGTTGTCCATGATAGATTCTATTCAAATAAACTGTGAGTAGTTGATCTGGCTCTGTACATCCCTTCCACAAAGTAGACAAAAAGGTACAACAAAAAGGTATTCCTAAAAATAGAAGACCAGGGAATGATGTTCTAATAGCACTGACACATGCATGCATTTGTGTATTGTATGTTAAGATTTATATTGATAGATGATGTAAACTATCAAGAATCTCCTTGATTGTGGCAACAACAAATCCAATCAATCAGTCAATCAATCAATCAATCAATCAATCAATCAATCATATAAATATAGAGGAAGCAGGAGAGGCAGCTACATTGAGACCACAGGCACAGGTTCTCAACCAAGGCTCCCCACTCCTTGTCCCAAAATTTTCAATAAACCTGATCATACAGAATGGAGAAATGGATAGCCACTGATGGCATCAAAGAATTAGAATTTTATGCATTGTGTTGCTGCCTACTAGGACTGGATTGGTTTAGCTCAGACACAGTGGTCCAACCTTGAGGGTCAAGTCACTAACAGAACAGAGCCCCAGGAAAGCCAGATTCTCTTGGAGTCTTCTTAACTAAATTTAATATCAAGAAATAAGGTGTTAAAATTCAGAATCCTGGAAATGTAAATGCATTTTTATAAAAAGGGATTGAAAGAGCTGGGCTTGCTTACCCATGACAGGAGAAGACTGAGAAGGGATGCGAAAGCATTCCTTATATAATTGAAAGTATGTCACATAGAAATTCGTGTTCTCTTCTCTATATTCCCGGAAGACTGAATCCAAAATAATGGATTCAAGTTACAAGAAGACAGACTCTGGCTGAATGTTAGGAAAAACTTCTTAGTTTGTCAATTGAGCCAATTATCTGGGGAGGTCATTGCTTTTATAATAAAACTCTGACTTTCACTTGCTATTATAAGCAAAACTCTGACCTTACAAGTGAATTTCTTAAGGGGGTAGCTACTTCCATGTTGTTTAAACCTCCTTTTTCTAGAATGTGAAACTAAAGGGTATACATAAGCCTGGCACTAAAACAACTATCTCTTCTTTGTGCAATTCTTTTGCAGTTTCAGTATGTTCTCTGGTACTTGGGCTTCAAAAGTTGCTATGTGGAAAGGCAAGCATGGAAAGATAGAGAGATGTCAGCCCTATGAGGCAGATCAGATCAAGAAGCAGACTCCACAGAAGACTAAATACTACATTAATTAACATCTAACAAATTTATAGTAAAGTATCATGCAAGTTCAGTTGTGCTTCCTCTGCTTTCTCTTTTATATTCATGCAAATTAAAGGAGTGCCTGCCTGTGACAGTTTGGTAATCCTCCCCCATCATTTGGGCTTCAGCAGTGTTTCCCTTTTTGCTCTCTCCATCAAGGTCATCCCCTTTACTTTCTACATCAGAGTAAGGGAAGTTTGCTCATCTGCTCTCCTTCTTCCTCCACTGCTGTTCTTAATCAGCTATTACCTTATTTTGAGTGGCATATGCAAAGCCCTCAGAGGACCAGATAGCTTCCCAATTGATTGATGCTGGTCACTTGCTTCTTCTTTTCAATCTCCTGCTCTTTCCTGCTTGGGAGGGATTGACAAAGGAGAGAATGAGATTCCTTCCTTCCTTCCTTCCTTCCTTCCTTCCTTCCTTCCTTCCTTCCTTCCTTCCTTCCTTCCTTCCTTCCTTCCTTCCTTCCTTCCTTCCTTCCATTTGAGTCAATTATAAATCCTGGCAATTGTCTGAACTTGTCCCTGTAATTTAATTGGTAAGATTTTGGAAGTGACTTGCCATTGCCTACTTCACAGAGCTAAGAGAGAGTGACTGGTCCAAGGTAACTCAGATGGCTTCATGCCTAAGGCAGAACCAGAACTCATGCTCTCCTGGTTTCTACTCTGATGCTTTAACTTTGACTTCAATCTGGCTCTCAGTTTCATGTCTTACTCTTTGCTATTGAACCCATAGCTAAGAAATACTTGAGTTGTAAAAGTTAGCGAGAGTTAGGCTGAGGGAGCAGAGAAAGAAGGAAAGCATACTCTGAGCGAGGAGGTTTAGTGAGGAAAGAGCATGAATGTTTGTTCAGACTCGAGAAAGAAGAAAATGTTCAGAAATGGCTCAGATACCTCCCTGATTTACTGGAATATAAGAATAAAAGATACAGCACAACCAGTATTGCAAGATTCTGTTATTATAGCCCATCTCAGTAAAAAGTAGTTCTAGTCTTCCTGTGGAGTTCATTTCCTGGTCTACTTAGTGGGCTGACATCAAGGAAGTGAAGGGAGAGCTTCATAGGGCTCAATACTTTTTTTGTTAACAGGGAAGAAGTAGATCTGTGATTCTCCTTACTACCCTCAGTTTCTGCAAGAGTGTGTGTGTCTACTGTGGCACCTGAATTCTTTCACAATTGGGAGCCTCATCTGAGAGGTCTTCTATGTGCTCCAGATATCTCTACAAGCATAATGGTAACATTTTCACTTAGAACATGGTCTTTCCCCCTCAAACCTTAACAATTTCCAGGTAACATGGCTACCAGAACAATTTGCTGAAGATCTGAGTCATAAAGCTCCTATTGTCAGGTACAAGAAAGCAGGAGTCAAGGTAAGATTTAAAAGCACTGCAAATTTATTCCATTCAACTATACACAAGAATCTGATCTACGAATGGTCAATGCAAATTGGCGTCAGATAAGAGTCAATGGACTTCAAGGGGAGCTGGACTCAGGTCTCTTCTGGGGGATGTAGGGATTCCAGAGTGATGATGCGTTTGACCCCACCCTCGGGCTCATCCTGTTCATCTCCTACATCTACTCCTATTACCCTTAGTCCCTTATTTAAAGTTAACATCAAACATCCAAGTTTTTTTGAAAAATGTTTAAAACATTATAAATTTAAGCATACAGTAAATCTGTTTTGGAGGTACTGTAAGTCCACTTGTTTATTCTAATTTGCAGTGTTTAAGGTATGAAGCAAGATATTCTTCCAAATCACAGCTATTATCTGTTAACATTATCTTAAAATATGGAGAATGTCAGGCAGTGTTTAAATAATGACTGATGTAACAGACAAAAGTACATTCTTGGGGAGAACTCAAAGCTGGAAAAATAACTGGGTTATAACTGCTCTCTAGTTCATTAAACACGGTGATGTACATACAACGAAAGCCTTCAGTGGAAAAATGTAAGGCTTTGAACATGGTCTCAGAGTATTAACAAAAATCTGAAAAGTCACCAGATGCTATTAGAGCAATCACTTCCCTTTGTTTCTGATCAGAAAAGTATTCATCAGTCTAGATCAGTGTTCCTCAACCTTGGGATCCTAAAGATGTGTGGACTTCAATTCCCAGAATTCCTCGGCCAGTTCAAATTGCCAAGGTTAAGAAACACTGTTGTAAACAAAAGACATAGACCTATTATGCTTTGTCTGAGAATTTCCCCTGGAATCTCTGTGGCTGAAATCCTGAGATGGGATTGTTGCAAATCTCTTTTATCACAACTGGGTTTCATACTATATATAGTTAAACTACTGTAGGTATTCCTTGCATGGTAACACAATCAAATTTCCACTGCAGAAGGCAAAATACTATCAAAAGGCATGAGTGTCGTCCTAAATATTCAAGGTTATAAGTACAAAATCATCTTACAACCTGATTCTATAAATGTTTATTCAATAACAAAGCCTACTGAGTACAAAGAAATATTCTTATAAGAATAAGATTGTGATCTTGGGGGAGAAAAATCTATAGATTCTGAAAGCTTCAAAATTGAAGGGGAAAAAATACCTGAACAGTACTAAATCAAATATTTCAAATTTTATCTTTCCCAACAGCATAATGAATCTGGTACATTTACCGTACTGAGCTATCTGAATTTTGCAGTAGAAAAAGAGCTTGCCCTATTATAAAATATTAGACATGGCAAAATGTATTATTTAAGGAGAGAATCAATGTAGAAATGAGAAT
The DNA here is from genome assembly GCA_023970755.1 of Azemiops feae. NCBI lineage: Eukaryota > Metazoa > Chordata > Lepidosauria > Squamata > Viperidae > Azemiops > Azemiops feae. The sequence goes on along the minus strand of JALGBA010002262.1, from coordinate 213,601 downwards.
TTTCCTGACAGTTAGGACAATTAATCAGTGGAATGGCTTGCCTTCAGAAGTTGTGGGTGCTCCATCACTGGAGGTTTTTAGGAAGAGATTGGACAACCATTTGTCTGTAATGGTATAAAATCTCCTGCTTGGGCAGGGGATTAGACTAGAAGACTTCCAATGTCCCTTCCAACTCTGTTATTCTGTTATTCAGCCTCCTTTGGTTTTATGAAATTAAATAATTTCAGAATATGTATAATTTAGTCTGAAATCTTAAATCTACTTACCTGGGAATAACTGCACTAAGTCAGAATGTGGTTGATTTGGTTGTTGCTTAGCACTCTGCAAACTCAGTCACTTTATTTTGTAAGAGCAGTGGTGGGATTCAGCCGGTTCATACCACTTTGGCAGAACCGGTAGCTAATTTTTTGTTGCCCAGGCCCAGAATGGACTTCCGGAAGCAGCATCCACACAGAGAACCGGTTGTTCACATATTTGAATCCAACCATCGTGTAAGACTATAGCTTAGTGTGAAGTATGAATTATGTCATTATAGCTTGTTGCCCAAAAGGTGTAAGACAACTCCTGGCTTAGGGCAATATGCAAATCCAGTCAAAGATATTCCTTAATATTCAATGGTATGTGCTGTGAAATGTTAATTGGTACAAATGCTGAGATTATACATACATTGTACTAATTCTGAGATTATACATACATTGTACTAATTTTGTATTTCAGGTAATGTTCTGCTTCAGCTGAGATATCTCCCAAATCTTTTCCAGTCTCCCAAATCAATACTAGATTCATCGCAATCAGTTGTACAATCTTACTTGCATATCAGTATGAAAATACACTGAATGTGAAATGTTTCATGCCAAGTTTTGGTGTAAAAATATTACTTCAAATGAATGTGATATCCAATAGTCAAAGACTTAATTTAATTTAATGATTAATTCTACTTTATCATAAAATAGACAGATCAATAAAATGCTTACTCACCTATTTTGTCCCAGAGATTTTGTATGAGATTTTTGTTTGAGATTTTGTAGCTCAAGCTACCACAATTTTCAGAATGTTTTATTCATTCCATTGGTTTCTCAGTGTGTGATTCTTTTACCAAACCACCATGCTCTTAGGTTTATGGCTACAAATTACAAATATGAAAAAAAGGGATTGCAATGACCAGATGGCTTTCCTGTACAAGATCATTATGGACACCATACGGATGAAATAAAGAAATCTTGTTTTAGCAGATGGGTCACTGCAGCAAATAAACATACCTCTATATTCAGTAGAAAGCTAAATGTTCTACTGTAGTAAAATTCTGCAAATTCATATCAATAATCTTCACCAATAATAGTCATGAATGCAAAAAAAAAAATGAGAAGAAAATAGATAAGTGATATTCTGTGGACACAATTCTATTGGAAGAACATCTGTAAGCTTCCCAAAGTCACTTGGTGAGTTGGGTGGCTATAGAAATTGAATAAATAAATAAAACAAATTACAGCTGGTTTATTTGTAGTTGTCCTGCAAGAGGATAAAATTCCCACAAAAATAATAATAATAATCACAAGTGTGGTCTCCAGGATTTTAGTGTGAAGTAAGTGTGGTTAAATTAATTTGGATTCAATCTCAAGAGAATGTCATTTCCTCATAAGGACTCTGGGCCAACTTGAAAGCACCTCCAGATGTCTCTGTTCTCACAATATTGTCTATGAGGGACAGATAAATTGATTTATTTCTGGGTCATTTTCCTGAAATAGTAAAAGCACAAGATTTGGGCTGGTCAGGATTCCTGTTCATGCTTCAGTTGCCACCCACTAGCTTAGCCCTCTGTTAGATGCCCAAACAACTTTATCAAACAAGCCAGTCTTAATTTTCCTAACTAGTTTTTTTACACAAGTTCTTTCTCTTTATATTTTTACATAAATGAAACAGTCTGCACAAAACTCTTTCTTGCAACTCTCTTGTGCATTTTGAAAAAGCACCTGGCTGCTAAATTTCCATGACATGGCTGCTGTCAGCCAGAACGTAGTGTACATGCAAAAGACATCTTCACAGCCAAATTTTTCTCTCTTTCCAACAACCCTGTTGTTGAGGAAATGGCTAAATATTTAGGACAAACAGTGTTTCTCAACCTTGGCAACTTTAAGGTATGTGGACTTCAGCTCCCAGAATTCCTCAGTCAGCATGAATCAATCAATCGCTAAAGCTAATCTAATCAGTCACATTGATGGCTATTCCTAAACTGATTGTGACTGATTATTATCTGTAATTTAATAGTAACCTATCAAATAATATATATATATAAAATAAATAAAATAAATATATAATTTGCATAATTCTAAAGAAAGGGTCTAAGATCTTAGGCTTCTTTTTCTTTTGCTTCCAGTACCAATCTTATCAATAAATAATTCAGTGTTTTTGTGTAATTGTGTCCTGGTTTTGGGGTTTAACATATCCCTAAAACATTCCATTTCATGATCAATGTCATATAAAGCTATTGAGACCCAGAAATGTATTAACTTCAGCTTCCTACAATCATCAACAAGTACCTTCAATGCTTTCTCTTTACTATGTCCCAGGCTAAAGCTTAATTTATAAAGGATCCAAATAATTTTATATATGTATTTCTTTGGTAAATTCATATTGCTGCTCAGAGTCACCCTATTGGGGAGATGGACACCATATAATTTTTTAATAAATAAAAAATATAGCCACTGATCTCACATAAGTGACCCTGAGTGGCATGCAAAGTTTCAAACACAAAACAATACAACAAAACAACCGAAATCATAACAAGAAAAAACATTAAAAAGCCAATAAAAACCATTCTAAAAACACATAATCTTCAGGAGAGTGCACACAATTTCCTAGCAATACTAGGAGCCAGTTTGTAGACTCCATACTTATGTTACCAGACTTCCAGGCTAATCATGTTTTCAGGTGCTTCCAGAGGACAGCAAGGTTGAAGCCAATTTGACTTCAAGAGGAATGATGTTCCAATGGGTGGGTGCTGGAGCAGAAAAGGCTGTCCTTCTGGATTCCATCAGATGACATTCCTTTGTAGTTATATCCAAAATATGCCCTTCCTGCCTGACCTGATGAGATAGGTACATGTGATTGGGGAGAGGTGGTTTTTCAAATAATCTGGCCCCAAGTCACATAGGATTTTCTAGTTCATTACAAACACCTTGAGTTGAACCCAGAAGCCGACTAGTAACCAACGTAGGCCATGAAACAGAGGTGTAATGTACATTGATTTGCTGCACACATAACTGCCCACATTGTTGTATTTTGCATTCATAAATGAGATAAAAAAACAAAAAGGAAATAAAGGAAATGAGACTAATATGTTTGTGGACTCCTTGGTGCTCTCTGAACTTAATTGTGTGTTTCCAAACATTTCACATGCACTGATGATAGTACCTAGCCTGTGAATTGAAATTCCTGAACATTCCTGAGATTCGTGAAATTAAAAATTCATGAAATTTGAAGTTATGAAATGCAAACAACCAAACTCAGAGAGCACTAAGGCCTCCACTGATATACATACTGGTATATTCTCTTCTTTTGATGCATATTTTATTTTTGGAAAAAAAATAACTTATTGAGAATGCATATACAATCGAGCATTCTCATCTATACTAGTAAAACACTTGTGTCTGTTTCATTATTTTTAACCTTTAATTGGGTGAAACGGTGTATCATAGATTTTCAGTCATCCAGGTCATAGTTCTCAAAGGTGCCTTTTTCTTCCAAAGGCAACTGGACTGTTTTTTCACTGAGGAAAAAGAAGAAAAAGTTTTGTTTCTCATCCAAGAAGCTTCATCAGTTCTGATGGCAGCGGGTATGGAAGGATAGGTTGAGACTGGATGCTGGAGAGATGGAAAGATATGTTCTGACAGGATGGTGGGGTGGTGGTGGAAGAATTGTATTTCTTTGCAGTCATCTGGTCATTAACACTCTCTCTGAGAGCTGTTGAGGCTGCTTGGGGGTTTATCTGTGTCCTCAGGATTACAGGGTTACAGAACCAGAGTGCAATTGGTTGTGGAATCTTCTTGGAACTACTGCAAGGGCTTTGTTGTAAACTGGAGATAGCTGGTGTCTTATTCCTCCCCTCTGTTGAAGGAGGGGTGTTCAATTCTAACACAGATGGATTCTTTTACCACTCTTTCAAACCAATGGTCTTCTCTATCCAAAATGTGGATTCATAGGGAAACAATTTTTGAATCAATCTATCTCAAATAGTTTAATTTACAAAATGTGTCCAGAATCTGGAACTCATGACTCCTGTGGGATTGCAAGTTGTGGCCATTTCAGTGCTACCATGCTGTTGTGCTGCTGTAGTTAGCCATGGTTACATGATCTTCATTTCAAAAGTCCCTGCCAACTTCTTATAAGAAAAGTGAATTGGGAAGTCAGCAGGAAATTGAAAGTTGCTCTGCTTTTTTGTCCACTCATGGTCATTCAGTTTCTCTGTTTTGGAAATGTCTCTGAAATGACTCATAGAACATAGAACAGCATCAGAGTTGGAAGAGATCTTGGAGGTTTTCTAGTCCAACCCCCTGCTCAAGCAGGAGACCCTATACCATTTCAGACAAACAGCTGTCCAATTTTTTCTTAAAAGCTTCAGTGATGGAGCACCCACAACTTCTGAAGGTAAGCCGTTCTACCAGTTGATTGTTCTCACTGTCAGGAAATTTCTCCTTAGTTCTAGGTTGCTTCTCTCTTTGATTAGTTTCCATCCATTGCTTTTTGTCCTGCCTTCAGGTGCTTTGGAGAATAGCTTGACTCCCTCTTCTTTGTGGCAACCCCTGAGATATTGGAACATCACTATCATGTAATCCCTAGTTCTTCTTTTCACTAGACTAGACATACCCAATTCCTGCAACCATTTTTCATATGTTTTAGCCTCCAGTCCCCTAATCAACTTTGTGGCTCTTCTCTGCACTCTTTCCAATGGGTCATGGGCTGTCTAGTCCCATATAAATGGCTAAAATGGCACCCTTGTCTTGCCTAATATTCCAAATATCTGCATTGATTTCAGGAATAAGTAAATGGAGTCTGGCTACTTGTGAAGCCTATAGCAATTGTACATTTATTTCTTACAGCAATTTATAATTAGTAATTTTATTCCTTGGGGAGAGCATTGATCATAGTGAAGAAAGTCAAACATCTTGTTCTTCTCCCCTGAAGTAACATAGCCAGAAGCAGTTCCATCATCTTGCCTTGAATTTCAAACAAGTCTTGTTCTTTGACTTTACTTAAACCTCAGTAGCATTTTGGGTTTTGTTTTTTTGTTTTTGTCTGTTTGGCAATAGTTAGTATTTGAAGATAGGATTGAATTCTGAAAGTAGAGAAAAATGCATGCATGTTCCCCAGTAATTGGCAACACAGATGGTTTGTTTGTAACACATACTATTGTTCCATTTTATTTCTATGCATTAATAGGACCCATAAAATGGGGCAGTGAAGCATAGAAATTAAAAAAAAATCAACAACCTGGAAAGTCAGTGATAAATGGTGCTTATATTACTCAAACCAATGTAAGCAATCTAGTAAACATTGAAAACATCACTGTCAAATTATTTATAGAGCTTGCTTTTGCATTTTTTCCTGAATATTGACTGCTTATAACACATGCAGTTGTCAATAAGCTTCTGTGAATCAAGGCACTTAGAGATAAAAAAAAAAAAACTCAAGCTCAGGATTGTTGGCAGTAGAAAATTACCAGGAAAAAAAAATGTAGGGGAAAAAAAGAGAAAGCATCTCTGGTTCTCTTTTAGTTCAGGCTGAGTGCTTTTGATTTCTTAAACAGATATCTCCTTTTTGCTACTATTAAATAAATGACAACATGACTTACATAAACCCCCAAATTTGACTGATCAAAACATCAAAGAGAGCCTGAAGATGGCAGGTTGATGTTTTCTTATGGAGCTAGGGAAGAGATGTTGCCCTTGAAGGGAGCATTCCACTGCACACAATTCCCTGTGTGCTAATGCCGTGGGGTAGAAAATGTGATATTTCAAAATTGGTATGGGAATAAAATCTTTAACAAGGCTTTCTGTGAATGGGAGTCAGGAGGGCACAGCTTTGTATGTACCTGTTCCAGTGAGGGGTCCTTGGTGATCTCTGAGCTTGGTTGTTTTCTTGCAGATGTTTCATTACCTAAATTAGGTAACATCATCAGGAATCTAGACACTATGAAGGATGCATTTAAGATTTTCAAAGCTTAAAGCTGATGTTAGGAACCAACCTTAAGCCTTCTGCATCTGAAGTATGGGTTTATTTCTAAATATTCCAGAACTTGAATAACCTTTGAAAAGTACAGCAAACAATAATGGCTTGATGATCTGATAATGTGACATAGGATATCACAATTTTGATTTATTTATTCATTGAGACCATTTCTTTTCTTTCTCTTTTTAATAGTGAAATTCAAGGTGGTACCTATAGGGCTTCCAAACAATGTCAGATCCAAATACTGAGTAGTTTCAGGATGACTGCATTAGGATCTGCCCTAATGAAATATGGAAAACAGGCTACATATTGCTAACATAATATGCTTGTCCAATCTTGTAACTGAAATTAGTATTAGGTATTAATATTCAGCACTGGGAAGCTGGATGAACTGAAACGCCATTTCTCTCCAGTACTGTTGTTTTCCTGAGTTGAAGCTTATTGAATAGAATGTTGAGATAATTTATATAGCTAACTCTGAATGGAGATTTCCAGATTTAATCCATGCTGTTTTATTACCAGTTTCACAAAAATATATGATTTATTGAACTCTTTATCTGTAATTGTTATGGTATAAGTAGAAAGTTTATAAACAATTAGCTTTATCTTTGTGAGTTAGGAAACAATGTCATAATACATAAGCAGCTGTATCCTTTATAAGAGAAGATGAATGTTTTATATAAAAACAAGCTATTAAATATATACAACAGGGGGGAAAAAGTTAAATGTTAAGAAAGTGCCCATCAAAATACAGACAGTGACTCTATAACAAAGAGAAGCTATTGATCTGTGACATGCAAGGATAATGGAGCTGTAAGTGCTTAGAAAATAATATCCTGTTGATCAATTTACATTAAATCTGCTTATATAAAAATATTCCCCTGCTGTGAGCTGTGGTGGCATAGTGGTTAAAATGCAGTATTGCAGGCTAACTCTGTTCACTGCTAGGAGTTTGATCATGATCAACTCTAAGTTGACTCAGCTTTCCATCCTTCCATGGTCAGTAAAATGAGGACCCAGATTGTTGGGGGCAATATGCTGACTTTGTAAACTGCTTAGAGAGGGCTGTAAAGCACTATGAAGTGGTATATACGTCTAAGTGCTATTGTTATTACAATGCTGGGTCATTATGGTTGGCATGATGGTGGGCTGTTCCTGAAAGGAATAAGGAAAGAAACTTAGGACTGTATGCCAAAATATATTTCCAGCAGTTATCTTTATTTATTTATTAAATTTGTTTGCTGCACAAGATGACCTTAGGCATGAAGATCACACATCATCACATCAATTAAAGTAGGCAAACATTGCATTGGATAGCAGTGATATAGGAATATATTGGAGATTGAAGATCACTATAATGGTGACTCCAAAGAAATCATTTTGTACTGCATGGGAGAAGGCAATGTATACCTCTTCTGTATTTTACCAAGAAAACCACATGGACAGACAAGATAAAGTAGCTGATTCTTTAGTATTGGATAATGGATTCTCAATTCATCCTCAACATATCACTGAGGAAGAGCTGATGATTTTCTAGACCACTAGCATATTTATAACTTTCAGCATAGCACAGATTACTGCTATTTTTTCCTCTAATACCAAATTAGTGACATCTTCTAGAAGAGGCAAGAAGCAGTATTATATTGACATCTGTAAACACATAAAAATGGAAATAGACCTAAAAAAATAAGGTTTTTCAAAAGGTCTCCAACTTGGAAGTTTCCATCACCAATGGAGTTGTTTTAAAGAAAATCAAAGAAAGATAAAAAGAGGATAGTGAATTTCAGAATAGTAGTTATGTCAACATCTAAGTCACTACCAAGTTGGAAGCCTTGGAATTGGTGGAGTGTCTACAGAAATATGGCAAGCAACAACAAAAACAACAAAATCGGGAAAAGTTCTAACCAAACTATGCAGCAAATCTGGAGAACAATGCAATGGCTCATAGATTGGAACAAGTCAATCTGCATACCAAAGTCAAAGAAAAAAGATTTAACAGAGCATAACTATCACATAATATCTTTAATTTCATTTGCTGGCAAAACATTGTTTCAGATCATCCAACACAGATTAGAGCCCCACATAGAAACAGAGATGACAGGTGTTCAGATTGGTTTTAGGAAAGGTTGAGAAACAAGAGACATTATTTCTGAAGCATGCTGAATAATTCAGAAAGCCAAAGAATAAAAAAAAAGTTCATATGTTCTGTGTTGATTACATAAACACCTTTGAATGTGTTGGCCATGTTAAAGTATGGAATTAGGAGTCCAAGCATTCCATTGTCCTTCTGTAAAACCTTTTTATAGGACAGAAAGTTACAAACTAAATAGAATATGGTGAAATTGTCAAAGGAGTATAACTAGACTGTATACCTCTCCTAATTTATTCTATCTTTACACTGAATACGTATTGGGGAAGGATGGCCTGGAAGAAGGGAAGCATAATTTTGAAAGTGGGGAAAGCATCATCAACAATCTGCACTGCACTAGGTTGATGATATTATTCCTGCAAATAAATAAGCTCTAGTAATGAAAATCAAGGAGCAGAATGAAAAAATGGAACTAAGATTAAATATAAAAAGACCAATCTAATGACAACAGTATAGCAACAATCTTAGAATTTATAACCAAGCTGTTGAACTGGTAGACAGCTTCTGTTTTTAGAATTAACTATCAACAATAAAGTCAAGAAATATGGTGCAGACTAGCTCTTTGTATGTAGCAATGAAGAGTTTGGGAAATATGCTGAAATACCATTATGGGTTTATATCTGCAAAAACTAGAATCATGCAGACAGTGGTTTTACATTCTATGGAAAGGAAAATTGATCTTTTAAGAAGAAGGATAGAAAATCTTTTGAATTTTGGTGTTGGAGAAGACTCCTATGAATGTCTTAGATACCTAAGAAAACCAACATTTAATAGACCAAATGAATCCAGACTTTTTATTTTAGACACAGATTACCAGATTCAATTATCATGTTTGGAATTTATTGTGCAAATCTCTGTCTTTCTTACAAAGTTTATATTGCTTGGAAAAATTGAAAGAAAGAAAAGAGGGTGACCAACGACAAGGTGGATGGGCTAGATCAGGGGTAGGCAACCTTGGCTCTTTTATGACTCGTGGACTTCAACTCCCAGAATTCCTGAGCCAGCATAGCATAGCTGACTCAGGAATTCTGGAAGTTGAAGGCCACGAGTCATAAAAGAGCCAAGGTTGCCTACCCCTAGACTAGATTATAGAGTGATGGCTGCATTGTTGGAAGACTGGAAGGGCCAGATTGGGGACAATTCAGCCTGGAGTAGTTTTATCTATATTGTTGCTAAGAATGGACATCAACCAGATCACACATAAGTAATATATATGGAATTGCTTTGGATAGTGAAATGGGCAGCATATAAATTTAATAGATAAATAAATGAAAGCCAATTTAAAAATCTTATTACTCTTTTTCATGCAGTATACCTCACCAGTCTGCTTCTCTTTGACTTTTATTTCTTTGGAAAGTAATTGTTATCCCACCCAATGTTGTGTTACTTGCAAATTTGATAAACAATCACTCCACTTTTTCATTCAGATCATTAACTCAAATACTGAAAAACTGAAAACCCAGGACCAATTCTTATGGCACCACACCTGATGTCTCACTCCAATTTGATGAGGAACCATGGATGAACAATTTTTGAAAGCAGTGTTGGACTTCACTATGTATTGACTTAGTTGTTATTCCATCCAGCTAATATTTAACTAGCACTGTACAGAATGTCATATATGTTTTATTGACACACAGACACACACAAAGACAAATACAGTACATGCATGCGTACATACATCTGCAATATTTCCACACTCTTATCTGTTGATCACAGGTTGATCAGAATACTTCCTACAAGCAGATTATCAATGGTGCCTATCGAATAATGCTAGATTTGCCAATATTTATGGGTAGGAATAAATATCAATTTTGTGGATCCAAATGGATTGTTTGTAAAACTGCATTAAAGCTATTCATTATTGATAGACTTACTTCAGATTGCTGTGGATGTAAACGTTTGCTGGAAATTTCTGTTTTCTTTTTTGATGACATGAGTTATGTTGATTAATTCAAAGCACAGAAAAGAATATTGATGTGATTACACAACTGGATTCCTCATTAAAAACCAATTTTAGGCTTCCGGTTCCGGTCTACAGCACCTGCGGTCATGCGAAGAGTCCGTTCTCTTCACCGGCCAGTTTCCCCCCGCTGGTAGACCCTGGACAAGGTCGAAAGTCGCCCTGGAGGGGCGACTACCACTGGGGAGGACACTCGTTGATTGCAGAGGGAGCGCCAGCTCCCTCCGCGATCCGAGACAGCTCCTCTGGGCCAACGGGGAAAAGATCAGCCATTAACATGGCCGATTACCTAGCTGCTCCAGCTGAAAGCCACAAGAACAGCTAAGCAAAAAGAACCACCATGGAAGATCCGGGTGAGACCTTTCCTTCCCCCTCTGTACCCTAATTACCTCCCTGTGAAAAGCTTTTGGAATTATTTCCCTACTTCAAGAGAGCGGCGTTCGGATATGTGGGAAAATCAACTCTGGAAAAACAATTAATTTTTATTGACTATTTGAATTGCTGGACTTCGGGGATCCTGAAAAAACTTTGTTTCTTTCTGCCTACTTGTCTTAGCTTAAGCGGAAGCCTTTAGGGAGGGGGGTGAAGTGTTTTTTATTCCCCCCCTTCTGTACATAAGGTGCTTTAAGCTATTCCATTTGAATTTATTGCTACATTTAGAAAACTATTTTAATCATATTGCTCAGTTTAAAACCTTTTCTTCCTCACTCTGGGCATTTTTTTTTTTGTGCTGTTTGAAATTAGTAACAAAGTAGCCTTGAGAACTTTCACTGCTTTGCGTTTGGTGTGTATTCAGCTAAACTTGGCTTGATGCCCAGACTTGGCTCTATGCCCAGACATTCCTATCTGACCGCAAGAAGATACTTTTTTTCCTCCTTCTCCCTGCTTTTTTTTCTATTACTCTAACTTGACTTTAAAGTGCTATCTCAGATATATGGTTTGGCTTTTTCTTTCGGATTATAAATACAAGATTTACCTACAGTTTGGCTTTGGATTTATACTAAAAAAAAAAACTTTAAAGATGATGCTCCAGAATTAACTATTAATTTTCAGCACAAGATAACAGAGGAAGAACACCAACTTTAAAGAGGCCTGCTACAATTTAAAGAGATGGAAGAATCCCATTCACATTTTATCTGGAAACGGATGCTGGGAAGAATTTATGAATTCAATGAGCGAGTGAATGCTAGACTAGATGCTTTCATTATAAAACTTCAAAATGACTTCCAGACTTCAACTGACTACACCACAACTCAAATAATAAGAGATGAAAAACAGAGTAATGTAGAAGAAAATATTACTGAAAATTTTGATGATCAAAAACGGATTTCCATCAAAATACAAAGTCAAAAGCAATGGGACCTGATTTGCAAATACGAGATTTGGAGAACTGTGATAATATGGATAATCAACAAGTAATCATTACATTGAACAAAAAGAACTATACAGCTTTGACAGTATTGGAAAGAGAAAAGAAATATGATCAGACTGAATTGTTTAGGAATATATATAATCAAATATGGAGATTTGAGGATTTAAAGGCTCTTTTATGGAAACCTGCTTGGCATAAAAAGAAAGCTAGAATTAGATTTAAAAATGAGAATTAAAAATTTATCTGAAGGGTTAAAATGGCGTAAGATTTTGGTTTGAGATAATACTACTGAGATAAAAATTATTGATTTGATTATGGTCTGGACTGGTAATATGAATTGATAAACAAGAAAAATAGAATAAGAAATAGAATATAGATATGAAAAGAAGTAAGAAAATATATTTTTGGGAATGGATGGGATTTAAATTTCAGAGTAGAATAAGAAATAGAATATAGTTGGGAAGTATGAAAATATAATGGTAATAATATGTATAGTTTAGGAATAATTATTGTTTTATGAGGGAAATTGAGAGATCTGAAATGTAACTTATTGCTTATCCAAGGCTAAATTGGAAAATGGTAATTGTAAATTAGTTAAATGCAAAAACGAGTTGATTGATATTGGTGAAATATTACTGATATTCTTTCTACAATGATTGAATGCTATTTAGAAATGTATTAATTGGATTATGTTATAGCAATTGAGGGACTTTTAGAGATATGGATTGATTTATAAAATATATATTTGAAATAGAGTAGAATAGGAAATAGAATATACAGTAGTTGGGAAGTATTAAAATATAATAGTTGGAATAATATGTATATTTTAGAAATAATTATTGTTTGTATGGGCAATTGGGAGACCCGAAATGTAAAGTATGTGTTTATTCTAGGCCAAATTAGAAAATGGTAATTGTAAAATAGTTAAACTTAAAAACAGGATTTTGATTGATATAAGTGAAATATTATTGATATTTACTTTACAATGATTGAATTCTATTTAGAAACGTATCAATTTGATTATGTTATAGCAATTGAGGAATTGAATTATATATGTTTGATTATATATATTTTTTCTTTTTTTTTGGATGATTGACCACCCTATCTCCACGTGGATTCTTAAAGCACTCTGATGTAAAATTAAAAAAAAAAACACAATAAAACTTGTTTAAAAAAACAAACGAACCAATTTTAGACACCATCTAAAACAGGGGTGTCAAACTCTCAACGTCATGTGATGTCACAACTTTTTTTCCATTGCCGGCAATGGGGTGGGCGCGGTTTCGCTATGATGCATCCGGCCCGTGGGCTGGCAGTTTAACACCCCTGATCTAAAATTACAGAGTCTAATATGTGATGGTCCTATTTCTCTGTAAATATGAATCTGCAAGTGATACAGCTAGATATCAGATATCTTAGCTTTAAAGAGGGATGTTTCTCTTTAGATGACTAAGATGTACAATTTCTAGATTTAAAAATATTACTACAGAACATACATAGTTGTTACTTCTGATGCTGGCAAACTACAAAATTATACCTGCTCTCTTAGGAACTTAATCAAAAATTGCTTCAATTTGTCTCTTCCACACTAAAGATACCTGACCAAAGATGGATAGGTATTTAAAGGTTGCTTGATGCAGGCACCTGTTACTTCCAGCAATTGATGCAGTACATGTGCCTTTTGGTGAAGATCACTATTTTTGTTTTTGTATATTTCAGGTCCAACTTTTCTTCTGACTAGCTCCATCACTATTATTCATGTTGGTAGGGGTTGCTGGGAGTTGTAGTTTAGCAATTTCAGGTAAACTAGTTTAACCACTCCAAGCAGCATCTCCCCTCATAAAAGCTGAACAGCTGTTCTTTTCTCCTTCTTCATGCATACTTTCATTTAATCAACCCGATAACTGGAACATGATGTAAGAGGAGATGAATATGAAAAAGACTGAATTTAATGAGGATTCATTTTCAGAGAGGAAGCTGGAAATGAAGAACATGGGGATTCAACACAGAGAATAAAGATTGCTATAAGCATTTCAGATGTGTAGGCACTGGCTAATTTACTGAGAACCACCCAAGGATATGTTGACTTGCAATCTTCTAGCCTGCAGCTAAATATTTGCACAGCACTGGAGCAAATGTAGGCACACATTTTAATTATATAAAACATAAAATAGAATACAGAAGAAAAGCTCACTAGTTCAGATTATAAGGTTTCTCTATGCATACAGGACAAATTCTCCTCCTGAAAGGATTCCTAAATTTTGTTATGTTTTCTAGTGGTACCTGTGGGAGTTTGAATCCCGGGGTCCAGCGCCTGCTGGACGGACCAGTGGTTGTGGGAGTTCAAATCCCGGGGTCCAGCTTCTGCTGGACGGACCAGTGATGTACGTTAGCCTAGGCCAACGGACCTTGCGTTTGGTAGATAGGAAACACACGGACAACATGTTTCTTCAGGTTGAATCAGCAAGCAAGAGCGCAGAAGGATCTGCGTGCCTCTTTTTTATTGGTACACTTACGTCACAGCAGGAGGTTGTAAAGGGTGGGTTTTGCCAGGAAATGAAACTTAAAAGGCATACCTTAACTTAACTCAGGAAATGGAAACTTAATAAGGCATAGCTTATCTCAACTCAGGAAATATAGACTTTAAAGGCATAGCTTAGGAAGTGATAACTTGTAAGACATAATTCAGGAAGACATAACTCATGACTTATCTCAGGACTTAAAAGGCATGGACACTTGAAAGGCATGGAAGCCTATCTTAACTCAGGAAATGGTTGCAACATCTCCACTGTTTTTATTTTTTAAAGTTCAATCTCTATCCTACTTGTGGCCATAATCTGCATCCTCCGAAACAGAAAAGGGCAACTCCATAAGAATACGAGATTCTTGCTTGGGGGCAAGAGCCTCCATGGCTAAGTCTGATTCAGTATCGGAACAGTTGGAGTCCGTGTCAGACAGTGTCAGTAGGGCAACCTTTTCAGAGGGGTGGAATTTGGGTTTCAAGGGTTCATATATGTTGTTTGAGGCAAGCATAACATTAATCTTAGAAAGATTAGAATCCAAACCATTCAAACGATCCTTGAGAAATTGCAAAAGGCGTGAAAAAACACATGGGCCAATCATACATAATATAAGCAAAATTATACAAGGTCCTAAAATAGCAGAAAGCAGTGTAGTAATCCAGGGAGAGAAATTAAACATGCTTTGATACCAGGATTGTTGGGAGAACCTTTCCTGTTCCCTGTCTTTTAATCGTTTGCGTAACTCATTCATAGAGTCGCGCACAATGCCAGATTGATCAGAATAAAAACAACATTCTTCTTTTAAGGCTACACACGTTCCACCTTCCTTTAAAAATAAAAGGTCGAGGGCACGCCTATTCTGCAAAACTACTTCAGCAAGAGACGACAAAGAAGTTTGAAGGGCAGAAATTGAAGTCTCAATGCGGGAAAGATCATTATCTATTTCTAGACTGAGTTTTTGTATTTGTTGTTGGTTGACAACTAAAGCCGCAGCTCCAGTAGCTGCTCCTGCAACACCTAATCCTAAAAGAACTGAAAGGGTTAGGGCTGTAACAAATTCACGTTTTACACGTAGGTGGTATTCCGGTGGTTCCATAAGGGAAACAAAATCAGAGGGGGAATAATAAGTGATTCTAGGGACTAAGCGTACCTGAATACAAAAGGCTTTTTGTTGTATAAGGACATCCCCTGATACACAGGCTGTGGCACCTGTAGAGCAAGCCCAGATGGAGTTGTTGCCGGGGATGAAGAATTGGCCCTTTAAGCTGGCAGAAATATTACCATTACTCAAGGTAAAAAGAGAGTTATAACCTGCCATATTTACACTGCCCGATCTTTTCTGGGTGAGCCAAACATCACATTGGTATTTGCCAGTGGTGATATTAGCACAATATTGAGAATAATTTGCAGGAATGTTTCCCAAGCAACAACCATGTCCCATAATAGAAGTAATAGTGATGGATGTTGAGTTCCATCTGCAAGAGTCATCTTTAGTAGCATTCTTTATAGGTTCGATGGAGCCAACAGCGTCATAAAAGGGTGGAGTGGCTGATAAACAGAGCCAACAGTGGTCGGTTTGTGATGAAGAATTAACAGCACTTTTTAGCAAAAAGGAAGAAGCATTGACAAGGTTAATCAAGGGATTAGGCATATTATGTACAACGGACTGTAAAAAAACAGGTTGAATGCTTTTGTTAGGACCTATAGGAGGGGAATGTGGTGACTGGATTGTGAGACGAATGGAAAAAACTCCGCCGTCGTCTTCAGAACCGCTCCATTCTCTACCACCCCAAGAATATCCGACAGCCCATTGCTCTGCAGTCAAAGTCTTTCCTTGGGATGTAAAGGTAATGTTCATTGGATTTTTCCGCTCACCACAACAATGCAAATTAGAAGGGCAGGAAGAAGAAGGGGGTTTGCCATTACTACGGTTAATGGCAATATAATCATTTGAGCGAGGGGCAGTCCAGGATATAGCGCCCGTAGAAACACAAGACCATGAGGCACAGTATTTATCCAAAAAAGTGCCACATTGATATTTTTCCTCAGGTGTCTTTGGTTCGGGACAAAAATACAGGTCCCACCATGTTGCTTCTAGTGGAGAAGGTGTGCACGAACCTTGTTTGTCCCATTTGTTAGTTTGGAGAAATTTTGAAGCAAATTTGTTGACCCCGGTACCCATTTCGGCAAAGTCAAAATGTAAGATAGGGAACCAGGGCCATATTGTGTATTTGGAGATTTGGAATAATACCTGATTTTCAAAGTCACGAACAGTCCATGTGTAGTTGAGAGGTCGATGAGGATTAGGATCAGGAGATCGCCGTCGTCGAGAATGAATGATGCGTTGGTGTGAGCGAGGTTGCTTTGTGGAATGAAAGTGTTGTAAGTGAGGTGAGGTAAAAGTACGGGCGGTCAGGTCTAGGAAGGAGCGGGGATGAGGAACAAAGTTGTAGGCAAGTAAACGAGGAGACAAAGGAGGTTTTGCATAGCTCGCCACTGATGCGAGTTCAAAAGAATGTGTAGTATAAGTACCATAGGATGAAAATCCAGACACATAATAGCGCCCCGTAGTCTCAGGGGTCACAAGAATAGCAAGAGTTATGTGACAAGGGTAATGAGCATAGGTGAGGGAAATAGAGGGAGATGGTGGAAGAGGAATGCCACGATTAGGATACTGAGAAAACACAAAGGGACAAAAGGATTGACCTCGGTCATAACAATGGAAAAGGGCAGTAGTATTGAGATCAAGAAAAGAGAAAACAGGACCACAATATAGGCCTTTATGAAAATTTAGAGGAATTCTCAGGTGCTTTGTCATCATGGGAAGGTGCAGTGTGGACATCATGGGGAAGGAACTTGTCAAGAGTGTCATCAAAAGCAGGGTCCACATGATTGATGCAAAAGTGTTGGACCCCTGGACAATATGGGTGGTGCAATATGCAGTTGTTACACCAATAACAGCATGTACATCCGCACTCACAAAGGCAATGATGGCACATCCGATGGAGTTGGTGGGTTGTGTGGAGTGATGAAATATGGGCGAATACAACGAGCAGGGACCCACAAAACTCTGTCGGGTAGTTGAACTGCAGCGTAGCCTCTTCCCCAGGTGATGAGTTCAGCTGGACCTTTCCAAGTTGGATCCGGGAGCTGCCTGTAGTATACAAGTGGTCTTGAAGTTGGGACAACAGGTTTAGTAAAGTGTCGAGACGCAGCAGACAAAGAAGGAGTGCCAGTGAGATTTAGAAAATTGAGAGTATACAGACAAACATTTAACACGTTTTGCAGTGCCGGGAGGTTTGGGGGGCATAAGCCCTTGGACCCCATATAACGATCTAATGCATTTTTTAAAGTTTGATTTGCTCGCTCAACAATAGCCTGCCCTTGGCTATTGAAAGGAATTCCAAATTTGTGGACAATGGACCAGTGATGACAAAACTGTGAAAATTGTGAGCTGACATAAGCTGGGCCATTGTCTGTTTTTAATATTTTTGGACATCCCAGCACTGTAAAGGTACGAATACAGTGATTAATCACTTGTTTTGCAGCTTCCCCTTTTTGTGGGGTTGCCAAAATAAATCCGGAGAACGTATCTACTGTAACATGTAGATATTTCCACGGGGCAAATGGAGGATATTGAGTTACATCCATTTGCCAGGTATCACAGGCTTCAGTGCCTCTAGGGTTAACACCCTGTGGGATACCTTTAGACTGTAGGCTACAGGTTGGGCATTGTTAAATTATGGCTGTAGCTTCAGCCATAGTGATTCCAAATTGTTTCATTAGTGCTTTTTTATTTTGATGAAAGTAAGCATGACTGTCCCAAGGGGAGACAGGAGAAAGAGACATGAGGCAGGTAGCAGAGGCCGCAGCGTCTGCAATATCATTTCCCTTTTGCAAGAAGCCAGGAAAAGGTTGGTGGCTTCTTATGTGTGTGACAAAGTAAAGATGTTTCCTGTTGGATATTACAGTTTGTAGGGTGGAAAATAAAGAAGTTAAATCAGGGTCCAGGGATGGAGAGAGGTATGATTGAAAAATAGTGGTGACAATTTGAGTGACATAGAGACTGTCAAGAATGAGATTTATAGGTTGAGTGGAAAATGTTTGAAAAGCTAGAATGGCAGCGGCTAGTTCCGCACGCTGAGCAGACCGTTGGGGTGGCGTTATTTTTGTGTGCCATTGGTCATGAATATACCAGGCACAAGCACCAAATTGTTTACTGCCATCTGCAAAGAGTGTGACAGCATGTGGGATGGGAAAGCGTTGTAATTGGGTATCCCATGAAACATGGATATTTTGTAGGAGCTGAATGCGAGGATCAGCAGGAGGGTGGCAGGATATCTTTCCAGGCCACTCAGTGAGAGCAAGCTGCAAGGCTTCAGAGTTAGAATAGATGGTTTCCCATGTAGTGAGAGAACATGGTACATATAGGACAGAAGATTCTATTCCTGCAAGGGCTTTTGCTCGAAGGCGAGCCTTAGAGATGAGAGAGGCAAATTGAAAAGGTTTTTGACCAATTGTGTTTCTAGGAGTGTGAGAGAGGTGAAGCCATTCTAGAATCAGCAAGGAGGGAATAGTTTGGACAATAGCACATGTAGGTAAAGAAATAGTATTACACAATAAAAGAGAAAAGGGAATGTTTGGGGTCATTCGGTCAACCCACTGAATTTGTAGGGCTTGGTTGACCAATTGAATCACTTTTAAATGACTGTCCTGCAGTGAAATAACATCTGCAGGATGTTTGCCTTTGGGTAAGGCTGAAAAAAGAGGTGATAACTGAAAAGTGGTGAGACCTATATAAGGTCAAATCCAATTAATAGCACCTAAATATTGCTATAATTGAAGTAAAGTTGGTTGGTGTGGTAATTTTAAAAAGGGAAAAAGTGGTGCAGCATGGGAGGCCAATAATTTATGGCCCAAATATTGAAAAGGAGGGGAGGTTTGGACCTTGTCAGGAGCAATGTGCAAACCTCCTTTTTGCAAAATTGTTGTGAGGGTTGGCAAAGTTGCAAAAACAGTACCCTTTGGGCCTGGTGCTGCGACCAAAATATCATCCATGTTATGGTAAACCAAAAAGGAGGGATGAAGGTCCCGATATGGTTGCAAAACATGGAAAACAAAAAACTGACACATTGTAGGGTTATTTAGCATGCCCTGTGGTAAAACCTTCCATTGGTAGCGCTGAGTTGGTTGAAAATTATTCAACTCAGGCACTGTAAAAGCAAATAAATGTTTATCCTGTTGATGCAAAAGAATGAAAAAAAAAAAAAAAACAATCCTTTAAGTCAATTATCATGGAGGAAACGCCATTTGCCTGATTTCTTTTTTATAACAAAAACTGGAACAGAATAAGATTGCAACATTTTATGCCCTAAATAAAGATAAAGTGTAACTGTATCTTTTCCAAGGCAACTTGCAATCCATAGATACTTGAATCATTTTGTATTTCAAAAAGCCAATTAGATTGTATTTTTGGGGTTCCAATTTAATCAAATTCCATTCAGATGAAACAAATTTTCATGAAATAGGAAAAACATTTACAAATCTAAGCAAAACAATTCAATCATTTCTTTTGGTTGATGGATGTATATGTCTAACTAAACAATTTAAAACTCAAAAATTTGCAAAAGAATTGCCCAACAATTACTGCCTCCTCTTTCGAGTAAAAAAATAGCAAGCTGAAACTGCAAGAGTGGGCATCAAATTTCACATCCACCCCCCTTCCTCATTCCAGACTTCTAAGCAGAGGAAGAAAAAAAATAGTTAAAACGACAGCTGCCCCCCCTCCTCTATCTGCCCTTCCTTTGCTCTTAAAACAATACAGCCAGCGAAAAACGAAAGAGGCAGGAGGGGGGGGAAGAAAAAGAAACTTTGCAAAAATCTCACCACCAAAAAAATTCACATGCAGTCACATGTATAAATTCTTTTATACCTCTTCCATAAAACTTTGCACATGCAAACTCATACCATTGCGTTCCCATGTTACAACAATAAAAACTACAGTTTTACTATTCCTTTCACAGCGTGGGATGGGTGGAGGGGTGAGGGCTAACACACACACATTTACACCAGCAAATTAACTCATTCACTTCCATTCTGTTTGCTTACACCATTTCATATATAAATATTTCATTTCATATGTTTTTCAAGCAAAACTTTTTATTTTTAATTAAGGCCTTTTTGTTTGTTATTATCAAAGAGGGTTTTGACCCTTTTCCAAGTCTTGGAAATAACACAAAACAACACAGACAGACATATATACACAAATACCATTAAAACAACATTTATTTAGACACATGGCTTGTCCTGCAAGAAGCGAGAAAATCATGAGATGATTCCAACCAAACATGTGGTTTTTATAGGGCCCTTTAACCATCTCCTATTTTTCTCACCATTCCAAGTCCAAACGTAACGTTCTAAGAATTAAACATATATAAAACAAAACACACACATCAACACAAAGCACCACCAGACATTGTCTGACAGGGTTCAAACTTAACAGATTACAAAAGAGTTTCAAAACATTCCAATTGTTCAAAACGCATTGCAGAGAAGTGCAGTTTGAGTTAATTTATATCTCTAAATTGTTGCCTGTTTCTGTTTTGGAGGAGAGAGAGAAGGATATGGCGAAGAGGGGGGTTTTTTTTGGCTGTGCCGGCTTTGGAACGTCTTCCGTAGTAGGCACAGGTTAAAAGGAAGGGTCTGGGGATAGACAGTTGTTCCGTTAACTTTTTGCAAACAATTTGCCTTTCTGGCTAAAGAGGAAAGTTCATCCACATGCTTGGACAGAACCTTGGAAAGTGAGGACCCGTTACTTACGTTGATCAAGCCTTTGCCAGGTGCGTAAATACAGGAGCCAGAGCAGCGTTTCCCTAGACAGAGAACACGCCGTGGAGTGAATCACGTCATAGAGTGAATCACGTCGGGGTCACCAGTTGTGGGAGTTTGAATCCCGGGGTCCAGCGCCTGCTGGACGGACCAGTGGTTGTGGGAGTTCAAATCCCGGGGTCCAGCTTCTGCTGGACGGACCAGTGATGTACGTTAGCCTAGGCCAACGGACCTTGCGTTTGGTAGATAGGAAACACACGGACAACATGTTTCTTCAGGTTGAATCAGCAAGCAAGAGCGCAGAAGGATCTGCGTGCCTCTTTTTTATTGGTACACTTACGTCACAGCAGGAGGTTGTAAAGGGTGGGTTTTGCCAGGAAATGAAACTTAAAAGGCATACCTTAACTTAACTCAGGAAATGGAAACTTAATAAGGCATAGCTTATCTCAACTCAGGAAATATAGACTTTAAAGGCATAGCTTAGGAAGTGATAACTTGTAAGACATAATTCAGGAAGACATAACTCATGACTTATCTCAGGACTTAAAAGGCATGGACACTTGAAAGGCATGGAAGCCTATCTTAACTCAGGAAATGGTTGCAACAGGTACCTTAGCATACATTTTTATGCATACTTCTGTTTTTGCCCTAATAGCATGACTGAGTGCATATGTTTATTTGTCCTTTCTTTTTCTTACCCCAGACTATCTATAAATAAATATTGAGGAAATTACAAGTTTAAAGGCTTTAAAAAAGTCTTTTAAAAAAAATAAACCATAAAAGGGTGAATAAGATGTTGATTTTGGAAAGTTACAAATGAACTAAGAGTCCACATGGATTCTTTTGAAATAAGAATTTGAAACTAATTATGAGAATATTTCCCATAGGAAAATGCTGTTGTTTTGCATAACACACACACACACACACACACACACACACACACATCTTTCCCATAGGAAAATGCTGTTGTTTTGCATAACACACACACACACACACACACACTGTATGTGTGTATTAAAAAAATAAGATGGGATTTTGAAGGTTGGACACTAGAAGGAACCAGAAGGAACTAAAGATTACAATTAAAGGAGAAGAACACTTAAATTTGACTTCCTAATACAGAATAGAACGGGTTTAAGGTTGAAGGCACTGTAGGGTATTTCTGAACAAAGGATTGAGAAGTTAATTTTAAGAGTGTCTACCATTATAGTAGACTGTATTTGGAAGATGATATGAAAGAGGAGCAAGTTTTACTAGATAGGACTGAAACTGATTTTGATTTGTTTTGAAAAGCGGATTTAAAAATGACAGTTTATGGAAATGATGTGATAGGAAATGATACACTGCATATATAATCAAAACTGGCTGATATCTTAACAAACCAAAAGACTGACCTGGATAAATTTCTTATATTGAATTTACAAAAGAGACTTGTTAAAAACCTGAAGAATTTTATAACAAGGGGTAAAGAAAAGAGATAAAACAAGAAATCAAGTTCTAGGACATTATTTGAGGGAATTAAGGATCAGGATTGTTAAAACTAAAGGGAAATAATATAAAGTTTGATCAAAGTTAAAACAAATATGTTGTTATCTCTAGTAACTCTTAATGAATGTTTGCTGATCAGCACTGAATGACAAGGCTTTAAAGATTTGTGGTATTTTAAAAAACCATGAAAAGTTACTAAAATTGTTTACACTTGTTATGAAGAGGGAAACCATTTCTTTATATATTTCATTTTTTTCCTTTACTATACTTTTATTTTTTCTTTTCTATTTTTTCTTTTTTCTACACTTTCTATTTTTTTCTTTCAGTTTGTTTCAGTTCTTATCTTTTTAATTGTAATGTTTGCAATTGCAGGATAGATACACTTATGCTGACATGGCTTCATGAAAATCTAATAACTGATGAGTTAGCAATGCTTAGTCAATACACCTTGGAGTGAGGATAGATATAAAAATTGCATGTCTCTATTAGTGAAAATATTGGTATCTATGAAAGATTGTTAAATCACCAATGTGTGGACATGCAGGGTTTGGGGTGGTGGTGAAGGATTTGCTTCTCTTAAAATTGGAGCTGCAGACTTTGTGAAAATGGGATTTATATCTGTAAACTATTAGTTTAGGTCTTTCTGAAAATACTATGACTGTTCAAGAAGAAAATATGAAACTGGGTGCTATGCTGCCCTTATCACACAAAACGTTGCCGAATCTGAGGTTTCTTGATGCATTAGTGTGTACCCCAAATTTAGATGGTGCATCTTTTGATGGGCAACAGTCATGCTTAATATATTTTTACATGGAAGGAAAGCATAGAGCAGAGCAATGAGATGTTGTAGATGTGCACCATGGGCATCCCCAGAGGGAGGCAGAAAAGTCAAAATGGTGGCTGCACATATGGAATTGAAGCCCTGTTCCTTTTTTCTATATGTGTTGCTACCCCTCACTGATGTCTCTGGATGAGACAGGGATGAAATATAGAGGATCATGTGATATAAGCTGTTGTGGAAATGAATGAATCCTGTAAAATTAATTTATCAATTATTAATTTTCTGGCTTGGTGCCTTCCAGATATAATTAAACCATCACTATTACTGTCAATGCTGCTAACTTTGGATGTTCTTGCTTTGACAAAATATAAAGAGGCAGCCACTCTCTGTATAAGCTGTGTGGTACTTTTAGAGTTAAATTAGATGATGCTGAGAGGGGAGGAGAAAGAATGTGTGTGGGGATTAGTTAAGATAAGAAACCGCAGGCTACAGAACAGAAGGGAAACTTTGCCCTTCAAACTGATTGGAGAATGTGATTTATGACTGCAAATTAGAGGAGGGAATTATGATTGAAAATTATGTGCTCAGGGGAGGGGAATTCAGATCTTGGCATCTACCATGCTGTGCCGACACTTTATTTCATGATTAAAGACTTTTTAGGATAAACAATGCCTGGAAGTTCTTTGAAGTGTTTCGTTAGTCGGAACCATGACATCATGCCAAGATCTCCTTTCTTTTCAAACTATCTGGGGTCCTGAACTCCAGCCGCTATCTCTAGGCTTGAGAGAAGCTGGCAAAGGAGGAGGAAAGCCGTGACCGGGCCAACCACTAGCATGGACGATGGGATGTCAAACAGCTTTTGAGAATTTAAAAAGACTATTTGCTGCTGAGCCGGTCCTAAAGCACCCCTGCCCAGGGGAGCCCTTCATAATTCAAGCTGATGCCAGCGACGTGGCAGTCGGAGCTGTATTACTGCAAAAGAACAAAAGTGGGATCCTGCAACCCTGCCCCTACACCTCCAAAAAATTCACTGAAAGCGAGAGGAGATGAGCAATCTGGGAGAAGGAGGCCTTCGCAATTAGGTGGGGCCTGTTAAACTGGCGACACTATCTAGAGGGGAGCAAGGTGCCTTTTGAAGTATGGACAGATCACAAAAATCTAGAAGCACTGAAAACTCCTCGCAAACTCTCCCCAAAGCAAGTGCGGTGGGCACAGTACCTTAACCGTTTCAACTTCACTCTAAAATACATACCGGGAGGAAAAAACTTCCTAGCTGATGCGCTATCGAGATTGCCCCAGTACAAAAGTGAACGCAAAGAGGTTAACGAGGCAATTATCTCCAGTCCACAAACTGCTGCCCAACTCACGCCTCGCAGGGCCCCTAATCCTGATGACCCTGGGGCAAAGAAGATAAAACAAGAGCTCCTCACTGATCAATGGTTCAAAGACAATCAAACCTCCCTCTGACATGTGTGGATGGTTTGGCTTACAAGGGGGGTAAACTGTATTTGCCTGAAGCCCTCCATCTCAAGGCTCTAAAACACAGCCATGACGTAAAACAGGCTGGACACTTTGGATATCTAAAAACTATACATCTCATTTGCTGGCAATTTTGGTGGCTGGGGCTAAAACGGGATGTGAAAAACTATGTCAAGAGTTGCGCTGTATGCGCCACCATGAAAAGAATTCCAGGGAAAACCCCTGGGTGGCTGCAGGCGGTGGAAGACCCTTCTCAACCATGGGAAGAAATAGCTATGGACTTTATAGTAGACATACCTGAAAGTAGAGGAAATACTGTCATCTGGACTGTGATAGACCTGTTTTCGAAGCAGGCACATTTCATTTCCTGCAAAGGACTCCCATCTGCCCAACGACTGACTAAATTGTTTCTGAAATATATCTACCGACTGCATGGCGCCCCTAAGCGGATAATTTTGGACAGGGGGGTGCAGTTCATGGCGACGTTTTGGAGGAACTTTCTCAAATTAATTGGATCATCTCAAGGCCTATCGTCTGCTTTCCATCCATCTACTAATGGGGCCGCAGAAGCTGCTAACAAGATGGTGGAGCAATATCTCAGATGTTATGTTTCATACCAACAAGCAAACTGGACCGACCTCCTCCCTTTCCCGGAGGTGGCTTACAATAATTCTGTTCACAGCAGCACCGGCTACATGTCTTTCAGAGTAGCCACAGGAAAAGAATTCAACCCAATACCTGAATATCCTCAGGTGCCCTCCGCCTCCCAGACACTTGATCAATGGGTGAGGGGGTGGGAAGAAGTTTGGAGAAACACAAAGACTGCTTTAAAAAAAACTTCCGAGACCTATAAAAAACAGGCTGATAAAAAGAGGGCTCCCCAAAGAACATTCCAAGTTGGGGAAAAGGTTTATCTGTCGACCAAATATTTACACCTTAAATTACCCAGTAAGAAATTAGGACTGAAATTCTTGGGGCCTTTCCCCATTGTGAGGATCATCAACCCAGTCACAGTAGAATTAAAACTCCCTAGGCTTTTAGGGAGAATTCACCCTGTCTTCCATTGCAGCTTGTTAAAACCTTGTCGGGGCTCCACTTTAAGACCTCCCCCTAAGAAGGCACCCAGGCCCCTTGTAGTAGCGGGTCAGACTCACTATGAAGTGAAACGTATTCTTGACTCTAGAATTTTTAAAGGGAAATTGCAGTACCTAGTACAATGGAAGGGGTACTTGTTTTCCGAAGCCACTTGGGTGAAGTCTAGCGATGTGAAAGCTGACAGACTCATTAAAAGGTTTTACAAGAAACACCCCAACAAACCGAGAGATAGTCCCTAACATATGCTTTGTTTACATACAGGATCTATCCTTTTTGTAAGGGGGCCCGGATGTCAACGCTGCTAACATTGGATGTTCTTGCTTTGACAAAATATGAAGAGGCAGCCACTCTCTGTATAAGCTGTATGGTACTTTTAGAGTTAAATTAGATGATGCTGGGAGGGGAGGAGAAAGAATATGTGTGGGGATTAGTTAAGATAAGAAACTGCAGGCTACAGAACAGAAGGGAAACTTTGCCCTTCAAACTGATTGGAGAACGTGATTTATGACTGCAAATTAGAGGAGGGAATTATGATTGAAAATTATGTGCTCAGGGGAGGGGAATTCAGATCTTGGCATCCACCATGCTGTGCCGACACTTTGTTTCACGATTAAAGACTTTTTAGGATAAACAATGCCTGGAAGTTCTTTGAAGTGTTTCGTTAGTCGGAACCATGACAATTACATTTTCCAGTTAGCTTGGCTTTGGCTTTACCAACAGGGAATTCTAAGACTTATATTTTAGTATAACTTGAAGTAATCAGAATGGAAAAATCTGGACTACATTATGACAGATATTACTGTGATTTTGATCCCTATAAACCTCATGTTAGTTTTATTATCTATCATCTGTCTGTCTATCTATTAATGTCGATCTAACACTTATCTATCAATCCATCAATCTATCAATCTATCAATCTATCAATCTATCAATCTATCAATCTATCTATCATCTGTCAATCCATCCCTCCATCCATCCTGCCATCCAGCTCTCTAGCTCTCTAGTTATTTAGCTGTCTAGCTATCTAGTTTTCTATCATCTAGCTCTATCATCTGTTGGACCTTTATTTGACTTAAATGAAACCATAAATTATACAGAATGAGACAGGAAAGAATGTGAAAAAGGTTCAGAAATGGCCTTGGAGCATAACTCTGCTGTCATGAGTGCAGATGTAGGCAGCATTGCCATTGGCCAAGCCTAATACAGGTAGACTTTGACTTATGGTCACAATTGGGACCAGTATGTTGCTAAGCAAAGAATTTGTAAACTGAGTTGCATCTGATTTTGTGGCAATTTTTGCCAACAACTGCAGAGGTGAATCATGCAGTTGTTGTGCAAGTTCAGCTTCCCCCATTGACTTAGCTTGTTGGAAGCCAGCAGGAAAGGTTGCAAATTATGATCTTGTTTACCCCGGTATACTGCAACCCTCCTAAGTATATGTTTGTTCCCAAGGGCTGGTAAGGGCTGAGCAGAAGACCCAGAGAAAGGTGTTGTCAACCATCCCATTTGGCCTATCCAAAAAAGAAAGAAAAAAGAAAGAAACTCCTGCTAAGAGTAAAACTTTATTGAAAGATCCATTTAGGCACAGCAGAAGCAAAATCAGCTCTGAGGTTTTCCTGTGAAAACCCACATAGGTAAAACACCCTTTTCACCCCTCGGCTGCCCACAGTCCATTGTCTACCAATTGCACGCAGTACTTTTGTTTTGGGAAAACATTCTGTACTGACTCCGAGAACTTGACCTTGCTTGGTATCTCCTCTCTGGCAACAGAAGGCTCTCATGCATTCCTTAGCCTCCTCCCCCCTAGGAATTTACCAACCCCCCCTTTCTGTTTGGCAAACTGCGAGCTGGAAGTTGATGCAGACAATGAAGAAAGCGAGTCAGTTCTGACAGGTGTATTATGCCATGTCCAAGCAGAGGCTCAGCTGACAAGGTTAAAAAAAGGACAATGAAAGGCACAGTATAAAGTTACTCAGCCAATTCCCTTTCTCTCTCTTTCTCCCCCCCTCTCTCGCACACAAACACACATACACACACACAAATTTAAATGGAAAATTATAAACAAAAGTCACTGATTGACTTCACTTCAACTTCAGTTCTTAAAGATCAAGAAAAAATGAAACAAAGCTCTGCACTACCAAGCAGAAAACAAAGTCCTGGCACAGTGTTTTGCATCCTCAGCAACTTTAAGATACATGGACTTCAACTCCCAGAATTTCCCAGCTTCTGAAAGAAGAAAAAACACTGCTCTAGCAAAGTTTGAGGGATGCATAAGCCCTGGGCAAAGCAAGGAGCAAAGCCCAGAGCACATTTTAATGGTGCTCCTATCTTTTTGTGTTCAGTAGCTATTAATGAGATAGAGCAAAATTAATGTCTTTTGACTGTCCAACCACAGTAAAAGCATCTGCTTACATAACAGCAACTGAGTGGCTTTCCCAGAAGAGTTTATACATAGGTTTATACATAGCACAAATCAACAGGGCACATTATACTTCACTGAATTATTAATATACTATAACACAACATCATTTTATGTGAAATCCTTTCATGAAAAATGGCATACTAGATCTTTCCTTCTAGTAATAATGGACAGTGTTGGGAATGAATGATGCACAGTAGCAGAAGCAGAACAATGTTTAGAGACAGAGCAAGACAAGGGAAAGAGTTAAATTTGGAGTATTTACTTAGCCAAGGGGACAGCCTAGTTATATTCCTTGATGTTAACTTATAGTGCATGGAAAATAATATTAGAAATGTTCATCACTTGGATACTTTTATCCCCAGTTAAATCCTCATTTCAGGGAGTTTTACATCTCAGTTGCCAGGAGTATTATTTTTCTATCATACATGATTTTGGTATGACTGCAGAGATTAAGATATTTTATTTTGTTTTCATAATGCATTTAAGATCCAGGGCCTGGATCATTCTTTTTTGATAGTTAATGCAGTTAAGCAGACAAGGAAACAAGGATAGTTTTAGACCCTGCTTCCATGTAGCCTCCTGTCCTAGAAATATCTACAGTTGAAAGTCTAATTCCAAAAGTTTTCTGGAATTTAAGGAACTCAGAGCTCATCTAGAATCTCTCTCTCTCTCTCTCTCTCTCTCTCTCTCTCTCTCTCTCTCTCTCTCTCTCTCTCTCTCTCTCTCTTAACAGAAGAAATAAAAGCTACTGAAATCCACAAGGAGCATACAGTAATCTGGTGATGCTGCTGGAAAAGGTATGCCCCCAAAATTTAAGTGCTTTTGTGCTACCTAAAACAGTTGCCTTAAAGATCAAGGTTTTGGTAGCACAATATTGTTGTTGCAAAATGGGTCACAGAGATCACAACGGGCAATTAGGCTGGAATTCAACTACCTCCCTTCTGTTTTTTTCCACTCAAAAATATATTGAGGACCCAAAGTCTTATTTTGCCTCCCGGCACCCTCATACACACAATCTTCTGAGTATTTTCAAAGCAACAATAATGACATGATCTGTTTGAACAACGGGATAATTGGCAGGACCTCTTGCTTTGAAAATTGAATGACATAATTATGGAGCTTTCAAGTGCTGCTATTGTTTGCGATAAACTAGCACATAAGAACTCTGAGAATAAAATAAAGTTCACAAACTGAATCATTCTTTTTTTTCCCTGCAGTGGTTCTAACTTTATTCAGGCAGTTGACATGATAATTTTCCTCTGTGAATTTTTAATTATAGACAAATCAAGTTTCATTTCAGGTTGCTGAAACACAATGTGCTTTACAAGTTGAATCTCTGTGGTCTAAAGTAGAATGTAAAAGAATTCTTCTACAAAGTTTGCTGGCAGCAAGTCCAGCTACCTTTCTTTAATTATTCTACAATCGTCTTATGGTGAAAAGTTTTTAAGCTTGTAATTTATTTCTAATAAGCAATTTAGATCCATTTTTCTTCAAGCAGTAGTACTCTTCTGAGATAGATCTTCTCTTGAAAGGAGAGCTTCCTACAGGACCTGCAATGTTCCATATTTCTCTCAGGATTCCAACAGTCTCTTGGAGAAGAACTCCAAAATATTTAGAGATAAAGAAAGATTTTTTAAAAACCCTGTTTACCTTGTAGGCATCAAAACCTAAGAGTGAATCTTAAATCAATCTAACAGACTGTGGGAAGTCAGCCCCCCGCCCCCAGAGAAAGAAATATTTTTAGGAATATTAAAAAGGCAGAATATATTTCTCCAAAGGAATAATGGAGAAGATCTTTTAAAAAGGCAGAAACATCTCCCTCCCCCCAGCCAGAAACTCAGCAGAAACCAGGTCTGCAGAAATGCAAATTCAATAATACTTTCAGAAAGGTTGGAGCCAGGAAGCTTGGAGCTGATGAGATTAGGAAGACAAAGACCCCTAAAATCTACATGCCCCACCCAAACTATAAAAGACATGACCTTTAGGACATAATAGGATTAACCCACCTGTTCTGTTCTTGCAAAGAAGACATCGAGACGAGGCTGGTTCACAACAAGATCTCTTTATTGAAACACAATCACAGAACAGAAGCAAGAACACAATGGCCACTGGCCCTTTATATCCCCTTGCAAGGGGATGCACATCCAATCATTACAGGCCGTTCTCCCACCTCGCGCATGCGCGCGAGGCTGGAGACAGCCTCTCTGGGTCCCGGGCAGACACGTGGTCTGTCCGGGTCTCTGCAGCCTTCCTGCAGCCTTCCTGAGCCTTGCTGAATGACTCAGCAAGGCCCAGGACATAACACCCCTCCCCTCTTGGATTAAACAATAACTACGCATATTGTTTAATACTTTACACACAAACACATCATGGCAGGCCGGTTGGCACGTTATACATTTAACTTTTACACACATGTCAGCACACATGTCAGCACGCGTGTGATCAGTGGCAGTTTCAGCAGCCACATCCCTAGCATTGAGGGGAGATTCAGGCAATTCCTGAATGGAGAGAATGTGTACAGCAGGAGCAGGGTCTGCCTCTATTTGCTTCAGAGGTAACCTACTAAGGCCATCAGCGTGACCCATCTCTGTCCCTGGTTTGTGAACCAGGGTGTAGTCATAAGCTGACAAGAAAATTGACCATCTCAGCATTCTGGGGGAGATGATATGTGGGGTTTGTTTGTTTGTTGTAAACAAACCCAGCAAGCACTTGTGGTCAGTGTAGACCATGAAATGGCGGCCATACAAGAAATCATGAAATTTCTTGATGCCTGAGACTATTGCCAAGGCTTCTCTGTCAATCTGCGCATAATTACGCTCTACAGATGAGAGAGTTCTGGAGTAATAGGCCACAGGGACCTGAGTCCCATCAGCCTTGAGATGACTCAACACTGCTCCTACCCCATAAGGGGATGCATCACATGCGATGCACACAGGCAATTGCTCATTGAAATGTGCCAGTACCGCATTTGAAGATAGCAAGGCCTGGACTTCTTTGAAAGCCCTTTCATGGACGTTTGTCCATTTCCATGGAGTCTGCTTGTCCAAGAGCCGGTGTAACGGCTCAGCCACTGCAGCCTTGTGGGGGAGAAATGAATGATAAAAATTTAGCAGGCCCAGAAAAGCCTGGAGTTCAGCTTTTGACTGGGGGCTTGGGGCCAGTTGAATGGCCTGAAATTTAGACTCTGCAGGATGGATGCCATCAGCATCAATACGAAAGCCTAGAAATTTGGTGGATGTTACACCAATCTTACATTTGTCTTACTATAACTTCAGCCCAGCTTGGCGGAAACGCAGCAAGACAGCTCTCAGCCTTTCAGCCAAGCTCCCAGATGACTCTCCTGCAATGAGGACATCATCGAAATAGGGGCAGACCCCAGGAATACCACGGAGCGTTCGCTCCATCACCCCTTGGAAAATGCCAGGGGCTACATTGACCCCAAACTGCAGCCTTTTTACCTTAAAAGCCCCTCTGTGAGTAACTATAGTTTGGGCCTCAGTTGTTGCCTCATCAACAGGTAACTGTTGGTAGGCCTGAGCTAAATCAAGCTTAGCAAATACTTTTCCCCCTTTCAGTGAGGCCAGAATGTGGCTCACCACAGGCACTGAATATGCATGCTGTTGCAAGGCTTTGTTTAGTGTGCATTTATAGTCCACACAAATTCGGACTTTACCTTTGGCTTTTAATGGTGTCACTATGGGGGTTTCCCATGGACTAGAATCCACAGGTTCTAGAATGCCTTGTTGGAGCAGTTTGTCCAACTCAGCATCTATTTTACTTTTGAGGGCAAAAGGCACCCTCCTTGGTTTAACCCTGATGGGTGTGATGGCTGGATCTAACTTTAAAGCAATAGGAGGCCCCTTGTGTGAGCCAAGCTCTGGGCTGAACACATCAGCAAACTCCTTGCAGACTCCTGCAAGGCTGGCAGTTTGTAGCTGGTTAAGCCCAGTCACTTGGATCCCAAGTGCCTCGAACCAATCGAGTCCGATAAGACTCGTGCGATCACCCCCAACTACCACCACTTCTAACAACCCATCAAATTCCTTACGCTGTACTCTAAGCATGGCCTCCCCCTTCACACTGACTCGTGAATTCTGAAAGTCAGTGAGGATGAGATTGGAGGGCCTGAGTTTGACTCGTGAGCCACTCCTGGAACAAACCTTTTTAAAAGTGTCAGCAGAAATAATAGAAAGAGCGGACCCTGTGTCCAGCTCCATGGCCAGGGGAACTCCCTGCAACTTTACATCAATGCGCAGCTTTTTCTTAAGGGGCCGGTGAACCCCAGTTTTGAATACCCCCCTACGGGATGTGCAGAAGCCCACCCTGTGTTGGCTGGGGACCTTGGTACCTTTCAGAAGTAACTCTTCGGGGGACCTGTTTTTCTAGCGACCCAAGCAGGCTGATGCGATGTGGCCTTGCCTGCCACATGCCCGGCAAACAGCAGAATGAAAACGGCAGTCGGCCCTCCTGTGGCGCGAGGCCAGAGACAGCCTGTCTGGGTCCCAGGCAGACACGTGATCTGTCCGGGTCTCTGCAGCCTTCCTGCAGCCTTCCTGAGCCTTGCTGAATGACTCAGCAAGACCCAGGACATAACACCACCAATACCAAAAAGGACACACTCAAAAGCTCAGGTCAAAGTACATGGCACAGGAAATACAAAGCCTCAAACAGGAAAAACTGCAAATACAAAGCCCAAAGGAGGTATAAAAACCCATCACTCCCAGCTACATGTGGTCAGCTTTCCCAGAGCCACACTTCTGTCTGGCTTTGCTCTTCAATAAACTACAACCTTCTTTCTAAAGCAGTCTCCATTTTGTTTATTCCCAGCTTGGACTGGACCCTGATGAAGATTTTTCTTTCAATAAGACTGCTATGGACTTTATTTTTTAAAGAATTCATTAAAAACATGTCAATTATGGAATATTTCCTCAATGTAAATAGCCAGTAATATTGGGTGAATTTAAAAAAATCTCAAATCATAAGTAATTTCCAGTTTTTCTTATGAAACTTTCTTCCAAATTATTAGTTCTAGTCATAACAATTCTACTGTTATTTGCTGTGATAAGTCTGTGACCAATTGTTAAGATATGCTGGTTAATCATGACTGTCTGATTACAGATGTCTACTCTGGAGCATGCATTTTCCATGGTTATCTACCAGCCACTTCCAGGAACTCTTAGTGAATGAATTCAGAACTCCTTGGTCACTTATTGCCAGCATCACAATTTCTTTGCAGTGCTAGCTCACTCTTTATCAGTTATACTTCAAGTGTTCCTTCCTAATTCATAGATAGACTGAAGGCAATTGTTTCTTGTTTGAACATGAACCAGGCATAAAAGCAGCACACAAAATTGCCAGTGGAGAGTATATGGAAAAAAGCTGAAACTATTGTACTAATAGAAATATGGGGAAAGGATAAAATACAGCAAGAATTGTGCTTCATTAATCTGATTTGCCTAGGGGAAAAAACTCAAAGCTGTAACACAACAAGACTCCTATCTCAGTATTTAGAAATTCTCCAGTTATATGGCCATACTATCCACAGTTTTACCACATTTCTCAGGGGGATGAAAACAGGATTCATGGTGGGGCATGGTGTTATTTGTGGGGCATGGTGTTATTGCAGGATCCAATCTGGATCAGTGAACAGGACCAGATATTTTGTCTTCCAAGTTTTGGACTAGTGCTGAAGACAAAACCTCTGGTCCCGGTGTTCAACCCAGATTGGATCCTGCAACATTATCCTGGGACATGTATATTCACCTTCATTCATAGTGTTATTCTGCCCAGACCCACAGAAGGGATAGTGATGGTTCAAATTGATTGTAATACATCTTCTCTTGCATATAACATGGCAACCAGAATGAGGTTAGGCAATCTCAGTCCAATTAACCATAGAAACTAGCTTGAACAGGAACTCATAGATAATTGAAATAGGGATGTGTGAAGTAATTCAGCTCCAGGGTCCTAAAATGGCTCCTATGCTCATTGAAATGTGAATGAGGAGGAAGAACTCATTTACATCAAGAGCTGATGTAAATCACAGCCCTTGGCAACCTGAGTGAGAATTTTCCAGGGGTTTCAGTTCATTCTGCTGATTTGCCTGAATAGCCTCTTTCTAATGGGAGTGTGTAGTTGGGGTTATCCCCACCCCTCTTCACCATGGTGGTGGCCTGAATATGGTTTTGGGAGGGAACAATAAGAGTAGAAGGTTAACTTCAGGATGGTACATCACTTTTCTTTAAGATTGCAAACCCATTACAGTTGCTTAAGAGAGAAAACATAATTCTGTGCCTGGAAAATGCAGAGGATGAGAAACTGGCACACTATGCAATGCAGTCATCAAGCACAGAAGGTGCTTATCAGTTTGGTGTAGGAAAAATAAAGTGGAGGAAAAAATCATATAGTGATGAAGGTTTGTCTAGTGACAAAGCATGTCCTCAAAAAGTGTGGCTTTCCTGTGAGACCATCAAAAGATATATAGACTGTACTTTCAGCAATGCATTTTTCTACTAATGTGAGATACAGTCTGTATCATGTACCTAAGTCTTTCCATACCACTTGGTAAAATGCAAAGTCTTTAAACAGAATTTGGATGGTCTTCCATCTGGAAAATTCTAGTGGATCCTGCACTAAGCAAAGACATAGACTAAATATCTTCTGAAATATTTTCTATTATTCTATATAGATGTTCCCAGGAAGAGTGATAGCACATGAGAACTAGTAAAAAAAGGGGGGGATGCTTCCCAAATAACTGTCACATGTGGGAAGCACAAAATATCATATATCAATTGAAAGAATAATTTCCCCTTTACTAAATGATAAATGGAGATTTGAACCGTTTATTTGAACAGCGCTGGAGATAAAATAGAAGGTTCTGCCCACTTAAGGAAGAGACAAACAGCCTTTATACAGTCATATAATAAATGCTGATAAATAATTATGTCAAATGTCAATCATCTTATTTTTTATAACATGGGTTAGATTTTCTGCTTCAATGAGAACACACAGTCAGTAAAGCA
This sequence comes from Azemiops feae, assembly GCA_023970755.1. Taxonomy (NCBI): domain Eukaryota; kingdom Metazoa; phylum Chordata; class Lepidosauria; order Squamata; family Viperidae; genus Azemiops; species Azemiops feae. The sequence continues at coordinate 178,255 of JALGBA010002262.1, read as the reverse complement.
GAGGTCAACTGTACACAGTTTTGTGGTTAATTGTGTCCTAGTTCCCATTTAAAACTATAGGTGCTGATTAAGATAACTTGGGAGCCAGCAACTGCATACACCTAATCAAGCTATTCAGGTGTCCTGAGAGTTAGAAGATCTTGGGTTGGTAGTTATTCAGGTAATTTTTTTACCCCTTCATAATATAGGGTTAGAAGGGTAAAAATGGAAGGGATAGAAATAGGGATAATATGGTCAGTATAAACCAGTCTTTAGATTTTGACTACTCCAAGGTTCATAATCTTCATTCTGCACTTCCATGTCTCTGTAAAGAGAGATTAAAGAAAAGCAAAATGAGGAGTTACATCACCAAAACTGACTGTAGATCTATTTGGAATGCTCTATATATTATTGCATGCTTTGTACTTTCCCCTATATAAATTCTGCCAGCCCATAATCCAGTTCACACAAATAAGTAGAGAGCACAATGTGACTATTGTATGTTGGTATGCGCTAGGTGCTTGTTTTGCCGAATAAAAACTAAATCATTGGAACTTGAAATCTGGATGAAAACTTAATAATTGCATCTGTCACTCAGCAGGGTGCTCAAAATACTGCCTTGCCAGTTTAAAAAATGTAGCATTTCTATTATTTTGCAAGTATTTGGCAATGTCATGTTGCCTCTCCCAAAATGGGGGCTTTCTGAGTGTGCTGTGTCGAAATTGCTGTCATTTTCAGATGACTGATTTTTGTCCCTCCCCCCAATTCTTGTTGTCTTCTGATTTATCAATTGCTTTTGACTTGCTGTGTATTTATACATTTTGTTCTGCCTGGGCAAACCTAGAAATGTCTCTTTCTGTCTATCTTTGTATAGACTAAGATAGATCTGAGGAGGCATGTCCATGACAGAATGGTGAAACCGCCTCTCCTGAATTTTTTTTACTTTTGCACATGATAAAACAAGAAATGAGCGAAAAAAGAATGGAAGTGATTCAGATAGACAGCAGGTCCTCTAAAAACTGGTGTAATTCTACTGAACTGGATACAAGAGGTGATGCAACCAGAACAAGGAACTAGAAATTGCCTGAAATGTTGCTTCTTTGTCAAGGTGAATATGCCCATGTATTCCAGCAGCATATTTAACACGCAATGTATAACTGGATATTCAGATGCTGTGAATATGTCTATATCTACAAATATCAAGGCAGTGAAAGCAATGGGTTTCCCATCATATGGAAGTGAAAGTTGGATTTTGAAATAGTAAGATAGAAAGAGTATTTACACTGTTGAATGCCGGTTTTGGAGAAGGCTCCATAGAATTTTGTGGACAGCCAAGAAAACCAACAAATAGATCATAGAACAAATCAATCCAGAGTTCTCACTAGGGGCATTAATAACAAGACTCAAACTTTCATAGTCTGGGCACATTATGCAGAGATTCAGCTCTCCTGAGAAGTCCATAATGCTGGGAAAAGTAGAAGTAGACAGAACAAGAGGATGACCAACAGCAAGCTAATCAAGGAGAGAAGCAACCTAGAACTAAGGAGATACTTCCTGACAGTTAGAACAATTAACCAGTGGAACAACCTGCCTCCAGAAGCGGTGAATGCTCCAACACTGGAAGTTTTTAAGAAGAGACTGGACAGCCATTTGTCCGAAATGGTATATGGTTTCCTGCCTGAGCAGGGGGTTGCACTAGATGACCTCCAAGATCCCTTCCAACTTTATTATTATTATTAAGCTAGATAGACTTGATTACAATGTTGATGGGCGCACCATTGGTAAAACTCAGCTATGGACAATTCCTCCTAGAGAAGAAGATATGGTGGCTAAGAGTTGAAACTGCTGTGATTGGAGTTTTGGAGATAGAGATACGGTGGCTAGACCTTTTTTGAAAATTCATATGATATGGATTTCTAAGAATCTTGCAAATAAGATCTCTAAAACAGAGGATCTACTTCAGATATTTTCTGATCACAATCCTGTCAGTATGATACTTAAGAGAAAATTTACAACTTTCAGATGGAGCCTAAATGAAGGATTTGGATAAAATGAAAATGAAAAAAAAAAATGAAAATTTTTCATCACATTGCAATCGGTTGACCAATAGGGGCTTTGGGGTGTATATGAAAGTTTCCTCTTTATATGTCCCTCTCACTACTTTTCATCTATGATGCTTTTACTATATTAAGAATACTTCCTTCCTATTTTTGTCATCCCAATGTCCTTGCTCTCTCACTTCCTGTTTGTAAGTTAGGAGGAAGGCTTTTTCTATTGCCACCTTCCCACCCCACCATGCATGTATTTCCTATAATGATATTTTTCTGTTAAAGTTACCAATGGCTGGTCCATTAGTGCTGCTGAACGTAGAGTCCTGCTTTTCATCCATACATCCAGATTGCTTCTTCCGACAGGGCTATGAGTCCAGATCAGAAATGAAGATTACGTAAAGGAGAAAAGATGAATTATCCTGAAAAGGAAAAAAAAAGATTTGAAGAAAGAAAGCAAATTGGAAGGACCTTTGGTCTTTTAAGGTGAAATTGCTTCTGATGTCTTAAGACATGATTTTTGACAAGATGCATGGATGTGGGATAGAATCAGAAAGCCTGGGATGCTACAAGTAACAGAACAACAAAAGTCTCTCTCTCTCTTGCTGTGCAGGTTCTGAGGTTTTGCTTGATAAAAAAATACAGGAAACCAGAAGTTGCCTTTAAGCTTTACGTTTTTATTCAGCTGAACAAAGACGGGCTCCTCTAAAAGAGAGAAGCCCCGAATGACCAGAAATCCTTGTATTTATTCTTTCTGATTACATAAGCAACCCACCCAGCAAAGCTGACACACATAAGACAAAGATTTCACCCAGTAAGTCTGGCACACTGTAGATAAGAAGGGAGAAAGCAGAAGTAGCTAAAAATATTCCCTTTTGGGTGTTTCCCTAAAGACATTGTACGTTTCCGGGTGGGTTAGGACATTGGGTGTTTTCCTTGCTGTCCTTTCATGACCCTGTATCCATGACTCTGCAAGTGCCCAAAGACAGCAGGGCCATCTGCACATATTCACAATTGATACTTCCTATGCTGTCTCCTAATTCCAGATCAACTCTCTCTCTCTCTCTCTCTCTTTCTCTCTCTCTCTCTCTCTCTCTGTATGTGTGTGTGTGTGAATGATTCTATCTTTGTTCAGCTATGATGAATGGGATGCTTCAGAAGTAATAGTAAGGGTCATTTGCAAGCCTATTGTCCTAGGGACTCTACGGTAGAGAAAGTAGCCTAGCCACATTTAGGAGATTAAGTTACCCTAGCATGCTGAAACAAAGGCAGAAAATAGAATGCAAGCAAATAAAATGCAGGGGGAATAATAAGGAAAAAACCTTCAAGCCTCACTTTTCAGTTGAGAGATGGAATATAGATATATTTGGCAGCTACAAGCAATCTTATTAAGGAATAAAATGATTTCTCAAATTAGACACCAGGCACCAAATGGTAATTTATCAAGGAGATGAATAAAAATCCCTTTAGCAGACAGAGGAGTGGTAAGATTTGCCTTAGGTAAAGGAGAGGAAATAGTTTAGCAAATCAGGATGACAGTATGTGCCAGATATGGAGTTCAGTCAGCTCTCTCAGTAAAGAGAGCAACTTTAAGATGTGCTGACTTCAACTCCCAGAATTCCCCAGCCAACATGGCTGGCTGGAGAATTCTGGGAGTTGAAGTTCACACATTTTAAAATTGACAAGGTTAAGAACTGGACCTTCATTTCCAAAAAAGAAAAGAGACATCCATAGGTCTGAACGACAGCAACAGTGGTGAACCACATGGAAACAGATATCTTTTGATTTTTATAGATGATTGTTCCACATTTATTGTTTGCTACTTACTCATTGATAAGAATCAACTACTGGAGAAAATCAGGGAAGATGTGGCTTTAGTGGACAACAGCTTACCCACAAAATGTCCAATTCTCTATACAGGTAACAGGGATGAATACATTATGAAAAAGTACTTGAAAGAGCAAAGGATTGTCTACCAGACTTTGTCCAAGTTCTATACCCCAGAATTGGTTGATTCCAGAGAGAGAGAGAGAGAGACAGAATAATTGTCCAATAGAAATGATGAGGTGAACTACAGGATGGAGGACAGACAGACAGACCAAACTTTATTTCAATCATTGACCAATAAAAATACAATTAGTAAAATGACAACACAAAACTATCCCTAACAACAAGAGCTTTTAGCAATGATTTGTGGACAAAGCTTACACATAATATAGCAAAAATTTGCTGCTTTTAGAGAAATAAATTTATCTTGATTATTTAATAGATCGGGAATATAAAAGCTATCAGAGTGGCTCAAAATTTAAATAAAAGAAGGACAATCAAGGATAATCAATTGTTGGCGAATGTTCCTGGCAATGCAGAAGAATATGGGCTGTGGTTTCTAGGCACCCATATCATAGGGGAAATATTGAGTTTCATATGGAGTTTTCCTTTTCTTTCCAGGACAGTTGTGGGGAAAGCATTAAACTGAATTAAAGATAAAGCTCTCTGCACATGGAGGACTGATAAGGAAGCCCTGGAGAGAAATAGTGTAAATTAACATCTACCTGGATCAATGGTTCTAACCAATACCTCATATGGAATGCCATATGATCCTCAGCATGGAATGAAGGACACATTTGGTTCGACAATTGTTCCTATGCACCCAAAGAAAAGACAATTCAAATGAATAGCAGATATGAGGAAGGTTTGAAATCTAGTGCTGCCAAGATCTCTCTATACAACCTATTAAAATATATAACATTGCTGAAGAAACTTGAAGTGTCACATCTTGTTCCCCATGTCCAGATGGGCTATGAATCAAATCCCCAGGCTTTGAAGGAACTTTTCATGTGCTCAGAATTCAATAGCAGTCACCTGAATCTGGGCTGAAAAAACCCCAGGTCTGGTAGAATGTTATACTATCACCAATTCATAACTGAATTATGGAAAATTTAAAACTGGTTTCAAATCATGCAGGTAGCTATTTCCATGTAGATGGTCATATATATGTCCTTTATCTTTGCAATGATTTATGAATGGGCCAGTAGGCAATATATATTTGAGGCACCATAATTCCAATATTCAAAGAAGATTTATTTATAGATCAAATGTGTGTTCCAAATCCAGATAAACAGATAAATGGACAAGTAGATATGTCAAATCCACTGAGCACACTGTTTTTCTAAACTATTGTTTTATGTGGTAGAACTATCTTTTCTAAACAAGTTTCTATAACCCTCAAATTCTTGTATTCATTGAACCTGCCTAAGGTTTGCAAGGTTATTGCCTAAGAGGGTAAATTGTATTTCCTGATGTGGATGGCCTCAGCCTTTAGGAAGAGAAACAATCAGCACACTTTTTGAGTCAACCATGAATCTTCTATGCCGAACGAGTATCCCCATTTCTTCCTCTCCCCGAACAAAATATTTCACAAAAGATAGAAGAAAATAAGACCAACACATTTATCAGGTACAACAGCTTGTACAATGAGAACTAGAACAGTTCAGGGCTGGGGATGAAGGCTTCAAATAGCGGCATTTCATCTCTTTGGATTTTTCAATAAGAACAGCTGCTGCTGGGGTTTGTTTGTTTGTTTATATTTATTTATATTTATATGCTGTATGGCTGCCTGTCTCACAAAAATGTGTTTGAGAATTGAACTAAAGCTGCCTGGAAGATGCTGAGTTGAAGAAAACCACTTATAATTTTATTATTACTTATTGAAGCTGTATGCTAATAAATACATTTAGGGTGGCTTCCAACAAAATAAATCAACCATTAAAATGTCTATTGTAAATAGCATAACACAATAAAACATCCATTGTAAATGCTGCTGCTTAATCATGAACCTGCTCCAGGATGAAATAACACTTTGACACCAAAGGAGTTAAAAACAGCAACTCTGTCTTGTTTGAGTTAAGTTTAGGTCTGTTCTCTTCCATTAAAAGCCACACAGTCTCCAGGGACTGGGTTAAAATATGTACATCTCTCCCACAACTGGGATATAATATATAGTTGGGTGTCATCAACACATCAAATACCATATCCTGAATTGTCAGATGGCCTCCCCAAGCAGCTTCATATAGATGTTAAAAATGTGGCAAAATGTTGAATCCCATAAATAGAAGGCCACCAGGCCAAGTTCTCTTCTCTTACTGAGGGACTGAAAACATCCACAGAGGTGGAACAACTGCAAAACAACTTCCTCTAATCCCCAACCTTCACAGGGTGGCAGGAGTGTGCATGTACAAAAAGGTAATATAGTTGATAATTTCAAAAACTGCTGAGATACTTAATATGCGAAAGGAAGATATATCATCCAACAGAGGCCATCCAGAGAGTGATCAATGCTATCACAGTCCCATATTCAGAGTAGAATTCAATGCCAAAATGATTTACCTCATCTAGAATGCTGGCACCATTATCTCAATAATGTATTTGTATCCCATCTTTATTATTTTTACAAGGTGGGAAACATATCCAACACACCTTCCTCCTCCCATTTTCCCCACAACAACAACAATCCTGTGAGGTGAGTTGGACTGAAAAAGAGTGACTGGCCCAAAGTCGGCCAAATGGCTTTCATAGCTAAGGCAGGATGTGAACGCATGGTCTCCTGCTTTCAAGCCTGGTTGCCTTAACCATTAGACCAAACTGGCTCTGCCCTGTAGAGTCAACACTATGTCAAATCCAAGTGTTGACTAAGTGCTCTGCCAAATGATCACAGCAGCCAGGTGGGAGATATCTTTGATGACTCCTCCCAAAAAAGGAATTAATAAGCTTAAATAGCATGGCTGGATCTCAGCGAATTGAGGGAGAAAAAAGTAAAAGCTTTTGCCTCTCTTATCACCCCTGAACATTGGCATGTACCTGAGCTTGATTGAATTTGCTTTTTTATTTTTCTCCACCAGCATGCCAGGTTTGGCTTATTCTTCATTTCCCAAGTAAACCAAGGTGCCACCTGAGAACCATACCCAGTAAGAGACTTTCAAGGACAATAAAGTCCAATTTCCGATTTGTTGCTCAGAGCTAATGGTCCATCAGGCACCGAATCAAACAGCCTGACATAGTGCTTGGAAACTCTGCAAGCATCCTCTAGAACCAACAAGATGCAGTAGGTACCTGGGACCCAAATCAGTCCCATATTCCCTGGGAGATTATGGATGGCTTTTAATTGCAGTTAAATCAGTGCATGAACAGACTATAGCAGGGGTCTTCAAACGTGGCCCTTTTATGACTTGTGGACTTGAAGTCCACAAGTCATAAAAGGGCCACGTTTGAAGACCTCTGGACTATAACAACAACACAACAGAAAGCCTCTTCATTTTCACATCACAGAACAACTGTTCTGAGGAAACATGAGGTCTAAAGAATGACAATTCATATGAGTTAGGGATGACTTGAGACATGCCATGACTACTATGGGGGCCAGATATTTTGAAGCCTTGTTAGAATAAGCTCCCAAGGCAGGGAGTCTGAACTCACCCAACACCAAAGTGTGAGGGCTCTGTGTTATTAGCCCAGAGAGCAGCTCCAACAGGATGGAAAATGATCCCCAAAAGAAGCCGCTTTTTGACCAGACAACTGGACAACTACAGAATACTACTATTGGTAGCCACTCAAGTGGACTATTCATGCACAACTCACGTATTCATAGATACAATGACCCAAATCATTGAAGGATATAGAAATACAAAATGACTAAGCTATCCTTAGTAAGGTGGGTAACTTGACATGGCTGAGCAAATACAAACATACTTTCCAAATAGATATCTATTTGAAGTTACATCTGCCAAAACATCTAAGGGAGATATTTACGCGAGCGAGATTTGAACAGCTCGACACAATGGTTAGATATGGGAGTTCCATTCTATACCCTACAATGAATGTCTCTTCATTTGCGGAGCACCAGAGGTAGAAGATCTGGCTCACATCCTATTCGATTGTTGCTTGTATAAGACGGAGAGAGACAGGTACCTTGGTCTATATACCAAATGAATGACCATTGGGATCCCTATATCAAAACAACTTACCTTATGTGCGGCCAGAATCTGAAAATAACATTTAACACAGCACAGTACTTAAGCAAAATGGTCCAGTTGAGATCTGCATATGTGGGACTGATTGGGGTAGATTGCAGGGGTGACACCGAAATATAATTTTATCATATTTTATCTATATCTTAAATTATTGTATTCTGTTCCAATTTTATTTTAGACTGTATTTTATCCCAATTTCATTTTATTTTATCCCAATTTCATTTTAAATTGTATTTTATCTAATTCCATTTTAAATTGCTTTTACCATATTTTAGCAATAATTTGTTTCTGGAACTTTGCACTTTGATATGGCCCAAGGGCTAATCAATCAATCAATAAATTAAATCAAAATATTGAGAACTTCCCTTTTCCTGGAAACCTCTGTAAAGAGCAGAAGCTATGGTTTTGAGGAAGAGGAAGAACTGCTACCAAAACAACAATCAGATAAATGGAGCCTGGGCTCAGTTCAAGAAAGTAATATGAGCAAATGTCTTAGGTAGGTCTCTCCCTAGTTTGCATGAAGATAAAGGGAGAGAGAGGGAAGCTCGTTTAGATTTGTAAGAGTATACCTTTCAATCCAGAAGCGCCTCGGTGCTTCTGACACGAGTGCAGCAACTATAGCTTTATAATAAAAGTAGTACCAACCTACATGACATTGTTTTACTAGTCTGGTCTTCTTCAAAGAAGAACTGACACCATGGCATTAATGATTTGGTGGGTGAGCCTCATTCCCAGTTGATGTTACACAACAGATAGGGTCAGGTAGTTCCCATGAATCTAGGACATTCTTGGTAGATATATAGCTATAAGGGTAAAAACAAGGAGGTAAAAACACAAAAAACAGCTGCAACCAGGCAGGAAGCTTTCCGCTCTCATTTCCCCAAGGTTATACTCAACTCATCCCCTCCTGCAAAGGACATAAAAGTTTACAAGTTCAGAAATATTAGAAGGGATGGGCTCATTCATTTTCTCCTCCACTCCCAGTTTGTTGAGAGACATGGACTAACTGGCAGAGAACCCAGTGTGTGGGGAGGGCAGGTGATGTAGATAAAGAGGAGACAGCAAATAAACAAGGAAATGTCTGGGCAATTTCAGCTATTACAGACAAGCAAGAAGTCTAGGGTCACAAGCTACATTAAACAGTCCAACTTGATGCAGTTCCTGCCTAGAGTTGGTTTGTGAACTCAGATGGAGTGCTTGAGAGCAACACTGCTTAAAAACAGAGCTTGAGGTTTGCCCTGGAGTTCTGCAGCAATCTGAAAACCATACTGAGGCAGCACCCAATCCAAACAAGTACAAGAACTCTTGGGGACAGGGGTGGGAGAAGACAAAAGCTGTATGCCACTTTACAAAGTTTAAGACTGTTATCTTTTGTAAGACTTATTTACATGACTACATCCACTTGTAAAACCTAGGAGGATGGAGTTAATCCAGGGCAACAGCCTATTGTTGGGGAAGGTGTTTTGTACAGGTCTCTTCCATGCTATGGTGTGTCTAGTCCTTGAAACAATCAAAGAACCCTCACAATCTCCACTGCACACTACTGCTTGTGTATCAAAACTCCATGGGTCTACAAAACTCTTGACCTGGTGATTTGCCACTGATAGTCTTCATCCCCAGCCTCTTCTTTGCCCTCCATCAGCATAACATGGGCTGGGTTGGCATGCAACAAATTGGGTAAACTTTTTTTTTTCAGAATGGGTGAACTAAGAGTCTTCACTGGTGGATGAATGAAAAGCTGCAACCAATACTTCTAAAAGAAATCCACGGGCACCAAAACATGAAAGTTCTGTGTTGCACAATTGCAAATGAGGCAAAGGAAAAGAAGCCTTTGAAAATCAAAGTAGAGCTCTCTTCCTGTCATCACATAAAAGGACTTGTTCACTTTCCTCTTGGTTTTTTTTTCTCTTTTTTCCTTTTTTTTTTTACACTGAAGAACAGCATCAGTCAGACAAGTCAAGTTTACAGATTTTGAAAAACAGTTTGAAGTTCAGCCACTGAAAATCAGTATTGCCTTCTGAAGGAACCTTTGCCCTTCTTGCTGGCCCTGAGGCAACAGAAATGTTCTCCACAGGGTGCCTGTCTATACTGAGATTGTATCCTGGTATTGTGTACACTTCTCACTATCCTGGGGCAGTGTTCAACAAAGCTTCTTTGAATCCCACAGCAAGAAATGTTCTTGTAAGGAGGAAAGTGGGAAGGCTACATGAATCCAGTAATTCATTGAAGTGTGCAACAACTATTTAATGATGATAAAAATAATATAGGCTGCTGCTGATCCAAATGGGCAGTAGAACTATGGGGCTGAAATAAGTGAGTCATACTAATTAAATATTTAATAGTTTTCTTGGAAACTGGTCTATTCCTTGAAATGTATCAATTAAAAACCAAGAGTTCTACATTCTCTCTCTCCCTCCCCCCCCCCTTAATATCTAAGTGAAACCACTCAGTGAGGTAATCATATCATCAATATGCTGGTGATCAATATGCTGGTACATCTCTGTCTCTGGCCATCCAAATGAAGCTGTGGATTCTGTCCCAGTGTCTGGATACTCTGAAGGTCTGTATGAATGTATGAAATTGCTGGTAACCTTCTACCATTTCTCCATAGAGAACATTCTAACCTAGTAGCAGATAGGAAAGTGCTCCAGAGGGTCATTACCATCGCCTAGAGGATTATTGGTTGCCCTCTCCACCCCACCCCCAGACGAACTGTATAGTTTCTGCTGTCTTAGGAAAGCTCAAAACATTCTTAAAGATTCATCTCACCCCAGACATTCTTTTTGTGAACTATTAACATCTGGCAGATGGTACAGGATAATAAAAACAAAGACAAATAGGCTGAAAAATAGTTTTTATCCCAGAGCTAAGATAAGATAAGATAAGATAAGATAACCTTTATTGTCATTTTTTTACTGTGGGCACAACGGCACACATCAAAAATGAAATTTAGTTGCCCGCTCTCAAAGTGAAACACATACATGACACACACCTAAACATACTATGAACAACATATGTATAGACCCACATCCCTACATATACGTAGCAAATAAATATTAAATACTGTCCATCTTGAATATATAACGGAAGGAGGAAGCTTGAGAGTTTGCAAGGTTAATGCTGTATGGAATGAAACTATGGCTGAATCTGGATGTTCTGCTACGGATACCATGAAGCCTCCTCCCAGAAGGTAACAAGGAAAACAGGTCATGAAGAGGATGTGTAGTGTCCCAGATAATCTTACGGACCCTGCTCAAGCAACGCTTCTGTGCTATGTCCTGGATCGGAAGGAGGGAACTGCCAATGATCTTTTTGGCCATTCTCACCACTCTCTGCACCGTCTTCCTGTCTGAACCAGTGACCAGATTAAATATTACTGTATAGTGCAACATTGAAGTGTAATATTAGGGGCAGCACAATGGTGAATAGAATGTGAAGGATATGTGTATATAAGTATGTTTTGATTTGTGGTTTTTACTTGTGTGTAGTGTGCACTGTGGACAACACTTAATTTTGTTGTGAAATACACAATGACAATAAAGATATTCTATTCTATTCTATTCTATTCTATTCTATTCTATTCTATTCTATTCTATTCTATTCTATTCTATTCTATTCTATTCTATTCTATTCTATTCTATTCCAAGGAAGAAAAATTGTGGCTCAATCCTGCTAAATCTGGCTTTTAGGATGTCAGATCTGGGAAATGTATTCCCATCATTGGTTCTGGGTGGAGTTGAACTGGCCCATTCAGTTTCAATACAAAATCTGGGATGGGGGTAGCGATCCTCCTGGACTCACAGTTCCTTCTCAAAGAGCAAGTGTGCCATGACCCAGGATTTTCACTCTGAAGAAGTTGCTCTAGCTTATGGAATATCAGCCTCAGCAGATTCCAAATTGGGAGTCATCTGTTGCTGACGAAGCACAGGAACCATTGAAACAGTTAGAGCAGTCAGATGGTGACATATGGCCTTCAAGCCCTTGTACTTGGAGACTAGACCAGAGAGTACACCAAAGATGCCCAATGAAGCTCTTTGCCAAGTGGGGAAGTAATTCTCTCTATTAAAGACAGCTGGCTACAATTTGATTTAAGAGGCAGCCCTGACCCGTGTTACTTTGTTGGAAACAACTGTTTGATCTCCTTGTCTAATATGTCATTCCTTGAATCTTGCTCCTGAAGCTCTAACCTTAGACTGGCTGACAAACCTGACTTGGCTCTATGGATTTCAGACTGGATTTTGACTAATTTTCTGTGTGTTCCTGTTAAAAGGGAAACCACTCAGGGAAACTTTCTTTCCAAGGACTTTGTTGATGGCTTATGTTGTAAGCTCCCCAGAGTCATTGGATACAACATGGGTAGCAAACAAACAAGCAAACAAATAAAATTCCATGCCTTATCTGCTGTTAACTGCTCAGCCTATGGTAAGTTGCTTTTCTCACCTAGCAACTGTGTGTTTGAGAGGTGAAACAGGCCAAGATGGTAGTTTGTACAACTGCCTGGTGTACCAATTGTACGTGATCCTGTATCTAGAAGCCTTGTTTGCAGTCACATGCCTTAGCCTGATTTGTTTATTGTAATATGCTCTAAAGGCCATTCATAGAATATAGTAGCACAGATCATTATGGATGCTGCTCATTACACTCATTAGGCTTCCAGGTACAATTCAAGGTGCTGGTTATCATTTTTAAAGACTTACTTTGGGACTCCTTACTCCCAAGAACATTTATCTCAGTGATGGGATTCAGCCAGTTCGCACCACTTCGGCAGAACTGGTAGCTAATTTTTTCTTGCCCAGGCCCAGAACAGACTTCTGGAAGTGGCATCCACATAGAGAACTGGTTGTTCACATATTTGAATCCCACCACTGATTTACCTCATATGCTCCCATACAGCTGGCATGCTCCAGATTCCCTAGTTTACCTATTGCCATCTTATGTGACACAGGGCAAGGACCTTTTTAGTGACTGCCCTTGTTCTCTGGAATAATCTGCTCACCTTTAGAAAAGTAATTACAACCTGGCTTTCCCCCCAGGCGTTTGATTCCATGTATGTAGAGTCTATGTTTGGTTGTTGGAATTGTCATTTGGTTCACCATTTTATATATTGGGTTATTTTTAATGACACTTAGCTATTTTTTCCTGAATTGTTTATTTTTGTTGCATGCTATCTAGAGTTATGTTGTTTGATTGGGGCAGTGTTATAAATGCTTGAAACAAACAAACCAACATCTCCATTCAGAAAAAAACATATTTTGCTTCCTTCCTTCATATCTGGTAAAAACCAGTCACCTTTTTTGTTGATGTTGGATCTTATTTCTTAACTTGTGTATTCTTTGCAGTTTTGAATGGCTTGTTTACAATGAGCTGACTTGGAGTGTCTATGAAACTAAAAGGCAGGATATATATATATATATATATATATATATATATATATATATATATATATATATATATATATATATATATATATATATATATAAAATATACTTAATAATTTGTTGCAAAAATAAATAAATCAGAAATCTTTTCCTCCTCTGGGCTCCAGATATCCATGGTAATGGAGGGCCGTCCTTAATGCATATTCACAGCCAGGAGCAGCCCAATGCTAAGTAAACTTTATTAATTATTAACTACTTTAATAAACAAGTTAGCTCAGTAATCAGAAAAGGGAGGAAAAGGTAGATTTCCCGAAGCATAAAACTGACTGCCTCGTAAAGTGCGGCTGAAATGAATTTTATGAGAGCATGATCATATGGTAACTAGAAGATGGAAATTGAGATGGTATTAAAGAAAAATATAAGACCAGAGAACAATATGATTATCCAGGGGCAAAACAAAGTCCAGTGAAGATATAATCCTTGAAGACAATACCAGCTCTAAAGGCCTCCCGTTAATATGAATGGGAAGTATAGAAAGAATAGAGATATCATACATTGACAGAATATAACAAAATTCTTGCGTAGCTGGCGATGAATATGTATGAATATTAATGTCCCCATGAAAGAGCAGAGTAAAGCAGGGAAATATGGATGTGAATCTATACCGAGGCCCATCGAACAACTGGAGAAATTTCACATGCATACTCTCTCTGCTCCCTCCTTGGCAGTCATTCAACATAAAAATCTTGAATCATGTGAAGTTCACCAGCACTGAGTACCTTATTATCAGAGCTCAAATGAGATGGGTAGGGCATGGACTCAGGATGAATAATTGCTGTATGCCTAACTGGTTGCTCTATCATGTACTGGAGTCTGGTCAGAGACCTCAAGGTTGACCACACAAGCATTACAAAAATATTGTGAAAGAACACTGTGACATCCAGTTAAGAGAACAAGAAGATGTAGCTGCTGATAGGACCCACTGGCAAACCTTGATCTATGAGGCCTTCACTAACTTTTAAGACATGTATTGCTGAAAACTAATAAAAAACCATGAGTGGCATCACAGTATAATGCCCACAGTTACTACAACAATAGACTTTCAGTGTCCCCATTATGCTAGACTCTGTGCTTCCAAACTGGAACTGCAGAGCAACCTTTGTGTTCACAGATGAACTGCACAATAGTGTGTCTTCTTCAAATTCACAGGACTACCATATATATAAAAGAGACATGAGTGAGGAGGGAGTTTCCCCCCAAAGAAATCACTCCACACCTTTTCTAGAACTTCATGAATTCATGTATAACCCATCTATAATCCATGTATATTGTGAGTGTTCCAATATTGGAGGTTTTTAAGAAGAGATTGGACACCCATTTGTCTGAAATGGTATAGAGTTTCCTGCTTGATCAGGAGTTGGACAAGAAGACCTTCAAGGTCCCTTCCAACTCTGTCATTCTGTTATGTTAGCCTATACTTAAGGCAGCAATATCAACAGACTTATTTTCACCATACCAGAATTTAGTGAGCAGCACCAAAGATGCCATATATCACAAGTAAGCAAGATGAAACAGAGCATTTTCTCTGCTCATGAATGAGCATTTTACAGTACACATTTTATGGCTGCATGATGAATAGGTTGGAGACACAAGATCTTGCAGGCTTAAGAGAAGGGTGACAAAGAGGCAACTGATCAAGTTGAACTATATAGGTGGAGGTTTAAGGTGATGTCTCAGTCCACTTGTGGCTTGATTCAATCTTGTCAAAATGGCCACTACCTCTTGTTCTTAATGTTACCACTGAAAGCTACAGGTCACAAAAGTTCATGTCATTGCTGTTCATCTCTAATCAGGGTTTGTGATGATTCACTATTCCCAATTTGTTACACAATAATTAAGAAGCAGTGTTCCAAAAAGCAAGACTCACAGATTTGCAAGGTAAAATGGTAAAATTAAAGTAATTCGAACTTCAGGGTAATAACCATAAGGTCCATTATCAGGTTTTTAGCATCTTTCGCATTTATTTTAAAACTGTCTCCTCTTTCTTCTATAAAGCAAACTCATATGGTATTGTCATGCCCCAACATATAATTTGTGTATATATTGTTGTTCTCTTGTCCCATCTAATAGCCGGGACCAAATACCAATCTGTATTGTTTGGAAACTGACCCGGACCTTTAAGGGCCATCTACCCATCAACCCTCACTCCAAAAACAAATACATCCTGGGAAGCCAGACTCCATTTCCTTTAGCATTCTGGGGAAACAAAAACACCAGAAAGAATCCAGCCTAATCTATGGCACATGTTCATCTGAGGACAAAAATCCACATCCCATACATACAGCATCACTGGTAAGATTTTGATTTATCTGTATTTGTTAATTGTTATGCTCACCAGCAACTCAACACTGCTTATTTTGTATTTGGGTTCTTATTGTATGTATTTCTATTTTTCCCAGTTTCACTCATCCTGTTCTTTTAATAAAGCATCCAGATCTACGCACACAGTCTGTTTTATTGGAGGATAGGTGGGTTTAGCTGCATGTCAAGCTGCACAAAGAGTAACATGTAATGAGGACAGAACAAGTATCATTAGCAAGCTTTAGAGCTACAATATTATGAGTATAAAAATACCAAATTACTGTAGATGCAGATGTAGGACATGACCAGGCTGAGCCTGAAGGTAGGGTCAAATGCATCATCAGTTCGGAGTCTTTACACCCTCATAAGAGAGCTAAGCCCACCCTCTCCCCTTGAAGTCCATTCACTGTTATCTGATGCCAATTTGCCTTGACCATCATGTGAATAGGTAGCTTGAAATAAACTCATAGTGCTTTTTGAACTGTATCTTGACTCCTAATTTCTTGACAGTCATTGAGGAAAAATAATTCCCTAATAAGTCATATTCTGGTATCCCTTTAATAAGAGCCAGTTTGGTGTAGTGCCCACAGCACCAGGAGATATTTTTAATGTTGCCAATAAAGCAATATGAATTTGTCCATGTAATTTTCAGGATTTAATACTGGCTTGAATGCATAATGCATTATATAATATGAAAAAAAAACAGGTAGGGCATCCCAAACTACAGAATTTAGAGGATGCCTATGTGGTGCTACAGCCTACTGATTTAATCTAAGTTGGGAGAGTCCTTTAGACATAAAACTTTTTCAGTGGCCAATTTATAGATGACCTTGCTGTTGCTAGACCAGACAAGCAATGTAGTGTTAAGGAACTCATCTGTATTCATCAACGAAAATTGGCATTCATTCCCATTATTTGCCTGCTCATGTAAGTGTGACTTTTATTGAGTTGCAATTGAGGACATATCAGGCATTAACTAGAATTGCAGTAATATCAGATAATAGATTTTTATCATCAAACTCTTTTGGAAACTAGCAGTATATCTCCAGAATTTATCCAGATTTTCTCAGGAGAAAAACACACACCTTTTGGACCATGTACTTGGGTGATGTCTGTCTGGCTTCCACAAATAATCCAACTCAAGCAGCAATGGAGAATACCAGTTTGGGGGAGATTGTGGACCAGTGTGTTCTGGACCCCGACTGACTTGGCATATCTGCCTCCTTTGTATCAACTTCTTTATAACATTACCTTGAATTTAATACTAAAATTATTTTTAAAGAATCATTTTGAAAGCATCCAATTAATTGCAAACAAGAGTGAGCAGACCTGATCAATCTCAGATAGAATAAAAAGTTAATATTCTCTTAAAGTTGATATTTCTAAATATGAATAATTTTTATTGCCAGCTTATGAATAAGAGATTGGACAACCGTTCTGGAATGGTATAAGGTTTCCTGTCAGGTTGGACTAGAAGACCTCCCAGGTCACTTCCAACCCTTCTATGTTCTGTTCTGTTCATTTCATATTGCTCCTTAGTGTAGTTTATCTTGACTTATTTGTGATCTTTGAGCATTATTATTTCTGAAGCTTGAATCTTCATGCCTCATTATTTTCTAGAACTAAAGAAAGAAAACAGCCTTTTTAAAAAAAAGTCATTGGAGGGGAGAAAAAAAAGACCCTTAGAACTGTATACAGAGGTGATGTGTAAAAATTATACTTGTTTAGCATCTTCTGTAAGGTGTGGCAGGAGATGACTTGGAAGTGAACTTTCTCTGCTGGACCTCTTTTCCTATGGAACCAGTTACAGAGTTAAGAAATTCACCCTCACTATTACTATTTCAAAACCTGTTAAAACATGATTATTTAAACAAGCACTGAGGAATTAAGGATGTTGTCATTAGCTCCACAGCTTGTGCATGGCATTATTTATTTTTTATTTTGTGAAGATTAAAATGAAATGATTGCTTACAACTATCTGATATGGTCATTAGACTACTAAGCAATAAACAATGTGTTGTTTTGTTACATGTTTTGTTGTAAGCCACTTATGATTGATTAAAATGCCATAAATATCTCTAAGAAACAGTAAATAAATAAATAAATAAAAATCAGTGCAGAGATTTTCAAGATAGGCTCCTTTAAATTCTGATTTTATGTTTAAAACCATGTGTAAGAGGCTTTGGGGGGCAAAAGAAGAACAACGCAACTTCCTCATGGATGGAGTGAACCTGCCTGTCTGGGATAACACTCATTGTTCTTTCCCCCCCATAAAATATGAAGGCAATCAGATAAATAATATGGCTCTCTTCTTACATATCAGGGGCATGATGGCTCCGTGGTTAAAAATGCTAGAGAGCTGACAGCCTGGGTTCAAGACCTGAACAACAGGGAGAGCTCCCATTACTTGCTCCAACTCCTGCCCACCTAGCCGTTCAAAAGCATGCAAATGCAAGTAAATTAATAGAGACCAATTTGATGGGAAGGTAATAGCATTCTGTGCACCTTGGTGTGCAGTCATGCTGGCCACAGGACCTTGGAAGTTGTTTTCAGACAACACTGGCTCCCTTGGCCAAGAAACGGAGTGTTTCCATGTTCCAGATACATCAAATTATTTTTTTTCTATCAGTGTAAATGTGTGACAGAAGAGAAACCTTCAGACAAACAACTGTCCTTGTCTACATGGGAGCTAATGCATATGGAGTTGTATCATTGAAGCCTTTTTTTCTGCACACTGATGCTAAATATTAGTTGAGTTGTCGGGCTTGTCAGAAATGTCAAATGGTGCGCACTCTGGATTGTAGAATGCTTGAAAGAAATCTGGGCTCTGTTTTAAATTTAATAAAAATTACGGAAAATTCAAATTTTCCCTCAGTATTATTTCAAACTGGTATCACTGCTTGGCAGATTCTATATTAACGATCTATTTTTAATACACATTGGAAGAAGCTCTTTCACTCCTCTGACAAGTAGTTATTTTCTTTTTCTTTTTTTCATACAAATGGTTTAATAGGTTCTGCTCCATCAATTCAGAAGATCATAAGTTTCCTTCTATTTTATCTAGTGTTTCACATCAATATGGCATTATTTCATATGCAATATTTTATAAAATTTCTTTTTCCAGCTTTCCATTCCTTATCGTGGCTTTATTCTGCAATCTTGTGTACTTTCGCTCTCCCTGCTGCACAGTTCAATTTTGTATTGCAGTCTCAGCTTTCTGTTCTGCTTCCCAGATATCCTGACTTCTAAGTGAATGAGAAAATTGCTCACTTCATTTGTAAAAGAAAAAGTAAACACTACGTAGCCCAAAATCAGATGATGGCAGTGGAGGGGCTGTTGCAAGAGAGAGGAACAAGATCACTGGCAATGGTGACTCTAAAGGAGCTAGAGTTTCAGTACTCTAGCATTTTTTTCAGCAGCCCTCCTTCCTTTCCAACAGTTGAATAGTGTATCTGTCCTATTTCTTTGCAAGGCTGAAGTGGTTTCTCTGTTTCTCCTTGTCTCTTGAGGCATTCTGCAACTGCAAGGACTGTTGCATGCAACTTGCTGCATAGTTACAGCATCTAAGTTAGGTTGGTGTTAATCTCAATATGGGGATGGGGGAATTACTCAGTTGTGCAATCTCAGCCTGTTTAGTTACTCATGAATGAGGGCAAATATATGTGTCCCAGGATAATGTTGCAGGATCCAATCTGGGTCAGTTACCGGGACCAGAAGTTTAGTTTTCCGAGCTTTCAGACGTGCTGGAACCCATCCTCAGGGAACTTTTCTCTCACGAGAATGTGTCCAACAGCTCGGAAGACTAAACCTCTGGTATTGAAGATGGACAGTATTTAATATTTATATGTTACTTATATGTAAGGGTGTAGGTCTATGTAGTATATAGTGTGTTTAAATGTGTGTTATGTATGTGTACATTTTGAGAGCAAGCAACTAAATTTCATTTTTAATGTGTGCCATTGGGCCCACAGTAAAAAAAAAAGACAATAAAGGTTATCTATCTATCTATCTATCTATCTATCTATCTATCTATCTATCTATCTATCTATCTATCTATCTATCTATCTATCTATCTATCTATCTATCTATCTATCTATCTATCTATCTATCTATCTATCTATCTATCTATCTATCTATCTATCTATCTATCTATCTATCTATTCCTGGTGATGGACCCAGATTCTACAGTTCAAAGCTTCAGAAAGTATTGATAGCCCTTGACATTCATTTAGCAACTATTCTAAGAGCTGAAAAAGTATCTTACAACCAGACCTTGCATTTATAACAGTCACAACATCCCTGTGATTATGTGATCAAAATTCAAGTGTTTGGCTACTGGCATATATTTGTAGCATCCCAAAGCCACATGATCATCATTTGAACCATTCCCAGAGGCTTCTGACAAAGTCAATGGGGAAAGTCACATTCACTTAATGACCACAGCAATACGGTCATAAAATTGTGCACAACTCATTTAAAAACTATATTCCATAGTGATGGATGTTCCGATTCCAATTGAGGTTGTAAATCTAGAACTATCTGTACATTTTCTCTCCTCCTCAAGTCTTTATCTTATCTTGACTAGTTCAATGTACTCTACATTGAATTATCTTTGAAAAGCATCTACAGATTGAGATTGATGGAAAATGTAGTAGCTAGGCTATTAACTAATACAATGTAACACAAATCACATGTCTGTATTGAAGAAATTTCATTAGCTAATAGTTGACTATTGGAACAATTCAAGGTGTTGCTATTTATCTTCAAAATTGGAATGATGGTTCGTACACTGATTCAAAGTCTAGTAATTATTTCCAAAACAATTAATAGATACTGACTGCCCTCCCCTTGTACATTGAAAACTCATGAGAAAAAGGACCACTGTTTTGCAATATTTACCTATATAGGGTTGTTTTTTTGTGCCTATATATAGTTTTTTCCCTTGAAATTAGCTTCTTCAGTGGAATCCTTATGTTGAAACTTCAACTGTTTTCTTAATAAATCTTTTGGTTTAGATCTTTGAGATTCACTTTTTGATTAACATTTCCAATTCATATGGTTACAAGAAAAGTCTGCCAAAAGTCCTAAATGTCTAAAGGTCTATTATGCGCTATAAATTGTATGGTCATTTAGATATGCAGAAGAGAACCCCCTTTCAATATACCCCTGCTGTTTAAAACAAATGTTTTATGTTGTTTTTACTTGTAAGCTGCCTCAAGTGCTTATATATATATGAGGAGAAAGTTAAAGTTCACATCTAATATGTAGTAATTTTGTATTCTTACAAATTATAAGAAAGGTTTTGATCCAGAATAAAAATGAACGTTTAGTTCTGATGAAATCAACTACCTGCAAGTTTTGGACAAAAAGAGAAGTAGCCGATTCTTGGCATGAGAAAAGGTTTTCCAAATAGCCATTTTGATATTCTCCTGGCCAATTTATTTCTGACACTGAATTCTCCTTAACTTGATGGTCTCCAGATATAATAAGATAACAGCTCTCAGAATTCCCACTTAGATTTAATCAGTATATATCTGGAGGATGTGAGAAGATCCTCCACATAGTTTGAAATATGTATTTCCAATATTATTAATATTTTATAATAGCTGAAAGAGAAGAAAGCTTCAATTTTAATGTAAATCTTTACTGTTTCTCCATTTTGATGACTAAAAAAACAGAAGCCAGTAAGGCTGGACAAAAATTGGGCTATTCAGTTGGTAATCATTCGAATCTTCAGAAGAAATTGACTTTCTGAATTGAATGAGAAAATCAAATTGAATTGTCAAATCTGATTGAATACCTCTAAATTGATTGGGACACTTCTGCACATATACTGAAATGGCCTTTTTGAATCACTTCAGAAATCCAAACCAATTCAATCCAATATGATCAGTTAATTGAATATTCAAATCAAATTTGCAGAATTTTCTGAATCAAATTGAACTATTTTCCAAATGAAATTAATAATTTAAATC
This sequence comes from Azemiops feae, assembly GCA_023970755.1. NCBI lineage: Eukaryota > Metazoa > Chordata > Lepidosauria > Squamata > Viperidae > Azemiops > Azemiops feae. The sequence goes on along the minus strand of JALGBA010002262.1, from coordinate 156,488 downwards.
AAATAGTATCTGATCTACATAGACTAAGAAAGTAAAGTGTTTGTCCTTTTAATATGCTCATGTTTCATGCAATTTTAGAAATTGAACCATAAGAATAATTAATTTTATTCAGTCTTTTATTTTTCATGCACCAGATAACTGACTAGTTTTATCTTCTGAAGTGAGGAAAGGTGTAGCAAAATTGGCTGAAATTAATTTCTTTTGCTCTCTATACTGCCATATTTTTGTAGAATCACATAAATGTTTTTGGTATTGAACTGAGTTACTATTGTCTTATGTCCTTTGGCTGTAAGAGCTCTTTCCATTAAATGTGATAAATACTAAGAAGAGGGGGAAAAATGAAGTTCTTTAAAAACGCTAAAGGCTAAAAACAGTTTTATTCTCCAAAGAACCCTAATCTTTTCTAAAGTTTTTGAGTTACGAAAGAACAAATCTTTCTTATTTAAACACACATACACACACATTGTGCCAACATGTGTTTTGCATTGTATGTACATGTGTGCATACATGTCTGTTTTGCCCTCAGCTTGATGGAAAACAAACTGCTTTCAAACTCTTATTCAAGTTGGAGAAAATTTTAGTACATGCGAATGGGGTAAAGTTTCTTGCCCTGACCTTAGTTGTGAAATAGATGAGGATAAGTCCTATTAGGATCTAATCTGAGTTGGTCACTGGAGCCAAAGGTTTATTCTTCCAAGCTTTTGGAGTCCATTATCAGGGAACCCCTGTCTCTCTCCAGAATATGCTCGGCCAACAATCATAGTAGCTGCAAAATCGAATGCATGTCCTTGTTCATTGCAATGTGAGGCTATCTCATTGAATTGCTCGCTCATGTTCTCGCAATGTGGTGGTTAGCTTCCTCCCCATTTGTCCTACATAATAGCGGGGGCAATCCATGCAGGGAATCTGGTAAATTACTTTAAAAGTTCCTCCCATCTCCAAACAATCCTTGTAATGCATGAATTGTCATCACATGATAAGCCTCTGGGCAGTGGGCAATGCCCACTTGCAAATCTCAGAAGTTGCATTCTACTGCTTCTAAAATGTCTGCCGTATAGTTGGCCTTGTACCTTCTTTCTTCCTTTCTCTCCAAAGCATATTGCACAAACATCTTGTGATAACTGCTTGTGAGTACCTGTTCTGCCTAAACTGTTCATGTAGGTACCTGCTCGCCAAGTGTTTTGCTTGCTAGGTACTACAATGTGTTCTCACCCAGTGGTATAGGGTTCTCACAAAACACATTTAATGTGACAGTAGATGGTTACCATTGAAGCTCAGAATGTATGGAGTGTTGGTAGCCTTGCACTATACTGTGATTGCTGAGCTTCCATCTAAGCACAACTAAAAATGGCAATGTTTTAGTTGTTTCTTATTCCATTGTGAATTGTTTGTCTGGGAAAGTAGAGTTCAGTAGAGTATGAAAATCTTCCAGTGCATTTCTTTTGATGAAGACAAATGTGTCACCCACATAGCGGTGCCAACATTTAGGTGTGTAGTTTTGAAATGCATGGTGTTCCAGTTTGCGTAGCACTTTTTCTGCAATGCCTCCTGATATTAGGGATCCCATATCCCTTTTATGTCCCATATCCCTTTTATTTGCTCATACATTTCCCTTTTAAACTGAAGAAGGTTTGTTGACAGTACTGGAGTAGATTCATGATTTGTGTCCTGGTTAGGTCATTTTGATCTGTGTTTCACTATCACAATCACAATCTTACTTTTCCTGGTTTGCAGCCTCTCAAACATGACTCATCTAATAGGAACATAAGAACACAAGAAAGATTTGTATGATGAAATCAAAAACCTCTCTGCATATATGGCCAACCAGAAGCTGCCAAGAAAATTATAAATAAGGAGCAATGGCCCTCTTCTATTTTTGTTCCTAATAAACTGGTATTTAAGATTAACAACCTGTCATAAAGACTAATGTGCATTAATATTTCTTTCCTCTATGCATTTGTCTAGTTCCTTTTTTAAACTACTAAAAATTCCTAATTAAGCCACCTTTGCTTGATGATAGGGAATTCCAGTTTAACTATGTTTCCATAGGTGAGTACTTTTATGGCTAAGGAAATTACATTAATTTACAAATAATTAAGAATTCTAATACGGTGCAGGAATGGAGGAATTATCACTGTCTTGTTTTCCAAACCTTATATCCCTTCTTTCACAATCTCTAGATGACTGTTTTCATAAAATGGCATGAACATGCATGGAGGTGAAACTAGGGTTTGGTTGCAGTTGTGGTACACTTGTCAAAAAGTAATTAAACTCACCATTATTGTCCTCGCCATTAGCAGGACATGCTATTTGTAGTACACATGTAATATACATTTTCCTTCTCTTATAAAAAAAGACATTAAATGATTGACCAAAATCATGATGGGTAATAGAGGTCAAATCTATATGTTAGGTCCCCAGATCCTTATTGTCTTCCTTGCATATATATTCTTGTGCCTTTGTTTTGGGGCCTGCCGTTTTGCTGGGGGGAGGGGGGATATTTGCTTTAGTTTGGGATAACTTTCATTTTCTGCTTTTCCTCTCCTGCCTTTATCCACTTGAGAAAGGAATGTGTCTCCCTTATCAGGGAGACGGTTACAAAGAAATGAAACTGGAGAAGACCTTGAGATGTGTGCCAACTGTGCCAGGTAACTTCATATCATACCACCTGTGGATTAGCTGGATTTCAAATGGACATTATGGCTTTAGTGGGAGGAGGAATATTGCTAGTTTAACTATACCGTTTGAACGGGATTTTCCCCAGATCTAGCCTTGACTTCCCTACTGTCACTAATCCCTAATAAAAGTTTCCTTTTGAGACAATGCCTGTTTCAAGAGTTCTGCTTTCTTGGGTGGTGAGCTGAGGTGGTATGATCATAGCATAAAACAGACTGTGACTTGATAGTAAAGCAATAAAACATAAAACATAAAATAACTTTATTACGGTCATAGACCAGCAATAGACGTCACTTTTTACAATATATTAAAAAAATAGTACTGACATTAATAATAAATAATAACATCCCTGTTAAGAAAATACGTGTTCTCACAATGTTAGGGTCACTCCCTAGTTTCCGTGGGTGAAAAGCCGATAAGTATGTGAGTAAATATAATGTTCCCAAAAATTATTAGAGATATCTCCAAAAAAGTGGCACAAGTTGACTGCTATAAATCTGTAACCAATTTTTTTCTTGTGGACATTGCAGCAACACAGTATTTTGCCACTGCGTGCGTGATAGAAGGGTTTGAGTCCTGGAGGAGAAAGCCTACATAAAAATTGTCTGCCCTCCATGGCAATCTCTCTAATAAGGGGAGAATATATGCTGACCTATAAACTCGGTATAACTCACAGTACAATAAAACATGTGAGATGTCTTCGACTTCTCCTTTACCACATATACATACCCGTTCTGCTATTGGTGTTCTCTTATACCTGCCCTGGAGGAGTGCTGAGGGAAGAATGTTAAATCTGGCTCTGAAGAAAGCTATTCTTTGTTTTGGGAAGGTCAGATCATTCAGAAATCTTGCCGATTCCCACACACCCTGTTTGATTCTATCCCTACTGTGGCGAGGCAACCTATTTAGTTCTTCTTGGAACTCCATGTCCTTCATTCTATTGAATACTACTTGCTTTGCTTGGTCAAAGCCTAGGGACATTAAGAATACTGATGAGAGCCCATAAGAGCCCAGTTTATGATCTATCACCTGCTTCCAGGGGGAGGGGAAGTTGTCAGTCAGCACTAGCAGGGACAGTCCCTCTGGAAAGAAATTCATTTTAAGCCAGTGAATGATCATCATCTTCCAGGCTCTTACCTGAATTTGAGGCATGCCTGTCTCAATTCTTAATTGGGCATTTGGAGTTCATTTGGGTGCAGCTAAGATGGCTCGCAGGAATTTGGTTTGTATGGTTTCTAGCAAGTTTTTCTTTGCAAGGATTCCTGTTTGTGCCCCATATAGAATTTGCACCAATGTTTTGGCCTCGAAAAGTTTTAAAGCAGAAGGTACTAATTGACCTCCGCCTGTGTAAAAGTAATGTTTAATTGGATTTGAGGACCTATTGGCTGCTTGCAATGTATGATCCAGGTGTGCCTTCCATGTCCCTTGCAAGTAGAAAACCACCCCAAGGTATCTAAATGTTCTAACCTGTTCCAAACTATGTCCTTCTATTTTCCAGGAGTGTTGGCTGGGTCTTTTAGCAAAAATTACAATTTTTAATTTATCAAAGTTAAGGACCAACTTGTTCTGTCTGCAATAGTCAAGTGTTGCCCTAATTGCTCTCTTCAGTCCTACAGGAGTTTGTGAAATAATAACAGCATCGTTGGCATATAGAAGAATCAGGATTTTGCGATGTGCTAGGTTGGGTGGATGCAGATCAGGATTCTGTAAGAGATCGATCAGGGGGTTGATATAGAAGTTAAAAAGGGAGGGGGACAGGATACAACCCTGCCGTACCCCTTTTTGTACCCTTACTGAGCCGGTTAAAGTCCCTTGAGGATTACACCTCACTTTCAAGGTGGAGTTGGCGTACAATTTTTGTATGAGGAAAAGGAGGCGTTTATCGATAGTAGTGGCTTTTAATTTCTCCCAGAGGGTGTTCATAGATATTGAATCAAAGGCCTGCTTAAAATCAAGGAAGGCCACGAAAAGAGAGGATTTATTTTTATATGTGTATTTTTGTACTAGATGGTGAAGTACCAAGATATGATCCACCGTTGATCTTCCTTCTCTAAAGCCGGCTTGTTCATCTTTGATTATCCCCCCTGAAATTAGCCAATCCTGAAGTTTATAGTTTAGGTGTTTGGTATACAGTTTACTAATAACACTCAGAAGACTAATGGGTCTATAATTGCCTGGGTCAATTCTACTACCTTTTTTATAGATTGGTGATGATAATTGCTAATCCCCAATCTCTTGGCATATGGCCCGTTCTATCTATAAATGTAAACAGAGATGCTAAAAGTGGGGCCCACCAACTGGGATTATTTTTTATTATTTCTGGCAGGACATTGTCAGCACCAGGTGCCTTATTAGCCTTGAGGGCTCCAATCAACCAGGATATCTCATCTGGTGTAACAGGGGGCCAGTAAGGGGTTTGGTCCAAACTAATTTGGCTCTCCTTAGTTACATAATCGGGGTCTGCATATAGCTCTCTAAAATATTCTTCCCAGGCATGAATCGGTACCTGATTAGTTGGGGGTAGGGGGGATTTCCCCAATCCTCTGGTGATGTACCAAAAAAGGGATGTATTTTTTGTCCTGACTGATGCAAGACTCTATGCCAAGACTCCTTCAGAGCCGCCCTTTTCTTTTCTTTTAGAAGAGTCTTATATTGTGCCTTCAACTGCTTTAAGCAGTGAGTGTAATCCTCAGAAGGGGCATTTTTACTTTTTCTGTACTCCTTGTTATATGTTTTTTTTAGTTGCACGCAATCCCTGTCAAACCATTTTTTATTCTTTAAAACCTGCTTTTTGGGGTGAGCTAGTATTCTGTTAGTGAGAACCGATTTCAAATTTCAAATTAAAGTTTCAAATGCCTCTAAGTATGATCCTTCAAACTTATTCCTTAGTAGAGATGTATGTAGTTCTATGGTTTCTGGGGCTAACATCCATTTAGTAACTTCCTTTGCATTTGCAGTGATACACATTTAAAATGCAAAGATGTATTCACTAATGTCACAATGCCCCTTTTAGCTCTCCCACCCATCTTACTTGGGACTGCTGGGATAGAGTTAACCCAATAACCATCTAACTGTATCTCTGTAGAGGCCCAGGTTTCCTGTAAAAAGAGAATGTCAAATTGTGATATATAGTCAAAAAAATGTTGGTCTTTTGATGGCACAGTCCAACCCGCTATATTCCAGGTTATAATGGAGAGGGGATCATCTTTTGCAGCTCATCAGGAGATTTGGTTTATACAAAGGGAAGTTGTAGGGTTGTTGCAATGGCTTGAGGTGTCGTCACGCATGAAATTGGCCTTCTCTAAAAGGAGGGGAGCCCCATCAAACTTCTGTGTAGACTCCTGGGAAAATTGTTCGAGGTAATAGGATTTAGCACCAGCTAACAAGGCTTGCCGTTCTGGAGCCTCCTCTCTAGGTGTAGAGCAGGGGGTTATTAGGTCATGCTCCATTCGGCTTTGAGATGATGACACTGACGTGAGTCCTCTCTCGATTTCTTGATGTGCTGCAGAAGATATCATTGGAAAATCACAAAAGGATGCTAGCATCTCCTTCTCTATTGGGGCCTCTATTGCTCCCTGTGTATCTTGGCTTCTGCTTTCCATGAACTCATATTCATGCAATCTCTTTCCCCCTGGGGGAGAAGTAAGAGGCTCAATTATAGGGGAAACCAAATCAATAAGCGGTTCAGCCGTATCGATTGTGACCAAATAAGGATTTCTTTAGGTTTTCTAACTTGAATAGTATATTATCTTGTTCACTCCTTGGGAGAGCGCCAAAAGCATTAATAAGACCAGTTTCTGTGCTATTAAGTACATCTTCACCGAACGAGGTTGGCTTACTCCCACTTTCTCCCTCTCCCTTTCCCAGGGTTGAGAATGTGGAAGAGACAGCAACCTTGGGAACTCGCATGTTAACAATTAAGGGTTTAACCCTTTCCTCGCAGAATGGGAAAGATTTGAAAGGAGGCTAGATGAGCCTTCATTTTAAATAGCATCAGCGGTATGGTGGGCTGTTTAAAGGAGAGAAATATCCGCTTCCAATTTGGGGCCTCAGGGAGCCACTCTGCAATATGGAGATCAATCTGCCCCCAGTGACAGTGAAGTAGCTGGCTTAGGGAATTTAGTATTGCACTCTTGGTATTCCAGCGACCATGATTAAGCCTGTTCATGTGGATTCTCAGCACAACCTGATGTGTTTGTAGTAAGCGATGTGATTGGTGTGATTGGTGTAATTGTAGGTGGGATGCTTTATTGTCTTCCCATGAAACTTCTCTATTAATACCTCCTCCTCTTGTTGCCTTAGCTGGAGAAAGACTGTTTTTCTGAGTGAGCTGCCCCCTTTTAGCAGGCTCTTTATCTGTTTCCCAGGGTCTGTGCTCCTTTTCCTCTTTTTCCTCTTTTTCCTCTTCCTTCTCCTGAGTATTGGATTTACCCAAGTCTGCTATAAGGACTTCAGTGGGGGTGCCTGTAGCCCAATCATGTGCTTGGAGAAGAACAGCTATATATTTTTTCAGTGTCTCTACATCATGTTGAATGGTCATTAGTTGTTCAAATATTTAAACTACCGTTTGCGCTGTGAGAAGACATTGCTTTGCCATAAACTCTGTTGTATTCTCCCACAGTAAGCTCTCCCCACTCGGAATTAGATTGTTGTAGTTAACCTTTTTAGTCTTTATCTTAGTCTCCATGCCGGCTGTAGCTGGACTCGTTGTTTGTGAAAATAGCTGGCTGTCATTTTGCTCCCCTCCCCCCAGATCGGGAAAGTCTAGTATCTGCTGTTTTGTCAGATCTCTTTGCAGGTCTCATTCTAATCTCTCCGGATTGTTGGAAATGAAGGGGGGGGGGGTAATTTTACTTACAAATCTCTTGTCAGCGAAGTGCTCCTCAATTTTTGGTTGTTTTGCATTCTTCACTGGTGGGAGAGATCCCGGGCTGGTGCCATGGCGCTTCTTTATTTTCCCCATGCCTCAGTCACTCCATAAAACTTTGCTTGTTGTTTTCTTGTAGTAATATCTCTCTTCGCAAACCCAGTTTGAAGTTATTGCCTGTGTCTGGGTCTGTGGCCACCTTAGAGTAGGAAAAACAAGGTGCCCATCTGAGAAACAGCCGCAGCCTTGATAAGCAATTGATAGATTGATTGAATTGATTGAATTGAAAAATTAAATGAAAGAAAGAAAAATAGTTATATGTGTTTGTAAAATGAAGTCGAAGAATATAAGAATTCTAAAATTTTTAGGCTTCCTAAAATTACTTGGCACAGCCCAAACAGAGTTGACGGTCTTTCATCCCTAGGGACCTCAGTGGGGCAGGTCTGGCTAAAGGTGGTCTTACCTTGTGGAGTACAGTTGATGAATCAATGGGGGTGGTGAAAATGTAGACTTAATTATTGAGGATAGGTCTAAAATGTATGTCAGAAAGTATGAACTGGGCTCATCTAGATTGTTGTTAGGAAGTATGAGAGTCAAAACCCACAGATTGAAAATAACTGAATGCTAGCCTATAATGAAAGGTTGTAATTGAAGAACTAGGGATGACTCTGAGAAACAAATTGTGACCTTCTAGATCAGGGGTATCAAACTGCTGGCCTGCGGGCCGGATGCATCATGGTGAAACCGTGCCCACCCCATTGCCGGCAATGGAAAAAAAGTCATGATATGTCACGACACATCATGTGATGTTGCGAGTTTGACACCCCTGTTCTAGATGAATGTGATCTGGGGAGGGGAGTAATTTTGTTGGGTGGCATGTGGGTGTAAGTGAAAATGGGATGAGAAAGAACAGAAAAAAATTGAGTGAGAATTGTGATGGTTTAGTGAGCATCTGCTTTAGAAAAAAAAAGGCTGTTTTGGATATACAGTTTAAGCATTAATCATATGAGAAAGACAGAAAAGGACTGAATGAAAAAACTTGATTGAGAGAATTAGTGAAAGCTACAAGGTTAATGAGATGTTCTGAATATGTTATAAGTCTTTTCTGGCTTATAGTGATAATTTTATCTATTTATTTATTTTATAGGCCTAGAGCAGAGGTCCCCAACCTTTTGGGCACCAGGGACCAGTTACATGGAAAGAGGTTTTTCCGCGGACCGCGGGTGGAGAGGGGGGCGTAGTTTTGTGTGCTGACTGCATCCTGCACATGGGGCTTTGTTTGTTTGTGTGGCATGCTGCTGGCCAGTACTGGTCCACGGACCGGGGGTTGGGGACCCCTGGCCTAGAGGAAAACAAGTTTCAAAAGGAGATTATTCTTCTTGTGCACCATAAACATCTATTTTTTTTGCCTCTTGCTATGAATTAATAAAATAAGTATGCACTTTACTGATCTTATAGGCAGTTCCATTGCACAGGACTCTGAACTATACTTCCCAAAAGACATAAATTGGATTAACACATTAAAAAGAAACAAACATGTGAGTTACATAATTAAATAAATATTAATATGAAATATAACAACAGGAAAATACATTGCTTCCCCCCCCCCACACCCAAAAGAAGCACAGTGAGAAGGAATAGCATCACAGCTTCCAAATCCTCAATCCTCAGGAGCCAGCAGTGTGCAGCAGTAGCCAAATAAGGTGATACAATCCTTGGTTGTATAAACAGAGGCATAGAATCAAAATCATGTGAAATATTAGTATTGTTTTATAAAACTTTAATAAGACCACACCTGGAATACTGCATCCACTTTTGGTCACCACATTACAAAAAAAATGTTGAGACTTTGAAAAAAGTGCAGAGAAGAGTAACTAGGATGATTAAAGGCCTGGGGACTAAAATATATGAAGAATGGTTGCAGGAACTGGGTATGGCTAGTCTAGAAGAAGGACTAGGGGTGACATGATAGCAGTATCACAGTATTCGAGAGGCTGCCATAATGAAGAGAGGGTCAACTTATTTTCCAAAAACCAGAGGGCAGGGCAAGAAACAATGGATGGAAACTAATCAACTAGAGAAGCAACCTGGAATTAAGGAGAAACTTCCTAACAGTGAAACGGCTTGCCTTCAGAAGTTGTGGGTGCTTCATCACTGGAAGTTTTTAAGAAGAGACTGCTTGAACAGGGGGTTAGACCAGAATACCTCCAAGGTCCCTTCCAGTTCTAGTCTGATTCATCCTCCTGTGGAAGAACCACATCTTAATGGCTTTCCTGAAAACTAGAAGGGAGTCATCTATATGCATATCAACCTGGAATTAAGGAGAAACCTCCCAACAGTGTGAGGACAATTAACCACTAGACATCATGGGCGCTCCATCACTGGAGGTTTTTAAGAAGAGACTAGACAGTCACTTGTCTGAAATGGTATAGGTTCTCCTGCTTGAGCAGGGGGCTGGATTAGAAGACCTCTAAGGTCTCTTCCAGCTCTATTCTATTCTCTTTCATATTTGGAGAAATCCTGTTCCATAGAATGAAGACAAGGCTTTCTATGAAGATCCGTGAAGATGCTAAGGCATAGGAAGGGATCCCAGCATACCAGATACTATTGGAAAGGTAGATGCAGGAATTGAGGATTCCCAGAGCTAACCCAGGTGGTCCTGGTGGTAAGAGAGGGCATGGGAAGAAAAAAATGAAAGTGAAAGCTACCAGTGAAAGTAGAATGACTTCAGGAAAAAGTCCTGCATGAAAAAGTATTTGAAGATAACTTTACTCTCCCAAAGAGGGAGTGTGAAATGGATGTAAGGAATGAGGATGTGGAAACCACTCAGAACACAGTGAACATAATTTATATTGCAGGGAGCAACAGGTTGTTGATAAGGAACTGTTATGTTTCGGGATCGGTGAGGCATTGACGAGGCAGCAGGTGCAAACAACAACTCATTTATTCAGTTAACACAGAAGCAAAACTAACTGCCGCTTAACCTCTATTTATACAATCACCGCTAGGCGGCGGCCAATAGAATTAAAGCAGTATTTCCTGCTTAAATACAAGTAACAAGCATGTAGACAGACAGTCTGGGGTTTAAACAAATGCAGCCATTTGACCATTTCTCAACAGTTTCCAAGTAATTCACATCAATACATAACACCCCTTTACCCTAGATAGTTCACAATGACAAGTATTGAACATAGTGCTGTAAATACTTCGGTGGCCTTCTTGACCGTTCCGATCACCTCGGCAATGCTGGTGGCCCCCGGTCTACTAGCTCGCCTGCCAGGCTGGGTAGACCAGGACTTTGGGACCCATTCGCTACGGGTAGACCTGAGTCTCTGTGGCTGGTCTGTCCGGTTAGAACCGAGCCAGTGTCCATTGGTGGAACAGTTTCCACCGGGCTGGAAATCGGAGCCGTCTGCCGGAATTGCTCAGTGGGTGCAGTCTCTGTGTTCGGGGCTGACTTGCCTTCTGCTAGTGCCCTGTCCCATCGTCGAGGAGTCTCGCCTGCGCTCGAAGACTCCGATGCCCGGCTGCTGTCGTGCTGCCCCTGAATTTGCCTTTCACTAGAGTCATGAGCTAGCGGCTGGTTTGCTAGCTTCCTGCGCAGTTGGTCGATGTCCCTGCATAGCACGCAACCATCTTCCAGGACCACTTCGTATGAAAGTGGCCCTGACACCTTACCAACCACAGCTACCACCCACAGTGCCCCTTGAGCATAGTTTCATGCCCAAACCAGGTCGCCAACTTGCAACCTCCGCGGTGGCTTTGGCTGTGCTGATTCGGAGGCAACTTGGTCTGGATGCAGACGATCCAGCTTAGTGATTAAGCGATGGCCCCATCTTAATTCTGCTGGGCTTCTGCCTGTGGAAGTGCAGGGAGTCGTGTGTTGGCATAGTAAAAAGTCTGCCAGCCTGTGCTGCCAGTTGCCGGTTACTATCCTCTTTAAGGATTCCTTGGTTGTCCAGACCATGCGTTCCGCTTGGCCATTTGAGGCCGGGTGAAAGGGGGCCAAAGTGGTGTGCCTAATCATATTAGCTCTCAAAAAGGTCTGGAATTCTGCAGCGGTAAATTGAGCCCCATTGTCTGAGATTATCACGTCGGGTAACCCGTGTGTGGCAAAGATTCTGCGCAGTTCCTGGATGGTCCTGGCAGTAGTCATAGCTGGGACAGGTGCGACCTCTAACCACTTGGAGTGACTGTCCACCACAATGAGGAACAGCTGTCCCTGAAAGGGTCCCGCAAAATCGATGTGGATTCTTGACCATGGGGCTTGGGTGGTTTCCCAGTGGTGGACTGTGGCTTCAGGCATCTCTGGTCTGGATTGCTGGCAAGTGTAGCAACTGTGTACTTGGGCCTCAATATCTTTATTCAGCCCAGGCCACCAAAGGTAGCTTCTCACGAGTGCCTTCATCCGGACTATTCCCGGATGTCCCTCATGCAGAGACTCTAACATTCTGGGCCTCAATGAGTTCGGGACTATGACCCGACTTCCCCACAAAATGCACCCTCTGTGAGCTGACAGCTCGTCCTTCCTCCTACTGAAGCTCTGGAAGTTAGGCCCTGGACTAATGTCCAGCCATCCTGTGAGCACCCAGTTCAACACACGGCTCAGCATCTTGTCTGAAGCTGTCTCGGCAGCCACGTCCCCTGCGTTAAGGGGAGACTCCGGCAAATCCTGGATAGCCAGGATGCGAGCAGCTGGAGTGGGGTCTGGCTCTAATTGCGGCAGGGGCAGCCTGCTAAGGCCATCTGCGTGGCCCATTTCTCTGCCCGGTTTGTGAATTAGCCTGTAATTATAGGCTGAAAGAAAGATGGACCACCTCAACATCCATGGAGAAATGATCTGAAGTGTTTGTTTGTCCGTTGTGAACAGACCCAGAAGTGGCTTGTGGTCCGTAAAGACCGTGAATGGCCAACCATACAAATAGTCATGAAATTTCTTAATGTCAGCCACAATGGCCAATGCCTCCTTATCTATTTGGGCGTAGTTGCCTTCCACCGAGGACAGAGTCCTTGAATAATAGGCTATAGGAACTTGTCTCTCGTCAGCCATTAAATGGCTCAACACAGCCCCTACCCCGTACAGGGACGCATCACACGCAATGCTGATAGGCAGCTGTTTGTTAAAATGCGTCAGTACCGAGTTTGAAGACAATAGTGATTTGACTGCTGAAAAACTTTTCTTGTGGACGCTCGTCCACTGTGCTTTCTTATCCAAGAGCCAGTGTAACGGCTCTGCCACTGCGGCCTTGTGAGGAAGGAAGGCATGATAAAAATTGAGCAGGCCTAAGAATGCCTGAAGCTCCCCCTTAGATTTAGGACTGGGGGCCTGCTCAATTGCTTTGAGCTTGGATTCAGCAGGGTGAATACCTGCGGCATCAATGCGGAAACCGAGAAATTCAGTTGAAACTACCCCTATTTTGCATTTTTGCATTTTGCATTTTCCCCCTCTTCAGTTTCAGCCCCGCTTTGCGGAAATGCTGAAGGATGGCTTTGAGCCTTTCTGCCAATATTTCTACTGACTTACCAGCTATGAGGATGTCATCAAAATATGGACACACTCCCTGAATATTTTTGAGCGTGCACTCCATCACGCTCTGGAAAATCCCAGGGGTGACACTGACCCCGAATTGTAGGTGCCTTACCCTGAAAGCTCCCCTGTGGGTAACTATGGTCTGAGCTTCTGCCGTGGCATCGTCCACGGGCAGTTGCTGGTAGGCTTGAGCCAAATCTAATTTGGTGAATATGCAACCTCCCTGTAGTGACGCCAAAATATGGCTGACTACAGGCACCGGATATGAATGTTGTTGAACCGCTCTATTGATAGTGCACTTATAATCCGCGCATATGCACACCTCATCGTTGGCCTTAAGTGGCGTAACTATGGGGGTTTCCCACTGACTGCTATCTACTGGCTGCAATACACCTTGCTGCACCAGCTTGTCCAGCTCTGCATCGATCTTCTGTTTGAGGGCAAAAGGCACTCTACGAGGCTTGATCCTTATTGGGGTTACGGTAGGATGAAGGTGGAAGGCTATTGGAGGTCCCTTATACTTCCCTAAGTTGGGGCTGAAAACATCAGCAAACTCCTGGCAAACTGCCAACAGGTCCGATGCTTGCATTCGGTTAATGCCAGTCACATGGATGCCCAAGGCATCAAACCAGTCTAGCCCGATGAGGCTCGTGCGGTTGCCCTCAACTACCACGATTTCCAGGGAACCCTCAAACTCTTTGAACTGTACTTTGAGTGTAGCTTCTCCTTTAACTGATATGCGGGAGTTTTGGAAGTCCATTAGTAAGAGATTTGATGGCTTGAGTTTAACTCGTTTGCCGCTACAACTGCAAATGTGGTTAAAAGTTCCTTGGGAGATTATAGACAAGGCTGACCCCATGTCCAGTTCCATGTTGCATGGAACACCTTGAAGCTTGACTTTAAGTCTCAGCTTTTCCTTAAGGGGGCGATGGGCACCTGTCCTAAACACGCTCCTTCTGCTGGAGCAATAGCTGACTTCGTGTTGCTCTGGGGCCTTTCCTGGGGAACTCTTCTTGTGGAATTTCTCTCTGGCGACCTTTACAGACTGCGGCGATGTGGCCTTGTTTGCCACACACCCGGCATGTTGCTGTGCGGAACCTGCACTCCGAGCATCTATGTCGGCCTCCGTAACCCGCACATCGAGTGAAGGGAACAGTCTTGTCAAATGGCTGCTGGACTCTTTCTGGTGGTTTCTGCAACCAATCGATCTCATGGTCCATGTCGGGGTCTTCGTCCCATTCAGCGTCTGCAAGGTGGATGGTTTCTGGGCTGGGAGTGTTCTTGGAGGGCTGTAAGGCTTTGACGGCTCCCCCGGCGGCTTCTTCGGCTATAATTTCTTTGAGGGCATCTTGGAACGACAGGGTATCCTTCACAAACAACTTCTGTTGAAGGTCCCTGTTCCTCAACCCGCACACCAAACGGTCTCTCAGTCTTTCTTCGAGGTCTGTGAAATTGCAGAGCCAGGACACCTGCCGCAGTGCAGCTATGAACTTGGCAGCAGACTCGCCTGGTTGCTGCTCCCTTTGTTTGAAGGCGTGTCTCCAGGCAATAACAGAGAGCTTCGGCTCGAAGTGTTCCTTGAGCATTTTTTTTAGCTCGGCGTAGGTGACCGACTCAAGTGGAGCTAGAGCGACCAAGTTCTCGGCTATATCAAACGTCGCCTGGCCACAAACGCACAGCAACGTTGTGGCCTTTAAGCCATCTTCACTAACTTGGTTAGCTCTCAGATAGTTCTCGTGAGAAATGTATGAACTCCACCTCTCCAGATGCATTACGTCGAACTCCGACAGTTTTCCGAGCTTGGCCATGGTGAGTTGTCTCCGACCTTACAATGCCTTGTGCTGCTAAGGCTTCTGTGAATTTCCCAGGACGGGTCCTTTGGGAAGGCATACCTCCAGCGTTTTCGTACTGGCAGGCAGATGGGGGGAACGTGGTTCCAACCAGGGCGCTGATGCCTGGTCTTACCCCTTTAGTGACTCAGCTCTTCCATCTTAGCAGCACATCCCACCTTCGTCACCACTGTTATGTTTCGGGATCGGTGAGGCATTGACGAGGCAGCAGGTGCAAACAATAACTCATTTATTCAGTTAACACAGAAGCAAAACTAACTGCCGCTTAACCTCTATTTATACAATCACCACTAGGTGGCGGCCAATAAAATTGAAACAGTATTTCCCGCTTAAACACAAGTAACAAGCATGTAGACAGACAGTCTGGGGTTTAAACAAATGCAGCCGTTTGACCGTTTTTCAACAGTTTCCAAGTAATTCACATCAATACATAACAGGAACAATGCATATACAAGAAGGATTGTTGCCAAAGAAAAAAGAAAAAAAGAAAAAAGATAAGTCAAAATACTAAGTAATGTGAATTGAGAGAGAAAAAATGTGATAGAGAACATGAAGTGATAAAGGATACATCTATCTTGATTTTTATTGCTTGAAGTATGACAACCAGAGACATAGCTTCAAGGCATATAAACTATATTAAACAGCACACTTAAAATGGACCTACTGGTTAGTAATATTCAAATTGAAAAGAAAAATGTTTTAAGATTTAAAATCAAAGGTACTAATCTTCCCTTTGGGTCTTTTGCAGTATTTAACCATCAGGAATGAAATGTTTCCTAATAAATATATTACATGCTCAGTGAGCACACATTTAAATCATTTGCAGTCATTTATTTAGAGGGATTCACTGAGGTGTAATCCTCAGAATTATATTTGCATGTTTGCTTATTCAAGCAGTTTCAGAATGGCAGCAGAACCTGATCAGGTAACAGATAAGCAGACATTTGTTTCAATATAAGTAGCCCAATTCTGAGCAAATGTATATAAATTGGAAACTTGGGCCAAACCTTAAAAAAAAAAAAAATCCTCAAGAATTTTTGATCTGATGGTTCATGAGTTGTTCTGCCTTGTGGTTATCCCAAGTAAAAATAAGAGTTAGAAAGAAAAAACTGGTTTCCTCACAAAGAGAAAGATCTTGAGTGGTTTTAGGCCAGCAAACAAGCTTTCTTCTAGCCAGAAATCACTAGGTGGAAAACGGTGTCTATTCTATGTGTGAAATAGACCCACCTTTTAATTAATTTATTTATTTAGAAAGTCCTCCAGTACCTGCTACTCTTTTCAGCTCCTCAATGTAAATCTCCCTTGTTTTTAATTGTCGGAACAAGGAAGCAAAGTGTATGTTCTAGGAAGCATGGTGGTTTGAAACTGTACTCATCTCAAACTGGAGTGATTTCCTTTGAACAAAGAGTCTAATTTTCAAGTACCTTCATAAAAAAAAAAAATCCACCAAAATTTATTCCAATAACTGACCTGTGTTGTAGATTTAACTGGATGAAATGTGTTGTAGATTTAACTGGATGAACAAGCAGGCCTGGTGAGCATTACCACACATTTGGGCAAGAAAACCCTTTCCACAATTTATCCCATCTTCTACTTCAGCAGCCTCAACTCCAGAGACAGGAAGAGCAGGTAGGAATGGTTGTGAAAGAGACTTTACTTGTAATGAAGGTCTCCATCCCATTCAATTAATTTGTCTGATTCAGCATCGACACCAGGCTCAAAATATTCTGACACATTATTCAAAAACCTAGCTCTCTGAGAAAGAAAGGCTCTAATGCTGGGAAAGGTGGAAGGAAAGAGAGGAGGACAACCAACAGCAAGGTTGATAGTCTCATTTACAATATAGTAGCCACGAGTACAGTGTTTGTAGAACTGAAGGACCAGGTTAGAGATTGATCATCCTAGAGAAAATCTATACAGTTGCTAATAGTCAACAATGACTTGATGGTATGCAATCAATCAATCAATCAATCAAACAATCAACATAGTCAGAAATGGATGCTGAGTTAGTTACATTAATCTTCAAATGATCAACAAACATATGCAGATAAGAGGGCATTAAAGCAAGTAAACAACATTTTTAGCCTTTTAAAAATATATTTTTTCTCTCCATTGCCCCTTCCCCATCTCCCATTTTGGAATGGATCATGATACAATTAAAAGACAATCAAAATAACAGACTAACAGAGTTGGAAAGGGTCTTGGAATAGGCCAACCTCCTGCTCAGGCAGGAAACCCTATACCATTTCAGACAAATCTCTTCTTAAAAACTTCCAGGGTTGGAGCATTCACAACTTCTGGAGACATATCATTTCTCTGATTAATTGTTCCAACTGTCAAGAAATTTCTCTTTTGTTCTAGCTTGCTTCTCTCCTGTATTAGTTTCCATCCATTGCTTCTTGTCCTGCCTTCAGATGCTTTGGAGAATAGGTTGACCCCTCTCTTCTTTGTGGCTGGCCCTTAGATACTGGAATACTGCTTTATTTTTGTAACAGTCCTATGCAACTTTTCAGATTCTTCACTAGAAGTGGCTGGTTGTAAATTGCACATGTTTACATGCACAGAATGGCTCATGTTTTCTCTTTATATTGTATAAAATAGTTCATTGGCTTTTACCAAACTGGGCAGGAGAATATGGATTTATTAAGCATAAAGTGTGAGTGTTAGAACCCATAAATCATGGCAAACTCTCAAATTGCTCTAAGTGGAATAAGTGGTCTGTATTCTATGTTTCTTGGCTGGATCACAGTGGAAAAAGAAAAAGATAACAATATTGTTAGAAAAAAAATCAAGATCCACTCTAATCTCCTTTGTCAAAGAAAATGCTGAAATATTGAGAAGTAAAGATTTCAAGCAGGAATGAATGAAGAAAAGCAGAGTTCCAGTACACCTGTTCATAGGATTCAAAGGCAGTAGAGCTGGAAGCATCTTAAAGTTCAGATATGCACTCAAGAAGAAGAGGCAAGAAAGAGCAAGGCTTAAACTGAGATTATTGCAAAAAGCATAAGTAAACAAAAAGGGTCATTTGCTATATCCTATCCATACATTTGCAGTCACTTTGTGCAAATGCCTTTGGATTGAGCATGTAAAACTGAAGAAGATTAAATGAAAATGCCTGCATTCTGGGCTTGCCAGCCATTGATTAGTTTGGAACAGTTAAAAGTTTAATACCTTCTGCTGTGTTTGGCTTGCTTCAAGTAATTTGTAAGAACCTTTGATATCTGTCCAGTGTGCTGAACTCAACTTGAAGCCACATTTGGTTCATTCTGCCTCTGTTGGTTCATAACTTTTTCTAACAGAATGGAGTTGCTCCTGTTGGATAACTACATGGAATGCTTGTGCAACCTGAGACCCAGCTATTGATATGCCCCAGCTATTTTCTGGATTGTTCTTCTTGGCATACCAGAAGCCGGGTGAGAGTAAATATTTCAAGTTGGCGTTTATGATCACATGAACATGACTACCATTTATTGACTTTATTAATGGTCAATAAATGCCTCCTAGATATCCCCACTCCAAAATAAATAAAATAAATTAGCTCCAGGTGATGTTGATGCTAATAATAATAATAATGATGATGATGATGATGATGATGATGATAATGATAATGATAATGATAATGATGATGATGATAATAATAATAATAATAATAATAATAATAATAATAATAATAATAACAACAACAACAACAACAACAACAACAACAACAATAATAATAATAATAATAATAATAATAATAATAATAATAATAATAATAATAATAATAATGATGATGATGATGATGATGATGATGATGATGATGATGATGATGATGATGATGATGATGATGATGATTGGAAAACCTAGACCGGAAGAATATGCACCATGCTCTACATCCACGAAGTGACATCGACAGTACCTGCCAAGAAAAATAGGGGACAGAGGGCTATTGCAAATCCACCAAACTGTAGAAGAGGAAAAACGAAGTTTGAATGACTATGTGAATCAAAGTACAGAAAAACTGCTGCAGGCTGTGAAAACAGAGAGCACTATAAAAATAACAGAAACAAAGGCAGAATATAAGGAAAAACGGCTGGATGGCAGATTAAATAGATGGAAAACCAAAGCTTTGCATGGACAGCATTTGAAAAACATTGAAGGAAAATGTGATAACAACTTGACATGGGCATGGCTTAAGATGGGAACCATCAAGAAAGAAACGGAGGGCTTAATACTGGCTGCTCAAGAACAAGCACTACAAACTAATGCCATGAAAGTGAAGATACAAAAATCCACTGACAATCCAAATTGCCGACTTTGCAATGACAAAGTTTAAACTGTTTCACATCTAATCTGTGAGTGCAGCAAAATCGCGCAAACTGATTGCAAATCTAGACATGACTGAGTTGCTAAATTAATCCACTGGGCATTGTGTAAAAAATACGACTTGCCTGTGTCCAAAAAGTCATGGGAACATAGGGTGGAAAAAGTTGTTGAGAATGAGAGGGTGAAGATCTTGTGGGACTTTCAAATACAGACAGATCGCCATTTGGAACACAACACGCCAGATATCACAGTTGTAGAGAACCGAAGCATACAGCTGATTGATATCGCTGTACCAGGAGATGCCAGAGTCGAAGAAAAAGAACTGGAAAAAATTACGAAATATCGCGACCTGGCCATCGAAAGTGCGCGATTATGGATGAAACGTGTAACAGTGATACCCATTGTCATCGGGGCACTGGGAACTATGTCCAAAAACTTTGCAAAACACATCAAGAAACTGCAGCTTCCTGCAATAACTCCAGCAATGCTACAAAAAACTGTGCTACTTGGAACATCTTACATTTTAAGGAGGTACCTGGTTGATACCTAGAATGCTGGTAGCAACCCGTGTCAACCATCAGCACCAGTTAATTTGAATGTTCAGTTGACTGAGGTTCATGTCTAATGAATAAAAGATAATAATAATAATAATAATAATAATAATAATAATAATAATAATAATAATAATAATAATAATAATAATAATAATAATAATAATAATAATAATAATAATAATAGTAGTAGTAGTAGTAGTAGTAGTAGTAGTAGTTTATTACAGCCATATGGTCAGAAACTGTAAAATATACAATTGTAGGTTACTTACTTACATACATACATATATAAAAATGCACTGAGCATGATCGAATGATGAATAAGAACACTTATAATAAAATTAATTTAAAAAAATTATTTAAAAAGATCTAAAAACAATATTTTCAAATATATTTATCTTATTTATACTTCTGACAAATCCCCAGTGATATTGTGCAGTATCTAGCCACCTGCACCATAATCACAGCCTGTTCATCCTTAAGCAGCCACGGGAGATAAGTAGTGTCAGAATGGCCAGGATATCTATCAATTATTGGGAGGATATGGTTTTTTTGAATATCTTTATAGAAAGAGCATCGAAGGAGCATGTGTCCAATGGTCTCTACCTCTCCTGAGTCACAGGAGCAGAGTCTTTCAGTCAATGGTATCTTTTTATACTTGCTGTACAGGACGGCTGATGGAAGCGCATGGCACCGTGCAAGCAAAAATACTTTCCGGTAGTTTGCCGACTCCAACTGGCTAAGATAACTGATGGGCGTAACCACGTATCTAATAGAGTCTGGAGCCAGAAACAGCAGAACTATCCCTAAGTCCGCTTGCCTCTTGATGTCCTCTATCCTTTGTCGCAAGGTTTGTTTTGATGAGGAAAAGTTGTCTTGGAGGATTAATGGAGCAAGGCCTTGTGGAAAGAAATTAAGCTTTAGTCAAATATTTAAAGATACTATGATGCTATCTATCAGTCATGTCCACTTCCCTGTGATCATATGGACCAGGTCTGTTCACATTTTCTGATCTTGCTTCCATTGTTTTATTCTCTGGCTGATGTCAGCCTTGATGGTATCTAGCCACTGTGCTTTTTGGTTTCATTTCCTTTTATTGCTGATCATTCTGAGAATAACATTGCCTTTTCCAGTGAGTTTGAGCACATGGCATGGCTGAGATAAAGTTCAAATTTTGTGGGTTTGCCTTGCAGCGATATGTCTGGTTTTATACACTCCAACACTTGCTTGTTTGTCTCCTTTGCTGCCCAAGGAATGCACAAGAGCCTTCTCCAACACTGCAGCTTGAATGAGCTGATTTTCCTCCTGTCTAGTTTTTCTATGGTCCAACATTCATAACTGTGAAACCATTACTATGAAACTCTTAGCATGAAACATGCTCCCTTCATGTAAAGTGCTAGTCTGGTGGTGTGATTGCCTTGCCCTGGGTTATGTTTCATTTTTAGAATAAGAAAGCATAAATTACAGTCACTGGTGGGCCCTGCACACCAATTGGTATGAGTTTTAATTTTCTGAAAGCATCTTTGCGGTGCAAATCCATTTGCATATTTTTAAACTGTATTTTCTCCCTCGTGGACTGATTATTTTTTTGTAATTATAGCCATTTTGCACTACCCTATAGCAAGTCAGATGTCCTGTGTTCTACTGACAAACTGTTTTACAACTAGAACATAATGCTTAACAAAATAGGGGGGGGCGAATCTCAGTCATATCTTGAGTATTGAAAAAAGTATCAAATCTTTCATGTACATATTCTTTTTTTCCTGTTGACATTTTTCTAAGGTGATATGGTATGCATTTCAATATTTCATCTAATTTAATACTGTAAGGAGCTAAAATACTTTCTAGTTGTCTGTGATAAAAACCCAAAATTGCATCCATTCAACATAAATCCTGATATGTAAAAAGGACAGAAACATTTAAAATCTGCCCAGTATCTAATCCTATAAAATGCAAACAAATTTCCTGGAAGTGTTACAGGTGACTATCAAAATGATACAAAAGGCCTTCATGAGGTGAATTGGATCATTGCTGCACCTTAGTGAGGTAAAACGTTTCATGTCCACAGTCGGAAATGTATAGTTACCTTGCATGTCTAATGAACATTACAGAATACATGTAACAATGCATTATTGTGCTGCTTTGTATAGTGGCAATAAATACGTCTCTGCTTGCATTGTTCCATAGCTTACCAAATTCTGCTTTTTTGGTGACATTAGAGAATCTCACCAAAGACAACATTATGAGGAACATTTCCTCATTTCTACATTGCCTTATAGTTCCAATAGAATAATCCCAATTTGTCCCACTTAGATCTCAAAATATTATTTCAGTTAATGCAGCCTGAAAACTGGAAGCAGGTGACTCTCTATATTACTGATCCAGTTTTGTTAAATTCATATCCATATGACTTTAGGGAATAAGAGAGCTTTTTAGTAGATGCGGGCACGTTAGTTAGCTACAAACTTGTCTGGATATGTTTGTAGACTGAATATATGTTGTTACAGGTTCCTGAAAGGACATTTTTGTGGACCAACCCTGAAAAGTGTTCCAGAAGTTTAAATTCAGGTGCATTCAGGTATGACAAGATGGGATCACATCACTCTAATTGTGATAGAACTGAACTGGTTGCCAAATTCCCTTCAGGGCCCAGCTGAAAGTTCTGGCATTCACACTGAAAGCGCAAATGTCACAAACATTTTCAAGGTTGTCTTTCCCAAGTTGGCTGTGGAGTCTTCTAAGGAAGTCCTCTTCCAAGTGCTTTTCATAGACTCTGAGTTACAAGGGAGGAAACGTCTTTGGTTAACCCATCTTCTCTACAGCCATGTGTTTTGCCAAGTGTCAAAATGCCATATAAATGGTTCTTTCGAGGAACTACAGACAACAATCACACAGGTAGGCAAGGAGAATTTTAAGCTTTATAATTTACTTTATGCAATAAGTAAACTGAAGAGAAACACAAAAAAGCAATGTACTCCCGGACTGGGTTTTATACTACCAAGCATGTATATTAACATGGTTAAAGGAATGGATTACTCTTAAACACAAAAGACTACTGTACTTAGAAGGACATAATTTGCAATTGGGATGGCATGCTTTTTTATGATATGGAAAGAACAATATTCACAGATATTTTCAAAACCACTATGTAAGAAATGCTTTATTTTTAATATGGGAAAAGATAAAAGTGAAAATATATATGAAAATTCCAGGATGGCTTTCAACAATGGAAGCGTTTGCTCACCCAAATTTAATTAATCCTGAGAAAATTTTAACGTACAAAGATATCTTGAATATCGAAGGGAACTTAAAAAATAAACAAGAGTTGGAAAAATAGGGCATTGACTTATCATGGCGGCCTTATTTACAAATACAAACAAGATATGAGAAAGATAACAAAATATATGGTTTCTATAAGGAGCAGATAATGTTTGATCAGGTACTATTAACATCAGATTGAAAAACTGATTAAGAAATTATATAATTTTTTGTTAAGCTTAAAGATGGAAGATAAAGAAACAATGTAAAAGAAAGAATGATAACATGGGCTAAAAACCTTGGGCATAATATAGAATTAGAAAATTGGCAAAATCTTTGGGAAAGAAACTATAAAATAACAATGGCAACTGCATATAATCTGTATAAAATGTTCTATAGATGGCACTTATGAAATGTAGACTTATATAAAAAAATAAAAAATAAATATTTAAAAAAATAAAAAGCAATGTACTGAACAAGATGCTGTCCCTTCAGCTGCTGGAAGCAGCAGAGATACTTCAAAGCCTTGTTATACAGCATTGAATGATCAAACCTATGCAAAACCTTCATCTTAATGAGCAATTTGGCACTAAGATTTCATGCCTTTGCTTCTCTTGACATGAGATTGCAAATAACTGAACTTGGCTAGAAAACTCTGGGATGGGGCTGAAAGTCTGATAACGTAATGCTCTCTGCAGCTGTATAAAAATCCACCCACTTTTTTTCTTAAGTAAGAATGAAATAAATAAACAGATTGAGAATGAACTAGACATATCCTAAAATAAAGGGGAAATCAAAATATGTCACTAACTCCTCGAAATATAATGATCTTCAATGTTACTACAATATGTGACTGTTGTTGCATTAGGAGAAAAGCAAAATTGTTCTCTGCCATTGCATTTTAGTGAATTATTTTTCAGTTTTTATTGCCTACTTTTAAATGTATGGTTTATTGTACATTCTATTGCTTTTATGTTAATATATGAATGTAGTTGGATTTTATTTTGGATACTGTATTTTTGAATGGATGATAGAGTAAGATCTCTCTCTCTCTCTCTCTCTCTCTCTCTCTCTCTCTCTCAAACACACACACACACACACACACACACACTAATACTGGGCAATTTATAATCAATAAAAATAATTAAAACAAACCCTAAAACCATAGCCACATACTCCCTAGAATCCAATTCCCAGAGTTCTACTTAAAGATAACAAATATATGTAGAAATAAAGATAAAGCCAATAATAATTAATAATCATCAATAACTTCTTGTTGCCAATAAACTTCTAGTTGCACCCCAAATTCTCAGTAAAATAAGATTGTCTTCTTGAAAACAGATGGCATGGGAGTGGTCTCATCTTTTGCTGAGAGAAAATTGCAGAGAAGGAAAGGTTTATGATATAGGATCAGCATTTATTTGGAAACATATCCCAGCATATCATGAAATTCCTCCCTGACAGGAATTACTGGATTGCTGTCAATATTCTAGCAAGGACCTTCAAGAATATTTAAGTTAAGTATATATATAAATATATATCAGTATATATTGGTACAGAATAAGGGGTAGGCAACTTGGTGTCCTCTAAATGTTTTGGATAAGAATTTCAGTTAACCCAAGCCAGCATGCCCAGGGGTAAGAAATCTATGTGGCACCAAACTGTCTTCCTTAGATTAATCTTTCATACCTAGAACATATTTTATTCATTAATCATAAAGTCATTTGAGTAACTATGTATAAAAGCTTTTCAAGGTTCCACAATGCTTATTAGTTGAGTTCTCATGATACCACACACATTTTAGCCTTCTGTGTTTCCTGGCTGAAGTGTATACCTCAGTGTGTTGTGCAAACCCTGGAAATTGATTTGAATAATCATCATGGTTCAAATAATGAACGTTCACCAAGATATGCAAACATAATCAGTAATTATTTTCTTTTTCTTTTTATAGCCATGGCATCTTCTCCTACCCCCTGTATTCTGAAAGTTTATTCGGCTGAGTCAGGTTTGTTATATTTTAAATATACAACTGGAACACTATTATAAGCAACATGCTAAGAAGTTACTATTCCCTTAGGCTATGTGACACTATTTGAAAGGTGAATTGTAAAGCCCATACAGTCTGAGCATTCAACTCCTTTTTTAACATTAAAAATAAAATCTTCTGGCAGACAAAATCTCCTTCCGTTGAGTCAGCATTATGATAAGAAGGGCAAAAAAACAGTAGGCTCTAGCCAAGGAAAAGTGTTTAATTGACATTTGTCCTCATCATGGAATACTTGCTGACTTGGCTAGTTTAGATTCTGTAGTAATTTTCAGCATTGATTATAGGAGCATTTGTTTTTAGTTCTTGCTTCTTCTCCACCAGTCCTTTTCCCAGTTATGTACAGTATATTGCTGAATTAACATCTATACATTAATTAATATTCTATAGATCTAAAAAAAATGTTTAGATCTATAGAATATTTTTCCCATTTTAGATATCATATCGACCTGACCAAATATATTAGTGCAAAGATAATTTTATGGAGGATCAGCTGTTTAGGATGGCCCAAGATAGGAAGAGGTGAACAATACAAATAAATTAGATAATCCTGGAATTTAATTAGGATGCTTTGCAGTGGTCGTCACTGTGAGTGGGTTTATACTGCAGCTCCTCTAACATGAAAAAGAGAAGATCCATTCAAATGAATCGTGCAAAGTTGTGTGGGAAGTCAGCCCCCCCCCCCAGAGAAGGAAATATTAAAAGGGCAGAATATTATATTTCCTCAAAGGATCTTAAAGAGGCAGAAAAGCATGTCCAGTTTTTCTTAATAGCCCCAAGTCTCCCTCCCCCAGCAGAAACCAGCTCTGTAGAAATGCAGATGTAATAATCCATTCAGGAAGGTTGGAACCCTCCAGCTAGAAGCTTAGGAAGACAAAGACACCTAAAATCTACATACTCCACCCAAACTCTAAGACAGGACATAATAGGATTAACCCACAGATGCCAAAGGGGCACACTCAGATTCAGGTCAAAGTATATGACACAGGAAATACAAAGCCTCAAACAGGAACAGGAAACAACTCCAAACAAAAGCCCAAGAGGGTATAAAAACCCACTCCCTACTACATGTGCTCTCTCTCTTTTTTCCAGAGCCATCTTTCTGTCTGGTTCTCCTCTTCAATAAACTACAATCTTCTTTCTAAAGCAGTCACCATATTGTTTATTCCCGGCTTGGACTGAACCCTGATGAAGACTTTTCCTTCAACAATTGTGTGGGTGACCACCCCCTGAAAATATGTTTGGAATATTGAGATCCATTCATTTTAATGTTTTCAGTATTTGTTTTTGTGTTAGAACTATATTTTGCTTTTTCTTCAGGGATTCAAAGCAGCTTACATGTTCCTTCACTGTATCTGCATAACAATGAACCTCAGGAGGTGAGTTCACCTGAGAAGATGGTTCTAAATGTCCGGAGTGAGTTTCTATGGTTGAACATCAGGTTCTTGTTCAATACTTTAGCCACTATATCACAATGTAGTGAGAAAGAGAATTTCAGTAACTATAGTTGAAGAATACAATCATATCAATCAATCAGAAAAGAGCTGGAAGGGACCTTGGAGGTCTTCTAGTTCAACCCCCTGCTCAAGCAGGAGACCCTATACCATTTCAAAAAAGTGACTGTACAGTCTCTTCTTAAAAACCTCCAGTGATGAAGCAACCACAACATCTGTTCAAGCTGTTCCACTGATTGATAGTTCTCACCATTAGGAAATTTCTCCTTAGTTCTAGGTAGCTTCTCTGCTTGGTTAGTTTCCATCAATTGTTTCTTGTTCTGCCCTCTGGTGTTTTGGAAAATAAGTTGATCCTTTCCTCATTGTGGCAGCCTCTCAAATATTGGAATACTGCTATCATGTCCCCCTTAACACTTCTTTTCTCTAGACTAGCCAAACCCAAATCCTGCAACTGTTCTTTATATGTTTTAGTCTCCAGGCCTTTAATCATCTTAGTTGCTCTTCTTTGTACTTTTTTTCCAAAGTCTCAACATCCTTTTTGTAATGTGGTGACCAAAACTGGATGCAATATTCTAGGCGTGGCCTTACTAAAGCATTATAAAGCAGTATTAATACATTTCCTTGCTTATTTTAATTTTTATTTCTAGTCTGTCTTTTACAGTTAGGTTTTTGGTAGCTTGGGCTATAGTTTCTTTTTGCGTGAAGATTGATGCAAAGAAACTAATCAAGGAGAGAAGCAACCTAGAACTAAGGAGAAACTTCCTGACAGTTAGAACAATTAACCAGTGGAACAACCTGCCTCCAGAAGCAGTGAATGCTCCAACACTGGAGGCTTTTAAGAAGAGACTGGACAGCCATTTGTCCGAAATGGTATAGGGTTTCCTGCCTGAGCAGGGGGTTGGACTAGATGACCTCCAAGGTCCCTTCCAACTTTTATTATTATTATTATTATTATTATTATTATTATTATTATTATTATTATTATTATTATTATTATTATTATTATTATTATTATTATTATTATTATTATTATTATTATTATTATTATTATTATTATTATT
This sequence comes from Azemiops feae, assembly GCA_023970755.1. Classification (NCBI taxonomy): domain Eukaryota; kingdom Metazoa; phylum Chordata; class Lepidosauria; order Squamata; family Viperidae; genus Azemiops; species Azemiops feae. The sequence goes on along the minus strand of JALGBA010002262.1, from coordinate 128,892 downwards.
ATTATATGTAAGTGGTTCTGCTTTCTCTCTACTGCCTGTTACTTCCTTGCCATCTTCTCTCTTTAGTGGACCTATTATTTTCTTGACTTTTTTCTTGTTATTTATATGTTGAAAGAAGGAAAAAAGTCAAGAAAACAGTAGGTCCACTAAAGAGAGAAGTTGGCAAAGAGGTGACAGGCAGTATACAATACAATACAATACAATACAATACAATACAATACAATATTATTGTTTAAATTACTTGCTTTTTTGGTGTGTATTTTAGCTTCTCTGTTCACCAAAGCTCCAGAAAGTGGATTCTGTCTATAATATCTGTGTTTGGTATAATATTTGGAGCTAATAGAAATTATATCTCAAGACTTCTGGTTTGGTGTTTGACGAAACAGATGGAAGAAGCCGGGGCTCTGGCTTCTTAGCCCGATTTTGTTCTGCCCGGCGACCCCAAGGGGTCGGAAAGTTTCCCTGGAGGGGCAACGAAGAAGGAGGGATGTCTCAGGAGTCTGGACCAGATGGCGGTCGGTCCAGACGGACTGAAGAAACCCTCTAAAAGGATGGAGGAAAGGCTGCCTGGTAAGCCCAGACAAGCGAGGAGGAAAAAAAAGCGAGGAACCATTACAATACAAAAATAAAGAAATTGTGGTCTTAAACAGCTGATTGTCAACAGCATGCTGAAACTGGGTGAGCCTGCTCTTTTTCCTTTTCCTTTTGCACCTAAAAATGTTGATCCCCTGATCAGGAAGAGCTATAAAGTAAAGACCCCAGAAGGACTAGGGGAGAAGAGAGTTAAAAGCGGCGAGCAACTACAGAAGGGGGAAGGATTTTAAGGAATATAAAAGAACTCTTAAAAATTGAACTTAGACTGACGCAAAGAAAGACTACTTAACCTACAGGATGTGAAAAATGTTTTTAGATATAATTCCTAGGGTAAATAACCTATAAAGAACTTTAAAAGAAAAACTTTGTAATAATCTTTTAAAACCAGATATTGACAAAACAGTGTATGAGGACATCTAAATAATAAAAGAATCTGAAAGTGTTTGATCTTGAAACAACACCTGGTGTAAACAAAGTGTCTTTGTGTGAGTTTAAAAGTGAAAAGATTTTCTACAATTATATTTGTTGACTCTGGATATAACCAAAACAGGAATTATTTGGATACAGCGGGCATTTTACATCTGAGACTCGACTGGAGGGTTTGGATTTGGCCTAAAGTAGTTGGTTCATTCTTTTTGGCTGGATTTTAGCCTAAGATAGTTGGTTTTTCCCCCTTTTTTCTTTTTTCTTTTGTTTTCTCTCCTCGAGATATTGGATTTAGCCTAAAGTAGTTGGCTCCTTTTACAGTTTGGATTTTAGCCTAAGATAGTTGGCTGGAAAAATGAGTACATTAAATCTCACCAGATTTATGAAAAAGACTTCCTCTGCACCCTCTGTTGGAACATCTAGCCCAACAACCCAGGGATCTATTGAAACAATGTTGCAGCATGAGAAAATAAGCACCGCTCAAAATGAGATGCAAACTACATTAAAATTAATTCAAGAATCAATACAAAAAAATCATGAAGAGACAAAAAGTAACTTTGATAAATTAAACGAACAAATCTTGGACATAAAGACACAATTTGAAGTCCACCACCAAATGATTGTTAAAAATGAACAAAGAATTCAGAAAATGAAAAATAAATCAGATGATATTGACAAAAAAATGGATATACTAATACAAGAAAATGAAAAATTAGAACAAGCAAACCAAAATGTAGAAGGAGCGTTGCCGATCTTAGAAATGGAGAAAGCGGAACACTACATAAGATTTCAAAATATTCCTGAAGATAGAGAAGAAAATATAGCAATTGTGATTATTGATCTCCTGGCAGAGGTTTTTTTTTTTTTTTTTAAACAAGTTTTATTGGTTTTTTAGTTTTTACATCAGAGTGCTTGGGAAACAACGTGGAGATGGGGTAATCAATCATCAAAAAAACACAATCATACATGTATAGTTCAGGTTAATTCTTTAAAGATTCCCTCTATTTCCCTCAATTGATATAACATAGTCAAATTAATACATTTCTAAATAAAGTTCAATCAATCAAAAAAATATCAATAATATTTCACCTATATCAGTCCAAATCCTGTTTTTAAGCTTTACTAACTTACAACTACCATGTTCCAATTTAGCCTTAAATAAACACATAATTTACACTTCGGGTGTCCCTAATTTCCCTTATTTTATAGGATAATAATTATATCTAAAATGAACATATTATTCCAACCATTATATTTTTACACTTCCCAATTATATTCTATTTCTTATTCTGGTAACTCATTTATAAATACCATATCTTCTTTTATCACAATCCATTTTCTTGTTCTTCCATTGCATAATAATTATCACACCTAAAACAAAAATATTACTCCAAAAAATACCTTCTTACTCTATTTCAAATATATATTTTATAAATCAATCCATATCTCAAGTAATTATCATACCAAAACAAACATATTATTCCAGAAGATACCTTCTTACTGCATTTCACATCTATATTCCATTCCTTATTCTAATAACTCCTTATTTACAACCTTTTCCATATTATAATTCCAAACCATAATCAAATCAATAGTTTTCATCTCAGTGGTATTAACTCAGTCAAAATCTCTAAAAGCCTTTTTAACCCATCAAGTAAAATTTTAAATCTCATTTTTAAATCTAATTCTAGCTTTCTTTTTGTGCCAGGCAGGTTTCCATAAAAGAGCCTCTATATCATCAAATCTCAGTGTTTGGTTATACATATTTATCAACAATTCAGTCTGCTCATATTTCTCTTCTCTTTCTTCCAGTACTATCTGAGTAGTATAATCAATTTTGTTCAATGTGGTAGTTACTCATTGGTTATCCATGTTGTCACAGTTTTCAATGCCTCATATTTGCAAATCAGTTCCTGTTGCTTTTGGCATTGCAGATGTTTTAATTGAAATCATTCTTTGATCATCAAAGTTCTCAATGAGTTGTATGTGGGAATGTATGATGTCCTCTTCTATGTTGATTTGTTCCTCTTCTATTGTTATTTGAGTTATGGAGTAGTCAGTAAGTTTACAGGTAGATTGTGGATGAGATTCCTCCATCTCATTAAATTGTGTATGTTGTTGCATACAGGCCTCTTTGGAGTTGATCTGTTCCTCCTCTGTTATTCCTTGGTCTATAAGTTGATCAGTCAAGATTTGAGGTTCAATTTTTGGTTCTGAAGTATCATCTTTAGTGTTCATTCTAAAGATCCTTTGCTCCTTAAGTTCCAAGATTTTTTCCAGTATAAGCCCATAGCCAAGCTGTGGGTAAAACTCCTCCATTTCAGTGGTAAGGTAATCTTTTAGTTTTTTAGTGGAGGCTATTAACAATCAGCCCGTATCCACCTCCACACAGCTATTACAAATTCTTTATCTTTTCCCTTTTATGGTAATTTGAAGGTCAAATCCAGCCTCACAATCAAAGAGAAAGTGTAATTGCAATGTCATTTTTCGCCACAAGATGTCCCCAGTAAACTGTACAATTTTTTTCCAGAAAGGTTTTATTCCAGTTAAAAAAGGAATAAAAATAAAAGAAAACAATATTGTTCAGTTTTATAAGCAAATAAAATAATAAAGTTCTGTAGTAGGGATTTTTTCAGGACCCCAGAGTATTCAAGAGTAGAAATAGTCAATAAAAATTTATTTATTATTTATTGTCCAAAGCTCGTTTTCCCAAGTGAGCGAACGCTGCTTTATCAAAATAGGGAAATAATTCCAGGGGCTTTTCACAGGGAGATAGTAAAGGTAAAAAGAGGAAAGGAAAGGTCTCACCCGGATCTTCCACGGTGGTTCTTTAATGCTTAGTTGTTATTTTGACTTCGGCTGGTGCAGCTAAATGGTCGGCCATGTTAATGGCCGATCTTTTCCCCGTCGGCCCAAAGGAGCTGCCTCGGACCGCGGAAGGTGCTGTTGCTCCCTCCGCAGTTGAGAGTCCTCCTCATCGGTAGTCACCCCTCCAGGACGACTTTCGACCCTGTCCAGAGTCTACCAGCGGAGGGAAACCGGCCGGCGAAGAGAGAAGACTCTCCGCACGACCGCCCGCACCGCAAACCAGAACCAGAAGTCTCCTGGCAGAGGTTTTGAAAGCAGACAGACCAGAGATGCAAATGGAGATAGATTAAATATTTTGAATGAATTCAAGCTATGCAAGGAAATACAAATTACCCAGAGAAGTGCATGTAAGATTTATAAAGAAAACAACAAGAGATGAAATACTGAGAAAAGTTAGAGACGAACCATTACAATACAAAAATAAAGAAACTGTGGTCTTAAAAGCAGATACCCAAGAGAGTAAGAGATACTCAAAGACAATATCATTTGTTAACTACAAAAGGCATAAATTTCAGATGGTTAATGCCAGAAGGGATTTTAATCAACTGGAATAATACAAGATACCGATTGGATTCAGTTTGGAAAAGCAGAAGATTTTGATGAAAGAAATCGAGCATTCTTAGATGAAGGAGTGCAACATCGACAAGAGGAGAGAAAAGATCAGAAACAAAGAGAAGAAGCAACTGAAGAAGTAATTATACAAACAGGAGAACAGAAAGAGAAATCTGATCAAGAGAGTGAAGGAACCTCCAGAGAACAGAGGATCACGAGATCGACTAGACCTAAATATAAATATACAGATTTTTTTCAGTAAATATAAATGGACTAAACTCCCCATCAAAAAGAAACAATTTTTTTTTAGAAAACTACAGAAATTAAATATAGATATAATTTGTTTGCAAGAGACACATATAAAAAACAATATTATAAGCTGTTGGAATACCCAAAAATTGGGAAAGTTTATTATGCATCAACGCAATGGAAAAAAAGAGGTGTTGCTGTATATATTAAAGACACAATAGATTCTAAAATGATTTATTCAGATGAAGAAGAAAGAATTGTGATGGTAGAAATATACTTACATCAAAAACAAACATTGTTAGTAGTAATCTATGCACCAAATAATAACCAGGAAGAATTCTATCAAAATCTCCATAGAAAAATAATAGAAATATTTGTTTAGTAGGAGACTTTAATGCGATAGTGGATGGGACATTAGACTATAAAAGTAGTAAAAGAGGAAAAACTGGAAGAAGAAGATTACCTAAAACCTTTTTTTAATATGATAGAAGAAACTGGAGTACAAGATGTTTGGAGGGAAATTAATCCAGGAAAATTACAATATACATTTTATTCAAACAGTGAAAAATCCTGGTCCAGAATCGATATGATCTGGATGACATCTGAACTGAGGATAAATATGCAGAAAATTGAGATAGAACCAGGTACATAGGCAGATCACAACCCTTTAAAAGTGACATGGAGAGGAATACAAAAAAAATCAGGATGGACTTTGAACCAATCTATATTAAAAGAACGAGAATTTATAGAACAAGCAAAAAAAGAAATGGAGTTTTTCTTCAAAGAAAACAAAAAAGAAGATACAACATTACAAAATGTATGGGATACAGCCAAAGCATACTTTAGAGGTATAGCTATAACATACATGGCAAAAACAAACAAACAGAAAAGACAGCAATATGTACTATTAAAAGAAAAATTTGAAAAACTAGAATCTGAACTGCAAATGAATCTGCAAAAGAAGATTCTGAAAAGAGAAATGGAAACAATAAAACACAAACTAAATCTGTTGGATTCAGAAAAATTGGCACAGCAAATAAAAAGAGCAAAACATTTTTTTTTGAAAATGCAAATAAACCAGGAAGATGGTTAGTTTATAAACTTAAAAAACAGAAAGAGAAGAAAATGATAAATAAGTTAGTAGATGAAAAAGGTTGTCTACAATTTAAAAATGAAGAAATAAAAAAGATAATTAAAGAATATTACAAGAAACTGTATGACATAGAAAAAATTCCAAGAGAGAGAATGATCCAATATCTGGAAGAAAATAACCTTCCAAAAATTTCAGAAACCTGTAAGAGTATGTTAGAGGAAAAAATAACAATGATGGAAATAACAGAGACCATAAGAAGACAAAAAAACGAGAAAACACCGGGGCCAGATGGACTACCGGCGGAGTTATATGAAGCTTTATAAGATATACTAAGTGAACCGCTGAAAGACGTTTGCAATGAACTTTTGTTGGAGGCCAAACTCCCAAATACATGGATAGAAGCAAATATTACCTTAATACCAAAAGAAGACTCAGATTTGATACAGATAAAAAATTATAGATGATATCATTACTGAATGTGGATTATAAAATTTTTACTTCAATAATGGCAGAGAGACTGAAAAGATTCTTAACTGAATTTATACATTGAGACCAAAGAGACAATTTTTTTTGCCAAAGAGACAAATTAAAAATAATTTAAGAGTGATAATGGATGTATTGGAATATTATGAATTACACCCAGGGAAACTGGCACTAATATTTCTAGTTGCCCAAAAGGCATTTGATAATGTTTCCTGGAAATTTATGATTCAGCAATTACAAATAATGGACTTTGGACAGAACTTTATAAACATGATAAAAACAATATACAATAAACAAACAGAGAAAGTGATTGTGAATGGAGACTATACTGAGAACTTTGAGATAAGAAAAAGCACAAGGCAAGGATGTCCATTATCTCCATTGTTATTTATTTTCACTCTGGAAGTTTTAAATAGAAATATTAGACAAGATATAGAAATTAAAAGACTAGAAATAAAAGGCAAAACATATAAATTACAAGCATTTGGTGATGATTTGGTATTTATTTTAGAAGAACCTTTGGAGATGATTCCTAAACTATTGGGAAAGATAGAACAATACGGAGAAATGGCAGGACTGAAAATAAACAGAAAAAAACAAAGTAATAGTTAAAAACCTTACAGATAAACAAAACAAAAAAACAAATGTCAGAAAAAACATAATTGCAGATAGTTAAAAAGGTCAAATATCTGGGAATACATTTAACAGCAAGATGTTCAACGATAAAAGAAGATAATTACACAAAACTATTGAATCAAATAAAACTGGATCTGGAAAAATGGAAAAACTTGCAATTGTCAATACTAGGAAGAATTGCTACAGTGAAAATGAACATACTACCGAAAAACTTATTCTTATTTCAAATAATACCTATAAAACTTGAGAAAAATTCTTTGAAGACTTAAATTCACTAATTTTGAAATTTATTTGGCAAGGAAAGAAAGCTAGAATTAAGATGAAAATGTTACAAGATGCCAAGGAAAATGGAGGACTTGATCTACCAGAATGGGTTTTATATTATCAAGCATCTGTATTAACATGGGTAAAAGAATGGATAACTCTTAGAAATAAAAGACTGTTATATCTGGAGGGGCATGATTTACAATTGGGGTGACACGCTTTTTTATGGTACAGGAAAAATAAAGTTCATAAATATTTCCAAAATCATTATATAAGAAATGCATTATTAACAACATGGGGAAAAATAAAATGTAAAATATATTTGAAAATTCCAGGGTGGTTGTCAACAATGGAAGCATTTGTATACCCAAATTTAGTGAACTTTGAAAAAATCTGGACATATAGAGATATTCTAAACTCTGAAGGGAATTTAAAATCTAAACAAGAAATGGAAAATCAGGGAATCAATCTATCATGGTGGGCACATTTACAAATGCAAGCTAGATATGATAAAGATGTTAAACTGTATGGATAAGATAAGATAAGATAAGATAAGATAAGATAAGATAAGATAAGATAAGATAAGATAAGATAAGATAAGATAAGATAAGATAAGATAAGATAAGATAAGATAAGATAAGATAAGATAAGATAACCTTTATTGTCATTTTTTTTTACTGTGGGCACAACGGCACACATCAAAAATGAAATTTAGTTGCCCACTCTCAAAGTGAAATACATACATAACACACACCTAAACATACTGTATACAACATATGTATAGACCCACACCCCTACATATACATAACAAATAAATATTAAATACTGTCCATCTTGAATATATAACGGAAAGAGGAAGCTTGAGAGTTCACAAGGTTAATGCTGTATGGAATGAAACTATGGCTGAATCTGGATGTTCTGCTGCGGATACCACGAAGCCTCCTCCCAGAAGGTAGCAAGGAACACAGGTCGTGCAGAGGATGTGTAGTGTCCCAGATAATCTTACGGACCCTGCTCAAGCAGCGCTTCTGTGCTATGTCCTGGATGGGAGAGAGGGAACTGCCAATGATCTTTTCGGCCATTCTCACCACTCTCTGCACCGCCTTCCTATCTGAAGCAGTGATGCTTCCAAACCAGACTATGAGGCTGTATGACAGGATGCTCTCAATCATCCCCCTGTAGAAAGTGGTCAGGACAGGGGAACGAAGATGCGCTTTTCTCATGCGACGCAGAAAATGCAGGTGCTGCTGTGCCCGCTTTACCAGTTTCTCACTGTTGAGCGACCAAGCCAGCCTACTCGTTAGCTGCACACCCAGGAATTTGATGCTGGTAACCATCTCCACAGATGAATCATTAATGCACAGAGAAGTGTGGCTGTGCCTGCCTTTTCTGAAATTGACAATGATCTCTTTGGTTTTTCCGGTATTTAAAACTAGGCTGTTTTCCTTACACCAGTTCACCAACCCCTCAACCTCCTTGCGGTAAGCTTCCACCTTGTCATCATGAATAAGGCCCACTACTGTTGTATCATCTGCAAACTTCACAATATGGTTGGTGGCAAACCTAGCACAACAGTCATGGATCAACAGGGTGAACAGCAGCAGACTTAAGATGCAGCCGTGAGGAGAACCTGTGCTCAAGGAAATGGTATTAGAAGTATTTGTTCCAACTCGCACATATTGGGGCCTGTTGGTAAGAAAATCAAGAATCCAGTTGCACAAAGGTGTGTTTAAGCCTAAGAGGCCCAGTTTGTCTACTAGATGCTGGGGAATGATTGTGTTAAACGCCGAAGTGAAGTCGACAAACAACAAACGCACGTGAGCATTTCTTTCTTCTAAGTGCTTCAAGCTCAGATGGAGAACGGAAGAAATAGCATCCTCCATAGAGCGATTTGGTCGGTAGGCAAACTGAAGCGGGTCAAATGCTGGCGGGAGGCTAGATACAATAAGGTCCTTTATCAGCTTCTCAAAGCATTTCATAATGGTGGATATAAATGCAACCGGATGGTAATCATTGAGGCCTGTAATTGTGGACTTTTTTTGGCACTGGCAAGATGATGGCCATCTTAAAACACAATGGGACCACTGCCTGCTGCAATGAGAGATTGAAAATATCTGTGAGAACACAAGCCAGCTCCTCTGCGCATTCCCTGAGGACACGTCCAGGGATGTTATCTGGGCCTGCTGCTTTTATAAGACATTGTTAACTTCTGATGAGAAACTAATAATAAAATGTATAATTTTCTATTAACTTTGAAAATGGAAAGCGAACAAGTTAAAGAAACAATGATAAGATGGGCGAAATTTTTTGGATATAATATAGAATTAGAAAAATGGGAAAATTTATGGGAAAGAAATTACAAATTGACAATGTCAACTTCCTACAAAGAAAATTTATATAAAATGTTCTATAGATGGCACTTGCCACCAGCAAGACTAGGAAAAATGTTTAAAACCATGTCAGATAGATGTTGGAAATGTAAACATAAGTCAGGCACTTATTACCATGTTTGGTGGACATGTGACAAAGTAAAGAGTTATTGGAAAAAGATACATACCTGGCTAGAAAAGATGTTGGGAGAACATGTAGATTTTAAACCAGAACTTTTTTTATTAGGTATAATGCCAGAAAAGACTAACAAAAAATATTTGATTTTGCATGTCACAACAGCAGCAAGAATTATATTTGCAGGAAAAATGAAGGAATACCATCAGATGAAGAAATAATTTAAAAAATACTAGAATGCGCAGAGATGGATAGACTGACTATGAGACTGAAAGAAAAAGAAGAAACAGAATATTATTAAACTTGGGGCTTATTTTATCGATGGCTAGAGGAAAGAATAAAGGATTAGGAATTAAATATGTATTAGCGAATGTAAACTCAGACAACACGTTTGTTGAAAAATTATTACTGAATGTATGGGGGGGGGGAATCAATAAAGGTTTTTACAAAAAAAAGAAATTATATCTCAAACTAACACTCTTATCCAAACTATAAATCACAAGGTAGTTTACCAGTCACAAATAATTATATTCTGAGCTACAATGGCCCAAGTACCAACATATAGCATCAGTTCAAGAATAAATTTTCATTTAGTTTTGATATGGAGCATTTGAAATAAATCATATAGTAATGGGGTATTTCCTTTTACTTAATGTATGTGAAAATCTATGTCACATTCTAATTTTAGTAGCTCCCTCTGGCCCTGTTATCCTTTCACTACTTCCATTTCTTTCACGGAACATGTCCCTTTTTTTGTAAAATTTCTTGGAATGGGCAATGGGTGCTTAGTTTCTTGTTTAATCTCACATGCATCTTTTCATACACCCCATTTCCCTCTCCTTTATGTCTTTGGTATCTTTCCTTCAGCAGAATAATCATGGACAAGACTCTAATGTGCATAAAACTGCATCTTCAGCTTGATGTTCAGCTTTCCCAAATTCCTTATGCAAAAATAAAGGACATTTGTATTTTCCACATAAAACATAAGATACGATCTCCTCCTCCTCCTCCTCCTCTCCCTCCTCCACTTCCGCCTCCTCCTCCTCCTCCTCCTCCTCCTCCTACTCCTCCTCCTCCTCCTCCTCCTCCTCCCTCCTCCTCCTATCCTCCTCCTCCTCCTCCTCCTTCTTCTTCTCTTCTTCTTCTTCTTCTTCTTCTTCTTCTTCTTCTTCTTCTTCTTCTTCTTCTTCTTCTTCTTCTTCTTCCTTCTCTTCTTCTTCTCTTCTTCTTCTTCTTTTCTTCTTCTTCTTCTTCTTTTCTAAAGGCCAGCTTTAGAATTACATATGAGCATGAATCTTAGATCTACTTGGATGAGGTTACCTATATAAGACCTACTTAATTCTCAGTTGTAATTACTGGGATCCCCTCTCCAAGCTGAAGTTTGTCATTCCTTCTATTGAACAAGTAAAGTGCTAGGGTTTAGGAATCTAATTGCAATAAAGTTAACCTTCCAACTACACCTTCAATCTTACCAGTTCAGAATGTTAATGAATGCTAAGTTTACATTACTATTAAGATATATAAATATACCTATAGCTTCTAAGAGCCATGATGTCAGAAGTTTCAGTTATGAAACAGTTTTAATATGCTTGTAAGAATCCTCTTCCTTCCTTTTCTGGCAGCTCCAAAACTGACATAAATGCTCCTCTAGTGCTTTTCCTAACACTGTTTGCTCCATTCTTACTAATTACTGCCAATATGGGATGCGTATGGACAAAGACTGTGAAAAAGACTCTCTGGGTTATCGTCGCAAAATACATACTCACCTTGGGAAAGATTTCCACACAAACAAGCAAGTATGTAAAGAGATCACTATCATCTTTAGCAAAAAAAACTGCAGAACAAGATCAAGAGGTCACCAATGATGAAATGCATTCAAAGAGACACATTCATGTTTATTTCTACCAAGCTACAGGAAAGGGAAAGAGAAAAAGAAATTACTGAATTGCAGGGGATCAAGGGATAGTTGAAGTGGAGAAATAGTGAAGCTAGTTGAATTTGCAGCCTATCCAGCCTGTGGACACAAAGAATTTCAAAACCCCAAGAGATGCATTCTGAACCTATTTTTTTACATTCTGCTCTTGTATTCCATCATATCTGGGGATGGTATCTCTCCTAATGTGAGCTGAAACTTTTCCTTATTTTTTCTCTTTCCTTTGAAACATAAGGGATGAAGGGTGCTAATGAGACTAGATTTCAATCTCTGAGATGGAATTTCCTTCTAAAAAGTGATCCAAGTCTCTTGATTACTGTGAACATGTGCTCCAGGATGTGACTTTAAATATTAAGCTGAGATGAATACAATAATGCTATGCCAACATTTCTTTGTAATTTCTTAAAGTTTTCTTCACCTATGAATGAAACTTCCATATTTCTACTTTGTTTTTAGGATACTTATTCTCAGATTCATCTTGATACAGTATTAGAATTTATGTTAGTTTTGGAGTCCCTCTATGAGTGAGATGGGTGCTTCTTAAATATGATAGAGATATATAGATAGATAGATATGATAGATAGTAGATAGATAGATAGATAGATAGATAGATAGATAGATAGATAGATAGATAGATAGATAGATAGAGATAACAATAATAACATTGTTGTTAGTTGCGAAGTCGTGTCCGACCCATCACGACTCCATGGACAATGTTCCTCCAGGCCTTCCTGTCCTCTACCATCTTCTGGAGTCCATTTAAGCTCACGCCTACTGCTTCAGTGACTCCATCCAGCCACCTCATTCTCTGTCGTCCCCTTTTTCTATTGCCCTCATCTTTCCCAGCATTAGGCTCTCTCCGTGAGTCCTTCCTTCTCATTAGGTGGCCAAAGTACTTGAGTTTCAACTTCAGGATCTGGCCTTCTCTAAAGAGCAGTCAGGGTTGATCTCCTCTAGGACTGACTGGTTTGATCGCCTTGCAGTCCAGGGGACTCGCAGGAGTCTTCTCCAGCACCATAGTTCAAAGGCCTCAGTTCTTTTGCACTCAGCCTTTCTTATGTCCAACTTTCACAGCCATACTTGCAATTGGAAAACCATGGCCTTGACTATACATACTTTTGTTGGCAAGGTGATGTCTCTGCTTTTTAGCTGCTGTCTAGATTTGCATAGCTTTCCTCCCCAGGAGCAAGCGTCTTTTAATTCTTGGCTGCAGTCCCCATCTGCGGTGATCTTGGAGCCCAGGAAGATAAAATCTGTCACTACCTCCATTTCTTCCCCATCTATTTGCAAGGAATTGAGAGGGCCGGATGCCATGATCTTGGTTTTCTTAATGTTAAGTTTTTAAGCCAACTTTGCACTCTCCTTCTTCACCTGCATCAAGAGGCTCTTTAGTTCCTCTTCACTTTCTGCCATTAGAGTGTATTATCTGCATATCTTAGGTTGTGATATTTCTCCCGGCAATCTTAATTCCAACTTTGATTCATATATGTCTCTTCGAAATCCTGCCTGTACTTCTGGAAGTTCTCGATCCACATACTGCTGGAGTCTAGCTGTAGGATTTAAGCATAACTTTACTTGCATGTGAAATGAGTGCATGGTGCGATAGTTTGAACATTCTTTGGCATTGCCTTCTTGGGAATTGGAATGTAAACTGACCTTTCCAATCCTGTGGCCACTGTTGAGTTTTCCAAATTTGCTGGCAAATTGAGTGTAGCACCTTTTACTGCATCGTCTTTTAAGATTTTGAATAGCTCCGCTGGAATACTATCAACTCCACTAGCTTTTTTGTTGCTCAGCTTTCCTAAGGCCCATTTCACTTCACATTCTAGGATGTCTGGCTCAATGTCTGTGACCACCCATCGTGGTTATCAGGGATGCTAAGCTCATTCTTGATAGTTCTTCTGTGTAATTTTGCCACCTCTTCTTAATCCTTCTGCCTCTGTTAGGCCCTGCCATTTTGGTCCTTTATCATGCCATCTTTGTATGAAACATTCCCTTCATATCTCCAATTTTCTTGAAGAGATCTCTGGTTCTCCCTATTCTATTGTTTTCTTCTATTTCTTTGCACTGTTCATTTAAGAGGGCATTCTTATCTCTTCTAGCTATTCTCTGGAATTCTGCATTCAATTGGGTGTATCTTTCTCTTTCTCCCTTGCCTTTCGCTCCCTTCTTTCCTCAGCTATTGCAAAGCTTCCTCAGAGAGCCATTTTGCTTTCTTGCATTTTTTTTCTTTGGGATGGTTTTAGTGCTACCTCTTGTACAATGTTGCGAACCTCCGTCCATAGTCTTCAGGCACTCTGTCTATCGATCTAATTCTTAAATCTATTTGTCACCTCTACTGTATATTCATCAGGGATATGATTTAGTTCATACCCGAGTGCCTAGTGTTTTTCTCTACTTTCTTCAATTTAAGCCTAAATTTTGCAATAGAAGCTCATTATCTGAGCCACAGTCAGCTCCTGGTCTTGTTTTTAATGACTGTATAGAGCTTCTCCATCTTTGGCTGCAGAGCACATAGTCAATCTGATTTCTGTGTTGACTGTCTGGTGATGTCCATGTGTAGAGCCATCTCTCGGGTTGTTGGAGAAAGGGTGTTTGCTATGACCATTGTATTCTCTTGACAAATTCTATAAGCCTGTGCCCTGCTTCATTTTGTACTCCAAGGCCAAACTTGCCTGTTATTCCGGTTATCTTTTGGTTTCCTATTTAAGCATTCCAATCCCCCATGATGATAAGGACATCATTTTTTGGTTGATTCTATAAGGTGCTGTAGGGCTTCATAGATCCAATCTGGATCGAACTGCTGGCAATCAGCAGAGTTAGCCTGCAATACTGCATTCTAACCACTGTGCCACCAGGGCAGTTAGATAATATTTTGGGAGATGCTGATGTTGTGTTTTAAAATTGATTTTTCAATCTTCTGATACGTCCTTGAGCTGCTTGCAATTCAATTCTGAAAAATCTCAGTTGAAGGTATTTTTTTTTATATTGTCCTTTAATCAAAGCATGGGACCCCAAGAAATGCCAGTCTAGACAGATGACTCCAGAATAACAAAAGATGAAACTTTCAAACATCTGCCTTGACCCTTCTTATTTAAGAAGTATAAGGATCCTCTACCCTATCCATGAGAATTTTACTGAAATCCTTCTGAAAAGTATTTTGAAAGAAGATCCTTAACTTCAACTATCCAGATATCAACTGGGAGACAAACTCTGCAGCAAGCGGGAGATCAACCGATTCCTAACCAACCTAGCCGACAACTTTGTCACCCAAAAGGTGGAGGAGGGAACCAGACATAGAGCTATACTGGATTAATCCTTACTAATAGAGAAGAAGTGATACAGGGAGTTGAAATTGCTGGAACCTTGGGTGAAAGTGACCACGTCATACTGGAATTTAATATAATGCAAATACTAGCAATAGAAAACAATCCAACCAATGTCTTAAACTTCAAAAGATCTGACTTTAACAGAGAGAACCTAGGAAAGATCCTATGGACGAAAATCCTAAAGGGGAAAACAACCCAAGAAAGATGGGAAACTCTGAAAAATGCAATCATAAAAGCCCAGACAGCAAAATACCACTGAAAAACAACAAGAAATTCAAGAAGAAACAGCATGGCTGCACAAAGATCTCTCTGACAAACTGAAAGACAAAAAGGACAAATACAAAAAATGGAAAGAGGGGCACATAACTAAGACAGCCAGAACATCAAAGACGAAATCAGGAAAGCAAAGGCTCAGAATGAACAAGACTTGCAACAGAAATCAGAATAATAAAAAAGTTTCTTCCAACACATTAACAACAAGAAAAAAGTCAAGGGAAACTGTAGGTCCATTAAAGAGAGAAGATGGCAGGAAATAACAGGCATCAGGGAGAAAGCAGAGCTGCTTAACTAAACTTTCATCAATCTTCACACAAAAAGAACTACAGCCCAACATACCAAAAAACCACTGCAAAAGATAAACTAAAAACAAAAATTAAAATAAGCAAGAAAATGGTAAGAGAACACCTATTCGACCTTGACAAATATAAATCACCAGGACCGATTACATCCCAGGGTTCTGAAGGAGTTGGCAGATGTTATCTCAGAACCATTGCACCACATCTTTCATAAATCCTGGAGCACCGGGGAAGTACCTGAGGATTGGAAAAGGGCTGATGTGCTTCACATCTTCAAGAAGGGAAAAAAATGGACCCAGGAAACTACAGACCAATCAGTTAACATCAATACCTGGGAAGAATCCTAAAAAAATAATCAAAAAACAGATCTGTGAACAACTAGAAGCAAATAAAGTTATAACTAGCAGCCAGCATGGTTTGTTAAAAACAGATCATGCCAAACAATCTTATTTCATTCTTTGATAAAGTGACTAAACTAGTAGACCAGCGAAATGCTGTGGATGTAGTATACTTAGATTTCAGTAAGGCATTTGATAAAGTAGACCACAACCTACTCCTTGATAAGCTAGAAAATGGTGAATAGACAACATCACCACCAGTGATCTGTAGCTGGCTGGCAAACCGTACTCAACGAGTAGTCTTCAATGATTACTACCCTTTCTTCCCTACACATGGGGACCAATAATCAACAATGAATCTAAAAACAATAAGGAATAGGGAAGAAAGTTAAAGAATTAGGAGCATGATTGGTGTTTTTATCTATACTTCCAACAAAAGGCCAAACATCCAATGAGAGAGCAAAAGATTTTAGAAACAACGACTGGCTTAAAACGGATGTCGTCAGAGAACTTCGGTTTCCTACCTAGAACCACGGTCTGCATTAGCTACACGAAGGCTACTGGGAAGGGATGGAATGAACCTCACAAGAACTGCAAAGAATATATTCGGAAAAGGCTGGCTCTCTTATCAGAGGGACTTTAAACTAAAATGAGGAGGAGGGGGGCAATCTTCAAGACCATTAGCACCTGATTCCAAGCAAAAGCCATTAGATAACCAATCACATCAGGAGGTAGGGAGTAAAGAGAAAGAAGAGAAGAAAAGGAAAAAACATTGGGAAGTAGAGAGTGATGGAAGGATGGAAAACCCAGATACAAAGTAGGAGATATAAGAAACATACCCAATTCCATAAAGGACTCAAATGCCTATACACGAACGCTCAAAGTTTAGGGAACAAATAGGTGAACCTGAAATACTAATACACGAAGGTAAATATGATATAGTTGCTGCTACTGAAACATGGTGGGATGAAACTCATGATTGAGTGGATGGATGGATTTGTAACTGGCTGACAACTTTACTCAACGAGTAGTTCTTATGATACGACATCCACATGGGGGAAGTAAGCAGTGGGGTACCACAAGGTTCCATCTTAGGCCCAGTACTCTTCAATGTCTCGTTAATGACTTAGATGAGGGAATTGAAGGGGAACTCATCAATTTGCAAATGACACCAACTGGCAGGAACAGCCACACCCCAGAAGACAAACTCAGGATCCAAAAAGAACTTGACAAACTTGAACAATGGGCCCTGTCCAACAAAAATAAGTTTCAATGTGGAGAAAAGTTTTACATTTAGGCAGGAAAAATCAAAGGTACAAGTACAGATTGGGCAAGACTTGGCTTAAAAACAGTAACTGTCAGAGGAACCTTGGAGTCCTAGTGGACGATCACTTGATTATGAGCCAGCAGTACGCAGCAGCAGCCAAAAAGCTAATACAATCCTGGTTGTATAAACAGAGGCATAGAATCAAGATCACACAAGTATTAGTACTACTTATAAAACCCTAGTAAGATCACACCTGGAATACTGCAGCCAATTTTGGTCACCATATCACAAAAAAGATGTTGAGAGTTTGAAAAAATCCAAAGAAGAGCAACTAAGATGATTAAAGGCCTAGAGACTAAAACATATGAAGAACAGCTGCAGGACTTGGGTTTGGCTAGTCTAAAGAAAGAAGAAATAGGGAAACATGATAGCAGTATTCCAGTATTGAGGGGCTGCCGCCAAGAAGAGGGGGTCACATTATTCACCAAAGCTCCAGAGGCAGGACAAGAAACATGGTTGGAAATGATCAAAGAGAGAAGCAACTTGAATTAAAGAGAAACTTCTGACAGTGAGGACAATTAACCAGTGGAACAGCTTGCCTCCGAAATCAGGCACTCCATCACTGAAGATTTTTTAAGAAGAGGCTAGACAGTCACTTGTCTGAGATGTATAGGTCAGGTGATGGCGAACCTTTAGAGACTGAGTGCCCAAACTGCAACCCAAAACCCACTTATGCATCAAGTGCCGGGTGGGTGTGTGGCCCATTGGCTGGCGTGGCCAATGGGCGTGGCCAATTGGGTGGGCGTGGCTGTGTGGTAACGGCAGACAGGGTGGGACTAAAAAGTTCAATCAATCAATTCCAACTTTGCAAGATCTTTTTTTTTTCGCAAGAAGTTGAAATGACTGATTGAACCTTTTTTTTTTTGCACCACGGTGGCGGAGGCCTAAAGCGAAAAGGTTTTATAAAACCCAGCTGAAGGCCTAGGATGGGGCGACAGCACGCGTGCCCACAGAGAGGGCTCTGAGTGCTGCCTCTGGCACCCGTGCCATAGGTCGCCACCACTGGTATAGGTTCTCCTGCTTGAGCAGGGGACTGTACTAGAAGAACTCCAAGGTCCCTTCCAGCTCTATTCTATTCTAAAATGAAAGAAGCTGGCAAAAAGTAATGCAGGAGAATTTTTCTTCATGTCACTGAAATTTAACCAGAGATCATCAAACCAGAACCCATACTTAATTCTTTTAATGTTTACTGTGCCTCAAGACTTGGTTTGATGCTACATAAGTTATATGGATAACTTTCTGCATATTATGTACTATTATCAAGTACTGTTTCCATCATCCTGGCAAGACCTGGGAGTTGACTTGCTGTTACAAGTTGCAGTTTTTACTGTAAAAGATAATATTAACTGTCTAGGAGAGTTCTAACAATCTCCTTTTTTTGTACCTCGGGAGAGAGGCCTTATTCTCTCTCTCTCACTCTCTCTCTCTCTCTCTCTCTCTCTCCTCTCTCTCTCTCTCTCTCTCTCTCTCTCTCTCTCTCTTAAAGAAGAATTAGAATTTCAACTTCTATCTATGGAAAAAAATTCCGTGCTAATTATGACCACACCCTATTTATTCAGATTTAAATTAGTTTAGTCTTTGAAAACATTTAACCTTGATCGTGTTTATACAGAATATCAATCTTCTACTGTGGTCTGAGATAAAGAGGCAGTTGTTATTTAGAAGCTTTACTATAAAGTGGCATATATTTGTGCTGGTTTGAAGCTCAGAACCTTACAAAGTTTTTGTAACTAGAAATAAAGGAGAATAACTAATGCTTTAATTCTCACTTCTAGCATGGCACAGCTGCCTAGCCTGGCTACCCCATAATTAATAGATTATGAAAACTCCAGTGCAATGTTTTGTCAAAATATATACCCAAGATCAAGTCCCGAATCATGACAGAGCTCACTGGAGAACTTTTGAATCAGTCCTCCCTTTCTTTTAGCCCAGTTCCACACCCAAGATTGCTGATAAAAGGATAAGATTAAAGAGGTTCTCAGATCAGCAACTTGATAAATCACAGAAAAGATAGTTTTATTGAAATATTTATTGATAAGAATTATTGGTGCCTTCTAAATTCTATGAAGAATTCCTTACTGACTGTGCCTATGAATTTGTTTATTTTGTTGTGCCTGCAGCAAACCAACCATTTATACTGATCTTCAATCAGGCAATATGTTTTTTCCTGTCATGCCATTTGAATGACAAAGCCGTCTTTACATACAGTAAATCTTTTTTTTTTTTGAGATGTGGATTACTATCAGGAAATATATGTGTTTGATTCTTTGCAGTGATTGAAATGATGGAGGGCTAGGATAGGAGTGTTTAATGCTTGCTTTTCAAGTGTGACATGTTTCATGTGTGACATAAAGTTATATTTCTAATGCGTCCTGACTTTGGGCTCTGAGATAGCCTTTTTCTCTCAAGCATAATTCCTAATGGGAGGAGTGGTAAACATTTGTACTTATCTGAAAATATAAAGTAGCTATCAGAGTATGGGGTGAAAACATTCAATCATAGCAAGAGGCCAAATGATGTGTATTGTAATAGTAATATAGTTTGGCATTCGTATAAAGCTGTGAAGTACAATAAGCCCTTGATTTATATTATATCTCTGTAAGTAGGAATTACATTATCTCTGTTGAGGGATATACAAGCAAATAGATGGGGAAATGCTGGCTAAAGTTTATAACTGGAGAAAGAGTTGACTTAGAAAGGTTTTGGCCTCATAGGATTGCCAAAAAGATTATTTTCTTTCTCAGCTTGTGATATCATCTTGATAGTCTGATTTTACAATAATTTCCACAGTTCTTTGCCTACTGTGTACATTTTCTGTCTCCATTTTGGGGTTGGGTGTGAGGCTTAAATGCCACCACTGCGGACGTACTTATTTACTTGTTGCTTGCTTGCTTATTTGTTTGTTTGTTTGTTTGTTTAGTTTATTTATTTATTTATCACATTTGTTTAACCTTCTCACAGTAAAGTGGCTTACAATAAAACCTAAATGTTAAAAATTACTTTAAAAGACACCAGCAATATGATTATAACAAAATAGTGGAGAGAACTGATGTTAAAAACAATGCGCCCATCTCATCAAATTGCATTTCTTGAGATACCCGGTCTGATGACATTGCCATTTAAGGATTTCGGGAAAATGTCATAGATGGGGCCAATCACACCTTGGTGGGGGAAAGCATGTTTCAAGGTGAGTGCCATGGAAGAAAAGGTCCATCTCTTGGGTCCTGAACAGATAGCAATAGCACTTAGACTTATATACCGCTTTATAGTACTTTACATCCTCTCAAGCTATTTACAGAGTGAGCATATTGCCTCCAACAATCTGGGTCCTCATTTTACTGACCTCAGAAGGGTGGAAGGCTGAGTCAACCTTGAGCCAGTGAGAATCAAACTGCTGGAAATCAGCAGAATTAACCTGCATTCTTACCATTGCATCAACCATGGCTTTTTGCAGATGGGAGATAGATAGATAGATAGATAGATAGATAGATAGATAGATAGATAGATAGATAGATAGATAGATAGATAGATAGATAGATAGATAGATAGATAGATAGATAGATAGATAGATAGATAGATAGATAGATAGATTAGATGATGATAATAGATAGATAGATAGATAGATAGATAGATAGATAGATAGATAGATAGATAGATAGATAGATAGATAGATAGATAGATAGATAGATAGATAGATAGATAGATAGATAGATAGATAGATAGTGTCATGGTTCCGAAAGAAGAAGCTCTTCAAAGAACTTTGAGGCATTGTTTACCTTAAAGAATCTTTAATTGCAACATAGCTTCAGCACGTACATAGGAGAAGCCAAAATCTGAATTCTCCTCCCCCAAACACACAGTATCTAAGCATAATTCACTCCTCCATTTAACAGTCATTAATCACATTCTCCAATTAGTTTGAAATGCGAACTTTCCCTCCCGTTCCATAACCCACCATTTCTTATCTCCTCTTATTACAACCAACCTTGAAGAATACTCTACTGAGATATTGTTATGGCTAACTAATCCCCATGCACATTCTTCCCCCTCCCCTCCAGCACCAACTAATTCTAACTCTAAAAGTAATACACAGGTTAAATAGGAAATGTCTGCATCTTCATATATTGTCAAGCAAGAGCATCCGATGTTAGCAGCGTTGACAGATAGACAGACAGACAGACAGACAGACAGACAGACAGACAGACAGACAGACAGACAGACAGACAGACAGACAGATAAATAGATAGGAAGATGGAGATGATGGAGATATAGATGATGGAGATGGAGAGAGACAGAGACAGAGACAGAGACAGAGACAGAGACAGAAATAGAGTATAGGTACAGATAGAGGTATAGGAATAGAAATAATAGAAATAGATGAAACTCTTTTGCATAAGAAACTCTTCTTATGCCAGACTTGATGGGATGGGCAGATGTAATCAGGTGAAGGTAATACCTCAAATAACCTGTCTCAGTGTCATGAAGAGCTTTAAATGTCAAAACCAGATCTGAACTTGGATCTAGAAGAAACTGCAAACCAGTCCACTGAGACCAGTCTGCCCCAGTAATTAAGTATTTGTGCTTGTTCCCTGGACTACTTTTGATGGCTGACAGCCCCAATGCCTGCTGTTCACTTAAACCATTTTAGCTGCAAAGCTAAGCCCCAGATTTCTGCAGCCATTTCACTCTCCACTATGGCTATGTCCAAGTGGACATTTTATGTAAAGGTATCTATGCCCCATCATTAACTATGGAGAAGGCAAAGAAGGGTAAGGGCAGAAAATCTAGAAGAATGCACAAGCAATAGTTTCATTGATCATTGAGAGTGAGGAACTTGGTGATGAAGTAAAACCTATGACATTCTTTACCATTACACTGTGGTTCTGGGATTATACACAAGTAGTCAGGGCTCTGTATAGATGGAGAAACTGCTGCCATCATTGCCATAACGGTTACAAGTTGTACCTTCTCTAATTGTTCTTCTTCACTATGAGTCCAGCTATTACCTTCCATGGATGAATTGGTTTTCAGACTCTTAAGGATTGAAGCAACCATTCTATACAGAAGTCACAATTGCAGCCTATCCCTTCATCAGAAAAGAGACTTATCTCCTCTCAGGTGCATCAGGAAATCTCTAATTACTTACCACATTTATACTCCCATATTAGTTCTAATTAAAAACAGGTCAATTGACAGAATTCTTGCATTGCTACTGCTTTCATCCTCATATAGCTTGCTAAAGGTAACTTTGGGAGATTCATGTTTGGGAAAAGTTACTTTCAGTTTAGCAGCTTATGTTCTAGACCAGGGGTGTCAAACTCGCAATGTCACATGACATGTCACAACGTATCACAACTTTTTTGCCATTGCTGACAAGGGGGTGGGTGCAGTTTCACTATGATGCATCCGGCCTGTGGGCCGGCAGTTTGACACCCCTGTTCTAGACCATTTTATTTTGTTATAGCCCAAAGAAAAGTGTTTGGTAGACCAGTCCCTATTAAAAAAAATGCTGTAGTTATATATACATACCATGAATCCCAAATCAAGCCAAACAGGAGATCATTGATGTGGATATTGATCCAAAGTTTAAAAAGTTTTAGCTATCTTTAATCAATTAACTTAAGGAAACGTAGTTTGGGCAATGGGGGTGGGGAAGAGCTCCCAAATTGATTTTCTGTCTCCAAATCTAACAGTGTACATGTACTAATTACAGATTTAGACTCACATGAAACCAGTATTATCCTAGACACATTTAAATCTCATTCTCATTAAATTCAGGGAAGCAGAAATTTCTCCAAGGTGCATTTACAAATTATTTCACAACAGGGCACAGTTTATTGCACCAAGCTTAAATGCTAATTTCTTAAAGAGTCAGATTGGTTTAGTAGTGGTTAAGATATTAGGCAGGAAACTGTGAATTCTAGCCCTGTCTTGGGCACAAAGCCAACTAGGTGACCTTGAACTTATCACTCAGCTTTAGGAGAAAAATCTTGCCAAGAAAATTGGCAGGGACTAGTCCACGCAGTTGACAGGAGTACGTATGTGTATAAGTGTATGTGTACACAAACACACATAGTGACTTGAAGAGGGTGTATATGTATATTCAGTGGTGGGATTCAGCCAGTTCGCATCACTTCAGCAGAACCGGTAGCTAATTTTTTATTGCCCAGGCCCAGAATGGACTTCCAGAAGCGGCATCCACACAGAGAACCGGTTGTTCACATATTTGAATCCCACCACTGTGTATATTCATATTCTTACCTGAGATCCTGACAATTTGGCGTAGAGACAGGGCAGCATTTCCTTCTTACTGAGACATAAAAAAATTGAAACACTCTACAAATGCCATATTATCATCCCATTCTAATCTATAGCTTACTGTTAAGGCGTACCGAGTAGCTAAAATAAATGAGACCATTAAGGCTATCTGATTGCTGAAGCTCATCTGCTCCTTTTATTTTTGTGATATCACACAAACACATAATTCCAAATGAAAGTTAAAAGGATAAGTTAGTGGAGGGTGTGTTAAGCATACAGATCAGGAAAAAAGTGCATGCTACTGGGATTGCAGCTACCCGTGGCATAGTAGCAGATATGCACTTGTTAGGATTAAGACACTGGATCTAAAATTGTGCTATTTGAAAAAAGACAGTAAAAAAACATGAGTCTATTTACTTTTATAATATTATTCTCCTTCCTCTGACATAGTGGTAAAAAATTCTGAAGTGAAATGGCTTAACAGATGCCTAAAGCAGTGATTCTCAAAGTGTGGTCTGGGAACTCCTCAAGGATTCCCAAGATTCTTTCAGGGGAGTTTGTAAGGTCGAATGAATGAATGAATGAATGAATGAATGAATGAATGAATGAATGAATGAATGACTTTTTCTCAGGTATAACACAGATAAACCAAAATTTTCTGGGGCCCTCAATCATTTTTAAGAGTGTAAAGTGATTCTAAGACCAAACTACTTGAGAACTGCTGCTTGTGTAAGACACAAGAAACCAGCAACTGGGGTAGAGTTCAAAGGTACTATGAGCTTATTTCATGCTATCTATACACAAGAATCTGCATTAACAGTCAAGGCAAATTACCGCTAGATAAGAGACAACAGAATTCAAAAGGGGCTGGACTCTTTGGGGAGCATAAGGATTTCAAACTGATGACGCATTTGACCTTGCCCTCAGGCTTAGCCTGGTCATCTTCTACAGTTTGAGCATTCATAAATGGATGTAAATTTGATCAAACATGGATAAGAGCTTGAGGTTACCCTAGGGTGGTAAGAGCAGAAAAACATTCCTACTTCTTTAGTCTTACTGCATCCACAATTAGCTATCTGGTGGATTGATTGATTGATTGATTGATTGATTGATTGATTGATTGATTGATTCATTCATTCATTCATTCATCAAACAAAAATTACAGATTTGAATGAACAGAATTAAAAAATTAAAATGTGATAGGGACGATAGGCATGTTAATACATTATGCACAACCCTCTTAAAAATTGGATGAGATCTACAGAAGTTAAGTTAGAATTAAAACTATGAAAGTTAGTAGTTAAGACAACTGAATTGAATAAGATATTTCAGACTTTGACAACTATGTTACAATTTTTTTTCAAGCAAGTTTAAAGTGGTTTACATTAAGTTTAAAGCGGTTGTTTGTATGCGTCACATTACGATTAAAATTTAAAATATTTCAAACCTTGTAGCATAAAATATTCTTTTCTGGACAGAAGAATGCAAGACCTTTCTTGTAAAACACTTCTGAACAAAATTGTATTAATGTCCAATGTGTCGCAAGGATTCTAAACAATTGAACAATATTCTAGGATTGGTCTAATGTATGTTTTGTAAGCTCTAGTGAATAGTACTCAAGTGATTTGGCCCTTATTAATGAAAAACAAGTTGGATGATCATCTGATGTGCCTTTGCAGTGAATATGCATAACATCTAGAGGGGGAAAAATCACTTTTATTCACTGTTAGATGCCAGCTGGAATAGTCTTGTCTTGTTAGATTATTTGGGATGGGTTTGTGAACTGTGGATCCAGAACTCAAAGAGAGTGAGCTGTTAGCTTGGCAATCTGTGTACTGAATCTCTGCCCTATCTGGCTAGGGAAAACACTAGGGAAACCACAGGTTACACAATATGTGGAGTGGAAAATCCATCCTTGAGTGAGGTAATAATTTCCCCTGCCTGAAAACAGGCACTGAGGAATCTCAAGAAGCCATATTAGATTATTTGCTCCCTTTTCTACTCTGTTAATTTCCCAGCTGATTGTATGTCTGGCCTCTTGTCTTACCAAAAGATGTAGAAGCTTTGATTTTGGGATTACTGATAATGCTCCAGCAAAACATCATCTCAAGAGATTTATTAAAACTTACAATCTTTGCTGGAAGCCCATTTCAGTTAAATCTTTTAATAACATCAATATTTCATGCCAATTCATCCAAGGTTGAAACACAAACATTATGTTGCTAATTTATAAAAAGAAAAGTTGATCAAATCTTCCAGAAAATTATAGATAAATTAGCCTAATTGAACTCATGGCAGATAAAATATCTAGCCAGCAAATTAGAGGATTGGGTCCTCCTTAAGGCTAGGTTTAGAGCCTAACACTCAACAATTGTCTGTTGGATCAATATCTAAAATGTGTTAAAGGAAATTGTTTGCTGCATTTGTTGATTTTCATGTAGCCTTTGGTGCTATTGATAATTATCTATAGATTATATTAGAGAAGCTAAACTGGACAAAAGATTACTGATATTAATTATGGCATTATACGCAAATACTCAACTTCAGGTTAACATTTTGATCCTTAAAAAGGCGAAAAAGGATATAGATTAGCACTTTACTTATTCAGCTTATTTATCAATGATGTCGTAGGAGCAGAGAGGGTTTTTTCCCCTTTATAAGGATGGAGAATAAGAATTTGTCAATATTTTTTTGTACAAATAATTTATTTCTCACTTCATACTCCCAGAAAGGCTTCTGCAGATTGTGATAAGCATTGGATAACCACTGTTCCTTAATTTTTAATGTAGGTATTTGGGAAGCAAAGAAACATGTATGAATGGAAAGCTGGGTAACACGTTATAGAAATGGTTTCCTTATACTAATATTTGGGCATTCTTTTTACAACTTCATATAATTTGTGGTTTCATTATTATGCCCTCACAAAAATCAAAACTGACTCAGTCATTGGCTGTAATAATAAAGTTTCAGTATACAAGAGGTGAACATTGATTTTCTCCATGGTAAATGTCTATGAAGCTTCTCAGTCATCCAGGCCATGGTTTTCCCAAAGGTGTTTTTTCAAGAGGCAACTGGACTTTCTTTGTTTTTCCCTGAAGAACTGAAGAAGCTTCTTGGATGAGAAGTAAAACATCTTCAACGAAAAACAAAGAAAGTCCAATTGCCTCTTGAGAAAGTATTTTTGGGATCTCCAGGGTAAAGTATCATCAGTATATTGATGGTAGGCAGCTATATAGCTCTACTCTGGCTGGGCAGGTTTTGTGATTTAGGGCCAGACACAATACCTAGAGACTGAGAGGTGGAGAGAGGTGGAGAGAAATAAACTTAAACTGAATCCCAGCTGGATGGATTCACAAGGCATCTACTTCCAGAGATAGTCTACCCTTGACTGTGAGTGGAATTGTGACCATCCAGATGGAGCTAGCTCAAAACTTGACGTTTCTTCTGGATTCATACCTCCTGCTGAAAACATCCTGTGTACCTGTTATAGCTTTGAGAAAATCTATGTGGTTTCTAGGAGTAAAAAATGACTTGATGGTATATACTCAATCAATAATCAATAAGTAAATTGTAAGTACAGTACAGTATTTACTGTACAGTAAGTACAGTAAATAAGGGAGAGAGAAAAGGCATTATTAGCTGATCTTAATATCTCAGTGGTTGGCTACATTTTTAGTCATATGGCTCCAAGTTTACCCAAGTCTGGAGGTAAGTCCCTCAGCAAGAATGAATGAAACTAGAGAGGGAGATTCAGGATTAGAATGTAAGAACAAAATGGCAAGAATATCAATAAATATTTATTATATTTAAGAAAATTTGTAATAATGAAAAATGTAGAGTGTTTACAGCAAAGGAAACCTCCCAAATGTGGATGCTAATGTGTTATTGAATTTGTTAATGTTCAGCTGCAGTTGTCATTTAGAGTTTAGGTTGCCTTCCTTTTTTGATAGGCTTGTCATATTTTTCGACTATAGAAGAAACAATTCTTGCATATTTACCACTAGGGTATGAATAGCTGGAACTTTCACATAATGAGGATTTTGTTCATTTTTTAAAAAAAAAATAAAGATTTTGACATTTCTTCATGGAGAGAAGGAGAATTTGAGTGCACATCTCTTCATGGAAAATTGAGGGAGAAAAATATGTGAGAAAGTGAAACTGACAGTTTTCCCCACTTTGTTCTCAGTCTGCAAATGTGAAAAAAAAAGTCTTTGTCTAAAACCTGCAGGAACTGTTGTTGGGTAAAACTTTAGATTATTCGTTGTGTGTTCCTTGAATTTAGAAATCTTATATTAAATGAATGCTGTTCCATTTTTAGTTTAAATCAGTAGAACTATCCATTTTTTTTCCATTCACAAGTCAACATGCTAATCTTTATTAGGACAATGGTTGCAGTAAAAGAACTGAATGAAGTTCTGAAGAAGCTTCTTGGATGAGAAGTGAAACATCTTCAAGGAAAAACAAAGAAAGTCCAGTTGCCTCTTGAGAAAGCAACTTTGGGTCAACCATGACCTGGATGACTGAGAATCTCCATAGACATCAGGCTGCAGTATCAGTTCAGCTATATAGATTGTTAATTTATTTATTAAATAATTTTTCATAGTTGCCCATTTATCAGAAGGAACCCTGGGTATTGACAAAATAAAAACACAATATAATAAAATGATAATTTAAAACAACAAACAATGTTGAGGTCCTGATAAATCTCTCATCCATCTATCAAATGTCTCATACCAGCTCTATCAACATCTTTACCCAAATGTCTGGAAGAAAAGCCAGATTTCACTTTTTAATTAATTTACATTTTGCTACTAAATGCAAAATTAACAAAAAAAAAAAAGGAAAATCAAACTAAAATATATATTTCATTGAAGCAATGGTATTTAACAATTTGAAGAACAATTTGGATGAAAAATTAACAGGAATATCAAAGATTTTAAAAGAATCATTTAGTTTTAGACAACCTGGTGTTCCATATTTTTAGATATATTAATAAAGTAATTCACAACATATTATCTGGGTATATGCAAGAATATTTTGAATAAAAATAGCTAATATTAATATTTACAGTTTTGCATGCATGCCTACAGATGTACTTAGGATATTTGTTTAAAAATAATTGTTCTTTTATTTTACAGTTTTTACAGGGTTAATGTTTCCTTGATCAATTTGTGTGTGTAGATGAATGGGAAGGAAAGAAAGGAAGGAAGAAAGAAAGAAAGAAAGAAAGAAGAAAGAAAGAAAGAAAGAAAGAAAGAAAGAAAGAAAGAAAGAAAGAAAGAAAGAAAGAAAGAAAGAAAGAAAGAAAGAAAGAAAGAAAGAAAGAAAGAAAGGAAGAAAGAAAGAAAGAAAAAAAATAGTTTAGTTCATGAACATTAGCATCTATGTGCACATCAGAAATGAATGTGTTAACTGTTAGGCATTTTTTCTTTGAAGAAACAGACTTTTCCAAATGTTGCAGACTGTACATTTATTTTGTAAGAAAACTCCAGAATCAAACAAACAAGAAACAAACTCTCAGGCTTCTTCCAGGTGAGCTCATAAGAATCCAAGAATTTCAGATAAATAATATTTACATGAGAACATTTGAAAGTGATATATGAAAGTATTGAGCATCTGCTGTGAAGAAGCCCTGAAGGGAAAGACAAATTTCAAACCTCTTGCTTTCCTATTTTGTTCCCACCTTATGGAACAGACTCCTTATATGCCCCCTCTCCAAGCCCTTCATGAGCTGCCCTGTTTTCATCTGCCTTCTGCATTTGCAGGAATCAAATTTGTTCTTACCTTGTTTTTCACTGATTGCCTGAAAAGTAACTGTCACACACAAACCATACTAAAAATGGATAGTATGAAAAGTAAGCACAAAATGCATTTATCTTTGAAAATAAAAATTATTATGCTAGGGGAAAATGCTTTAAAATGCATCTTAGGAAAAGAGCCTATATAAAAATGTATACATGAGGAAATAAAATTCTATTAAAATGTGTATATATTCATACTTTTTTAAAATACAAACACATACACACAAGAAACTAAAGTGATGCAGACACAATGAAATGAAAGTTATAAAAATAGGAAACAGCAAAATAAAATTGACAGAATCATTTCTCACTCTTTCTAGTAAAATGACAAGTTTGATAAAAGTTCTTGCAGCTATTAAATTTTTGAAGAACAATGCATTATACAATGCAGGCCAAGTTTGCTAGGATAGAGAGAATCTATTTACCTCCATTAACTTTCAAAAGTTTACTGTCTTTTAACATTTTCATGGATGTGTCAATCACATTGCTTTCTTGCTTTGCAAAAACCTCAAGCCACATTTTAGAAGTTACTTACCTCTTAAAAGAAAAGGAATGCGAAATATAAAGTAAGATCCAAGCAGTTTTTCCCCAAAGCTACAATGTCTTTTCCTGTTGACGTGCAAGAAGAACATCTGGAAGAAGAGAAAATGACTGGGTCTCACTTTCTCCAATCCTGAGCTCTGATTTCATATGGAAGAAAGATGTAGTTGTGGCACCTTATACATGATTGAAGAGGAATAAAAGATTCCAGATTTGCATTAATGAAAAGCAGGTTCAGAAATATTAAATTCAAAAGAAAAACATGATCAGCAGAATCTTGCTTCAGGTTGAATCCCTCCCTCTCTCCCTCTCTCCCTCTCTCCCTCCCTCGTCCTTCTTTTTTCCTTGTTTTCTTGCTTTTCTCACTTACTCTTTCTTCCATCCTTCCTACTTCCCCCATTCATCCCTTAACTCCTTCCTTCCACTTTCCTTTCCTTTCCTTTCCTTTCCTTTCCTTTCCTTTCCTTTCCTTTCCTTTCCTTTCCTTTCCTTTCCTTTCCTTTCCTTTCCTTTCCTTTCCTTTCCTTTCCCTTTCCCTTTCCCTTTCCCTTTCCCTTTCCTTCCCAACAGGCAGGTAAGTGGCTGCTGCCAGGTGGGTGAGAGAGAGTCCATAAGTGCCTTACAACAATGCAACTACAATGGAACTGACATAGAGTGCACCATTTCTCCATTAACCTTCTCCTTGAAGCATCTTATAAGCAAAGACTTCACTAGTGGGAAGGTAGCAAGGAGAATTGCCATTCAAATCAGTTCCTTCCGTGTTCCCCATTGACTTGTGGGAAGCTGTAAGGGAATGTTGGAAAATGAAGATCACGTGACCGTAGCTGACCACAACAGTGTGGCAATGCTCAACAACAATAGCAAAGTGGTGCTGAAGTGGCAAAAATATCCTAGCATTTGGTAAATTCGCTTATTTAAGTAATCTTTGCTGATAAAGTATTGTCAGTGTTATGTCCTGGGCCTTGCTGAGTCATTCAGCAAGGCTCAGGAAGGCTGCAGGAAGGCTGCAGAGACCCGGACAGACCGCATGCGCGAGGCGGGAGAATGGCCTGCAATGATTGGATGTGCATCCCCTTGCAAGGGGATATAAAAGACCAGTGGCCATTGTGTTCTTGCTTCTGTTCTGTGATTGTGTTTCAATAAAGAGATCTTTGTTGTGAACCAGCCTCGTCTCGATGTCTTCTTTGCAAGAACAGAACAGTCCTATTATGCAGTGTTTTGCCCAATTGAAAGTTACAAAGTATCAAATGGACACAAGAGTTTTAGTAGTATATAGATGCTAAGAAATAAAAACAAACATCTGGGTGCTTAGTTTCAAGTATGAATGATAATATTTTATTCTGCTGGGAGGTAATAAACAGTCCACATTCACACCGAGTGAGTTTATCTAGAACAGGGCTCTTCAAACTTGCCCCTTTTATGACTTGTGGACTTCAACTCCCAGAATTCCTCAGCCAGCATGTCTGGCTGAGGAATTCTGGGAATTGAAGTCCACAAGTCATAAAAAGGCCAATTTTGAAGAGCCCTGATCTAGAATGTAATAACAATCCACCGCTCTACTGAACACTGCTCTAGTGCTGTATTTGCCAAGATGGTAGAACCAAACAATATACCTGAGTGAAGAAGACTGAATTAATGATATTTAGCTGGCCTGTATATGTTCATTATTAAGTAATTCACTAACTGGTCATTCAGATCCCATTCACAGTCGATTATCCTAACATTTCAATAAAATACTTCCATATAGAACTGGAATCTGATTTTGGTAGAATGAATGTATCTCAAAACGAGCAGCCTCTCTTGTGCTTAAAAACAACTAGCACAATTTCAAATATTTTGTAAACAGGTGGCTGCACTATAAGGAGGTCTGTGTTCAAAAATATTATATAAATTGAGGATTTCAAAGGAATGCAGGTGGCCAGTTTCCAGATTTTTGTAACTCAGTTCTCAGAGTTTTAGATCTTTTCATGCAGACTTCAATTTTTTTTTTAAAAAAGTGCTAAACATTAACATTAATGTTCAGTAAAAGGTTACTGAAAGGGAATGTATGAAAGTACACTTTTTTTTTTTTAAGAGAAAAGGTTCTTCCAAAAATTAAACAGATTTTTCTGTTCTTGCGTGAAATCATTTTGGTGAGAAGTGGAAATTATCAGTGGTGAAACAGAGAAAACATTCCATGTTCATAAATAATTGAAAAACCTGAAGGCAGAAATAGTCTGCTGGCAGATGATGACATCTAATAGAGCCAGGAGGAATTAGAAAAGAAGAAGCAGCTTCAGGGGAAAAAAGTTAGCAACCTCGGAGTAATATGACCCACTTGCATTTAATTTTCACCCGGTCAATTAGTTTTAGTTCAACTTCTTCTTCATTTTTCTTCAATTTGAATGGAAGGAGGAAACAACTCTTTTTCATTCTCTATCTTTCTTACTGTAAGACAAAACCATTCGGGACCACTGCACAGACTTATAAAATGGCAGGAGAATAATAAACAAAGATGCCACCCTTGAGCATAACTTGGGGTGATGTCAGATAAACATCCAGAGCAACTGGTCATAGCAGCAGCCACAGATTGCATCAGGATAAGCCAGCATACATATTTTGAAAACATATAGGGCTAATGCCTTATTGTCCTAGCATTTTTTTTCTTGTGGTCATGGAGATGTAATGATTTAGGAGTCTCCAGAATGACACTAGATGGCCAGTACTCCTATCAGTGAGCAACATCTTGGCCTTTAAACCAGTACTGAACTTAAATATCTTCATGTAGAGGGTTACTATATGTGAAGTATGGTATATTGCACCTGATAGAGTAGAAGATAAGAGAACATGAATTATTGTACATCACAAATGTTCACAAACCTTTTGGGAGCTAGTTAACTCAGGGTTAGGCACAAGAAACCCTTAGGGGTTTAGAGTTCAAAAGCATAATGAGTTTATTCTATACACAATAAACTGATGTACTAATCGTCAAGGCAAATTTGTGCCAGATAAGAGTCAACAGAATTCAAGGGGAGATAGACTTAGGTCTCTTTTGGGGCCATAGGGATTCCAGACTGATGATGCTTTTGACCCCACCCTTGGGCTCACCCTGTTCATCTCCTACACTCAGCAATGATTTTTTGTTTTCCTTCTATATGCAGAGTAGGTACAAGTCTGGAACATGGTAGCACAGATGTTGTTGAATTGCATTGAGTGATGAATGATACTGTAATGTATGATGTAAAACAATTGGAAGCTACACATTCTGGACTCTTATTCTAAAATGATTTATTTCTTGATACACATCAATCTAATCTTGCCTTTTTTTTAATATGGCTTCACTAGATGGTAGCATCTGATTAATCTGCTCCTGAAAAACTAAGCATGAATGAATTTGGCTAGCATTTGGTACAGGACCATTAGGAAATTCCAGTCTATAGCCTATATTTGGAAATCAAAATAGCTTCTTGAAAGAAGACAAATTACTTTTGCCAAATCAACAACATGAAAGTGCTCAGTCATTAGAATTGAAGTTTCACTTATAGAAGATTCTGCTTTGTCACATGAGATCATTCAATCCACCAAGAAATTGGCATTTTTGTCTATCTTAGGTCTAAGCCAGTATTTAATGTATTTCTAATAGCTCAAGTGTTCTAATTTATTTCAAATTCTGAAAAGCTGTAATTGAAGATGTTCTGTTCTTCCTCTGAATTATGATGATGGTTTTGTGTGTATACAGGGAGCACAGTGGGACCGAGTGAGACGGTATAGTGAGGTGTCAGATTTTTTTCACCTCATATCAACATATTAAAAATAATTTACTCAAATCTATTTGTATTTGGACTACTACCAATATAGAAAAGCACTGTAGATTACTCTTCTACCTAGTAACAAGCTGGTGCCCAATTCAGATAAGGATGTTCTTGGCAATTGGCCCAAGAACAAACCTATGATCAGAACAAAGTGAAATTTAAGTTATGAACAGGCCATTAGATACAGTTGCACTTTGGGGAAGCTTTGGCCTAAACCATCTACTATGACACTGGACTGCTGGAGTGATGTCCACTAGGTTGAAGGAGTCCCCTGGTAGGTCAAAGCTATATGTTTGGGTAATATTTCACTTATGCTTCTCTCTGTACTTTAAATTTCATAGCAAATAACTTCCTATTGCTTTGTCTACATTCCTTAAGCATGGTTATTGCTTTGAATCCTTTTTTTTTTTAACAGGGATGTTATTTATTATTAATGTCAGTACTATTTTTATTTTATATTTTTCTTAATATATTGTAAAAAGTGATATCTATTGCTGGTCTATGACCGTAATAAAGTTATTATTATTATTGCTTTGAATCCTAAATGAACCTCCTGGTTTGGTGCCAAGACAGGGATCCTTTGTGATCTCCCAAGAGAATTAGAACCTTCTCTTCTCTTGTTTAAGTCTAGTACTCTGAGCTCAGTGTTACAACGGATCTTCCTGATTTCATTGATACAATGTGAAAATGTTTCCAGTGAAAGATTGTTACCAATCTAATTTAAAGATTATATACAAGTGTTGAGAGGGAAAGGCGTGGTGGCCTAGTGGTGAAAATGCTTGCCTCCCACTCAGAAGGTTGAGAGTTCAATCCTAAGTAGCAACAGATGTTTCTCTCTCAGGGCGCAAAGGGAAAATATCTGCTGTGACCTCCGCAAGGTGTCAGGAAGGGCATCTAGTCAGTAAATGCTCAGCTCTGTTCAGTCGCCCCAATCCCATCCCCGAATTAAGGGATTACGGAGTCATAAAAATGAAAAAATGGAAGTGTTTAGGGTGGGAAGAATAAACTTCAATTTACAACAGCAGAAAAAGTGGCTCATTTATTTTTATTTCTTAAACTTTAATTTCTATGTTGGAAAAAGTGTGTCACTTAGCTTACAAAATTAATCTGGTCTCGGTTTCATAATGGAGGATTAATTTCCTGCAGGGTTACTACTAAATGCTGTTCTCTTTTCTTTTTTTCTCCTATTTCAGACTTCATGAGCCTTCATAATGTGGACTAGAAAAAAATAATAATAGGAGATATTAACCTCAAATAATATGTTTAAAAGCTTACTTACAAAGGGTAAATAATATCACAGTGATAATTATATTATTATGATATGAAGGGGTCATGTGGAGAAAAACTAAACCCTTTATCATCTTGCAGTTTAAGCTCAAAGCTATTTTTCATTCCTTTCTTATCCAATAAATCAGTCAAAGGAACTTTAAAAGAAAAGGACTTTAAATGTAAATAAGGATATACTGGCAATGAAAGATCTTGTTGTGAAATGTCTAGCTGGCCTTAGTCCATCAATAATCATGACACATAATTAAAATAATTGGAACTGCCCTATGTGTATTCTGTGATACAACTTGTAGTAAAAGACCTTTGGAAACCAAGTTTCTTTTTTCAAAATGCCAGAGTTACTTTAAAATCAATCCCACTAATTTTAAAATCTTTCCTTCTTAGTTCTCTAGATTATAATACAGCCAATCCTGCATCAGGGCCTTAGCGACACCCATGCTAACTAGGACAATTTTATAATTGCTTCCAAATATTTAGCTAAATGCAATTTAAAGCTGTTAATGTGAGGTCATCAGACCATCACTAGAACTTCTTCAGAAGAGGTCACTCTAATCATCCAGACAGACCTTATCCTGATTGTGTTCTTTCTCTTCACATATTGATATTGGAAGCGTGGTCTACAGGCAATTGACTTCTGACCAGACCAGGGATTTTGTAGTCCAGCATCTTTTGGTGTCCTATGGCACATAGGAAAGGTGGACAAACAATGTCCCATGCATTGCCGTGACTACCGGAACAGTTTTTTTTTTGACAGCTTCCAGAACCTTGCAGAATTGCATTGCCAAAATTCAGCAGCAAATCCTGCCAAAATGCATGGTGCAATTTCTCAAGGCTTTCTGGAAGGAAGCATTTATTTAAAATATTTATTTAAAATTAGGCTCTCCACGTGTAAAATAATAACAAAAGAAAAACACTGAAAATAAAAAAAAAATGAATGTGGGTATTGACATCACTGTTCTACCCGCCAGCTCTTTAACTTTATTTCTTTGTTAATTGCTATGACCTGTTTAATTTTATTTCTAATTTTCTATCTTTTATTTTGGCCTCTTTCTATAGCCTTTTGTTATTTTATTCCAGAATTAGTCAAGAAAATGTTCATCCACATTTTATGTTTCTCTCTGATTACTTGCCTTGTTATATACTTGTGAATCTTTGCCATTGACAGTAGTGCCAACAAAACCTGGAGGTACTGGCTATAATATTTGCTCAGTTTTGCTCTCTTTAGCAGACCATGACATTGATGCATTAACATTCTTCCATTTCTGGTCTGCATCAAGCCTATAAAAAAATTTAACTCTATCTCAATCTTAAAGATGGGCTGTCAGATGTCCAGCTAGCGAATCCAAGAAAGGAATTCCTGGAACATTGTTCTTCCAAAAAGTAACAATTTTACTGAATATACTACATTAGCACAAAGCAAAACCAGCTCTGGATTTCCCGCTCAAAATCCACATAGTTAAACTTGAATTCCCCTTTGGCCGTTCCCCTCAGTCCATTGCGTTGTCCAATCGAATATGCTCCTTTTGTTATGAGAACTGCCTGGATCGTTCAAACACCTGCATAACATGGCCTTGAAGGGAGAAGCAGGGAATCACGGTCTACAGACAGAGTTTTGGCATTCCATTCCCACCCCAGACATTATAATCACCCGCTCCCGAATGTTGTCAAGTTGAGAGTGAAGAGGAAACTAGGTGAAAAAGCAAATTATTCTTTTTTTTAATTCTTTTTTTTAAACAGTATTTTATTAGGTTTTATAAGGGTAAGGGAGGGATAGGGTCAATATAGGTATTGGGATTCAGGGTAAGATGCGGGGGTGGGGTTGGGATAAGGGTAGGTACAACAATGGGGTTGCCCCCAGAAACATTTCCATGCTTTAGCAAGCGGACTATTGTCCGGATACAAATGTTCAATAACAATAGTTAATATAATAGTAAATAGCTATAGTCAATAAAAATAACAGTAATCATAAAAAATATCAATTAATCAGTAAATATCATTCATCTTATTAAATTTCACAATTATTTCTCGCTGGTTCATTTTTTGCTAACCATTGGTAAAAATTTTCTCATGTTTTAAAATAGACTGAGTCTTCTTTCTCTTTAATCTCTAGGGTTAGTCTATCCATTTCTGCACATTCTAAGATTTTCCTAATTATGATCTCATCAGATGGTATATTTTCATTTTTCCAAAATTGAGCAAATGCTATTCTCGCAGCTGTCAATACATGTAATATTAAATACTCATTCTCTTTTCCATAATTGGATCCTAGTATTCCTAACAAAAACAGTTCTGGCTTAAATTCTATCTGTATTTTAATCATCTTTTCCTGCCATGTATGAATCTTAAACCAATTTTTTTTTTTGCACTAGGACATACCCACCAGATATGGCAGGGGTAGGCAACCCAAAACACTCAAAGAGCCACTTGGACCCATTTCCCACCAAAAACAAAACACTGGGAGCCGCAAAACTCTTTTGATATCTAAAATGAAGATAACACTGCATATATCCTTTTTTACCTTTATTATATATATATATATATATATATATATATATTCAATAACACAGTCCTCGATCTCCGGGAGAAATATAAACCTGTTTATTGTTAAAAAGTTTAAAACAATAAAAACAACTATTTACAATATTAAAACAACTTAGCTTTCGCTGGTCCCCTGCCAGCGTCCTCAGAGTAAAGTTTTGGGGTGGAAATTACTTTTATAAACCTTGCTAGCCTAACTGCTTACTCATTGACCGTGTGATAGGGCCATCCGTCCTGGCTGACCGTAATTGCCTTAATTGTCCCGCCTCCTCTTTTTTGCACTCCAGTTCTCCAACCTTCCTCCCTCCCATCCTTGTCAATCCCCTCCTTCCTGGCGCTGCCGCCGTTAGCCTGCCCTCCAGCTGCTCCCCCGCACTCGCCCTGGGCCCCACACCCAGATCTGGCGCCTCAGATGCCTTCCCATCGCTGCTCCCCTCCTTTCCATCCAGTTTGTCTGCCCGTTGTTCCTGTCTTCCACTATCTATCCCTATTAGTGCTATTTCCTCTGATTTCCTTCTGTGCTTGGATGTGCGTGCGCACAGCCGCATCCCGTCCCTCTGCCTCGTCTGCCCACGACCAGCTGGGCTATCTGCCGGCTCGCTCCTGAACTCACCCCCTCTCATCCTTGCAGATCCTATCCTTCCCAATGCTGCCGCCGTTGGTGCATTTGCCAACTGCCTCACCTTCCCCCCCTCCTTCCCATCCCTTTCCTCCTCCTTTGTTCCAGCGGCTCGTCGTGGGTTCAATTCCCTTTCCATACGATGATCGCCTTCCCTAATTCCGCCCCCTGCGAACGCCGTCCGCATCCTAGCTTGTTCCTCACATGCCTTCAATGTCTGATATGCCGGGGGCAATTCTACGTGTCGATTAATCGAGCCCGCATTTGAGAACCAGGCCTCCTTCAGTAGGCGCCCTCCCTTGGAGGCATCCTGGGCGATGGCTTTTGCCCCCATGAAGTCAAATGAGTGTCCATTATTCACCATATGTGTCCATATTTGGGAATACTGCTCCTGCCTTTTGACGGCCAATTTGTGTTCATGTACCCTGGTTTTTATCCGCTTGGCCGTCTCTCCTGTGTAATTATATTTATATTTATATTTCTCCCGGAGATCGAGGTTTATATTTCTCCCGGAGATCGAGGACTGTGTTATTGAACAGATGTGCCCGGGATTCGTATTTTTGTAGTTATCAAAGACATATATATATATATATATATATATATATATATATATATATATATATATATATATATATATATATATATATATATATATATATATATATATATATGTTCTGAGGTTTTCACGGGTGTTTGTATGTAGGTCTTGGTAACGGGTTTTCTCCCGTGTAAAATTGAAAGTGTCTTGGCAAACACATGTGTCACCACCACACATCACGCAAAAAGCAGACTCAAACCCGCACCGATGATGAGGCACGACCGCGGACCACAAACCAGACCACAGCTGCATCATTGGCCATTTTAAACCCCTCCATTCATACGTGAAGCAAACTGACACCCACCTTGAAGATGTGGCACGACCACGAACGCGAAGCCAAACTACAGCAATGCAGCTCTCCATCTCAAATCCCCTGCAACTCAGACTAATCCTAGCACAACAGGGCCCCCACCCAAGCAGAGCACACCCCCATCCAATCAGAGCACAGCCAACCCCCATCCAATCAGAGCACAGCCAACCCCCCATCCAATCAGAGCACAGCCAAGCCCCTAACCAATCAGAACACACCTCAACCCAATCAGAACACAGCCAAGCTCCCATACAATCAGTTCATACCTCCACTGGCAGTTAAAAGGAAGAAAACAGCTGCGATACACATTGCTCCTCGAAGCACGAAGCCGAAGACACCAGCCTGAAGATGACGAATGGGACTTCGTCGAAACGTTGCCAAGACACTTTCAATTTTACACGGAGAAAAACCCGAATTACCAAAGACCTATATATAATATATATATATATATATATATATATATATATATATATATGGTGTGTGTGTGTGTGTGTGTGTATGTGTGTATGTGTTATGTGTATGTATATATATATATATGTGTGTGTGTGTATATATGTGTGTGTATATATATATGTGTGTGTGTGTATATATGTGTGTGTATATATATATGTGTGTGTGTATATATGTGTGTGTATGTATATATGTGTATATATATATACGTGTATATATATATGTGTATATATATATACACACACACAAACATATATATATATATACACATACACACACACACACATACATTTATACACACATATATATACACACACAGACATACACATATATACACACACACATATATACACACACAACACACACATATATATATACACATACACATATATATATATACACACATATATATACACACACACACATATAAAATAAAGGTAAAAAAGGATATATGCAGTGTTATCTTCATTTTAGATGTCAAAAGGGTCTCTCTCTCTCTGTCTCTCTCTCTTTCTCTCCCCCCCCTCTCTCCCTCTCTTCTGCTCTCTTATCCTTCTGGGAATTTGCTTGAGCACTGCTACTTCTTTTTCTTTGTATTTTAGCAGTTGATCTCTTACTGCTCTCAAAATCTCATCTTGTGTAGATCTTTTAAGGAATCTGACATGAGCTTCCCTGGGGACTCTGTTTCTTTTGGCGTAACTTGAGTTGACTCTAAAGACCTGGTCTATTTCTCCTTTCATTTCGACCTTTCCCATTCCTAAAAGATCTGCAAGTAGCTCAATTATCAGGTCTAACAGGTTTTCATCCTTATCTTCTATTATATTTTGAAATCTTAAAAAGTATGATGCTCTTTCCATCTCTATCACCACGAGGGTATCTTCCAGTTCTGCATTTGTTTGGGCCAATCTTTGATTCTCATCTTGTGGAGAGTCTAATTTCTGGTCGACTTCCACTGATTTGTCTTCTATCGTTTGGATCCTTTGTTGATTATCTGTGATCGCCTGTTGGAAGCTTTCAATTTTTTTATTCATTTTATTGAGATCATTTTTCAAATCTTCGTAATTTTTAGTCGACGACGCCACCTGAGCTGCAATTGCCTATAATATTGCCTGGGTGTTCTTTTGTTGGGTATCCATTTTTTCTTGCTGTAACACTGTAGTGATTGAGTTTTGGTAGACTGGACTCGTGGAGGTCGAGGCAGGAGCAGAAGATCCTTTCTTTCCAAGTTTAGTCAAGTTTGAGGCGCTCATCTCTAAGTTGATGTCTTATATTATAATCCACCAGGTGGCCCAATGGCCAATTGTAATCCAGTAAGCTCCTATTGCTAGGAGGAAAAATCACCAAAAAATTGAAAAGGAAAAAGTAGTTCCAACCAGGAGAGAGAGAAAAAAAGCCAAAAATTGTCAACAAGGAAAAAGCAGGCAAAAGAGGAACAAAATCAGTGATAATAAAAAGTAGGGGAGAAAGAGAAAAAATGGAGGAACCTTACCCAAAACGTAACTATAAGCTCATACTGGAAAAAATTCATGAAGCCACTGAGCAAATGAATTCCAGAATGAAAGAGATTATTCTAGAACTACAAATTAAATCTCAAACTTTAACTGATCAATCTACAGGCCAAGGAATAGCAGAGGAGGAACAGATCAACACTCAAGAGGCCTGTATGCAATACCACGTACAACTCAATGAGATGGAGGAATCTTATCCACATCTTAATTATAAACTCATACTGGAAATTTTTTTTGAAGTTACTGAGCAAATGAACTCTAGAATGGAAGCCAAAGATGTTGCTCCAAAACTGCAAACTGATTTCCAGACTCCAATTGACTATTCTACAGGCCAAAAAATACCAGAAGAACAAACCAACACCAAAGAGGACTTTATACTATTCTATATACAATCTACTGAGATTTTTGATGATCATATTGAGAACTGTGACAACTTTGATAACCAATTACTAATTACAACATTGGACACAACCGATTGTGCTACTCAGCCTAACCAAATATTGAGATTTGAATTTTTAGGGCAACAATTGAATAATTACAAAGGAGCCAGTCCCTTAAAATTGATAATGGGATGCTCTCCCTTGATTCAAATTATATTTCGAGGAATGAAGGGAGACTTATCTGTTGATATTGAGGCTCTGTTATGGAAACCAGCTTGGCACAAAAAGAAAGCCAGAGTAAGATTTAAAAATGGGATTTAAAATTGTACTTAATGGGTTAAAAAGGCTTTTTAGTGATATGGACTGATTTAATGTTTAGGATTTAGACCTATAACCGAGATGAAAATTATTGGTCAGATTATAGTTTGGAATTGTAATATGAAAAAGGTTTTAAACGAGGAGCTACTAGGATAAGAAATAGAATATATATGTGAAACAGAGTAAGAATGTATTTTATGGAATAATATGTTTATTTTAGGTATGATAATCATTTTGTAATGGAATGAGAACAAGGAAATGGATTGTGACAATGGAAGATATGGTATTAGTAAATGAGTTATCAGAATAAGAAACAGAATATATTTGGGAAATGTAAGAATGTAATTGTTGGAATAATATATTTATTTTAGACATTATAATTATCATGTTATGAAACGAGGGAAACTAGGGATACCCGAAGTGTAAACAATATGCTTAGTTAAGGCTAAATTGGAATATGGTAATTGGAATTTAGTAAAGCTTAAAAACAGGATTTGGATTTATATAGGTAAAATGTTAATGATAATTTTATTGATTGATTGAATCTTATTTAGAAATGTATTAATTTGAATATATTATATTGATTGAGGGAAATAGAGAGGGAACCTTTAAGGAGTTAACTTGAGCTATACATCTATGACTTTGTTTTTGGATAATTGATTACCCCATCACCACGTTGTTTCCTAAGCACCTTGATGTAAAAATTGAAAAATTAATAAAACTTGTTTAAAAAACACACCTCCCAATAAAAAAGAATGTTGAAGAGAAGGTTCAAATAAGAAAAAGCAAAAAACAAAAGAGGAAGATATCCAATTTATAATCCACCAGGTTCTGCTCAAAGGCAGGGAAAAAGGAAAAAGGAAAAAAAGAAAAAGTTTCTTGATATTCAGTTCTTCTTGGCAGGGTGTTTATAATCCAAGGAGAGAGATGACTCAAAATATCATATCTCTAAAATGACTAGTCTGTGCTGTACAGCCAGGCCAAGGCAGAGAAAAAAGCCTCCTTCAACAGGCTTCAAGGTCATAGATAAGGATGTCTGGGCATACAGCCAAACTTCTAGTCTGAATAAGCACCAGACAAAGGGAAAAAAAGTTTTCAATGTAGCCACCAGGGATACAATGTATCCCAGCACTTAGGTAGAAAAAAAGAAAGAAGTCCAGAGTGAAGGGGGAAAAAGTTTGTAAAGTTTTAAAAGTAACCAGTATAATTACAGTGGCTTTCTGAGTTAAAGCAGAGAAAAAAGGTGTCTTTAAAAAAGCAGGCTTCCCAAATTTCTATTAGGACTTAAACAGCTTCACTGTATTAAGAGTTTATTTTTTAAAATGCAGAATAGCTTAAACCGCCGCTTGTATACAGGGGGGGAAGGAAAACTCCACCCCCTCCCTAAAGGCTTCATGCTCAGGTTAAAAACAGGCTATTTAAGAAAAAAAAGTCCACCTTCACCAAGAAAGAAGAGTGTGTTCTCACCCGGCTCAGCTGCTTGCTGTTGATCAACACTGTTTCTCCATCTCCGATGAACAGCTGTTAATGGTGGATCACATGAATGCAGTCCGCCTTTCTTCTGCTGGTTCCAGGGGCTGCTTTGGTTTCAACGAGCCAGCTACTGCCGGCCCGTGGTCCTCAAAGTTTCGCCCTTCAGTGGCCACCTCTCTGGGGCGGCATTCGGCCCAAACGGACCCACCAAAAGAAGAAAAATGGACCCAGGGAACAGAGAGTCTTTCCCCATGTCTAGCTTCAGCGACGTCACCAGAAATCTCCCAAAAAAGCAAATTATTCTTGACATAGACTTCTGCTACAGCTGCTCATTTTTGCTATCATCTGAAGTGTCTGATAAGTATTTTTGCGTTATAGATACAAAGTTTCTAAACACTATTGCTCCAGATATTTATTTTCTGTACGACTTAC
This sequence comes from Azemiops feae, assembly GCA_023970755.1. Classification (NCBI taxonomy): domain Eukaryota; kingdom Metazoa; phylum Chordata; class Lepidosauria; order Squamata; family Viperidae; genus Azemiops; species Azemiops feae. The sequence continues at coordinate 85,417 of JALGBA010002262.1, read as the reverse complement.
ATCAGTTCATTTAGTGACCATTCAAAGTTACAACAGCATGGGAAAAAATGACTTATGACCATTTTTCACAGTTACGACCATTGCAGCATCCTCATAATCAGGTGATCAAAATTCAGATGCTTGGCAACTAGTTCATATTTATGACTGTTGCTGTGTCCCAAGGTCACGTGATCACCTTTTGTGACCTTCTGACAAGCAAACTGGACAGCCATAGGGTTTCCTGCCTGAATAGGGGGTTGGACTAGATCAGGGCTTTTCAACCAGTGGTACACGTACCACCTGTGGTACTTTGCCACCTGGCAGGTGGTACGCGACTGCTAGTCAAGTGTAGCAGGGGAGGGGAATGAGCCTAAGTGAGCCAAGCCTGAGGGAGAGACAGCTGCAGCTGCATGACTGTCTGGGCTTGGCAGAAGCCCCAGGAGCTGGCAGGGCTCCAGCTGATTGGCTCCAGCTGATTGGTGCTTCCTGAAGCAGCGTGGAGCTGGAGGTGAACTGAAGAAAAAAGGGGGGAAGAGAGGAGAAGCTATAAAAGAACGTGGTTTGGGTGGGGAAAGGGAAAAAAGACAACAGGAAAGGTTTAATCCCTTTAAACAAATGTAATTAGTTTTACCCCCTTTAATTGAGTCTGTCTATGGCTTTTAGAAAGTTTTCTTTGAAGGTAAACAGGCTTAATTTAAAGCTAAAGCTTTTCGCAATTGCCGGAGCCTTTCAGTCTAGAATTGCAACATTGTGACACATGACATGCCTGAGACAGCTTAAAGAGAAAAAAACCCCTGAGTTTGTGTTTATTTTATTTTCTTGCTTTGCACTTGATTCCTGTGTCTTTAAGGGTACAGGGAAGGAATTGGGGAGATGCAGTCTTACTACACTGTGGAAGAGCTCAGAAGGGAGAGAGGAAAAAGGGCCAACCAGATAGCTCAGGAGTCTACAAACTTAGCAACTTTAAGACCTGTGGACTTCAACTCCCAGAATTCCTCAACCAGCCATGAGGGCTGAGGAATTCTGAGAGTTGAAGTCCACAAGTGTTAAAAGTGCCAAGTTTGAAGACCCCTGAACTAGCTGGTAGTGGTGCATATTAATAAACATGGATAAATTCATCATACATTTGTCAGTGCAAAGGGAAAAGGATTCAGCAAAGGAACAGCCACCAAAGAAATTAAAATTGGTACTTTTTTCTTTTTTTCTACAGTTTGTAATATTTTGTTAGATTATAGAATAGAATACAAAAATACAAAAGCAAATAGTAGGACACAGTAGGAAGGAAAAAGGGGGGAAAAGTGAGGGGGAGAAGGGAAAAAGAACATACTTCCTCTGTTGCAGTAGAAGGAAGCATTAACATCGAACCTCAACTTTTTACTTTTCCATAATATTATAAACTAGCCATTTCTATAACAACAAATGAATCTAAAAGACTCTAGAAAGAGTACAGAGAAGAGCAACAAAGATGATTAGGGGACTGGAGGCTAAAACATATAAGGAACGGTTGCTGGAATGGGCTATGTCTAGTTTAATGAAGAGAAGGATGAGGGGGGACATGATAGCAGTGTTCCAATATTTCAGGGGCTGCCACAAAGAAGAGGGAGTCAAGCTATTTTCCAAAGCGCCTGAAGGCAGGACAAGAAGCAATGGATGGAAACTAATCAAGGAGAGAAGCAACCTAGAACTAAGGAGAAACCGCTTGACAGTTAGAACAATTAACCAGTGGAACAACCTGCCTCCAGAAGTGGTGAATGCTCCAACACTGGAAGTTTTTAAGAAGAGACTGGACAGCCATTTGTCCGAAATGGTATAGGGTTACCTGCCTGAGCAGGGGGTTGGACTTGATGACCTCCAAGGTCCCTTCCAACTTTATTATTATTATTATTATTATTAATCAGTAAAACCATAAATCCCTCGCTTTTTTTTAGTAATCAAGTTTTTGACACCTTGCTAAGCACTGGTGGTACTCAAATATTGTCATGTCCTAAAAGTGGTACAATCTGTGAAAAGGTTGAAAAGCCCTGGACTAGATGACCTCCAAAGTCCCTTCCAATGTTGTTGTTGTTGCTGTTGCTGTTGTTATTATTGTTATTATTATTATTGTTATTATTATTTTTATTGTTGTTATTGTTATTATTGTTATTATTATGGATCATCGCACAATCAGCCAGATGTTCAGATTTGGCACTTTGTCTACCTATCGAGTCCTTACCAAGGACCTGGGATAGGTAGATGTGGATGTTTGATGTTATTACAGATATCGTCGCAGGATGGAAGCAGTTCCTAGTAAGGCCGCCTTTTGCAATTGACTAATGGCGAATTTGTCAATGCCAATGGTGTTCAAGTGGTGCTCCAGTTGTTTTGGGATTGCACCCAAGGCGCCTATTACTATTGGTACTACCCTTGCTTGCTTTGCCACAGTCTTTCTATTTCTATTTGTAGGTCTTTGTATTTTGTTATCTTCTCCAGTTCTTTCTCGTCTATTCTGCTGTCTCCAGGCACTGCCACGTCCACTATCCAAACTTTTTTGTCTTTCTTATCGACAATTGTTAAGTCTGGGGTGTTGTTGTTGTTGTTGTTGTTATTATTATTATTATTAAAGTCAATGGGGAAGCAGATTCATTTAACAACCAGGTTACTAACTTATCAACTGCAGTGATTTACTTAACTGTGGCAAGAAAGGTCGTAAAGTCGGGCAAAACTCACTTAACAAATGTCTCACTTAACAACAGAAATGTTGGACACAGTTGTGATTATAAGTTGAGGATTACCAGTATTTGTGTTTGTGTGTGTGAGAGAGAGAGAAGGAAAGAGAAAGATATTTTCTTTTAGTAGTGAAAAAATGTCCTTCAGTTAAGTATGCAAATCTTTAATATTTTATATTAGTGTACTCAGTGCTTTTTTTGTTAAAAAAAAAAAAAAGGTGCCAGAACTCACACACTTCATACAACCTGCCTTGCCTACCCTACAAGGTTTACCTTTGTAGTTGAAAAAAAAACTCTTCAATTTTTAGTATATGTAGAAGACTAGGGTTTTGTTCAAGGCAACTCTGGAAAATCCGTCAAAAAAAGATGCCGGAACTCTGTTCTGGTGCGTTTTATGACAAAAAAAGTCCTGAGTGTACTTATGTTGAATAATGATATTTTTCTATTGGAAATTAAAATATAAAAAGGTAATCCTTATCTCGGAAACATCTTGAAGGTCCTGTTTAGCTTCTTCTGAATAATTTGTCAGGAAATTAATAAATTTGTAATAAAATACTTGCCGATTTGTCAAAGTACTTCAGATGTATCCTGCATTATAAAAATCCACAGTAGGTAATGAACCTCATTCCATTTAGATAGAATATCTAGGTCACAGGTCGGCAACCTGCGGCTCCGGAGCAGCATGTGGCTCTTTGAGCCTTCCCCTGCGGCTCCCAGCCTCCTCTGCCATTTGCAGAGAGACAGAGACAGAGCTTGCTTTTCTCTCTCTCTCTCTCTCTCTCTCTGTGTGTGTGTGTGTGTTTCTGTGTGTTTCTGTGTGTGTGTGTGTGTGTAAAAAAGAGAGTAGCCTCACCCTGTTCCGAAGAGCTGAGAAGCTGGGCGGGGCTGCTCCCTTTGCTGCATCTCTGCAGGAAGCAGGAAACAGGAAGCAGGAAGGGCAGGAGAGAGCTAGCTAACCCAGCTATGCTGACTCAGGATTTCTGGGAGTTGAAGTCCATGAGTCATAAAAGAGCCAAGGTTGCCTACCCCTGAGCTTGTTGCAGAACAGCTTGAAGCCAGCTTGCCAGGTGAGCAGAAGATCGGAGAGAGGGAGAGAGAGGGGGGAGAGAGACAGAGAGAGAGAAGAGAGAGACAGAGAGAGAGACCCTTTTGACATCTAAAATGAAGATAACACTGAATATATCCTTTTTTACCTTTATATATATATATATATATATATATATATATATGTAGGTCTTTGGTAATTCGGGTTTTCTCCCGCGTAAAATTGAAAGTGTCTTGGCGACGTTTCGACGAAGTCTCATTCGTCATCTTCAGGCTGGTGTCTCTTCGGCCTCGTGCTTCTAGAAGCAATGTGTGATCGCAGCTGTTTCTTCCTTTTAACTGCCAGTGGAGGTATGAACTGATTGGATGGGAGCTTGGCTGTGTTCTGATTGGGTGGAGGTGTGTTCTGATTGGTTAGGGGCTTGGCTGTGCTCTGATTGGATGGGGGGTTGGCTGTGCTCTGATTGGCGGGGGGTGTGCTCTGCTTGGGTGGGGGCCCTGTTGTGCTCAGATTAGTCTGAGTTGCAGGGGGATTTGAGATGGAGAGCTGCATTGCTGTTGTTTGGCTTCGCGTTCGTGGTCGTGCCACATCTTCAAGGTGGGTGTCAGTTTGCTTCACGTATGAAATGGAGGGGTTTAAAATGGCCAATGATGCAGCTGTGGTCTGGTTTCTGGTCCGCGGTCGTGCCTCATCATCGGTGCGGGTTTGAGTCTGCTTTTTGCGTGGATGTGTGGTGGTGACATCATGTGTGGTCTTCGTGAGTGTGGGTCCAGTGTTGCTCCTTGTGCTAGGGATTCGTCTGTCAATAAGGCTGGGTTTCCAAATGGCTGGTAGGCGGGAGGTATCATCTCGTTTATTCATGCTGTGTGGGCGTTTTTCTATCTCGATGGCTTCTCTGATTATTCTGTTGTTAAAGTGTTCAGTTTTGGCAATAGTTCTGGTATTTTTAAAGTCAATTTTATGTCCTGTGGCTTTGAGGTGTTGGACCAGGGAGGAAGTTGGTTCCTCTTTTCTGACTGAGTTCTTGTGTTCTTCAATGCGTGCACTTATTCTTCTGTTGGTTTGTCCGATGTATGTGGTGGGGCAGGCGGTGCATGGGATTTCATATACTCCTTGATTTTCTAACTCAATTTTGTCCTTGGGGTTTCTTAGGATGGTGGATATTTTTCGGTTTGTGCAGAATGCTGTCTTGATGTTGTGTTTGTGGAGGATCTTGCTGATTTTGTCTGTGGTGCCTTTTATGTATGGGAGGAGGGCTTTGCCGTTTTCTTGTTCTATGTCTTGGATTTTAGTGGGGGTTTCTTTTTGGATTAAGTTGGTAATCTTATTTCTTTGGAATCCGTTGGATGTTAGTACATTAGTGAGAGTGTGTAGTTCGGTTTTTAGGTGTTGTTCGTCAGCTAAGCGTTTTGTTCTCGAGATGAGTGTCTTGGCTACGGAGTTGATCTGTGCTGGGGTGGTGGTGTGAGAGTGCGTGCAGATAGCGGTTTGTGTGTGTTTTCTTCTGGTAGATGGTGTGTCCTAGGGAGCCATTGGATTTCTTGTAGACTAAGACATCCAGGAAGGGAAGTTGCTTGTTAGCTTCTGTTTCCATGGTGAACTGTATTTTGGGGTGTAGGCTGTTGAGGTGTGTGAGGAAGTTGTCTAGTTTTTCTTTCCCATGTGGCCAGATTATGAAGGTGTCGTCTACGTATCTGAGCCAGAGTTTGGGTTTATGATCAGATTTTTCTAGAGCTTGGGTTTCAAAGTGTTCCATGTAGAGGTTTGCAATGACAGGTGAGAGGGGTGATCCCATGGGTGCTCCTTCTATTTGTTTGTATTTTTGTCCATTGTAGATGAAGTATGTGTTGGATAGGCAATGGTTGGTCAGATCTAGGATGTGCTTGGGGGGGTTATATTTGTTTTGGATAGCTGTCAAGGCTTCTTTGATTGGCACTTGGGTGAAGAGGGAAATGACATCAAAGCTCACGAGTAGGTCGCTGGGCTGTAAGTTTTGTTTCTTTATGATCTCTATGAATTGGAATGAGTTTTTTACGTGTGAGGTGATGGATTCTGCATAGGGTTGTAGTTGTTTGGCGAGAAATTTGGCTAGGTTTTGTAGAGGTGAGCCTATGGAGCTGACTATGGGTCTAAGTGGAGTTCCTTCTTTGTGTATCTTGGGGAGACCATAGAGCTTAGGGCATCTGGATGATTTTTCTCTGGGAATGATTCTTTGCTGGATCTCTTCGCTGATGGGGGAGGCTTTTATTTTGGATCTAGTGGTTTTTTCCAGGTAGGTGGTGGGATCTGTGTTTAGGGGTTTGTATGTGGAGTCTTGGAGTAGGTTGGTTAATTTGGTTTGGTAGTCAGATGTGTTCATAACCACCGTGGCGTTGCCCTTGTCTGCTGGTAGGATTATTATGCTGGTGTCTTCTTTCAGGTTAAGTAGTGCTGTCTGTTCCTCTTTGTGTAAGTTGCTTTTGGGTGGCTTGCTGGTGCAGAGGATGTTGGAGATTTCGAGTCTGATTCTGTTAGCGTCGTCGGGGTTGATTTTGGTCAGGCTGGTTTCAACTCCGCATATAATGGTTTCCGTGGGGATGTGTTTGGGAGCGACTGCAAAGTTGAATCCTTTGGAAAGGACATTGGTTTCGGCTTTGGTGAGGATCCTATCTGAGATGTTATGCACTGTTTGTTTCATGTGTGGCTGTGAGGGAGGAGGGGTTTGTTTCTGGTGTTCTTGTAGTCTTCGGAATTTGTTGGTGTGTGTGTCTGTCTTGAGGGTGGTCTGTGTTTTGGCTCTCCAGACGGCGAGTTGTTTGGATTTGTCCCAAAGTGCGGGGTGGATCTTGTTGCTGAGTTTGAGGTGAAGTGTGAGGAGATCTTTGTTGATTCGGTCTAGGAGGAATCTTTTTGTGTGAAGTTCATTTCTTTTTTTTTTTTAAATATATTTTATTAGATTTTATAGGGGTACAGGGATTACATTAAGGTGCTTAGGAACCACCATGGAGGTGGGTATATTAAACATCCAAAAAAAGGAAGACAATCACAGATATATAGCTCAACTCAAGCTTCCCTCTCTAATTCCCTCATTTAATTTTACATATTCACATTAATGAGTTCTATATAAGTTTCAAACGGTCCTATCAAATATCAATTACATTTCAATTCTAAAAAATCCCAATCCTGTTTTTAAGCTTTACTAACTTACAATTACTATATTTCAATTAGCCTTAAATAGACATGTTATTAACACTTCGGGTGCCCTTTTTTTTTTTTTACGTAATTATATCTGGTATATTGTTCTTACAACAACATTCCCATATCTTCTTCATTGATACCATTTTTTTTTTCTCTTATCACCCATCCCTCTTATTCTCCTTTTATTTCTAAATAATTCTCTTAAAATAAAAATATCAGGCCAACAAATAAATTTCTATCTAATTTAAATATATATTCTATCAATGCCTCTATATCTATAAAAATCTTTTTAAACCAGTAGATAAAGTTTACTTCTCCAATATATATCATATCTAAGACAAAGTAATATTACAAAGGGTATCCTCTTAAAAATTTCACGTATTCCATTAGTTGTTAAGTCAGTCAAGAAATCAAAGCCTTTTTAATCCCATTAGATAAGACTTTAAAATACATTTTTAAATCTAACTCTAGGCTTCTTTCTGTGCCATAATGGTTTCCATAGTGAGGTTCCTACATAATCAAACCACACTATTAAGGGGTCCATATTCTTTAACGCTTCAAATTGTCAAAGTTCTCTTTCCTTTCTTCTAATAGCCTTTGGATGGTAAAAGCTGTTTTATTCCATGTTATATTTGCCAATTGTTTATCCACCTTTTCTCGATTTTCAATAGGTTGTATCTGAGTGTCAGTCTCTGTTGATGTTGGTATTGGTGTTTCAGACATCTCTGTTGAAGTTGTTGTATAGTCATCAGACTTCTCGATAGGTTGTGTTGGAAGTTGAATAAAATTAGTTTGTTTTGTGGTTTCCACAGTTTCTCTCAGTGTAGGGAAAAGAGATTGAAAATAGGAGCTCACATCCTTTGCAGCTTCTAGAATTGTTTCCAATATAAGATCATAGTCCAGTTGTGTATTAAGTTCCATATCGATAGTAATAAGGCTTTTTAATCTTTAATCTTTAAGGAAGGCTCTGCTTCATAAGAATCAAGCAAGCATTCACCTTCAGTTTTCAATAGGCCAGCTGCATCGTTATCTTATCACTCTTTCAGGGTCATAGCCATTCCCAGCCATAAAGAAATATAATTGCAGTACCACTTTTCGACACAAGATGTCCTCAGCAAACCAGAAAATCCTTTTTTTTTTTCTTTCCAAATAATAGATTTTTTATTTTTCGTGTTGAAAGAGATGAAGAAAGGGTTCAAAAATAATGAATACGTAGTTGTAACAATAATAGTCAAGAATAGAATGTTTTCAGGTCCCCTCAGTATTCCAAAATTTAAATAGTATCGAAATTAACTGGTTTTTATTTATATATTTTTTTTTCCAACGCTGTTTTTCCCCATTGCTCAAACGCTGCTTCCTCACGACAGGGAAATAGTTCAAAGAAAGCTTTTAACAGGAAAGTAGTTAGGGAAAAAAAAGGGGGTAGGAAAGGTCTCACCCGGATTCTCCACGGGGGTTCTTTCGCTTAGATGTTCTTCTGGCTTTCAGCTGGTGCGACGAAGTGATCGTCCATTTTGAAGGGCGATCTTTTCCTCCGACGGCCCTAAGGAGAAAGTTCGAACTGGGGAGAGCCGCCGCTCTTCCCCAGTCGAGCAGGAGCCTCCTCTAGCGGTGGTCGCCTCTACGGGGCGACTTTCGACCCGATTAAGGGTCTACCGACGCAGGGAAACCAGCCGGTGGGAGAGAGAGATCTCTCCGTGCGACTGCTGGTGTCGCGATCCGGAACCGGAAGCCTGAAGTTCATTTCTGATTAGGGCCAATTCTGTTCTTTTCAGGATGCGTTTGGTGGCTGCAGAGTTGGAGTGGAATTTCAATTGGAAGCATGTGGGGATTAAATTTTGATCTCGGCAGTTGCGTAAGAATGCGAGGTCACATAAAGTGGAAGCTCTTTGGACTTCAAGTTTTTCATAGGTCCTGGTCAGATGGTAGATTTCCTCCCCGTAGAGGTACGATATTTGTTTTCTGAGGTTTTCACGGGTGTTTGTATGTAGGTCTTTGGTAATTCGGGTTTTCTCCCGTGTAAAATTGAAAGTGTCTTGGCAACGTTTCGACGAAGTCCCATTCGTCATCTTCAGGCTGGTGTCTTCGGCTTCGTGCTTCTAGGAGCAATGTGTGATCGCAGCTGTTTCTTCCTTTTAACTGCCAGTGGAGGTATGAACTGATTGGATGGGAGCTTGGCTGTGTTCTGATTGGGTGGAGGTGTGTTCTGATTGGTTAGGGGCTTGGCTGTGCTCTGATTGGATGGGGGGTTGGCTGTGCTCTGATTGGATGGGGGGTTGGCTGTGCTCTGATTGGATGGGGGTGTGCTCTGCTTGGGTGGGGGCCCTGTTGTGCTAGGATTAGTCTGAGTTGCAGGGGAATTTGAGATGGAGAGCTGCATTGCTGTAGTTTGGCTTCGCGTTCGTGGTCGTGCCACATCTTCAAGGTGGGTGTCAGTTTGCTTCACGTATGGAATGGAGGGGTTTAAAATGGCCAATGATGCAGCTGTGGTCTGGTTTCTGGTCCGCGGTCGTGCCTCATCATCGGTGTGGGTTTGAGTCTGCTTTTTGCGTGGATGTGTGGTGGTGACATCATGTGTGGTCTTCGTGAGTGTGGGTCCAGTGTTGCTCCTTGTGCTAGGGATTCGTCTGTCAATAAGGCTGGGTTTCCAAATGGCTGGTAGGCGGGAGGTATCATCTCGTTTATTCATGCTGTGTGGGCGTTTTTCTATCTCGATGGCTTCTCTGATTATTCTGTTGTTAAAGTGTTCAGTTTTGGCAATAGTTCTGGTATTTTTAAAGTCAATTTTATGTCCTGTGGCTTTGAGGTGTTGGACCAGGGAGGAAGTTGGTTCCTCTTTTCTGACTGAGTTCTTGTGTTCTTCAATGCGTGCGCTTATTCTTCTGTTGGTTTGTCCGATGTATGTGGTGGGGCAGGCGGTGCATGGGATTTCATATACTCCTTGATTTTCTAACTCAATTTTGTCTTTGGGGTTTCTTAGGATGGTAGATATTTTTCGGTTTGTGCAGAATGCTGTCTTGATGTTGTGTTTGTGGAGGATCTTGCTGATTTTGTCTGTGGTGCCTTTTATGTATGGGAGGATATATATTTTAATATATATATTAAAATCAGTAAAGTAACAAGGGAGCCTGTGCATACACTTATATAACAGTTATAACAAGCTCGCTCGCTCGTGTTATTAGCACGCTATATGCACAAGCCTTACTGTAACCGTTATAACTGTTATATAAGTGTATGCACAGGCTCCCTTGTTATTCAACCCTTGCTCTGATGATGTCAACAGTTTGTTGACGAAAGCTTAGCAATAAAGAAGCCATTTTTTCATATATCCCGGAGCTCATTATTTTACTTTACTGATTTTAATGTCCACACCTGGTGTGTGTATATATATATATATATACACACACACACATACATACACACACACACACACACACACACATATATATATACATACACACACACACATATACACACACACATATACACACACACACACACACACACACACACACACATATACATACCTATCATAAAGGTAAAAAAGGATATATGCAGTGTTATCTTCATTTTAGATATCAAAAGGGTTTTGCGGCTCCCAGTGTTTTGTTTTCAGTGGGAAATGGGTCCAAGTGGCTCCTTGAGTGTTTTGGGTTGCCTACCCCTGATCTAGGTATATATCATTAAATTAACAGAATTTATTTTCAATCAATTCAGTTCATTTTTATCCACCAGCCGCTTAACTTTATTTTTTTATGAATTGCTATGATCTGTTTAATTTTATTTATAATTTTCTATCTTTTATTTTGGCCTATTTCTATAGCCTTTTGTTATTTTTTTCCAGAATTAGTCAAGAAAATGTTCATCCACATTTTATATTTCTCTTTGATTACTTGCCTTGTTATATGCTTTTCTGTGGTGGAATCTCCAACTAGCATGTGGAGGAAGGGGGATAGCAGGAAGCCACATAGATCTTACCTCGTCCAGAATCTATTCTGGGAGTTCCCAATAAAAGGCAATCAGTTTGTCATGATTCTTGTGAATAGGCATGCAGCAATAAAGAAGTAACTTTCACAAGCTCACAATGTCATTCTGGTTTCTTTTGTTTGACATTTTGTCTAATGTGGCATATTTTCATAGCAATTTCTCCTAGTGAATCATTGTATGAATTTTCTAACCATTTTTGTACTATTTGCATCCCCAGATCAGAAAAGAGCGAATGTGGGCATTTCTATAAGAGTTCACAATGTGAGAAATAAGGAAATTCACATCATCATGACACCATTTGAATTTCAGTATTTAGGACTGGCCAATATTAAATAATTTTGATGTGATACATTGCAAATTTGTACGTGTTTATCTTGAAGTAAGAACTATTACACTCAATAGAATTTCTTTGTTAAATTAATACAATTATAAATCATTATGATTATCATCATAAATCTTTTCCTATTTGTTTGAATTTTTAGTTGTGTTTGATTTTGAAGTCTTTCTGGTTTCTCAGCTGTTAAATTTAGAACTAAAATATAAATCTCTTTTTCTATTTTATTTCCCTTAAAAGATTGCATGTAACACATAATGCATGTAATGCATAATCCATGCATTAATATACAGTAAGTTCAATATTAACTTTGCTAAATTCATTAGACATTGTTCTGAACAAGCAATCAAAAATAAGAAAAGAATAGAAACCCCCAAAGCAAAGAAAATGCAAAGAGACTTAGCCTCTCAACCCAAGAATCAGTTTTTATTAATTTAAAATTCAGATTAATAGAATGATAGAAACTGAAACAGCCTAGCAATTCTTGGATGAAATTGGATGCTATGCCAGCAGGATTGTCTGCAGTTATGGAGAGAGGAATCAAAGAAATCAAGATGGAGGCCACAATTGTACAACTGACATTCTTCACAGTTTTGATTCCATTGTCATCTGGATTTTTTTTCTTTTTTTTTACCCTAGACAACTCTGAACAGGAGACATTTTTTAAAATATTTTTCCTCTATCCTACCAAATACAACCTCCAAATTTTCTGCAGAGGATTAGGGAGCTTCCAAGTAAATATTTGAAGGGTGCAGGCAGGCTGCGGGGTGAAGAGAAACTGTCTTCTTTCAATTTCTCTGATGGATTTTCAATTCTTCATGTTCACATATATTATATAAATGGGTGTGAGATAGATTCCATGTTTGGCAGATATGTTTGATGAGAAAGAAATTTCAGCACTCCCAAAGGATTACCAAGTTGATTTATTGGCATTAATGTCAGCTGAGCAATATTGTCAATAACACAACTGATTGTAATCTGGACATGTTCATGTTTGATTGGTGTTGAAAAATAAGATGGGAAACTGTCCAACACACACACCCATATGGGGAGAGAGAGAGAGAGAAAGAGGGAGGGAGGGAGGGAGGGAGAGAGAGAGCGCACAAAGTTTTGTATAACCTAGAGAGAAATGTTTTTGAACCTTTGTGGACCCATTTCAGTTGGGTTTTCAGCCAGATAATGGAATTCAAACCACCTTGATGGATGACATAAATGGAGGAATAGAATTCTATCGTATTTATTCCTGGAGATCCTGGCGCTTTCACAGTATCAATGACTTTCTGGATGACTTTATGAGATTGAACCTTGAAACACTGTGTTAAAAAAGTTCTGGTTCTTTCTTTTGAATGATGCTGGAGGATCACTACAGGTAGTCTTTGACTTGCAACCATTTATTTAATGACTGTTTGAACTCATAACAGCACTGAAAAAAGTGACTTATGACTGTTTTTTACATGTACAATTGTTGCAGCATCCCCATGGTCATGTGATCAAAAATCAGACTCTTGGCAACTGGCATTGCATTTATGATGCTTGCAGTGTCCCGGGGTCATATGACCACCTTTTGTGACCCTTGTACAAGCAAAGTCAAGGGGACACCCGATTCACTTAACAACCGTGTTGCTAAATTAATAATTGCAGTGATTCAATTAACAACTGTGGCAAGAAAGGTTGTAAAATGAGACAAAGCTCAATTAAGAACTGACTTGCTTAGCAAAAGAAAATTTGGCTCAGTTGTTGTTTTAAGTCGAGGACTGCCTGTATTAATTCACAACAGGGATTTATGTTGTGTCCCCCTGTATTCTATTGTGTCCCCTGTGCTGTTTAACTTCTACATGAATCCACTGGTGAGTATTGAAGTATTACCGCAGGATGTCATATTTATGTTATTGACAATCTGGTCTAATCATCCTTACCTCATTGACTAAACATGGCATTGCTTTCCAGGTTTATGGAAGACACACCTTCAACCATTCCATCTGCCCCACCTTCTCTTACAGTTTATAAAATTGGTAAAGAGACACAGCTTTCAGTCAGTTCTTAATTATTCAATCGTTTGAGGACCTGCGTTCATTTTAAATTATGCTTTCAACTTTCCATATTCTTTTTGTTGTTGTTGCCAGTACCAGTAGCTGCCACACATTTCCACCATGGTACAAAAATGAAGTCAAAATCAAGGAAAGAAATGATCTAGAACAGGGGTGTTAAACTGCCGGCCCACGGGCCGGATGCGTCATGGTGAAACCACGCCCACCCCATTGCTGGCAATGGAAAAAAAGTCGTGATACGTCACGACATGTCACATGACATTGCGAGTTTGACGCCCCTGATCTAGAAAGTCTTGGGTTTAATTCCTGCCATTTCATTTTTTAAATATTGGGGGGGGGGAAGAATTTTACTTGAAAACTTAGGGTTGATTCAGAGGGCAGATCTGACAGGGTAAGTCAAGTTCACATTCTTAATGAAGTATTTCTGTAGTGTCTGTAGTACATATAAAGCACCCTTTCCAACGAAGCATCTGCTTTCCAATTTACAATCATTTTTTTATGATAGGGACATGATTTCAGGCTCTGCCAGAAGAGCATAAGTTTCATGTGAAAATTCACAGTCTTTTGTCAGGCATCAATAAATGAGATGACGTATTTTCCCAGTCCTAAAAATAATATAAAGTAAAAAAAAAAAAAAAAAGGAGCTGAGGATGGAAACACTTAAAGAGGAAAGAACCAATTTTACAAGGGAATCCAAGATTGATACATTGCCTTGTCAAATCATATTGTGATAGATTTCATGAGAATAAAATAATAATAATAATAAATAAAAACAAATGACAGATGGAGTGTGTAAATCAGAAAGTCCTTGACACCAGTGAATAAACAAGTGAAAAGCAATTACAACTTTGCCCCAAAGTGTGGTTACTCCCACACTCACACTTTCTATCCCATGTTTGTTTATTTAATGAATTCAAAATTAACAGCACAAGTCATCATGGTTCTTATAATAAAGACTTCGTTAATAGGTCAAATATTCTATTTTCTCTAGCAATGGATCTATATTTTCAGTAGAAAAGGACTGGGATTAGACATAAAAAGACACAACCACATCCCTAGATGTGACAGGCAGAATTGAACATATGGTGATTATTGGTTACTCATCTCTTCTTAAGATGATGCATTTGATGTTCTTAATTATATTCCATTTTTTTAAAAAATTGAATACTAATATTCTTAGGTTACATATTGTATCTATTTTAAAGGAAATTGGACTGTGTTGCTTTAACAGAATATCAGACTTGGAAAGGACCTTGGAAGTCTTCGAGTCAAACCCCTTCAATTAGCAGGAGACCCTATACCATTTCAGACAAATGGCTGTCCAATCTCTTCCTAAAAGCCTCCAGTGATAAAGCACCCACAACTTCTGAAGGCAAGCTGTTCTACTTGTTCTCACTGTTAGGAAATGTCTCCTTAGTTCTAGGATGCTTCTCTCCTTGATTAGTTTCCATCCATTGTTTCTTGTCTTGTCCTTCTGGTGCTTTGGAAAATAGGTTACACCTTTTTTTGTGGCAGCCACTCAAATATTGGTGACATACTATCATGTCACCACTAGTTCTTCTTTTCACTAGACTAGACATATCCAGTTCCTGCAACAATTCTTCATATGCTTTAGCCTCCAGCCCTCTAATCATCTTTGTTGCTCTTTTCTGCAGACTCTTTCCAGAGTCTCCACATTTTTAAAAAATAATATGGTGAACAAAACTGGATGCAGTATTCTAAGGGAGGTCTTACTAAGGCTTTATAAAGTGGTACTAATACTTCACATGATCTTGTTTCTATCCCTCTGTTACTGCAACCTTGGATTACATTGGCTTTTTTTGCTCCTGCCACACACTGCTAGCTCCTATTTAAATGATCTTGTCTTTACTGGACTTGAAGACCTGCATTCCCTATGGTTATACTTGGATTCTTTAGCAAACTGGAAATGCCACCCACATGATTGAGTAGAATTCTTTTCACTCTAGTGAGTGATTTGGTAAAAGAAAAGCAAATGCATATTTAGCAGTTTGCTCAGTGGTCTGGCTGTCTATGAGGAAGTTATTGTTTCTTTCTGACCAGTGTGGAAAAGGAAGGGAGAATAAAGGAGAACACTACAACTTTTCCTCTACTAGATCTTGACTTTAATGCTGGCTATGAAAATAGAACTAATTTCCTGCCCTTTGGAGCATCTTACCCTCCCCAAGGTGAGATCGGCTCCTACTCTCCTTACCTTCCACAGGAGCTCAAAGATCTGGCTCTGCCAGATGGCTTGGGGCCCCAAAGGAGGAGCATCACACTGAAGATAGTTAAAAAAAGCTAATACAATCCTGGGTTGTATAAACAGAGGCATAGAATCAAGATCACACAAAGTATTAGTACCGCTTTATAAAACCCTAGTAAGACCACACCTGGAATCCTGCAGCCAATTTTGGTCACCATATCACAAAAAAGATGTTGAGAGTTTGGAAAAAATTCAGAGAAGAGCAACTAAGATGATTAAAGGCCTAGAAACTAAAACATACGAAGAACAGCTGCAGGACTTGGGTTTGGCTAGTCTAAAGAAAAGAAGAAATAGGGAAGACATGATAGCAGTATTCCAGTATTTGAGGGGCTGCCACAAAGAAGGAGGGGTCACGTTATTCACTAAAGCACCAGAGTGCAGGACAAGAAACAATGGTTGGAAACTGATCAAAGAGAGAAGCAACCTGGAATTAAGGAGAAACTTCCTGACAGTGAGGACAATTAACCAGTGGAACAGCTTGTCTCCAGAAATCGTGGGCACTCCATCACTGGAGATTTTTAAGAAGAGGCTAGATAGTCACTTGTCTGAGATGCTTGAACAGGGGGCTGGACTAGAAGACTTCCAAGGTCCCTTCCAGCTCTATTCTATTCTAATGTATTAAGGGAGAATCCAACCTCCCGCATGCACATCCTTTTCAATCCCTAATTTTATCTGGACTGGGATTTCTGTTTTTATTGTTTTAGAGATATTTATATGTTATGATGTTTTATGCTGTAAGCCACCCAGAATAGTTTTGTTACGAAATGGGTGGCAAATAAATGTAATGAGTGAGTGAGTGAGTGAGTGAGTGAGTGAGTGAGTGAGTGAGTGAGTGAATGAATGAATGAATGAATGAATGAATGAATGAATAACCCCCACATCTACTGTAGTTGATAAGCTTAGAAGATTGCCAATGAAGAACAAAAGCACTTTGTTTTAAATAAATTCAAGGAACATCTATCTCTCAACATTTTTTTTACTACCCACTTTTGACTCATCAGCTAGTTGGGGACAAGGTAACCCTTGGCTCACATCAATAGAAAAATGAGAGACTGGCATGATTGGGGATGGACCATGGAGACTAAGTCCAAGCTTTTTCAAATTACCATCCAGGAAAAGCAGGCCCAGTATTATGTCTTGGATTGACAGGGAATTTTCATAAGTGTTTTATAAATAGGGGACAGGTGATTATATATGTGCTCAATTATTGATACTCTTTTTATTTATTCATTTGTTAAATTTATACAGTATGTGACCCATCACACTATTCAGAGTATAATTTTTATTATTGTTATTTTTAGATACTGGACTTTGTTTTATCAGGATAAATATACTATATAGACAGTAGCACTTGCTTATTAATTTTTTATTATTATTTTACATATCTACATCTACATAGATCTATAATCAAAGTGTACTGTTTTCTGTGTGTATATTTGTGTGTGTGTATCTTTATATCTCTATTATCTCTCTATCATCTCTATTATCTATCTATCTATCCAGTGCTTTTTTTGTAAAATAAAAAGTGCCGGAACTCACACATGTCATACAACCCGCCTTGCCTATCCTACAAGGTTCCATCCAAAAAAGGTGCCGGAACGTTCTGGGCGTTCTATGAGAAAAAAAGCCCTGTATCTATCTATTTATCTGTCTGTCTGTCTGTCTGTCTGTCTGTCTGTCTGTCTGTCTGTCTGTCTGTCTGTGCCTGCCTGCCTGCCTGCCTGCCTGCCTACGCCTGCCTGCCTACGCCTGCCTGCCTACGCCTGCCTGCCTGCCTGCCTGCCTGCCTGCCTGCCTGCCTGCCTGCCTGCCTGCCTGCCTGCCTGCCTGTCTATCTATCCCTATCTACCTTTGAGCTGTCCAGCAAACTATTTTTTAATAAAATTATGGCTTGGCAGAACAAGTCATCATAGATGATATCTGAAACAGCTAGGAAGCTCTTATCTGACAAATACAAAATTCTTTTTGATATATTGTTTTGTTTTTGTAGTTTTCTGAAATAAAACTCTTCTGTAAACATATGCTTACATTAGGTGATATAACCACTAATCAAAAACGTTTGGTATCTTGTACTATAAAATAACACATCCACATACAGAAATATATAAAAATGATATAAGCTGATAATAATACTAATACCCTAACAGCAATTGTCCTCAGAGTATTTGGGGGGGGGGCAAGTAATACACAATGCATCAATTAAACATACATAAAAACAGGAATTCTTGTACATGTTGCAATACAGAGGCAACACTTATTAAACCACCTATGGCATTTTTCTATCTCATTTAATCACCTAAATACGCAAAGAAATAGTGTTACTTTTGAGTCATTTATCTTCATAAATGACATAGATGAGGGAATAGAAGGGGAACTCATCAAATCTGCAGATGACACTAAGTTGGCAGGAATAGTCAACACCTCAGAAGACCTCAGGATCCATAAAGATCTTGACAGGCTTGAACAATGGCCCCTATCCAACAACATGAAATTTAATGTGGAGAAAAGCAAGGTTTTACATCTGGGCAGGAAAAACCAAAGGCACAAGTATAGATTAGGCAAAACCTGGCTCAAAAACAGTAACTGTAAGAGGGAACTTGGAGTCCTAGTGGATGATCACTTAAACATGATTCAGCAGTGTGCAGCAGCAGCCAAAAAAGCTAATACAATCCTTGGTTGTATAAAGAGAGGCATAGAATCAAAATCACGTGAAGTATTAGTACCATTATATAAAGCCTTAGTAAGGCCACATCTGGAATACTGCATCCAGTTTTGGTCACCACATTACAAAAAAAATATTGAGACTTTGGAAAAAATGCAAGTAAAAGCAACTAAGATGATTAAAGACCTGGAGACTAAAACATATGATAAACGGTTGCAGGGTTTGGATTTGGCTAGTCTAGAGAAAAGAAGGTCTAGGGGGGACATGATAGCAGTATTCCAGTATTTGAGAGGCTGCCACAAAGAGGGGGGGGGGTCAATTTATTTTCCAAAGTACCAGAGAACAGGACAAGAAACATTGGTTGGAAACTAATCAAGGAGAGAAGCAACCTGGAATTAAGGAGAAACTTCTTAACAGTGAGGACAATTAACCAGTGGAACAAGTTACTGTCAGAGATTGTGGGTGCTTCATCACGGGGTTTTTAAAGAAGAGATTGGACAGTCACTTGTCTGAAATGGTATAGGCAGGGTCTCCTTCTTGAGCAGGGGGCTGGACTAAAAGACCTCCAATGTCCCTTCCTGCTCTATTCTGATTGATTGATTGATTGATTGATTGATTGATTGATTGATTGATTGATTGATTGAGATATAATGGAAGATAGAACTGTAAGGCAACATAACTAATCAGGTCTATTTTTTACAAAAACTGTTGTGACCATACAGATCAGGATTTATAGTCTTTTGGCTAAGCCTTCATTACTGAATTTTGAAGTATATTTTGCAATATCTAAGATAGTTTTATAACATAGGATTATAACAGGAACTGACTTTCCCACTACTCAAATTAGGTAAAATTGAGATTAAGTTAGAAGGAAAGCTAATTAATAGCTTTAGGCTTTGAACCAACACAAGCATAATAAAGTGTTTGAAGATTAGTAGCAAGGCTTCAGGAACAACAACAACAAAAACAACAACAAATGGAAACATGTGCCTACAACTTCAGGCAAGTTTTCTGTCACAGTGTTGGCAACTTACCTTATCCAGAAGTTTAACTTCAGTTAGCATCTGAGCAACAAACGGGTTTATTCTTGGGTCATTACAGAACTGCTGGTAGACTCAAAACTAATGAGACTTCTATTTACTTGCTACCTTGTGGATGTATCAAATATATTTTGGACAACATGTTGTTGGAAATCTCTTCTGGACATCTACAATCTGGTTCTCAATTTTTAATTATTCTTGCTTTTAAAGAGTAGGGAGGATTAAGTCACTATCTATTCCAAAACATGCACTTTCCAAAAATAATTGAACCATTCACAAAGATCATGTAGAATATCCTGGGATGTGAGTTTAAATTTGCATTACTTTGAACAATTGAAAATAAACTCCCAATAGTGAGATAAATGTCAGTGAAGTCTCAATTTTAATAAAATAATCAGGTGACGATGCCCCAATTAGTTTGCTAAAAATGTGATTCCTTGAAGTCTGATAAAATGGAAGAATGTGTGTTATCATAGTGAAGGAAATAATACAAATAATGTAATTTGCATTATTTACAGCAGGGCTTTTCAACCTTTTCACCCATTGTACCACTTTTAGGATAAGGCAATATCCGAGTACCACCAGTCGCCCAGCAAGGTTTCAAAAACTTGACCCCCCCGCAAAAAGGAAAAAAATGATAAAGTACAGGTAGTCCTCGACTTACAACAATTCGCTTAGTGACTGTTCAAAGTTACGACGACACTAAAAAAAGTGACTTATGACCATTTTTCACACTTATGACTGTTGCAGGATCCCCAGGGTCATGTGATTTACATTCGGATGCTTGGCAACTGATTCATACTTATGACCGTCGGTGTCCCAGGGTCATGTGATCACCTTTTGCAACTTTTTGGCAAGCGAAGTCAATGGCGGGGGGGGGGTGGCCAGCTCATCATTCAGGTTGCAGGGTGCCTGTGTGGGGGGAATCCATGGGTCTCTGGTGGAGGAGGGTGGGACTAGGGTGGGTGCCCTCCTTCCCTCCCTCTCTCCCATTGTCCCTTCCTTCCTTCCTTCTTTCCTTCTTTTTCATACTTATTTTGCATCTCTAAATGTGCCCACCACGACAAGTTGAAACCCTGTTTTTCCAGTTCTTGTTTGGATTTTAAATTCCCATCAATATTTAGAATATCTATGTCCAAATTTTTTCAAAGTCTATCATGTTTGGATGTAGAAATGCTTCCATCGTTGATAGCCACCCTGGAATTTTTAAATATATTTTGGCTTTAATTTTTTTCCATACTATTAACAAAGCATTTCTTATATAGTGATTTTGGAAGTATTTATGAGCCCTATTTTCCCCATACCATAAGAAAGCGTGCCATCCCAATTGTAAATCATGCCCCTCCAAATATAACAACCTTTTATTTCTGAGAGTTATCCATTCTTTCACCCATGTTAAAACAGATGCTTGATAGTACAAAACCCACTCCGGTAACCCAAAACCTCCATTTTCCTTAGCACCTTGTAAGTAAAGGAAATACAAACATAAGAGGATAACTGAAAAAAAATACTTTAAATATTGATGGGAAATTAAATGTTAACAAGAGTATGAAAAACAGGATAGTGATTTATGAACTGATGTTATTTGTATAATATTAGTAAAATATGATGTTTATATCTAATTTTGTATACATTAATAGTAGTAAGAATGATAACTGTTTAATGAGGGGACAATGAAAAAATATGGGGAAGAAAGGAGGACCCGGGGAAAAATACTGGACTGTGTAGTAATGACTAGATTTATATTGAAGAAGGCAATGTCAAATATGTGAACCCAGACATGTTGTTTACTAAGCGTTAAAGATGGTAATTCTAAAAAATTAATAAAACCTTATTTTAAAAAAATCTGTGACTCTTACAAGCCAAAGTAGAAACTCAGATGGAGGCTTCAGAAATGGGAAAAATAACTCTTTAATCGGCCGAGAAAAGCAGCTGGGTGCGACCATCCCAACACACAGGCAGCACCATGCTAGGGAAGAGCCACACCTGGGGGGGGGGATGGTCTTCGTTTTTATATAATCTTGCCCAATGGCACCAGCACAGGACAGCAAAGGGACAAGGAAGTGGTTTGATTGCCTTTTAAATGATTAAAAAATAGTTATGTCATCAATTCCTTTGGCATTACCTTTTCATTTGCATCCAGATACATGACTCCTTTTGTTTAAAGTAAATGGTGTTTTCCCTGTGCAAGCGAGGTTTACAGAAGGAAGATAGCGTTAATTAGGTTAGCCTGAGATTGATCTGATTTCTCTAAATTTAAAAGAATGTAGGGGTGAATGCAGGGATGTTAAGTGTGCATGGTGTGCCTCAGGGATGCCTGCCTTGAGCCTCCTTGTCTTCTTTTCCAGGGGTGAGGTGAGGATCTTTGACAGGAAGTCCGCGCTCCCTTACTCTGTTGCTCCTTTTTCCTGGGTTGCGTCCACCGCCTGGGGTTGACGGATGGCCGAGGGAGCCCAGGTGCTGGACCTTGCAGGGGAGGAGCCAGAGGCGGCTGCAGCTAGGGGGGTGGAGTCAGACCCCCAGGACGCTGACCAGCCAGCAGTGCGTCCCAAGGTGATCGAGGCCCATCCAACAGAGCGACTGGGGGATGCCCCGGCCGCCACCGGAAAGGCCGCCAGGAAGCCCTGCGCGCCCCGGGAAGGCCGCCGGGAAGCCCCGTGCGCCCCGGGAAGGCCGCCGGGAAGGCCCGTGCACCCCAGGAAGGCCGCCGGGAAGCCTAGCGCGGCCCGGCCACCGCTGGAAAGGCCGCCGGGAAGCCCCGCGCGCCCCGGGAAGGCCGCCGGAAAGCCCCGCGCACCCCGGGAAGGCCGCCGGGAAGCCCCGCGTGCCCCGGGAATGCCGCCGGGAAGCCCAGTGCGGCCCAGCCGCCACTCGGAAGTGGCCACCATGCAGAAGCTTCCCCTTCACTCTGGCCAGCGAGCCAGATGGGCAGGGGCGCGAATTGGCGTGTGCTCAGGAACGCCGATTCCGCGCCCCTGCCCAGCTCGCTCGCTCGCCGGCGCCCACAATCTGCCCGGCCTCCCCTCTGCCTGCTTTGCACAGCTCCTCCTGGGCCCCCCTGCGCCCACCGTTAACCCTCCCGCCACCATGCAGGGTAAGGTTGGCGCCCCCGCCCAGATGCCCTCGCCTCCCCCAAGCATTTTTTTACTCACCTGCTTTCAGCTGCACTCCCTTCCTCCGTTTGCTTCTCTGCCTTCGCCACGTGTTTGTGGGTAAAAAAGAAAAAGTTCCATGAGACTTTCTAACTTCTCGCGAGAAGTTAGAAAGTCTCATGGAACTTTTTTTTTTGTCTCACAAACATGTGACGAAGGCCGAGAAGGACAGGAGAAAGGGAAAGCTGCTGAAAGCAGGTGAGTAAAAAAAAACGCTTGGGGGAGGTGAGGGCATCTGGGCGGGAGCGGGGGGGGCAGGCAATGCGTCACGCAGCTCCTGCGGAATCTCCCCTGAAGACTGCGTGAGGCTGCCTGCCGCCCCCAAGGCCGCCGCCAATCAGCTGGAGCTGCGCGCTTTGATCCTGGGCTCTCAGTCGGACCCAGGCAACGTGCAGTTCCAGCTGACTTGGCCACAGGCCTCTGCGGCACTGCTGCCGCTTCACCTCTTCCACTTTTACACTTTAAAAAAAAAAAAAAAAGTTCAAAAATATTTTTTTTAATTTTTTTTTTACATTTTTTTTTTACATTTTGTTTCAACCGATCCTACGCGTACCACCAGCCATGTGCTCGCGTACCACTAGTGGTACGCGTACCACCGGTTGAAAAGCCATGATTTACAGCATTTCCATGGTGATGTCATTGTGCAAATGACTTACTGTACATTGATTTAAATACTATATTTTGTGATATTTGCACCACAAATGATGCAAATCATAACAGAATTGGATCCATTGGATGCAAAATTCCAAGATCAGGAAAAAGAAATTTATTCTGAATGGCAGGTAATCTTTTAAAATAACCATTGATATTTATTAATAGCAAATTGTTGGCCAGACCCACGTAAGATGAAATTGAAATATAGATTTTAAAATGCACTTTTTTCATCTTTCATCATTTGGTTGTTTTGTTTTAGTTTTCTTGGTCTATTCATTTCCTTATCACACTTGGAAATAGTACAGTTGACATCCTATATTTTCAGCCTTTGTTTTTCTAACTTTATGTTAAGCCCATCCATTACCATATCTTCACAGAGACTTCTACAAGTATTGCTTAAATGAATAATCCATCATTTCTACATTAAAGAAACAACCTAAAACTTGAAAAACAGTTTCAAAAAGGTGAGGAAGCCTGCCCCATTGAATACCATTAACATTGGTAGGGTGCTGAGAGTGATCCTCAGACTGATTAAGGCATCCTTTTAAAAATTAATTAATTAAGCTAAATACTAAATACAAGAATCCTTTAGCAAAAAAAATGCAGATCTTGGATGCATAAGAGCTGTAGTGTTTAAATAAGCATGAATACAAGTTCAGTCACACTACTGCAAAATTGTCTGTTTAGTACTTTTCTTGTAGCCTTTGTTTCTCATGGAGACTGATAGATCTTGTGGAGTGTTAACATGTATAATGAGCTTGTCTAATATGATAATAATAGCTCCAGAGAAGGCAGTGTTGAGATCATTAGCAGCTCATTGTTTGCAGGGAATGTTAATGTGACTGCCGTATGTCTCTTGTTGGGGTAAATATGACAATCAGCAGTTGTTAAGCCCCAACATTGGTGTCTCATTGTCTGAATGATGTAGTGTAATATCATTGACTGACATAACATTTAGACAGCAAATGCTCCTTTTCATTTTCACTTCAGCAACTACTAATAAATAAGAATCCCTTTGACTTTAGGTCTAATAAGCATCTTTCTGCCACACATATGGGAATGGATTAGTCTCCATCCTGACTTTAATTCAAAGGAAGGGTAGAAAAACATTCAGTGTGGGGCTTCCCATGTAACCAGTGATTAGGCTTTGCTTTTTTGTAATGTAGTATGTTGGCCTTTTAAACCACTACTTTGTTCTTTGTCATGATTAACAGTGTAAGGGCTACTTAACTTATTTATGTGTTTAATTTATAAGGTCATCCACCTGATATGCACATTTTGGATTTAGTAAGATGCATGGATCAATCCATTTTGTTTGGCCAATAAACCACAGTTAAAATAAGCCAACCCATTGACATCCTACAATTGACTCACCCATCCCAACCATTTTTAAGCCTATTCTTAGGGCCAGCAGGATCAATGTAAGCACAATGCTTTCTGCCATAGTTCTGCTAGAGTTAGCTATCTTCTGATCCCCACACTGATGTTGATGTTAAGGGAAAATTTGCCAGAATCAATAGCTAAACAAGTAGATGTTCTGAGCAGCTTTAGAACCTTTGCTCACAAAGGCACAAACTCTCTCTTTCTTTTTATGACCCTGTAATCTGGATGGAGGTGAGCATTTACTAGCCGGATGCCCTTCCTTACACCTATGTGAAGTTTGCAGAAGATATTTACTTTTTGCACCCAGATAGAGAAACATCTGCTGATGCCTAGGATTGAACTCACAACCTCCTAATTGTGAGGTGAGCATCTCCACCTTTAGGCCACTGTGCCGCTCCACAAGGGCACAAAGTAATTTTGCTTATAAACCAAGATGCGGAATCTGAGTCCCTTTGAGCCTCATTGATGCCTCAATATTTATCCAAAGTAGTCATGGTATTATTGTAATATTCATTATTATTATTAAATATGACAGAAGAGTAAATTATTAAATACTTGATTGAAAGGTAATATTAGATATGTTTAATTTGAATTACACTTGATTTTAGGCAAAAAGCCATAGCTTTGAGATATGATGGATTCTAGGTTAACCAATCTTCAAAAACTCTATTCAGGCATTAAACCTGAATGTGGCATGTGAATAGACTCCTCTCCAAATTCCCAATTGCTGTGGTACAGTAGAAGGAACTGAAGTATTATATACTGTACATACCCAAACACAACTATTATTTATGAACAAACTGTTAAGATTATTGACAAAAGTTCCACAGCTATTCCTCTTTAAAGTTGCAAGAGCTGTAGTAAGTTTAAGGCATTGCTAACACAGTATCTATTAGCTTCCACAATACGTCTTCTCCTTAGTTCATATTGTCTTTCATCCAGGAAAGAGGAACCATTTCATGGCATGGTCTGTGCCTTGACTGGTAGATGTAACAGGTCCAGAGAAGTTTTCTTTGGCAATTTTTAAGGCCAAGAGTAATGATTGGAGTCATTGTCTCTGGTGATTCTTCAGGAAGGGTAGAATCCATGTCAGCTCCCCAGCATTTTGAAAACAAGGCTTCTGGATATTCAACATGATGGTTTATTGACACCAGACAATGCTTGGTAATGGAATCAATATGGTGTGTGAAGAGTTGGAAGTTTCACGTGAGGAATGCTTTGGAGATCTAGCCGAGAAGAGGAAGATCTTGAACAAAATGGAGAGAAAATAAATGGATTGGTGACCAGACATATTGATAGTGACAATTAGAATGAGCACATTTAGGAAATGGGAATACAGTGCTCCTGCAGCAGATTGGTGATGCTTTAGACCAGGGCTTTTCAACCTTTTCACCCATTGTACCACTTTTAGGATAAGGCAATATCCGAGTACCACCA
This sequence comes from Azemiops feae, assembly GCA_023970755.1. NCBI lineage: Eukaryota > Metazoa > Chordata > Lepidosauria > Squamata > Viperidae > Azemiops > Azemiops feae. The sequence continues at coordinate 59,551 of JALGBA010002262.1, read as the reverse complement.
GTCGCCCAGCAAGGTTTCAAAAACTTGACCCCCCCGCAAAAAGGAAAAAAATGATAAAGTACAGGTAGTCCTCGACTTACAACAATTCGCTTAGTGACTGTTCAAAGTTACGACGACACTAAAAAAAGTGACTTATGACCATTTTTCACACTTATGACTGTTGCAGGATCCCCAGGGTCATGTGATTTACATTCGGATGCTTGGCAACTGATTCATACTTATGACCGTCGGTGTCCCAGGGTCATGTGATCACCTTTTGCAACTTTTTGGCAAGCGAAGTCAATGGCGGGGGGGGGGTGGCCAGCTCATCATTCAGGTTGCAGGGTGCCTGTGTGGGGGGAATCCATGGGTCTCTGGTGGAGGAGGGTGGGACTAGGGTGGGTGCCCTCCTTCCCTCCCTCTCTCCCATTGTCCCTTCCTTCCTTCCTTCTTTCCTTCTTTTTCATACTTATTTTGCATCTCTAAATGTGCCCACCACGACAAGTTGAAACCCTGTTTTTCCAGTTCTTGTTTGGATTTTAAATTCCCATCAATATTTAGAATATCTATGTCCAAATTTTTTCAAAGTCTATCATGTTTGGATGTAGAAATGCTTCCATCGTTGATAGCCACCCTGGAATTTTTAAATATATTTTGGCTTTAATTTTTTTCCATACTATTAACAAAGCATTTCTTATATAGTGATTTTGGAAGTATTTATGAGCCCTATTTTTCCCATACCATAAGAAAGCGTGCCATCCCAATTGTAAATCATGCCCCTCCAAATATAACAACCTTTTATTTCTGAGAGTTATCCATTCTTTCACCCATGTTAAAACAGATGCTTGATAGTACAAAACCCACTCCGGTAACCCAAAACCTCCATTTTCCTTAGCACCTTGTAAGTAAAGGAAATACAAACATAAGAGGATAACTGAAAAAAAATACTTTAAATATTGATGGGAAATTAAATGTTAACAAGAGTATGAAAAACAGGATAGTGATTTATGAACTGATGTTATTTGTATAATATTAGTAAAATATGATGTTTATATCTAATTTTGTATACATTAATAGTAGTAAGAATGATAACTGTTTAATGAGGGGACAATGAAAAAATATGGGGAAGAAAGGAGGACCCGGGGAAAAATACTGGACTGTGTAGTAATGACTAGATTTATATTGAAGAAGGCAATGTCAAATATGTGAACCCAGACATGTTGTTTACTAAGCGTTAAAGATGGTAATTCTAAAAAATTAATAAAACCTTATTTTAAAAAAATCTGTGACTCTTACAAGCCAAAGTAGAAACTCAGATGGAGGCTTCAGAAATGGGAAAAATAACTCTTTAATCGGCCGAGAAAAGCAGCTGGGTGCGACCATCCCAACACACAGGCAGCACCATGCTAGGGAAGAGCCACACCTGGGGGGGGGGATGGTCTTCGTTTTTATATAATCTTGCCCAATGGCACCAGCACAGGACAGCAAAGGGACAAGGAAGTGGTCCCAGCAGGCTGGGAGGCCGCGGAGGTGTGAACGGACCCGTCAGCATGCTTCAGCTGCCGACCAGCTGATGGATAGCCGGATGGCTGGGACCGAAGCATGGAGGCTTCTGCAGCGGAGGCGCGTGGCGAAAGAGTCCCTGGGGCGGAAGCTGCCCTTATGAACTGTTGCGGCCGGATGCTGGTTTGGCGGGCGGGGGTGGGGTTGATTAACGTGCGGGTATGTAAAGCGCTGGGAGGCGGATGCTCCCAGCGCGGACTTTGATAGCGGAAAGCCTTATATCTGCATGCCAAGGATTCCTTAAACTTCAAACCACCTGTGAACCAGACGTCTCCTTGTCTTCTTTTCCAGGGGTGAGGTGAGGATCTTTGACAGGAAGTCCGCGCTCCCTTACTCTGTTGCTCCTTTTTCCTGGGTTGCGTCCACTGCCTGGGGTTGACGGATTTGCTTGCTCACCCACGTACCGGGGAGATGGCCGAGGGAGCCCAGGTGCTGGACCTTGCAGGGGAGGAGCCAGAGGCGGCTGCAGCTAGGGGGGTGGAGTCAGACCCCCAGGACGCTGACCAGCCAGCAGTGCGTCCCAAGGTGATTGAGGCCCATCCAACAGAGCGACTGGGGGATGCCCCGGCCGCTGCCGGAAAGGCCGCCAGGAAGCCCCGCGCGCCCAGGGAAGGCCGCCGGGAAGCCCCGTGCGCCCCGGGAAGGCCGCCGGGAAGGCCCGTGCACCCCGGGAAGGCCGCCGGGAAGCCTAGCGCGGCCCGGCCACCGCTGGAAATCAGCTGGAGCTGCGCGCTTTGATCCTGGGCTCTCAGTCGGACCCAGGCAACGTGCAGTTCCAGCTGACTTGGCCACAGGCCTCTGCGGCGCTGCTGCCGCTTCACCTCTTCCACTTTTACACTTTTTAAAAAAAAAAAATTCAAAAATATTTTTTTTAATTTTTTTTTTACATTTTTTTTTTACATTTTGTTTCAACCGATCCTACGCGTACCACCAGCCATGTGCTCGCGTACCACTAGTGGTACGCGTACCACCGGTTGAAAAGCCATGCTTTAGACCAGGGTTCTTCAGGGTTCTTCAAACTTGGCCCTTTTATGACTTGTGGACTTCAACTCCCAGAATTCCTCAGCCAGAGTGCCTGGCTGAGGAATTCTGGGAGTTGAAGTCCACAAGTCATAAAAGGGCCACGTTTGAAGAACCCTGCTTTAGACATATCACCATAGCTTGAACATTTTGTCTCTCTCTCTTTTTCCTGTTTCTAATAACGCATGTCAATGTTGTAAAAGAATCCACAGAGAGAGGCAGGACATTCTTTTGCCTTACTAGATGTCCATGCAGGAAAGAAATGTTTTCTGTTAGTAGAAGGCTGAGTAGCAGGTATTATGATAACAAAGATCTATAGGAGCTGAAAAGTCTGCTTGGCCAATCTCTAGGGGAATCAGCTTTCATTCTCAGGATTGACTCCTGTTTATGGTAGTGGCTGCATTTCCCTTGGGATCTGTTTCCATGTATCTCGTTTCTACCAGATTTTCTCATCAGCAACTCTATTTCAGCTATGCTTAATGGACTCTCAAGTATCTTCCTCCTCTTTCTCACTATATCCTTGTACTCTGTTACTCTCTGGAGGCAGATATAGATATGACAGATGATTTTTTTTCTGATGGAAGTTTCTTCAAATGTCAGAAAAATTATGCAGCATGTGTGGCATCCATACATCAACCAGGAACTAAGAAAACTCCCTGTACTATTGATACTTGCTAGTTCAAATGGTATTCCACATTCAGTGGGACTATCTTAAACAGAACATAGAAACTTTCTTACACCAGTACAGTACACTTTGATATATATTATTTTACATAGTACATGTGTGAACACTTTAAATCAGTCAGGAGAAAGATGTCATCAAGATAAGCTTTAAAGTAGAGCTGCATAACTTTTTTAGGCACCCAAGGATCCTAGAATATCTCAGAATTGTACTATAAACATTTGCTGGCACACTATGAAACTATAAAGTGGTTATTTTCTACATTTTAAAAAAGAAAACAAAAAAAGTTGCAAGTGTTTATAACAATAAAAAAAAGTCTATCCTCCCCATTCCAAAGCCCTGATGTCTTGGTTTTTCATCCAGCATTATGTGACAACTCCATTCGTCCAGCTCCTGCAGCCCAAAGCTACATACATATATTCATACATATAGTGGCACAGTGGCTCAGTGGTTAAGATGCTGGGCTTGTTGGCTGGAAAGCCAGCAATCCAAGTTCGAGACCCTAGTGCCATGTGACAGAGTGAGCATGTCCTTGCCTCAACTCCTGCCAACGTCAAAAGCATACAAATGGAAGTTGATAAATAGGTACCACTTCAGTGGGAAGGTAATAGCATTATGTGATGTCATGCTGGCCATATGACTATGGAAATGTCTTCAGATAGCACTGGCTCAATGGTCTTGAAACGGAGCTCAGCATTGCCCCCTATACAGTGGTAGAATTCAAATACCTGAACAACTGGCTCTCTTATTCGATGCAGGCCTGGGCCTCTGAGGCCTAGAAGGGACTTCCGGAATTGGCATCCACACACTTCCAGTGGGCCATTCTAAATCTACAATCTGTACAATCCCACCTCTGCCCCTACAGTTGGCAATGACTAGCAGAGTAAAATCTGCAGGGATTCCTTTTATATTTATATTTATATTTATATTTATATTTATATTTATATTTATATTTATATTTATATTTATATTTATATTTATTTATATTTATTTATATTTATATTTATATTTATATTTATATTTATATTTATATTTATATTTATATTTATATTTATATTTATATTTATATTTATATTTATATTTATATTTATATTTATATTTATATATAAAATGTGACTTGGGAAAAAGTTGCTCACCTTTGCTTTGGAAAACAGATTTCAGTTTAGATCTGTTGATGTTTTCCTTAACTAATTGTTCTTTGGAAGAATTTTTTACATCTACAGAAATCTATAAAATCGATTTGCGAGAAATATTTTTGTTGAACTGATGACAACATGGAATCACCCAGCAGCAAAATGTTTTATTCCTATGAAGAGAGCTAAGCACGAATTTTGCCTCTGAATTCCTGCCCATTTTGAATGCACTTAGAGAGTATCTGTAGTTTCCAGATTATCTTCTTCCAAAGTCATCTGTGTCATCCAGACTGAGCAGCTATAAATCTAAAGGCTATTTCATTAATATTTCTGAGAAACAGCAGTAGCATTATATAAATGAACAGCAGTTCTTGCTTTTACTAGGGTATGAAGGCTCACAGTAACTTTTTTTGCGTCTTTGATAGGGCATGAAAGAGCATTTGGCAGTGATCGTAAATCTACAACCTGTACAATTGCTCAGAAGTAAGGGTGTGCTGAAATGACAGTATTTTTCTCCATCAATTACAAAGCAAGGCCATATTTCAGAAAACTTGCATAGATGTGCCCTAGTTTGCTAACTGGATCCATTTCCATCCCCCCCCCCTAAGGCTAGAGTAACAGCTGCCTTATAATATCATAAACACTTATTATGTATGTCAATCTTCTCCGAACTGGTGCCCTTCATGTCTGACAATATTGTAGGTTTAAGAATTCCAGGCTTTTGGCCATGTTGGCTGAGAAGAATATCTGAGTGGAGAAGGATGATATAGTTGATATAGTTTAAATTTCCATAGCTAGTTTGCAAATAGGTTTTGCATCTGTGGTGATATCAAGGAACTGAAATCAGGAGGCAGTGCTGTATGTGGTTAATAAGTTTATGGAATGCTGTAGATATTATATTTTATTCTATCCTTGGAGACATGGGACTCCCATTTTGAATATAGGAAAATCCAGATGTATCAGATAGAACTAGTATACCCTAATATCTAATATTATATAAGAGGCATCAGAAATATTTTAAGGGGATGAATGCTGTCATATGCTCTTGTGTAATTATATACGCACCCAAAAATAAAAGTAAAAAAATCTTTCTTTCTTTCTTTTTCTTTCTTTCTTTCTTTCTTTCTTTCTTTCTTTCTTTCTTTCTTTCTTTCTTTCTTTCTTTCTTTCTTTCTTTCTTTCTTTCTTTCTTTCTTTCTTTCTTTCTTTTTCTTTCTTTCTTTCTTTCTTTCTTTCTTTCTTTCTTTCTTTTCTTTCTTTCTTTCTTTCTTTCTTTTTCTTTCTTTCTTTTTCTTTCTTTCTTTCAAAATTGTTCATCTATCTCACAGAGGGACTCTGGGTGGTATACAAATAAAATTATAGAACATAAAAAATATTTATAAAATTTATATAAGAGGCAAAGGTAGTTGAGAACCTCTGTGCTTTTCTCTGAAAAATGTTCATTAAGACATACTGAACTTGTAACAAGTATTGTAATATTCATTTAAGAAAGATGCAGACAAAAAGTATAAATGATCAGAGAGTTCAAAATAAAAATTTATCAGAATAAATCAACAGTTCTGGGATTTTTTAGCTTTGAAAAAAAAAATCTGAGAAAAGTTAGACTATCATAAAAAAATATTATGATCTGTTTTCTATCTCCCCAAAATTGAGGTTGTAAAAAAATGATTTGAAGTTATAGGATTCTAGTTGAAAAACAAGAAAAAATTCTAATAGTAAAAACATTTAGATATCAAATCAATAACCCTTTGCAATATGTCTGCAAACAGAAGCTGGATAGTCATTTATTGGGAGAATTTAACCCACTGAATGGAAACTGAACCCAGTGGCCTACAAGCTGCTTCCATTTCTGCAGTCTGAGTTCTGAAGTCATCCAGACTGAAACAAAGCAAAGCAAAAATGGGGAAATGCATAGATGCGGACCGTTTATCTTGTGCCTTCCATTATTTCATTCCTCTATAATTTGTGAATTCAGTAGAACTGGGCAGATCCTTGAGGATGGTAGCAAAGCATCCCATTGACACAACTTTGCAAAGAAAGGTGACCATCCCCTTCACTTCTGTGAGCAAAATGAAGAGAGTACAGTTTCTCTGTACTCATCCCAACCTTTGGTGCTAGATGAAAAAGGCTTGAATCACTCTTTTTTCCCTTAGTGTGCTCATGTTAAAGCCAAAAGAGATTTGTGGTCTGGTACAGCACCTGCATTGAAAGTGCTATCTCTGACTATCTGGCGAGAAAAGAGTGCGAGATAGGGAAGAAACATCTCTGAACATTTCAAACAACATTGCCTTTTGCTTCACTTCCACAATACAAATCTTTTTCCCTGAGGCCAATTTAAGACAACCTGCACAGGCCTTGCACTCTTCAGTGCTCTGAAGATCATAGTTTCTCAGATTTATGGTACAGTGTGAAAAAATGCTTTATTTGCTAAGCTTTAAACATGACCCAGTTCTCTCTTCCCCTTTTCTCTCCTTATGTAATCGCACTGAAAGCTCCCCCTTCCTTTTTTTTTTTAGCTGTTTCAGAGAATTGAATATGTAATAAACCTATTATGTTACCAAAAGCTATATGGAGTCTGAAGGAGAAATTGACATTCCACAGACAACACAGAACTGTGATGGAAATGAACATAGTTTCTAGGTATGCCCATATGGAATGCAAATATGATGATTAAGTGGGAATTGATTGCTTTTCAAAAAACATTCTTCCCCTTCCAATTTAAATAGCCTTTTAAATTTACCCCTTCTCCAGCCTCCATCACATTGGGATAGTAGCATTATTTCTACAAAAGGTGCAATGTAATGCAGAGTGTAGTCAGAAGAGTTGCTGCTGAATTGGTGAAGTATTTATAAAACAAATTAGAGGGTGGAGACGTTGAACTCTCTGGGCAAATAGCACAGCAGCACTTTAAAAAATTAAAAGGGGGAAATACGATTTTGTTCAGGTAGGCTGGACCTAGAAAAACAACAGCCTCTCACTGTAACAGAATAAGAATTAATATAGCAGAGAAATGAAAATATCATTTTATCAACAGTATGATCCAGACATTACAGTGCAGTGTATCCTTAGTTAAAATTACCTATGTTGGATAGCTTCTCTGGAGAACTCACCAAGTTTTTTATATTCTTGATAAGCCATAAGGGCGATTCTGAGCTTTTTTTCCCTTCAGTATCTCAGGCCCTTTTGTTTAGTGCCTTAAATTTGGAAATGGTGACAGTGTCTGACTTTGATCAAGGGACTTTGAAGGACAATTGCCTTGACATTACACAGGGAAGCAGCCCCATTACTAGTTTGCTAGCTTGAAAGTTTTCATTCCAGGCAATAAAAATAATCCCAAATGTTATTTGGCTTCCTAGAAATACTGCCACAGCTGAAAACACCAATCAGTGAAGGTGAAGTAATAGAGTTCTGAATAAAATTGATAGGCAAACTTATTTGGAGAAAGGTAATATTTGAGAATTGCTACCCTTAGGCCATGTTGAGCTTTGAAGGCAAAGAAACAGCTTGTATTGTGTCCAGAAATAAATTTGTGACCTACAGGAACATAATAGAGATGGCTGGGGAACTAAAAATGGCTCAGCGAATTTATCCCATAGGAAGGGGAGGAAAAATAAGCTACTCTTTAGTTAACATTCTCAGATCTGGAAGATGGGGAGGATTTGCCTTCCTATGATTTAATGAAAGACTCTGATATTAATAAGTGATTAATTGCAGCTGTGGATCCACACTATCACTGTTTTCTATATTTCTACTCATATTGATAGGCATCTCTTAAACCAGTGTTTCTTGACCTTGGCCACTTTAAGCTGGGTGGACTTCAACTCCCAGAATTCCCCAGTCAGAAGTCAAGATGTACAGGTACAAAACAAGAAATGGGAAAAAGGACAGTCCTCTTATTCAGGATACCAACTACCTCTAGCAATTATCAATTGCTACTTCCAGGCTGAGCTGTCAACCAATATTTGTACATTCTTTACAAGTTGTCTCAGTCTCTTTGTTAGAATGGAATCCCACCTTGGCAAATTGCTTCAGGGATAAAAAGGGACAAAATATTCAATCTGTGGATTTCTGGGTTTTTAAATGTTTCTTATTCTCTTCTGATCGCCTAAATAAATTTGGGTAGGTGGATCAAAATCTACAAGTTGACAGGTGTGGTGTTGCACCAGAGCATTAATAATAGCGATCAATCGGCCATCTTGCAGATTTTTTTATGACTTTCTGCAGACGTCCCTGTCTCTAAACCAGCTTGCACTCCTTCCCATTTCATACAAACTGTTAAGATTCTGATTACAGTATACCTTAATTCTAGAATCAGGATCTCTAGCGAGAGCTTCTTTATTATTTCCCTCAAAGGCTACCTCTATTTACATACTCTCTCAGAATCTATTTCTTACATCCTGCAAGTTAGCTATTAGCTTAACTAATTTAACCTTCCCCGACTTACATTGAATCTACTGTAAACACTGAGTTGCATTAAATATGGCAGTGTTTAGAGTTCAGAAAGACCAGTTGCTACCACTATACTCCTAATAAATCACACCATAGCCTTAATTTTCCATAAAACCAATTTAATGAGAATGTTTAAAACATAAACACACAACAAACCTTTTATTATAATTCTGAAAAGCATTTTTATTTATCAATCACATTTACTGTATTTGCCACCCATCTTGTTTTAAAGGGACTTTTTTAAAAACACTAAAATAATCAGGAATAAATATCCCTAACCCAATAAAATGACAATACAATCAAAGTAAAATCATGATCACAAGATGGGGAAAGAGAGAGCTGGTTGCACAGGAAGGGGGAATTAGCTCTTAATTAATTAATCAATTATCTCCAGTGTAATACTTCTCTGTTGGAGCCCCAAGTCATTTGGCAGAGCCAGGTCTTAAGGCTCTTGCAGAAGCTCAGAAGGGTGGGAGCTGATCTCACCTCAGGGAGTAAGAGATTCCAAAGGGCAGGAACCATGGCAGAGAAGACTCTTCTCTTGGACCCACCAGCTGAAATTCCTTGACTGATGGGATCAACAGTATGCCCTTTCTGCTAGGACAGATGGGTGAGGTGATTCCTCAAGTAACCTTGAGCCAGGCGAAGCAGGTCTTTAAAGGTGATAACCAACACTGGAAGCAAACCATCAACCAATGCAGTTCATAGAGCAGTGGTATAACATGGGCCACTCTAGAGGCCCTAAGAGTATGCCTCATAAGGGAAAATATACAAATAATGAAGAAATATAAGCATGCTATAATTTCCCATTGGGTTGCAAGTTACCTTGAATTCAAACTATGAGTCAGCCCAACTCAGACTGCTTTACTGTCAGAATGAGAATTGGCAGGGAAATAAAACATGACTTAAGAAATGATGCATAAGCATGACATCAATAAATGGCATCTGAAAATTCTAATTAAGATATACCATTAGCTAAAGTACAGATAGATTGAGCTATTTGTGCCTTTCCATTCATTTGTGCATGAATTTCTGTTACCACTTATATTTTTCTTATTAGTTCTATTAAATGAATAAAGTGTGGTGCCCTGTGAATCTTGCTACATCAGCAGTATGTAAAGCTGTATTGGTCATTCATCCAATTTAAATATAATCTTTTTTTTTCTTTTTTAATGCTGCAGTTTGGAAACCAAAATCTTCCTTTGTTTTGCAGTTAAGAAAATGTATTTTTTTATAATTCTTGAATAGATAATGGAAGTGGGCTATTTTAATGCCAACCAAGGTCTATCTAGGCCAACAGTCTGGTTCCAATTCTACCCAATGAGATATCTACAATTAGCACAAAAATCCACCCATGTCCTGAGCTACTGAAAATACTTGAAAAATGCTGCCCAATCTCCTATTTATTTATTTATTTATTTTGCAAACAAATAAAGTAACCAAATTCAAGAGGACAGTTTAAAGTGTGTCTATACAGTATTATGTAATATTAAAATCTTCAGATACTATTGAACTTCAATACCCTGAAGACCTGATTAGTTTGACCACTGGTGAAAGATGATAGGAGTTGCAATTTAATTTCTAAATTTTATTTTATTTTATTATTGTATTTTATTTTTATTTATTTTTTTTATTTTTTATTTTTTTATTATTTTTATTTTATTTCATTTCATTTCATTTTATATTTTATTTTATTTTATTTGCTAGCCATCTCATTTCAAAAGACTGGGTGGCTATTTTACTTTTTTTAGTTTATTGCAATTAAAAATTAAAGAGAGACACAGAAAAAATACAACCCCTTCCAAATCCACAACATTGGAAAGACCACATTCTGCCTTCTTCTAGAATATTCAGAGAACACAATCATATCTTCTATTGCTCTTTCACTATGGGACAACTATTTAAAACTTCTTTCCTGGAAAACTTTGGCAGATCATATACAAAATTTCTGTTTCTGAAATTCAGAAGGCATTTCCTTCCATTGCCCCCATGTAGATGATCTTTAATAACTGCTTTTCTGAATGAAAGGAAATGAAAATAACATAAAAATTAAAAGAAAATGAAAAGACCATGTGACCTTCCAGAAATCTCTTAAAACCCTCAGCAAGTCTGGGGTTCTCCTGCCAACAGGGACCTTGTGCATTGGCTACATCATATTTAGTATCCTGATATGTTCCTTTTTGTCACCTTGTTTCTATTTCTATTTGTTTTATTTGGTTTTTGTATACGGGGCTGACGCTTGGTCAATTTATTGTACACTGTCCTAAGCCATGTTGCATGAGATGGGCATCCACATAATTCTGATAAACAAATAAAACTTCTTATTTTCAGAAAGGGGAAATAGACCCAGGACTAAATAAAAATAACAGGGCAATTTTATATAGCGCATTACTTCTGCTTCCATAGTGACACTGCACCTCTTTTATTTAAGATAAGACAAGATGGTAATATAAAGGTAAAATGATAAGATAAGCTGAGCTGAGATAGGATAAGGTAAGGATAGGATAGGATAGGATAGGATAGCACAGGATAGGACAGGACAGGAAAGGATAAGATATAAGATAAGGTAACTTTTATTGTCACTTTTCTGTGTGCACAATGGCACACATTAAAATGAAATTCCGATGCCTGCTCTCAAAAGAACATGCATGCATACACATGGACACACACACACACACACAAACACACACAAACACACACAAACACATGTTGATGCTAGCATTGCTTTTGGGTATCCAAGTTGATTTTCTCCCTAGGTCTGTTGCATTCCATTTTGCAGTTTGATAGGTATACGTTTTACTTATTTATTTATTAATTAAATGTATATGCCACCCATTTCACTGTCACATAAGTTTTGCAATAGTTGGGAGTGGGTAGACTGGAATTAATTTTCACTAATCCCCACCACTGGGTGTTTTTTGTACCAGTTCTACAGTTCATTAAAGATAACAGTTCTCATTAAAGACAACTTATTTTAAATGTTCATTTAAAGAAGAAATGGATTTGGATAATATTTTCCAGGTAGTTATAATATTCTTCAGCTTAAATTTCATTTTTTTAATCATTTCTCCTGCAGTCCATAGACTCCCTAAATTCCCAACGCTTCAATTAAAACCAAGGAGAGATACAACAAGGGATTTCCTTAAATCTGGCGTTTTCATTAGCATGGAGTTTTTTTGAGAAATGGTTGAAAATCTCCTTCCCTTGGGGATGTTGTGAGAAACCATCCTTCTAATTGTTCACATATTTAGTAGAGAATTCTTAAAAGCCATTTGCCCACTTTATTCTAAATAAACGGCCATACAGAACTGGGCAGCTTATAAATGTCACTTATAAATCCATCAATCATCTTTCTGCTTCCTCCTAAAATTTAAAGGGAAATTGCATCCTGTGATCATCTCATTTAACTAACTCTTTGGTTTAGCTATAAACAGTTGTAGAAATGCCCTGGATTTTCTTCAAGGACATTTTATTGCAAATATGGGGAGAAGATTGCCTCCACTGATCATGCCTTAGACTTCACACGTGATTTAGATCTAAGCAAAAAACACTCAACTTCCTTTGCCCATTTAAGCCTTCTGTTGCCTGTGTTTCATCAATTGCCATTCTGCTCAAAGTAAGGATAAACCACTGGAAGATTCTTTTATAGGAAAGAAGAGATGGCTTGCCCTATTCATCTTCCTGTCTTCCTATCAACACTCAAGATTACTTTTTCTACCTTCAGGTTTTGTTGTTTTTCTCTCTTTGATAGAAGAATTAATTGCCCTTTTCTCTGAATTGCAGTCTTTCCACCTGACTTATAGTTATTCTTGGCTTCCAAATGCCTTCTGCATTTCACACTGACACCAAAAACACACGCAAGATCTATTATTATAAATACCACCCAACCATGTTACAGCTGCAGTATGGAATCTATTATCCATGTTCTGAACCATTATTTGCCATTCTACTAGACGTGTCTAAAAGTAGAATGGTTGCAGAACTAGCCCCTATTCCTCACTTTTATAACATCTAGGAAGTAGCTCTTGTCAGCTTATCTTCACTGTCAAAATGGATGTTTTTGTTTTGCTCTGAATCATTAAGTTTACATAAGGCATTTGATTCTCTGCATGGAAGATAATCATGGGAGTTTTAATTAGTTCAGATTTTTGTTGCCTGATCTATATTCTGAGGTTTCTCTTCGGCTCACAATGGTAGTCATGGCAGCAGACATTTCTTGGGGCATTTTTCAATCGGCTAGGTGATATTGCATTTATCATTTGAGGTGAAAAATTAATTACCAAGGCAATATCACATTTTCATAAAACAGAGATGGTCATGGCCCACACACATAATTAAGTCTCTGTCCTAATACCATGCAATGGTTGTATTCTTTAAAAAAGTAAAATAAAATCTCTGTCTTACTTAGAAGCAATTAAATATTTGCATGGTTTGGTTTCTACTTTGAGAAGGCCAAACTAAGAAATCTTAATCTTGACAATTTTGTGTCAGGAATGTTTGGATTTTTTCTTGATTTGCAACTAAGCCACATCTTTATTTCCATCACTTGATTTCTCTGCGTTTAACCATTCTGCTATGCTTCTGGACCTGGTGCATACATGAATGCACCTTAAGAATTTACTTACCATACGTTTGGTATTTATGAATTGACTCTGTAAACTTGTATTAATCATATGCAGCAGAATTCAACAACATGGCACTTTGCAGATAGTATGGGACTGCAACTTACAGAATTGCAAAAAACTAGTTAGTTGTACAGGGTATCAGGTTGCAAAGACTGATTTGAGCTATCACTGCATTATTACTTTGGTTTGTGTGCAGGTCCTCTGTCAGGAAGACATTGAAGCTCCCAGATTCCATGAGCCCTATAGGAAATAATGTCCTTTTTCATTATTTCATTAGATCATCCCAGTTACCGTATGTCATTGGTTAGAATACTTTGTATGATGGGGAAAAATGATACTTCTATTTTCAGGTGGGCAAAAATCTGTCCTATCAATTAAGATTTTTTTAAAAAAAAACACTTTGCTTTTGCTTGCACAGGCATGGCTAATGTGCAGGGCAATGCTAAAAGGGAGTGTTTTTTAATATCAACATCTCACCAATGGGATTTTTGAGAAGACTGGTTTCTCTAAATTTGCTCTTTTTTCAGTTTTTAATTTTGGGTGTTTGCAGAAACCTTCTGTTCATTGCTGAAATGGAAACTATCCAGTGCAAGCTGCCATGAGGAGCAAGGAAATAATTTGGGATACTACAGAAACTGGTGGTCCAGGGCTTTTTAGTTGCTGAAAGATGATGCAAACTTTAGGGGGTTCCTAGAAGACAGAATAGAGCCTGCAATGAATTGGGTGCCTTCCAAACAGAGTAGGTAGGCTGGTCTGAAGAGTTGAGAGGAAGGAACCAAACTTTAAAAACAAATGGAAAATGTATAACAGGTTTAAAGTAAAGGAATAATCTAAGGGAAAGGAGGACTGAGGTCAAGAGGATGAGGAGCACTCAGTGTTTGATGGATCAGGACTGAATGAGCCAAAAATTGATGAGCAGCCACTGGATCTGGAGTGAAACCACTGAGGAGATAGAAGGAAAGTTATGTAAAACTGAGGATAAGAGAATGGAAATTGTGCAAGGCAGCTAAGGTGGCTGAATTGTGTGGGTAGACTTGGGGATTAAAATGTGTATGTGTTTGGAATATAGTTGGAATATAGTTAAATGCCAATACTACACAAAAGTTCCAGGCTGGCTCTCACCATTAGAAGCAGTTACATACCCCAACTTATATAGGCAAGATAGGGTTATCATATACAAAGATATCCTGTCAGAGGAAGGCCATCTAAAGCAAAGGCAAGAGTTGAGACAACAGGGGATAGCTTTGGAATGGTGGTCCTATCTTCAGATACAAGCAAGATACGCAAAAGACAAGAACGAATGGGGAATTAACAGACAAGATACGGGGCTTGACAAAATTCCATTAGGCTCGGAGAAAAAACAAATAAATATATATATAAATATATGTTAGAATATATGAGGAACAAGTTAAAGAAATGATGGTTACCTGGGCAATAGATTTGGGGCATGTTATAAACCTGGACCAATGGCAGCAAATTTGGGAACGCAACAACAAAATTACATTGGCGACAACTTATAAGGAAAATCTTTATAAGATGCTTTATAGGTGGCACCTGCCTCCGGCCAGGCTTGCAAAAATGTATAGTGGCTATTCACTACTCTGTTGGAAGTGTAAAAGGGAAAAGGGTACTTTTTTCATGTTTGGTGGGCTTGCAAAGAGGTACAGGTTTATTGGCATAGGGTTTGGAAATGGATAACAGAAATGACAGGTCAAAAAACTCAATATAAACCAGAGATGCTATTGCTTGGAATATTAGAAAAAAATATAAACAGAGACGATATATATTTATTTATACATGTGATAACGGCGGCAAGAATCTTGTTTGCCCAAAATTGGAAAGCAACTGAAGTGCCTAGCGGAGATGCGTTAATAAGGAAAATTTTGAATTGCGCAGAATTGGATAAGATGACGAAAGAATTAAAAAACCAGGAGGAAACAGAATACTATTTAATTTGGAATAAATTTTACAATTGGAGGGATAAAAAAGGACGTCGTTAGAAGGGATGTAAGTGGAGGAAGAATATCTGAAATGTATAAAATATATGTATAGTGTGGAATGATCAGACAAAGATATATGTCAAAGATGATACACTACGTTCAATGTTTTTTTTAATTTTTTCTTTCTTTTGTATTCAATAAATTTTTTTAAAAAATGTGTATGTGTTTCTATGTGAGTGTGTGTGTGAGAGAGAGGGAGGGAGGGAAAATGAGAAAGAGGGGAAAGGGAGGGAGAGAGGGAGAGGGAGAGTTTCGGAGAAATCTTCCCAGGATTGAATGCAGAATACAGAATAACAGAGTTGGAAGAGACTTTGGAGGTCTTCTAGTCCAAACCCCTGCTCAGGCAGGAAAACTATACCATTCCAGACACATGGTTGTCCAGTCTCTTCTTAATAGCCTCCAGTGATGTTGCATCTACAACTTCTGCAGGCAAGTCATTCCACTGATTAATTGTTCTAACTGTCAGGAAATTTCCCCTTAGTTCTAGGTTGGGGAATGAGGAATTCATTTACTGATTTCAATAGCTTGTCTTGTTTAAAGTTTTTCTTGTGGTTATCCATTTGTGTTAATCTTGCTAGATCTGTATGGTTATTGTTCATTGCAAATAACAGCAAACAGTCATTCCCAGCTTTATTTTAGAGACATAAGTAGCAAAGTAAAATTTTCTTAGGTAGCAGTGTTATAGCTGAGTTTGGCTGCAGCATGTTGGATAGATTTTTATTTTTGTTAAAAAAAACATAACTGATTGGGATCCTAGGGCAAAGTCATAGTTTGCTGAACCCAGGTCTAGCTATTATGAAAAAACAAACAAGTGTGGTTGTCCAAAATGAGGTTCAACTTTGCCCTATTCCTTCTTCATATGATTGCTTATCCACCCTCCGTTCTATCTTACTTGCATTCTGTCTTTGCAATCTGACAACCTTCTCAGATAGGGTTTGCTGGCCTGCATTCATCACCGCTGCATTCATCATTTCCGACTAAGGCTGATATGGAAATTCCTGGTGGTTCTTCCACTATTCAGAAGGGAAGTGCAGCCCATGCATATCGGAATTACTTCTTCATTACAAGTAGCTTTATGTGTGCACTGACTCCCCTGGAAAGGGGTCAGGGCCCATATACTCTGTTTGAGGTTCTGTGGATTGAATTAATGACTCATGTAAATTATATCTATGGTGACATAATCATACTTACATATTGGTTGTGGAAATTACAGGCATCTAACAATGATTCTGAAAATGTATCATGTACACATTCATACCACTAATATAAACCAAGGATTATACTGTATGTGGGTAAAATGAATGCCAAAGTAGATAACGTAGTTTTTGGACTTGGAATAATTTTTTCCTCATCATTTTTTTAATCAGTACAGTTTGTATTAGTGCTGTTTTGGTGCTTTCTGGGTAGTTCTCATAGCATTTTATAAATAGCATTGGACAACAACAGTCAATAGTCATTGACTGAGATGGGCAGCTATGAAAATTAAATAAACAACTTCCATTTTTGTGTTTCTGTTTGCCATTTAAACATTGCATAACTCTTGAGAAATCCCATGTTCTATTAACTATATTCTTCATTCTGCTGGTCCTGTTAACATTTCTTGCTTGCTTATAAATCTGTAATCATTGTCTGATGACTTCATGAGTAACCTATGGATAAGGCCAGTGGTGGGATTCAAATATGTGAACAACAGGTCTCTGTGTGGATGTCACTTTCGGAAGTCCATTCTGGGCCTGGGCAACAAAAAATTAGCTACCGGTTCTGCCGAAGTGGTGTGAACTGGCTGAATCCCACCACTGGATAAGGCCCAATGATGTCAAAGTAGCAAAAAATGTATCATGAGATCATGAAGCAAGTTCTACCTTTTCATATTCGCACAGATGTTTTGACACCCCTGACCTCTTCATATATATTTTCCAACTCTGTTTCAATAACCATGTCCGTAATAACCATAACATAAACACAGACTGCTCATTTAAAACATGAAAAACACCCAGGAATAATAACATCTCATTGAAGTCAGAAGGCAATACCACAAGGGCATCTTATAGTTACAATTAGCTGATGTCCTTTGAAAACTTCCCTGAACTTCGTTTTAATCAAATGCTTAAAGAAAATAAAAGAGCTGTGCATGGATTATTGTTATATAACAAACACTGGCAATTTGATGATAGGGATCTGTCTAACTCTTTTTCTTCAGTTTTACTCCTCAGTGTGCTAGATTATAAAAAGCCAATTAAATATGCCAGCATCCTGTTGACCCTGCAGATGTTATTTTGCTGCAATAGCTGAATATTTTTCAGAACAAAGTTTGGGTAGCTGACCATACTGCGATGTTTCATTTCAAGCTGGCTACAGGTTCCTATGCACCTTCTGGGACATAAATCCAAAGCTATGGCTACTTTCAAGGGAAAGACTTGCTGTTCATCAACAGTGGTTAGAATGCAGTATTGCAGACTAACTTTGCCCACTGCCAAGAGTTCGATTTTGATGGGCTCCATCCTTCCGAGGTTGGTAAAATGAGGACCCAGATTGTTGGGGGCAATATACTGACTCTGTAAACTGCTTAGAGAGGGCTGTAAAGCATTGTGGAGTGGTATATAAGTCTAACTGCTATTGCTATTGTTATGAAGATGGTAGACTAACTCTTATTCGGTAAACTTGCATGCATGCTGTCTCTAGTGATATAATGACATGAGGAAGAATGGAATAACAATTATGCTGGAGTGGGGATGATCTCAGAAATACACAACAGAATAACAGAATGGCAGAATAACAATAGTCAATCAATGGGATACTGTTTCAGTTATCTTTCCAGTGTTACATCTTTCAGAGTATTTAAACTACCTTTAAATTAGCTTCCAGGTGGTATGGATCTATGTGTCTATGTACCTGCATGGATAAGTAGCAGGAAAACATTAGGGACTGCATTGATTTAAATCTTGATGCAACTTTCAGTGGAGATGGGTGAATCTCTCAATTTGTGTTTCTTTCAGTCTTTCATTTTTCAGGGTTAGCTCTTTTCATTGTGTATCACTGTTATTTTTAAGGAAAACAACTGTGTCAAAGTCTGCATATTATTTCTCCAAATATTTTTGATGAGTATCTCAAATATGCTTTTTTTAACATGCATTAATGTACCAATATATGTATATGTGCTTTTTCTGTTTCTGTAATAGGTTCTGACTAGAGAACTACAACTCAAAATTTGATGTAATATTATAGAAAATGTCATATTCAGTTTGTCTGTTGATTTGAAATGAAATTGATTCATTGTAAACCCATTTGAATTCTGTCCATCCTATTGGAAACTTCACTAGACCCCCTGCATCCACTCAATTTCCCTTTTTTTTCTTATTCCTATATCTTCCACAGAATAAATCTCTTGAATTTTTTTAGCATAATGACAAGCATCCTTCAACTCTTCTTTCTCATTTGTCTCTTAAAGGGGGAGAACTCCTCTTAGTCTCACTATTAACAAGAAAACAAATGTGCCTTGTATGCAGAAGGAGCAGTAGGGAAATTTAGGGGGAAACCAGCATAGGGTTTCATATGTACTAGGCATGACAAAATAGAATTGTGCTGCATTTGCAGTGGTGGAATAGGGAAGATACTACATCTCTGTTTCAGATCAAGTTCACATGTGTTGAAAGGAAAAGTCTTCTCGTGGAAAAGAAATAACCATAGGATTTAGATGAGGATGGAATCTTGTTAAAAGTGAATCAGTGTGCAGAGAGAAAGAGGGAGAAAAGGAAAAGAGAGAGAGAGAAAGAAACAGGGAGAGAGAGAAAGAAGAAAGAAAGAAAGAAAGAAAGAAAGAAAGAAAGAAAGAAAGAAAGAAAGAAAGAAAGAAAGAAAGAAAGAAAGAAAGAAAGAAAGAAAGAAAGAAAAAGAAAAAGACAATGGGAAATCTCAACTATCTACCCTTGAGTCCTTGCATGGAAAAAGGGCAAATTCTTCTGCTTAAGCAGATATACAGATTCTACAGTGTCATCACCTTCAATTTTCTCACAGCTACAGATGATTCACAAGGAATCAGCCAGCTTAGTAATAAGTGACCTAGCAGAAGGCAGTTTTCTCCCTTTTTGTTTTTCAGATGTGTAATGGAGCCTGGAGGGGATTGCTGGTCTGGTCTTGGGAGCACAACCCTGACGGGTGTAAATGGAAGTACTGGTCCTAATTGGCCAGATGGGAAAGCAGCTATGTGCCCGAGTCCAACTCATCACTCTGTAGAAGCAAAAGAAAAAAAAATAAACTCTCAAATCTGCTGCTGATGTTTTTGAAATGGTGGCCTTGAATTATCATAATAGGACGGCCTGAATGAGTTTATGCAAAGATGTTAAACTGGATGATTTATGTAGCTGAAGTTGGCTTTTTTTGGGGGGGGGGAGGGCTGCAGATGTGTTTCTTTCTCTGCTGCTGTTTGCTTAGGCTAAAATACAATGCAGAGAATTATTTAGGTCAATAAGGCTGAGTTTTAATGTGTTAATGTTTTTTAAAATGGATACATATCACACCTATAAATACTACAAATAATTCATACCAATTAAACCAGCTTCCCCTCTTTGATTTCAGTGGAACTTTTAGTCTGATAACAGTGAGATAGAGAGAAGGAAAAAATTAATTATCTGGCTGCAGCAAATAAGCAGGGCTGGAAAAACTACCACACTTCCTTTCCGAAGAAAAAAAATGGTGTAGGGGTGGAATCAAACTCACAGTTCCCGCTGAAAGAGCAGGTGGCAACTGTAACCAAGAAACCCTTGCACAGATTCATGTAGTGCATTATTTTCCAATTTCCTAGATCCTAATGCCCTAGCCTAGTCTCCTCACAAATAGACTACTGCAATGTGCTTTACATGGGGCTGCCCTTGAAGATGATTCAGAAGTTATAGCTGTGTTGGGCATGTCACGCTATTCTCAGGAGCTACCACTGTTCTATAAGCTGCACTGGTTATAGCACTTGACTTCTGGGTACAATTAAAAGTGCCGATTATCAAGTTGTTCATGGCCCTGCCTATCTGAGAGCACACCTATTTCTAACTGTTTCTTCATGTCTAATGAGATTAGAAAGAATAGAAATGATTTGGATCCCTTAAAAAAATGTCACATACTAGAACCCAGGAAGTGTGCCTTCTCTTATGCAATGCTGGTCTTCTGGAACAGCATCCCCCAGGGAGCTGTATGAATTTCATCCTGATGACATTCCAAAATTCATTGAACATGTGTCAGAATCCAATTATATTTTATTTCTAACTAATCTACTCTGGGAAAACCCAATTCTTACTCTCTTTTGGATTCTGTCCTACTACAAAGGGGGGGGGGAGTAAACACGGGTGTTTATGACTGACATTCCTCCAAAGAAACATCCTCTGTGGATTCCCTCTCTGGAGTACTAACCATAACAATACGGCAATCAGCCTTTGATCTCACTCCCTATGAAGCTTCCTTTTACCGTCAGCAAGGGAAAAGGGGGGGGGGAGATTGCAACGTTTGGGATCCGATGGATTTAACACCCAGCCATCTGCCAATTTGGATTGACCGGAAGGAATGTGGGGTGGGACTGCTTGGGAACACTTTAAAACATTGAATGATTAGGGGGGTCCCCCAGATCCTGTCTAGCATGCCTTCAGTCAGTTTTTCTTAATAAAGATTCCTGTTGGAAAACCGGTTCCAAGAGTTCTGTCTTCTTAAGATGTAAATTGAGGTGGGTCCTTACATTAGACAGGATCTGCAAAATTAGTCAACCTGGAAGGAAGAACCTTGCCGGGGGACTTTGCAAAAATTACCATGTCAGACGACGAAGCAGGGAAGGGGGAAAGCCCCCTGGAGAGGGAGCCGTTGCCCCGACTGGAAACCTGCCAAATATCCGGATCTGAAGGGTCAGATCCCTCAGGAGAAGAGGTGGTGGAGACGCGTAACCACAAACCTCGGTGGTCAATGGGCGTTGGAAAGAAAGGTGAGTGGGAAAAGAAATCAAGAAAGGTGACCCGGAGACGGGGGGCCAACCAACCAGGATGGAAGCAGGAGATGGAGAGATCCCTGCACACAAGCGAAGATGAAGGAAGCTGGGCACAGCACTCGAACTGGATCTTAGTGAAAGCTATCGACTTGATGAAGAGGACCCTCAGCTCCCGAGGAGAGGAGAACCCTGAGCCCCACGGCCGCACCAACTCCTGGAGATGCAACTGGAGCGACACTGAGGGGGAATTGGAACCTGCAGCCCCGGGGACATCCGATGATCCAGTAGTCCCCACCCCCTGCCGACCTGCAGATGGCAATCCGGATGGAAGACAATACCGACGAAGAAGGCACCGATCCATTCAAAGACTTCCGCTGTTGGACGCAAAATTCAAGGGGGAACCGACACGCTTGGGGTTTTTCCTAACCCAAGTCCTTGGCTACATGGAGGGACACGGGCTACACATCCCTAGCGACAAAGCCTGTATTCCGATCGTGCAATCTGCTCTGGATGGACCGGCCGCCGATTGGGTGGTGAATTTGCATGATTCCAATGCCCCAGAGCTCAATGACTTCAACCGTTTCATGTCCTCTCTGAGAAGGCAAGTTGAAGACCACCTGGCTGATCACAAAGCACGCGAAAGAATCAAAACAATGAGGCAAGGCAGACGGCCAGTTGCCGAATATACGCAAGAATTCCGAACCATTGCCAGCAAGCTGAACTGGCTGGAAGACATCCTCCTTAGCCATTTCAAAGACGGTCTGAATTACGACCTATATGATGCTTGCCTGCCCCGGGGGGACCCACAGCAACTCGACGAATGGTACGTCCTGGCAGAGGAAGCAGAGATCGACCTACTGAAGAGGCACCGCTGAGGAAAACAATGGAGCCGCATACCGCCTGAACCAACGCGCGAACCAGCGAAGCCATCGGCTATGGCCAAGAAACCAATGGGCTGTTTCAAATGCGGGAGAGAGGGGCATCGGGCTGTAGAATGCTGCTCGAAAGCCCCCCAGCACAACCCAGACAGACCACTGTCCAGCAAATCTGGGAAGTCCCCAGCTAAGTCAAAAGAATCTGCCATGAGAGGAATAGAGGCTGTGGAATCCCCTACCTCCGCCCATCGTGGGGAAAGAGCCCCAGCCTACACCACAGGGCCGGTGGACGCCCCAGATGACAGCTCGGAGGGCGAACCACTGGTAAGTGGATCCATCTCACCCATCCTCAAGACAGTGACTATATTAGCCCCCTCCATGCCCAAAGCTGTCAAAGTGAAAGCCTTAATAGATTCTGGCTGCACCTGCTGCCTAATTAGCCCGACCCTAGTGGGAAATCTGGGCATCCCAGTGAGGAGGCTGGAACAACCAATCTCATTTGGCCAGTTAGATGGGTCCATAGCAGGGGGGGTGCCAGCTACCCTAGCCACGTTACCAACCCACCTATCCCTGGGAAATCATGAGGAAGACATAACGTTTGTAGTGACCCCAGGCATGGAATGCCCAATGATCCTAGGGCTGGAATGGTTAACAAAATGGAACCCCTGGGTAAATTGGAGGACGAAAGAAATCAATTTACTGAAAGAGGACCCTACAGACTTAAAACCCCAAGGGGATCTATCAAAATTAAAAACAGAAATAGCATCCATGGGTGAAGAAAAGGGGCTACCAGAAATACCAGAGGAATACAGAGACCTGGCTGAAGTTTTCAGCGAGGAGAGGGCGGATGAGCTTCCCCCCCACCGACCCACAGACTGTGCCATAGAGTTCAAGCCCGGGGCAAAACTCCCAAATCCCAGATTATACTCCATGAGCCCAAAGGAGAAGGAGGAAATGGAGAGATTTATAAAGAAAAACCTAGAAAGGGGGTTCATTGAACCAGCCAAACCTAAGGTGGCCACTCCAGTCCTCTTTAGAGAGAAGAAGGATGGCTCTTTACGCTTATTCGTTGATTATAGGCTCCTGAATGCGATCAGTGAAAGCAACCTATACCCCCTATCCCTCATGAAGGACATGTTATCACACCTCTCGAAAGGAAAGATTTTTACTAAACTATATCTAAGGGAAGCGTATTACCGCGTGAGAATTAGGGAAGGAGATGAATGGAAAACCGCATTTAATTGCCCAATGGGGTGCTACAAATTCAAAGTTTTGCCTTTTGGATTACAAGGGCCCCCCGCAGTATTTATGCAATTAATCAATGAGGTACTAAGGGAGCACCTATTTAAGGGGGTCCTGGTTTATTTAGACGACATCCTTATCTTCACCGAATCAAAAGAGGAACATGTCAACCTAGTCAGAGCGGTTTTAAAGAAACTGCGAGCCGCCCACCTATATGCCAAATTATCAAAATGCGAATTTCACCAGGAAAGAATAGACTACCTAGGTTACCGCATATCCCCACAAGGCATTGAAATGGACCCAGAAAAGGTCAGGGCAGTATTAGAATGGGCACCACCTCTCACAAGAAAGCAACTGCAAAGTTTCCTGGGTTTCGCAAACTTTTACCGCCAATTCATCCCCTCATTTGCCCAGATAGCCCTGCCCCCCACGAGCTTACTAAAAACGAAGGGAGAATCCTCAGTGAAACCTAGCCAGCCACTAAAATGGACAATGGAATGCCAAGCGGCATTTGAGAAATTAAAGAGGCTTTTTTCTGCTGAACCAGTACTGAGACACCCAGACATGGACAAACCCTTCGTAATATAGACGGATGCAAGTGATGTGGCAGTGGGGGCTGTACTATTACAAGAAAATGATGAAGGAATGTTGCAACCCTTGCGCGTATACGTCCAGGAAACTCACTGAAACGGAACAGCGCTGGCCCGTGTGGGAGAAAGAGGCATATGGGATACGTTGGTCATTACTTACATGGCGCCAATTCCTTGAAGGCAATAAAATCCCTTTCCAGGTGTGGACAGACCACAAAAATTTGGAAGCCTTGAAAACACCCAGAAAACTCAACCCCAAGCAAGCCCGCTGGTCTCAGCATTTTCACCAATTCAATTTTAAGCTCAAGCATTTGCCGGGGGGAAAGAACTTTCTGGCAGATGCATTATCTCGCATGCCCCAATATAACAGCACGCGAGCCACTGACTCTAAACCGATCATGGGAGAATCACAACTGGCAGCGCCAGTGACTACCAGAGCCCAACTTAAATTAAAACCACAGCTGGATAGCCAGACCGGAATTGAATTCCGGAAAAGTTTGGAAACAGATGAATGGTTCCAGAAAACCACACGTGTGCACAATGAAAGATGGACTACCTTGGGTGGGGGAGAAGTTATATATACCGACCACCCAAAGGATCACATTCATGCAACTTTGCCACGACACAAAATCAGCAGGGCATTTTGGATTTGTAAAAACATTACAAATGTTTAATTAAACAGCACTTTTGGTGGCCATCCATGAAAAAAGACATAGAAAGTTATGTGGCCAGCTGCCCAAAGTGTGCAATGGCAAAAAGGCTGCAGGGGAAATCACCAGGACTGTTACAAACAGTGGCAAATCCCTCAGCCCCCTGGAGGGAAATAGCCATGGATTTTATAGTGGAATTACCAGAAAGCAATGGGAATACTGTCATTTGGACGGTCACGGACCTATTTTCCAAACAGGTTCACTTTATTCCTTGCCAAAAGATCCCCACCGCAAAAGCTTTAGCAAAACTTTTTGTGCAACATATTTACAGATTGCATGGGGCACCCCAACGCATCATATCTGATAGGGGAGTGCAATTTACATCTGCATTTTGGAAGGAATTTCTATCCCTTTTAGGGACCACCCAGGGACTGACGTCTAGCCATCATCCTCAGGGAAATGGTCAATCAGAAAAATGTAACGGAGTACTTGAGCAATATTTAAGATGTTTTCTAAATTTCCAGCAGTCAGATTGGACGGACCTGTTGCCTTTTGCAGAGGTTGCCTACAATAATGCAGTCCACTCCAGCACAGGTTACACTCCTTTTCAAATAGCTACTGGCCAAAGTTTCAACCCCATGCCAGAACTAACCCCAAATGAACCGGCAATCCCATCACTGAAAGAATGGATGGAACAATTACGAAACACCTGGCCAATAGTTAGAAAAGCTCTAGAGGAAGCTAGGCAAGCATACAAAGCACAAGCAGATAAGAAAAGGGTGGAGCCCACACCATTCATTATAGGAGAAATGATGTACTTGTCTACAAAATACTTAAAATCCATACAACCCTGTAAAAAACTTGGACCAAAATATATAGGGCCTTTTACAATTAAAAGAATCATAAACCCAGTAACAGTAGAATTAGAATTACCCAAGAATCTTAGGCAAATACACCCAATTTTCCACTGCAGTTTGCTGAAAAGAGAACAACAGTCACCCTTACGGCCAAAAATCCCCCCCCACCAACACCAATCATGATAGAAGGCGAACAACACTTCGAAATAAGGGAAATCCTGGACTCTAGAAAATATCATGGGTCAACTCAATACCTAGTAGCATGGAAGCACCTCCCCGCCTCTCACAACGAGTGGGTCCATAAACATCATGTCAAAGCCCCGAAGCTTTTAAAGAAGTTTCATACAGAGTATCCTAACAAGCCAGACTAACTTTTATACCTGTTTTGTTTTCTCTACAGGTGGACCTCTCTTATTTTTAAGGGGAGCCGGATGTCAGAATCCAATTATATTTTATTTTTAACTAATCTACTCTGGGAAAACCCAATTCTTACTCTCTTTTGGATTCTGTCATACTACAAAGGGGGGGGGAGTAAACACGGGTGTTTACTATCAACTACAAAGAAACATCCTCTGTGGATTCCCTCTCTGGAGTACTAACCATAACAATACGGCAATCAGCCTTTGATCTCACTCCCTATGAAGCTTCCTTTTACCGGCAGCAAGGGAAAGGGGGGGGGGAAGATTGCAACGTTTGGGATCCGATGGATTTAACACCCAGCCATCTGCCGATTTGGATTGACCGGAAGGAATGTGGGGTGGGACTGCTTGGAAACGCTTTAAAACATTGAATGATCAGGGGGGTTCCCCAGATCCTGTCTAGCACACCTTCAGTCAGTTTTTCTTAATAAAGATTCCTGTTGGAAGAAACGTTCCAAGAGTTCTGTCTTCTTAAGATGTAAATTGAGGTGGGTCCTTACAACATGTTACTATTCTCCCAGGTGACCAAAGAGGTAGGGTGATAACTGAGTGTCTAAAAGATGAGAGCTTTATAGAGCTTGTCCTCTGGATACTTAATAGCTTTCTTTTTAATCTGTTAATTGTCTTACTTTTTAAAATGTAAGCCACCAACAGCATTCTGGAGTTTGGCAGTCACTAAATTGTATTAAATAAATAAATTTCGGTCCATCTGATTCCTTTGTATTATTATCTGCTTGTGTCTGCTATGTTTTTAATTTTTTTTTAAACTAGCCGTGAGATAGTTTGAAGTTACCCAAGCACCTGAGTTCTTTTACACCTCATATTCCATGAATATCAACTTAGAACCTAAGAAATTTCTCCTGGCTTTCTTAACAATTGCAGGGTGCGTGTTTATATGTCAACACTCATGTAATAGCCCAGTTTTGGCCTTTATTTACTATTTTGATTAACTTAAAGTGTTTTGTAACATTCTAGAACTTTTTTTAACTTCTTCCTCTGCAAGTAACTAAAAAAAAAATACAGCATATGCAGCACCAAATCGATTCTTTATGGAGAAAGAAACACACAAAAAGGCAGAATTCTGCAGACAATTTTCAGCTCACACTGTTGAGAAGTACGTTGTAGGTAACTTATGAATTTCATCAGCTTAGGCATTCATCTGGAAAAATCATTATTTTTACCTTGCATAGACATTTCTAACCACTGGAAAACTGTCACCTGTACCACATTATTTTCTGATAGGAAGAAGATTAGTAACAAGAAAATGAAGTAAGGAAGATTGTACTCTCCTATCTTTCTTGGTCTAAATAATATATTGACCATATATCTTTCATTTAAATATATTCACAGAACTCAGGAAGTTGAAATATTGTTCTACTCTGAGAGGATCCTGCAAGAAAATTAGATTCTTAATTATAAACCAAGTAACATTAGAGTTATTTATTCATTAGGGTCCTAAATGATACTCTGAATTCTGAGCCAGCATCCAATTCTAGTGGAGCTCAATTAGAGAGTTATTTATAAATAATTGTCTTGACGTGAGCATAGTTAATTCAGGATTTACACAATTAATAACTACTAAACCATCCTAATCAATACAATCAATAGCTGACCTTCACTTTTTCTATCTCATGTGTGCATGTGTGCATGCCCATGCACGTATATATTGATTTACAGTATGCAATTTTTTTGTCTTTCACAAATAGTATTAGAATCCAGCATTATCTGTGTAGGGGAAAATTTGGAGAATGATATCATTAGTGACATACGAAGAATGATTACAGGAATTGGGTATATCTAGTCTAGTGAAAAGAAGGACTAGGGCAGACATGTTAGTAGTGTTCCAATATTTGAGGGGCTCCTATTTGAGGGGGTCAAGCTATTTTCCAAAGCACCAGAAGGCAAGTCAAGAAACAATGGATGGAAACTAACCAAGGAGAGAAGCAACCTAGAACTAAGGAGAAATTTCCTAATGGCGAGAACAATCAACCAATGGAATGGCTTGCCTTCAGAAGTTGTGGGTGCTCCATCACTGGAGGCTTTCAAAAAGAGACTGGGCAGCCATTTGTCTGAAATGCTATAGGGTCTCTTGCTTGAGCAGAGGGTTGGACTAGAAGACCTCCAAGGTCCCTTCCAACTCTCTTATTCTATGTTCCATGTTCTATTAGGCAGAATAAACTACAAATTTAGTTATCAGAAAAATGTGGCAAACAGGCATAATGTAGATGATTCGAAACTGAATTTCATGGAAGGCAAAACTATCAATGGTTCTTGGTCATGATAGCTACATGTTGCTTTCAAAATCAAAGAAACATGCCTCAGATTAAGAAAATCTGAGAATAGTGAGAATGGGCTAGTACTGTCAGATTCGACTGGCTGGTGACCTACTGTTGGGCAATAAAGTCTTAAGCTAGATAGATTTTTAATTTGATCCTGTAGCGCTGTAGTAAATTTTGATAGTGGCTTAAGTTGGAGATACTCTTCAATAGTTAACATTCAGTATTTGAATGTGAAACATATTTAGTGAAAAATATGTTAGGTTTTGTTCAGTGGGAAGAAATATCTTATTTTCCATTTATTTCTTTATAGGCTCATTTACAGAGGAAAGTGAAGAGTAATCCTATAAGTGACAATGACAACTAAAAGGTTTGAAGACTATCTCACAGGTAACAAGTGCTAGTAGATATGGATAGACCAATAGTTTGATTAATTTAAAGTTTGTTTATGCATATGTTTAACTTAAAAATGGCACTTTTATTATCTGAACAAAACAAAAATTCTAAGTGTATACAAACACACAAACCCACACACACAAACCCAAAGACACATACACTTACATATACACATATATACATACGTACATAAACAGAAAAATATTCTATTTTTTAGAACAGAGAGACTGATCTGCTGTGCTTTGTTGTGTTATCTTTCTTTAAAGAATTATCTTGGTTATTCTTGGGTTTTCTGTACTAAAATGTTGGAAATTATAGCCCTATCACAATTGGAGGACATAAGTTCTGGATAGTTCTGATTCAAATTTTATGTAAAAAGAGTCCTCCATCTAACAGTTACATAAAATATTGCTTAAGGCAACCAATGGGCGATAATGTGATTTTGAGAAAATGGTTCATCTGACTTATCACTTTATCTTTAATTTAAGTCTTTCACTTTAGACCATCCATTTAATAATTGTTCTAAGCTATAACAGCCTCAGAAAAAGTGACTTACAAGCCATCCTTGAAGTTATGACTATCACACTGTAGTTATATGATCGCAATTGAGGCATTTAGCAAGCTGCTGGCATTTAAAAAGATTGCAGTGTCTTGCAGTCATGTGATCATGATCTGCAATCTTCCCAGCTGGCATCCAACAAGCAAAGTCAATTTGGGAAACTGGATTCGCTTAACAATTATATAATTCACTTATTGACCATGTGATTCCCTTAACGATGTGGAAATTCACTTAACAATCACAGTAAAAACCATCATAAAATTGGATCCAGTCATGTGATGTCTCATTTATTGACCACATTGCTTATTGACTGCAAAATTCCGATCTCAGTTGTGCTCAAAAGTCAAAGACTACCTCCTTCTTAAAATTTATCATACTGCTACCTATAAATCATAATGAAATATTAAGCAATTAAACTATATTAAAAAGCTCTTTGGTGGAAAATGTGAGACTTTTTGTATTGCAACTAATATACTGCTCGAAAAAGAAGATAATAACAACAACAACAACAACAACAACAACAACAACAACAGCAACAGCAACAGCAACAGCAGCAGCAGCAGCAACAACAACAACAACAACAACAACAACAACAACAACAACAACAACAACAACAACAATAATAATAATAATAATAATAATAATAATAATAATAATAATAATAATAATAATAATAATAATAATAATAATAATAATAATAATAATAATAATAATAATAATAATAATAATAATAATAATAATAATGGAAGGGACCTTGGAGGTCATCGAGTCCAACCCCCTGCTCAGGCAGGAAACCCTATACAATTTCGGACAAATGGCTGTCCAGTCTCTTCTTAAAAACTTCCAGTGTTGGAGCATTCACCGTTTCTGGAGGCAGGTTGTTCCACTGGTTAATTGTTCTAATTGTCAGGAAGTTTCTCCTCAGTTCCAGGTTGCTTCTCTCCTTGACTAGTTTCCATCCATTACTTCTTGTCCTGCCCTCAGGCGCCTTGGAGAATAGCTTGACTCCCTCTTCTTTGTGGCAACCCCTGAGATATTGGAATACTGCTATCATGTCACCCTAGTCCTTCTTTTCATTAAACTAGACATTCTAACTATGATTCTTTCATCCATTATATGTGAAATTATCTTTCTATATTAATCAAATTGTCCAGAAGATATTTTATCTAGTAATAAAATTGTTCAAAAATACTTTATATAGTAAAAGCTCTTTTCATATGTAACTGTTTTCATATATAACTAATGACTTGCTACATCTTCTAGGGTACTGCTGTCTGGGATGCCATCTTAATTTGTCAAACTTAAAGATAAGGTTGGGTTTCAAATAAGGAAGTAGAAGTTTTCTCCTGCCCATCCTTCCATTTGCCTGAATTCCAAAACTCCATGGAATTAGTTCCTTTTCTTACTTCCATGAAAATAAGTGTGATTTTAAATACAGTCTGAAATTTACTAAGTAAGGAATAAATCTCACTGGACTTGCTTCCAAAGAAATAATGTGCTTAGGTATGACTTCCAAAATCTATTCAGTTTTGTGTTCATATATATGAAACACCCTCCCCCCATGGCAACCTTATCCTGAGCGGCTTTGGCAGATGTCTGGCAGGCGGAGGGAAGCAATTCCACCCCCCTGCCACCTGCCTTGCCTCCTCACCTCATGGCGATGGCAGCAGCAGCCGGCCGGGCGGAAGGCGATCTGGCAGGAGCAGCTGGTAGAGGCCAAAAGCACCCAGCTGGTACGAGAGCTGTAGCACCCACCAGGGCCCGAAGAGCGCCAGATTCATCCCTTAGCTCGGTGCCTGCAGCACCGAGTAGGCATGCAGGCTGGTGCTCAGCAGCCCAAAGGCAGAGGCGTGGGCGGTGTGGTTCACCAGCGGCTGCTGGTGAAGGGCCCAGGCAGACCAGTGACAGGGCGGCACTCCAGATCTTGGCCGACTCGCCCCGCGCCAGGCTCAGTGCCCTTTCCACTGCCGCCTACCACGGCTGCACTGATACTGTACCTGGTCTGCTGCCAAACTCTCATTGCTGCATTGCTTCTCCACCCCATGCACAGGCACCACCGCACCCCCACGCGCTTGTGGCTTACTGGTACTGTTACTGGCAAAAAATAAGCTGTTCCCGAAAGTAAAACCTAATGCTTACTTCAGAGCCCAAAAGAAAGTAAGACAGGGTCTTACTTTCAAAGAAACACGGTATATAAAGTATTTTTGAACAATTTTATTACTAGATAAAGTATCTTCTGGACAATTTGATTAATATAGAAAGATAATTTCACATATGATTGGTGAAAGAAGGCTGGAAGGCTGAGTAAATCTTGAGCCCCGTCAGGATTGAAATCCAGGCTGTGGGCATAATTAGTCTGCAATACTGCAGTCTAACCACTGGTCGGTAAAATGAGGACCCAGGTTGTTGGGGGCAATTCACTGCTATTGCTATTGTTATTGCTATTACTAAAAGAGCTAGGAGTTTGCTAGGAGTAAAAAATGACTTGATGGCACAATCAATCAATCAATCAATCAATCAATCAATCAATCACAATCAATCTACTCTTTCTCTCTCTCTGGTTTTTTGGAGTTGCTAAATCTAGAATGCCATTCCTTTTTGAACCAGTAATGCTCTCACTCTTCCTTTCCTGTGGGGAGCTCTTTATATTCTAGGTAAGCTTGAATAGACTGAAACAATTTCCAGAAGGTAAGACTGAATTTGTGTAACTAGCCCATGTCACCTTGTAGCCCTTAGTATGATTGTTCAAGATATAATGATACTATAGGTACACTGGGCCATATGAAACTTTTATATATGACTGTGTAATTCTTCCTTAATGATAATCCTTAATTTTTGAGTACATTTTTTGTAGATAGGATTATATATTATACTGGATTTGAAAATGCTGAAATGCTTGAGGTTTTGGATCAGTCATATTATGTCCTTTTAAAGTACAAGGAGATATTATATTCCAATAAAATATAGTCCTGTAATACTTGTAAAGTGAAATTACCTGGAGAGAATTAATCTCTCAAACTGCAGACCTTCAGTGGTTCCTTTCTACCACTTAACATTTTATTACAGTTGAAAATCTTGTATGCTGCTAATATATCTGTTCTAATATATCTTCCCACAACACTAATAAAGATATTATCTTTTGTAATGTCTCATCAGAAGAAAAAATCTATCCCACCTGACATTCTAAGCTGATTTTTACACTTCAAATGAACTTGAAACTCAACACTTTGACAGGCTGCAAATAAATAAATAAATAAATAAATAAATAAATAAATAAATAAATAAATAAATAAATAAATAAATAAATAAATAAATAAATAAATAAATAAATAAATAAATACACACACACACACACACACACACACACACACACACACACACACACATGCAAAGTTCATAAAAATGAGGATTGGTTGCAAATTTACTTTCTTGTCACCACAGTAATTCCCAATGGTCACTAAACAAGGACTACCTGTGCATGAAGTTCATTTATATAAGCTCATAAACAAAGGTACTATTGGATGAATTGTGAAAACCTTTTAGGAGAACCCATAATATATGAACAACAGTCTTATTTAGATATTAAATCCAAATGGAGTATGTTAACATTCAGGAGAAAGATGAGGCAATGAAAACGTCTTCCAATGTTTTTGATCAGTTGACATGCATTTGTTTCACTAGGGTGAATTTTTTTTGACATGGTCAAAAATTCCCCAAATTCCTTCTTTCTCATCCAGAAGAACCTCTAATGGAAGACTTTGTAAAGGAGAACCAGAATAAGATCCTTTCAGTCATCTTACACTGATGCATACAATTTTGCCAATGTTAAACAAGTCATACATTCGAGTGGTGTGGTGGCCTAGAGGTGGAGCTCTCGCCTCACAATCAGGAGGCTGTGAATTTCGATCCTAGGTAGCAGCAGATATTTCTCTCTCTGGGCACAATGAGTTAATGTCTGTTGTGAACACTGCATGGGTGTCAGGAAGGGCATCCAGTCCTTAAGCACTCAGCTCCATTCAATCGCCCCAACTCCACCCAAGGGATTATGGGTTTTTAAAAGAAACAATAAAAATAAAAAAACAAGTCATACATTCACTCCATAAGCAAGTCACATCCACATTTCAACATTTCTGCAGTTATTGTCCTTTATTTATAGAATAAAATCACTATTTTTCAACATTCTTATAGCCCTCGTTACTAACCTTTTCATTTTTCATTTTTCATTTATTTTTTGTTCTTGGAGATAAACTTTTACAGCAGTTCTTTCAATGCCATTCTTCAACATTGTTGTTGTTAGTTGCAAAGTCATGTCTGACCCATTGCGACTCCATGGACAATGTTCCTCCAGGCCTTCCTGTCCTCTACCATCTTCTGGAGTCCATTTAAGCTCATGCCTACTGCTTCAGTGACTCCATCCAGCCACCTCATTCTCTGTCGTCCCCTTCTTCTATTGCCCTCAATCTTTCCCAGCATTAGGCTCTTCTCCAGTGAGTCCTTCCTTCTCATTAGGTGGCCAAAGTACTTGAGTTTCAACTTCAGGATCTGGCCTTCTAAAGAGCAGTCAGGGTTGATCTCCTCTAGGACTGACCGGTTTGATCGCCTTGCAGTCCAGGGGACTCGCAGGAGTCTTCTCCAGCACCATAGTTCAAAGACCTCAATTCTTTTGCACTCAGCCTTTCTTATGGTCCAACTTTCACAGCCATACATTGCAATTGGGAAAACCATGGCCTTGACTATACGTACTTTTGTTGGCAGGGTGATGTCTCTGCTTTTTAGTATGCTGTCTAGATTTGCCATAGCTTTCCTCCCCAGGAGCAAGCGTCTTTTAATTTCTTGGCTGCAGTCCCCATCTGCGGTGATCTTGGAGCCCAGGAAGATAAAATCTGTCACTACCTCCATTTCTTCCCCATCTATTTGCCAGGAATTGAGAGGGCCGGATGCCATGATCTTGGTTTTCTTAATGTTGAGTTTCAAGCCAACTTTTGCACTCTCCTTCTTCACCTGCATCAAGAGGCTCTTTAGTTCCTCTTCACTTTCTGCCATTAGAGTGGTATTATCTGCATATCTTAGGTTGTTGATATTTCTCCCGGCAATCTTAATTCCAACTTTTGATTCATATATGCCTCTTCGAAATCCTGCCTGTACTTCTGGAAGTTCTCAATCCACATACTGCTGGAGTCTAGCTTGTAGGATTTTAAGCATAACTTTACTTGCATGTGAAATGAGTGCAATGGTGCGATAGTTTGAACATTCTTTGGCATTGCCTTTCTTGGGAATTGGAATGTAAACTGACCTTTTCCAATCCTGTGGCCACTGTTGAGTTTTCCAAATTTGCTGGCAAATTGAGTGTAGCACTTTTACTGCATCGTCTTTTAAGATTTTGAATAGCTCCACTGGAATACTGTCACCTCCACTAGCTTTGTTGTTGCTCAGCTTTCCTAAGGCCCATTTCACTTCACATTCTAGGATGTCTGGCTCGAGGTCAGTGACCACCTCACCATGGTTATCAGGGATGCTAAGCTCGTTCTTGTATAGTTCTTCTGTGTAATTTTGCCACCTCTTCTTAATCTCTTCTGCCTCTGTTAGGTCCCTGCCATTTTGGTCCTTTATCATGCCCATCTTTGCATGAAACATTCCCTTCATATCTCCAATTTTCTTGAAGAGATCTCTGGTTCTCCCTATTCTATTGTTTTCTTCTATTTCTTTGCACTGTTGATTTAAGAGGGCATTCTTATCTCTTCTAGCTATTCTCTGGAATTCTGCATTCAACTGGGTGTATCTTTCTCTTTCTCCCTTGCCTTTCACTCCCCTTCTTTCCTCAGCTATTTGCAAAGCTTCCTCAGAGAGCCATTTTGCTTTCTTGCATTTCTTTTTCTTTGGGATGGTTTTAGTTGCTACCTCTTGTACAATGTTGCGAACCTCCGTCCATAGTTCTTCAGGCACTCTGTCTATCAGATCTAATTCCTTAAATCTATTTGTCACCTCTACTGTATATTCATCAGGGATATGATTTAGTTCATACCTGAGTGGCCTAGTGTTTTTCCCTATTTTCTTCAATTTAAGCCTAAATTTTGCAACGAGAAGCTCATTATCTGAGCCACAGTCAGCTCCTGGTCTTGTTTTTACTGACTGTATAGAGCTTCTCCATCTTTGGCTGCAGAGCACATAGTCAATCTGATTTCTGTGTTGACCGTCTGGTGATGTCCATGTGTAGAGCTGTCTCTTGGGTTGTTGGAAAAGAGTGTTTGCTATGACCATTGTATTCTCTTGACAAAATTGTATCAGCCTGTGCCCTGCTTCATTTTGTACTCCAAGGCCAAACTTGCCTGTTATTCCGGTTATCTTTTGGTTTCCTATTTTAGCATTCCAATCCCCCATGATGATAAGGACATCATTTTTTGGTGCTGATTCTATAAGGTGCTGTAGGGCTTCATAGTACCGGTCAATTTCATCCTCTTCAGCACCAGTGGTTGGGGCATAGACTTGAACTACTGTGATATTGAATGGTTTGCTTTGGATTTGCACTGAGATCATTCTGTCATTTTGGGGATTGTATCCCAGTATTGCTTTTCCTATTCTTTTATTGACTATGAAGGCTACTCCATTTCTTCTGAGGGATTCTTGCCCGCAGTAGTATACCTGATGGTCCTCTGAATTAAATTCACCCATTCCTGTCCATTTTAGTTCGCTGATTCCTAAAATGTCGATGTTCAGTCTTGTCATCTCTTGTTTGACCACGTCCAGCTTGCCTTGATTCATGGATCTTACATTCCAGGTTCCTATGGATAATAGATCTTTACAGCATCGGACTTTCCTTTCACCACCAGATGCATCCACAGCTGAGCGTCCTTTCGGCTTTGGCCCAGTCGCTTTACTCTTTCTGGTGCTACTAGTACTAGCCCTCTGCTCTTCCCCAGTAGCATATTGGACACCTTCCGACCTGAGGGGCTCATCTTCCAGCGTCATATCTTTTTGCCTTTTGGTACTGTCCATGGGGTTTTCATGGCAAAGATACTGGAGTGGGTTGCCATTTCCTTCTCCAGTGGATCACATTTTTTCAGAACTCTCTGCTATAACCTGTCCATCTTGGGTGGCCCTGCATGGCATAGCTCATAGCTTCATTGAATTACGCAAGCCCCTTCGCCACGACAAGGCAGTAATCCTCTTTCCAGCATTGTGTCACTTCAGATTCATTCCAAATCATGTCATCACTTTCATTTTCAATTCCATTCCCTTTCCAGGAGACATCTTGGTTTGCCATTTCCATTCACTGCCAAAAGATGTTTTTTTATTTCTATCAAAATCGCTCTCATTTTCTCTGCCTCTTTTAATCTTAACCATACTTTGCTCACTTTTAAGTCCTTGTCTATCAATAGATATTATACAATATATTTCTTTCATCCTCATTTCTCCAGCAATCATTCTTAAAATGCTTTTTCCCTCACCTACAGCCTTTTTCATATCTTTATTCTACAAAGTATCCTTTTTCATATTTCCAGTCAGCATAATGTCCAGGTGGAATTCAGCATGTCCTGACAGATTCCATATCTTCTTTCCTTATGACCACTCTCCATTCATTTTACAGGGAAATTAATCTAATACAGGACTCATATTTCCATTTCCTGTGATATTGTTGTCTCTTTCCCTTCTTTTATTTTCTTTCATGTTCATTCCCCACCCCAAAATTTTAAACTACAAAATAAGGCACTTCATAAATCTTTCATCATAAATAGTCAAATCAAACGTGTTTAGATTTATTCCTTTTCCATGTATATGCACGGCTTATGCATGCTTAAATCACATGTTCAATGCAGATTATTTTCTGCACATATGTTTACCAAATCATTAGCATTCTCATTCATTCATTCATTCATTCATTCATTCATTCATTCATTCATTCATTCATTCATTCATTCATTTTTTCTTCTGTTTTCTTCCTTTGTTGTAGTGCAGTGGCTCAGCGGTTAAAATGCTGGACTTGTTGACTGGAAAGCCAACAGCCCAGGTTCAAGACCCAAGTGCTATGCCGTACTCACCCAGCTCCTGCCAATCTAGCAGTTTGAAAACATGCAAATGTGAGTAGATAAATAGGTACCACTTTGGTAGGAAGGAAACGGCACTCCGTGTCATCATGCTGGCTACATGATTGCAGAAACATCTTCAGCTAGCACTAGCTCAATGGTCTCAAAACAGAGATGAACACTGCCCCCTATAGTCAGCAATGACTAGTAGACTAAAATCCACAGGCCTTCCTTTATCTTGACCTTTCTTTGTTCCCTTCCATCCATATCATCAAACCAGAATACTTCTAGTCTTTCAGCTATGGCTCATCCAGCATCACCATTTCCTGGGGAATAACATGTGACTATCAACAAGTAGAATGATTGGATTCTTACTTTCATATGCTTCCATAATACTCTTCCATACATGCATCATTCCACAAGGTCAGACAACCTTCATTCACATCTATTATATCCTTCATTCTCTTACTTTCAGAAGCACACAACATATCTATTTCATCTTCCTTTTATGACAGCTATTAATTCATGCTCTTTACAATTCATTCTAAATCACAATCTTCCATATGCCTAGGTAATGAGCAAATAGTTCTACAGCCATTGACCTTTTTTGTCCATCATGGCTATGATCAATTAAGTTACAATGCTTTTTAGTAAAATACTGTAGTGAAGGGGTAGACTAGTTTTACTAGTCTTAGTTCATATCACCTGAGCATTCCCTACTAATAATAAGGGGAGTACTGGTAAATTTGGACATATTTTAGGCAGTATGCCATCAGGACATCACCAGATTTACTCCCAGGATGCTTCTATGCAAGCTAGGATATCTGACCCAAAGGCTATTTTGCAAGGCAACATATTGTTGCTTGTATATCAACCAACCAGGTATTATATGCAGCATACAAGTATTATATACAGCATACCAGTGTTCGACTCGTAACAATTCCAAAGTTACAATGGCACTGAAAAATGTCACTTATTACCATTTTTCAAACTTACAACCGTTACAGCATCCCCAAGGTCACATGATCAAAATTTGGATGCTTGGTAAATGACTCACATTTATAACAGTTGCATTGTCCTGGGGTCATGTGATCCTCTTTGTAAGGACCCACCTCAATTTACATCTTAAGAAGACAGAACTCTTGGAACGGGTTTTCCAACAGGAATCTTTATTAAGAAAAACTGACTGAAGGCGTGCTAGACAGGATCTGGGGGACCCCCCTGATCATTCAATGTTTTAAAGTGTTCCCAAGCAGTCCCACCCCACATTCCTTCCGGTCAACCCAAATCGGCAGATGGCTGGGTGTTAAATCCATCGGATCCCAAACGTTGCAATCTTCCCCCCCTTTTCCCTTGCTGCCGGTAAAAGGAAGCTTCATAGGGAGTGAGATCAAAGGCTGATTGCCGTATTGTTATGGTTAGTACTCCAGAGAGGGAATCCACAGAGGATGTTTCTTTGTAGTTGATAGTAAACACCCGTGTTTACTCCCCCCCCCTTTGTAGTATGACAGAATCCAAAAGAGAGTAAGAATTGGGTTTTCCCAGAGTAGATTAGTTAGAAATAAAATATAATTGGATTCTGACATCCGGCTCCCCTTAAAAATAAGAGAGGTCCACCTGTAGAGAAAACAAAACAGGTATAAAAGTTAGTCTGGCTTGTTAGGATACTCTGTATGAAACTTCTTTAAAAGCTTTGGGGCTTTGACATGATGTTTATGGACCCACTCATTGTGAGAGGCGGGGAGGTGCTTCCATGCTACTAGGTATTGAGTTGACCCATGATATTTTCTAGAGTCCAGGATTTCCCTTATTTCGAAGTGTTGTTCGCCTTCTATCATGATTGGTGTTGGTGGGGGGGATTTTTGGCCGTAAGGGTGACTGTTGTTCTCTTTTCAGCAAACTGCAGTGGAAAATTGGGTGTATTTGCCTAAGATTCTTGGGTAATTCTAATTCTACTGTTACTGGGTTTATGATTCTTTTAATTGGAAAAGGCCCTATATATTTTGGTCCAAGTTTTTTACAGGGTTGTATGGATTTTAAGTATTTTGTAGACAGATAAACCATTTCTCCTATAATGAATGGTGTGGGCTCCACCCTTTTCTTATCTGCTTGTGCTTTGTATGCTTGCCTAGCTTCCTCTAGAGCTTTTCTAACTATTGGCCAGGTGTTTCGTAATTGTTCCATCCATTCTTTCAGTGATGGGATTGCTGGTTCGTTTGGGGTTAGTTCTGGCATGGGGTTGAAACTTTGGCCAGTAGCTATTTGAAAAGGAGGGTAACCTGTGCTGGAGTGGACTGCATTATTGTAGGCAACCTCTGCAGAAGGCAACAGGTCCATCCAATCTGACTGCTGGAAATTTAGAAAACATCTTAAATATTGCTCAAGTACTCCGTTACATTTTTCTGATTGACCATTTCCCTGAGGATGATGGCTAGACGTCAGTCCCTGGGTGGTCCCTAAAAGGGATAGAAATTCCTTCCAAAATGCAGATGTAAATTGCACTCCCCTATCAGATATGATGCGTTGGGGTGCCCCATGCAATCTGTAAATATGTTGCACGAAAAGTTTTGCTAAAGCTTTTGCGGTGGGGATCTTTTGGCAAGGAATAAAGTGAACCTGTTTGGAAAATAGGTCCGTGACCGTCCAAATGACAGTATTCCCATTGCTTTCTGGTAATTCCACTATAAAATCCATGGCTATTTCCCTCCAGGGGGCTGAGGGATTTGCCACTGTTTGTAACAGTCCTGGTGATTTCCCTTGCAGCCTTTTTGCCATTGCACACTTTGGGCAGCTGGCCACGTAACTTTCTATGTCTTTTTTCATGGATGGCCACCAAAATTGCCGTTTAATTAAGTGTAATGTTTTTACAAATCCAAAATGCCCTGCTGATTTTGTGTCGTGGCAAAGTTGCATGAATGTGATTCTTTGGGTGGTCGGTATATATAACTTCTCCCCCACCCAAGGCAGTCCGTCTTTCATTGTGCACACGTGTTTATTTTTCTGGAACCATTCATCTGTTTCCAAACTTTTCCGGAATTCAATTCCGGTCTGGCTATCCAGCTGTGGTTTTAATTTAAGTTGGGCTTTGGTAGTCACTGGCGCTGCCAGTTGTGATTCTCCCATGATCGGTTTAGAGTCAGTGGCTCGCGTGCTGTTATATTGGGGCATGCGAGATAATGCATCTGCCAGAAAGTTTTTTCCCCCCGGCAAATGCTTGAGCTTAAAATTGAATTGGTGAAAATGCTGAGACCAGCGGGCTTGCTTGGGGTTGAGTTTTCTGGGTGTTTTCAAGGCTTCCAAATTTTTGTGGTCTGTCCACACCTGGAAAGGGATTATATTGCCTTCAAGGAATTGGCACCATGTAAGTAATGACCAACGTATCCCATATGCCTCTTTCTCCCACATGGGCCAGCGCTGTTCCGTTTCAGTGAGTTTCCTGGACGTATATGCGCAGGGTTGCAACATTCCTTCATCATTTTCTTGTAATAGTACAGCCCCCACTGCCACATCACTTGCATCCATCTGTATTACGAAGGGTTTGTCCATGTCTGGGTGCCTCAGTACTGGTTCAGCAGAAAAAAGCCTCTTTAATCTCTCAAATGCCGCTTGGCATTCCATTGTCCATTTTAGTGGCTGGCTAGGTTTCACTGAGGATTCTCCCTTCGTTTTTAGTAAGCTCGTGAGGGGCAGGGCTATCTGGGCAAATGAGGGGATGAATTGGCGGTAAAAGTTTGCGAAACCCAGGAAACTTTGCAGTTGCTTTCTTGTGCGAGGTGGTGCCCAATCTAATACTGCCCTGACCTTTTCTGGGTCCATTTCAATGCCTTGTGGGGATATGCGGTAACCTAGGTAGTCTATTCTTTCCTGGTGAAATTCGCATTTTGATAATTTGGCATATAGGTGGGCGGCTCGCACTTTCTTTAAAACCGCTCTGACTAGGTTGACATGTTCCTCTTTTGATTCTGTGAAGATGAGGATGTCGTCTAGATAAACCAGGACCCCCTTAAATAGGTGCTCCCTTAGTACCTCATTGATTAATTGCATAAATACTGCGGGGGCCCCTTGTAATCCAAAAGGCAAAACTTTGAATTTGTAGCACCCCATTGGGCAATTAAATGTGGTTTTCCATTCATCTCCTTCCCTAATTCTCATGCGGTAATACGCTTCCCTTAGATCTAGTTTAGTAAAAATCTTTCCTTTCGAGAGGTGTGATAACATGTCCTTCATGAGGGGTAGGGGGTATAGGTTGCTTTCACTGATCGCATTCAGGAGCCTATAATCAACGCATAAGCGTAAAGAGCCGTCCTTCTTCTCTCTAAAGAGGACCGGAGCGGCCACCTTAGGTTTGGCTGGTTCAATGAACCCCCTTTCTAGGTTTTTCTTTATAAATCTCTCCATTTCCTCCTTCTCCTTTGGGCTCATGGAGTATAATCTGGGATTTGGGAGTTTTGCCCTGGGCTTGAACTCTATGGCACAGTCTGTGGGTCGGTGGGGGGGAAGCTCATCCGCCCTCTCCTCGCTGAAAACTTCAGCCAGGTCTCTGTATTCCTCTGGTATTTCTGGTAGCCCCTTTTCTTCACCCATGGACGCTATTTCCGTTTTTAATTTTGATAGATCCCCTTGGGGTTTTAAGTCTGTAGGGTCCTCTTTCAGGAAATTGATTTCTTTCGTCCTCCAATTTACCCAGGGGTTCCATTTTGTTAACCATTCCAGCCCTAGGATCATCGGGCATTCCATGCCTGGGGTCACTACAAACGTTATGTCTTCCTCATGATTTCCCAGGGATAGGTGGATTGGTAACATGGCTAGGGTAGCTGGCACCCCCCCTGCTATGGACCCATCTAACTGGCCAAATGAGATTGGTTGTTCCAGCCTCCTCACTGGGATGCCCAGATTTCCCACTAGGGTCGGGCTAATTAGGCAGCGGGTGCAGCCAGAGTCTATTAAGACTTTCACTTTGACAGCTTCGGGCATGGAGGGGGCTAATATAGTCACTGTCTTGAGGATGGGTGGGATGGATCCACTTACCAGTGGTTCACCCTCCGAGCTGTCATCTGGGGCATCCACCGGCCCTGCGGTGTAGGCTGGGGCTCTTTCCCCACGATGGGCGGAGGTAGGGGATTCCACAGCCTCTATTCCTCTCATGGCAGATTCTTTTGACTTGGTTGGGGACTTCCCAGATTTGCTGGCTGGTGGTCTGTCTGGGTTGTGCTGGGGGGCTTTCGAGCGGCATTCTATAGCCCGATGCCCCTCTCTCCCGCATTTGAAACAGCCCATTGGTTTCTTGGCCATAGCCGATGGCTTCGCTGGTTCGTGCGTTGGTTCAGGCGGTGAGCGGCTCCATTGTTTTCCTCGGCGGTGCCTCTTCAGTAGGTTGATCTCTGCTTCCTCTGCCAGGATGTACCATTCGTCGAGTTGGTGTGGGTCCCCCCGGGGCAGGCAAGCATAATATAGGTCGTAATTAAGACCGTCTTTCAAATGGCTAAGGAGGATGTCTTCCGGCCAGTTCAGCTTGCTGGCAATGGTTCGGAATTCTTGCGTATATTCGGCTACTGGCCGTCTGCCTTGCCTCATCGTTTTGATTCTTTCGCATGCTTTGCGATCAGCCAGGTGGTCTTCAAATCGCCTTCTCAGAGAGGACATGAAACAGTTGAAGTCATTGAGCTCTGGGGCATTGGAATCATGCAAAGTCACCACCTAATCGGCGGCCGGTCCATCCAGAGCAGATTGCACGATCCGAATACGGGCTTTGTCGCTAGGGATGTGTTGCCCGTGTTCCTCCATGTAGCCAAGGACTTGGGTTAGGAAAAACCCCAAGCGTGTCGGCTCCCCCTTGAATTTCACGTCCAATGGCGGAAGTCTTTGAATGGATCGGTGCCTTCTTCGTCGGTATTGTCTTCCATCCAGATTGCCATCTGCAGGTCGGCGG
Source organism: Azemiops feae (assembly GCA_023970755.1). Classification (NCBI taxonomy): domain Eukaryota; kingdom Metazoa; phylum Chordata; class Lepidosauria; order Squamata; family Viperidae; genus Azemiops; species Azemiops feae. Next base: position 16,327 of record JALGBA010002262.1, on the reverse strand, counting down.
GGGGTGGGGACTACTGGATCAGCGGATGTCCCCGGGGCTGCAGGTTCCAATTCCCCCTCAGTGTCTCTCCAGTTGCGACTCCAGGAGTTGGTGCGGCCGTGGGGCTCAGGATTCTCCTCTCCTAGGGAGCTGAGGGTCCTCTTCATCAAGTCGATAGCTTTCTCTAAGATCCAGTTTGAGTGCTGTGCCCAGCTTCCTTCATCTTCGCTTGTGTGCAGGGATCTCTCCATCTCCTGCTTCCATCCTGGTTGGTTGGCCCCCCCGTCTCAGGGTCACCTTTCTTGATTTCTTTTCCCACTCGCCTTTCTTTCCAACGCCCATTGACCACCGAGGTTTGTGGTTACGCGTCTCCACCACCTCTTCTCCTGAGGAATCTGACCCTTCAGATCCGGATATTTGGCAGGTTTCCAGTCGGGGCAACGGCTCCCTCTCCGGGGGGCTTTCCCCCTTCCCTGCTTCGTCATCTGACATGGTAATTTTTGCAAAGTCCCCCGGCAAGGTTCTTCCTTCCAGGTTGACTAATTTTGCAGATCCTGTCTAATGTAAGGACCCACCTCAATTTACATCTTAAGAAGACAGAACTCTTGGAACGGGTTTTCCAACAGGTATCTTTATTAAGAAAAACTGACTGAAGGCGTGCTAGACAGGATCTGGGGGACCCCCCTGATCATTCAATGTTTTAAAGTGTTCCCAAGGAGTCCCACCCCACATTCCTTCTGGTCAATCCAAATCGGCAGATGGCTGGGTGTTAAATCCATCGGATCCCAAACGTTGCAATCTTCCCCCCCTTTTCCCTTGCTGCCGGTAAAAGGAAGCTTCATAGGGAGTGAGATCAAAGCCTGATTGCCGTATTGTTATGGTTAGTACTCCAGAGAGGGAATCCACAGAGGATGTTTCTTTGTAGTTGATAGTAAACACCCGTGTTTACTCCCCCCCCTTTGTAGTATGACAGAATCCAAAAGAGAGTAAGAATTGGGTTTTCCCAGAGTAGATTAGTTAGAAATAAAAGATAATTGGATTCTGACACTCTTTTGCAACCTTCTGACAAGCAAAGTCAATGGGGAAGCCAGATTCACTTTTTTTTTATTATTATTAAAATAATTTTTATTGAATACAAAAGAAAACAGAAAAAAAGATTTAAAAACATTGAACATAGTGTATCATCTTTGACATACATCTTTGTCTAGACATTCCGTATTATACATATACTTTATACATTTCAGATATTCTTCCTCTATTTACATCCCTTCTAATGACCTTCCTTCTTTTTTTTCCTTCCATTTGTAAAATTTATTCCAGCTTAAATAGTATTCTGTTTCCTCCTTATTTTTTAATTCTTTAGTCATCTTATCCAATTCTGCGCAATACAAAATTTTCCTTATTAACGCATCTCCACTAGGCACTTCAGTTGCTTTCCAATTTTGGGCAAACAAAATTCTTGCCGTCGTTATCACATGAATAATTAGGTATATATCATCTTTGTTTATATTTTTTTCTAATATGCCAAGTAGTAGCATCTCTGGTTTATATTGAGTTTTTTGACCCGTCATTTCTGTTATCCAATTCCAAACCCTCTGACCAGATTCACTTATTAATTTGTTATTAATTTAACAACTGCAGTGATTCACTTAACAAATGTGGCAAGAAAAGTCGTAACATGGGGCAAAACTCACTTAACAAATGTCTCACTTAGCAAAGTAAATTTTGAGCTCAATTGTGGTCGTAAGTTGAGGCCTTCCTGTATATAATCTGACTGTGTGAATTACTGTTATAATCAAGATGACCTACTAAATGTACACCCTGAATCCAGTTAAAAATCCAGTTATGATAATTATAGTATGCACTACTAACTATGAAAACATTAAGTGTTCTTAATATCAGAAGGAAAAAAGTACATCTTTAGCATTTTCTATTCGGACCAAAGTTATTTAAACAATGAAGCTTCCTTGCAAATACGCACAGTTCTTATACTTTCTGAATGCAGAATTTTGCCCACATGGATCCCTCCATACTGTACTTATAAGCCATATATATAATATTGGCTTAGTTCCATTGGTGGGATTCAGATATGTGAACAATCAATTCTGTGTGGATGCCGCTTCCAGAAGTCCATTCTGGGCCTGGGCAACAAAAAATTAGCTACCAGTTCTGCCGAAATGGTGCGAACTGGCTGAATCCCACCACTGCTTAGTTCACACATCACAAAAAGCCAGAATGTGTTTGTAAGTCAGTATCGCTTTTTGGAATTAAAAAGAAACACTACTTTGCAATGGAGAATGTTTACTGGGAAGCTCAAAAGCTTGTTGCTGACTAACACACATGATGCTTCTGAAGAAGATGTCTATGGAGATTCATCCAGGTCATGGTTGTTCCAAAGGTGCTTTTTCAAGCACCTTTTCAGCTGGACTTTCTTTGTTTTTCCTTGAAGACGTTTTGTTCCTCATCCAAGAATTTTCTTCTGTTCTGACGGAATGGTGGAAAATGGAAAAGTCTTCAAGGAAAAACAAAGACTTCTGAAGGAGACCCATTTAAATCCAAAATATGTTTGACTAGTGAATAAGGAACACTTTCCTACAGCAGCTGAGTTTGTCTTTTTTTCTTTCCTTTTCGGCCTGTTTTTGTTTAATATTGAACATAAAGGTAGGACTTGCTTCCTTTGACCCATGGAAGTGTTATTTGTTTAACTTTCCATTGTTTTTCGGGTGTGTTTTGTTTTATTGTTGGTGGATTATTATGAAATGTTGCTATAATATATTATGAATTTTGACATTGCTATGAGCTATTATGAGCAAGGTTTCTCACGGCAAAATGACATGCAGATAAATTGGTGGTGATGCAAATTTTGACAGACCATTGTAGGAACAACTACAAATGTGGGAACAACTGAGAAACGTATATAAAAAAATCTGAGATTTTTAAAGGGCAATTTATTGTTAATATAAGATGAAATTTGCAGAAATCCTTAAGCAAGAGGGAGGGAAACAGACAACAGCCACTATTTAAAATCACTCAAGGCCATTACCACCAATTAACCCATAAGAAGCATTTTTGGATTTTAATTCTTACTTTGTTTTGAAATAATATATATCTGTATTGTTTGTTACCCATTTGAAAGGCAGGATGTAATTATATGTGTGCATTTCACAACATATAACTGTTGCATATTTATGTGCAAATCCCACATATGCTTGATTTCTGACAGTTTTCATGGCTGTTCTGTTCTGTTCTATACTTATTTGATTCGATTCACAATACCTTCTTACACAGTCCTCTTAAACCATCCTATCATTTATTCTATCTTTATAATAATAAACCTTTTATTACTGCTGTTTTTGTTGAACTTGCCTGCCTTGAAGTGCTAACAGTTAGCACAACAGATATCAGTCATGCTCAAGGGTTTTAAAACATTTTGACATAAATCTCTTGAGGTCCTAAAATACACTGGATGTACCTGTAATTTATTGACAGAGGCAAAAGGTATCTCTCACTCTTTACTAAATCACAATTCTTTAAGGATTAAGGCAGGCTTGCATTGTTTCAAAATATTATAATATTTTATAATATAAATAAAAAAGTTTAGTGTGGCAGGATTCATGCAATCAAGTGACTAGTGTATATATTATGGTTTGAAATGTAATTGCTTAATATTCTTTCTGCATCATCCCTATGTAAGAATTGGCTGAAGTTTTCCATCTGCTTGGGATAAAAAGGGGGAAAGATCAAAAGAGCCTCTAAGGAAAAGAGAAAGCTCTTCATTTCTGTGGTCAATTTCATTGAGTTGGATAGTTTTCCTTCTCAAGTAAATATGTTTAGTATTTCTAGCCTTGCCACTTTCTCTCATTGCTCTTCAGTTGCCCATTTTGGATAGCTGAAGGGACTTCAGTTTAAATGTCCCTTTTTATACTCTTCCCAATCTAATATTTTCTTAATTGCTCATATCTCACATTTGGCAGATAAAAAATTTATGAGGAAGAAAATGCCATCTTCTCATCTGGATCATAAAATAGTCTTGCATTAAACATCTCTATCAGTTCTTGAGACAGAGGTTCATAGGTCAAATCGCACTTCAAACCTCTGGAATATTTTTTACAACCTTTATCCCTTTGTGGACATCATTTTAGTTAAAAAAAAAACACCATATTATTTTATGTCTTTACTTTTTATTGTTTTTTTCTCAAGGCCAGGCCAAAGATTGGAAACAAAACTTCTAGAGATAGTCCTCAATTTATAATCATTCATTTAGTGATCATTCGAAATTACAATAGCAGTGAAAAAGTGATTTATGACCATTGCAGGATCCCCATGGTCATGTGATCAAAATTTGGATATTTAGCAACTGGCATGTACTTACAGTATGTCAGTTGCAGTATCTGGTGTCCTGTAATCACCTTTTCGACTTTCTAACAAGCAAAGTCATTGGGGAAGCCAGGGTCACTTAACAACCATATGATTAACTTAACTGCAGTGATTCACTTAACAACTGTGGCAAGTAAAGTTGTAAAATGGGGCAAAACCCGCTTAACAACTGTCTTGCTTAGCAACATAAATTTTGGGCTCAATTGTGGTCATAGGTAGAGGACTACCTGTACTTTTTCTTTCTCAGAATGTCATTTTTGTTACCTTTGCTTTTGCTAAGGCAAAGTCTCTTTGAAACTTTCCTATGGTTCGTATGTCTGGGTTGTGTTGCCTTTTCTTACCTAATCTTCACTGTTCCTCTGCTTTCTTCCTTTAAACCAAAGGGGACAAATAACCTTCTAGCTCTTTCTTATGGTTTGAAGTGTTTATTAGGCAGATCAGATAAACTGAAACAGCTTGAAGATTCAGAAGGAAGGAGACCAATAACAGAAACCGGATTTTTGCCTTTTCCTAGAGTGAAGAGAAACACCATATGGGTAAGATAAGGTTTAGTTAGAAGGTGTGAGTATCAGTCAAGGGGGGGGGGGATGATTCCTTAATTAAAGTGGGCATTTTTCCCACAGGTACTGTATGTCATATTAATGTGCATATACCAGTGAGCCATATTGCTGGTTATACTGCATATCTAAATGGGCGATGGAGATCTGTTTTGGAATATGATGGTAGAATGAGTGTTTTTCATGCAGACAAAGTCAATCATATTTTTTTCTTTACACATTGTAGAAAGAATTTATTGTTGCAGTTATTCATCAGGGAATGCCAAGCAGTGGTGGGATTCAGCCGGTTCGCACCACTTCGGCAGAACCGGTAGCTAATTTTTTGTTGCTCAGGCCCAGAATGGACTTCCAGAAGCGGCATCCACACAGAGAACCGGTTATTCACATATTTGAATCCCACCACTGATGCCAAGGTGAACTAAAACTAAGGGAGAAGAGCATTTGTCCTATGCTAAAAAAACAAAAAAAAGTTAAAAGGGAGAAATTAATGGGATAAATCAGATCAGAGGTACAATAGTTTGGGTATACCAGCAATATAATAATAATAATAATAGGCAAATATATAATGTTCAAAGGTTCACTATTTGGGTTTTTTTTCAGACAGCTGTGAGATTAATCTGAATTCAATTAAAAAGCTACTAGCCCTCTTGCTGTAACTGCTAATATCTTGCATATATTATTCATGGAAATTAACATTTTACATTACAGAGTAATAAATTTATTTTTTTAATAAGAATTAAAAATGTAGTGAGAGGGCTGGGGTGGTTTTCCCCACTCTAATTCCTATTAACATATTAAATTTAAATTGTAAAGATACAATCCATATGGCTGCATGGATTTACCAGTATAAATGTTTTAGCAATCATTAAAGTTCCTTTCAAGTTATTTCATATGTCTCTATGCCGCGAAGATGAAGCTATCAGATGCCAGTGACAAGCAATGCATTATTAAACCATAAAACCAGGAATTGAGTGAGATGTGTTGTGAAATATTAAAAACAACAACCATGAGATATTCAGATTATTGTGCATTTTCTATAAGTATGTCAATCACTTGGTTGATTTACACATATTCATGAAATTCTAAAGTATACACTTTAGAGAAGTTTGATTAGAAATAGAAAGTACGGTTCTATCAGGATACTATTAATATCCTGCCTGGGAGAACCTATCATTAAACAAAGTGAGATAGCTAATCTCAAGCAACAGACTTTGGATGCCATGTAAAGGAGCAATGTTTAAACTTTTCTCCTTTAAAAGTGGGCAGTGGGATAATGTTCTTGGACTTCTATCTTAGCTGCCAAATGACTGACCTTGGATTTCATGTACTTTGACGTGGGGAAAGTATCAGCCCCCCCAAGTTGAAATGGGACAACTCATTGTGGGCCAGCTTGCTGCAGCCAACTTGCCACAGCCAGCTTGCTGTGGCCAACTTGCCACAGGACAACTCACCACAGGACAATTCAACAATTCAATTTAATTATTTATAATCATTTTAATAATATTTTAATTTTTGTCATTCGCATTTCATTTTGTTCCTCTTTTTTGCATCCTTTATTTAATGATTCTATTCCACATTCCATTCCATTCAACCAACAAAGATGATCAGGGGCCTGGAGGCTAAAACATATAAGGAACGGTTGCAGGAATTGGATATGTACTCTAGTTTAATAAAGAGAAGGACAAGGGGTGACATGATAGCAATGTTCCAATATCTCAGGGGCTGCCACAAAGAAGAGGGAGTCAAGCTATTCTTCAATGTACCTGAGGGCAGGACAAGAAGCAACGGATGGAAACTAATCAAGGAGAGAAGCAACCTAGAACTAAGGAGAAATTTCCTGATAGTTAGAACAATTAGTCAGTGGAACAACTTGCCTCCAGAAGTTGTGAATGGTCCAACACTGGAAGGTCCCTTCCAACTCTGTTATTCTATTCTATTCTATTCTATTCTATTCTATTCTATTCTATTCTATTCTATTCTATTCTATTCTATTCTATTCTATTCTATTCTATTCTATTCTACTCTACTCTACTCTACTCTACTCTACTCTACTCTACTCTACTCTACTCTACTCTACTCTACTCTACTCTACTCTACTCTACTCTACTCTACTCTATTCTATTCTTCAATATTAGTGTAACTTTTGTCCCACAGCAAGTTGGCCCATGGTGAGTTGGCCCTGGCAAGTTGGCCATGACAAATTGTCCTAGACCCCTCCCAAGTAAATCAGACAGGAAGCATGAGTAGATGAACTAAATCCACGTTATTGTAAGATTGCATTCACAGAATCTTGTAAGTCTCAAAGTAGAAACTTTTAGTCATCTGATCCATTAGGCTATATCATTCTTAAATTTCTTTCTCTGACCATTAAGTCACTAGGGACTCTTCCCTTTTTTGTCTGATTGTTTCCTAGGCAGCATTTCTTTCTCTCATTCCACAAGGTCATTCACACATCCCCTTAAATAAAGGGAGGACCATCATCTGTACTACCTCAGACAGAAAAATTGTTTGGTTGAAGCCTGCACCCAGTAGATTAGCGGTGAAATTTTGATTTAACAGACCAAATATAAGAAATGTCCATTATTCCTTAAATTGGAGAGTTATTATGCAAATTATGTCATTTGGCTTCACATCATGTGTGTAATTGATGTCATTATGAATGATGCTGTTATGCAAGTGATATAAAATAATGAAAATTACATTGGAAATCTCCATTGCATCCAAAGTCCATTCTACTGAGGCCTGTTAATGAGATTTTGCTGTATAAACTGAACAATGTGATCTGTACTGGACATTGCCCTCAGAATTAGTATCTATGCATATTTATCTCACATTGAAAAATACAATCTTTTTCAATGATTTTCCAATTCCAAGGGCTGCTTGCAGTTGTCAATATTTTAATTTCAAACTGAGTGTGATTTAAAAAAAATAGTGAAAAGCATGTGTTTGAAAATATAACTTACATCAAACAAATTATGCTATTAAGCCAGTAAACCAGAATAATTATAATAATAAAATAATAGATGAATCTGTAATTACAGTAGTGGCCAAAATTGTGGAAACCTTTTGGGAAAAGTGTATTTTTGAGGTTTGATGGCTAATAATACCACTTCTTTTTGGAGTAGTACCATAAAATTATATATCAATGGAAAGATAATTTAATCAAGAATGTAATGCAACAAAGTTTGTTCAATTATCTGTACTGTATTCTATGAAACGTTATAGCCAAATACCCCCAAAAAGGAAGCACAACTTGCTTAGATTGATATCAGGTAGCTTTTCTTCATCTGATTGTAGCCAATGAGCATGAGTGTTTAGAGAGCCAATCAGGTGTCATCTTGTTTTGGCAATGAGCCAATCAGATCACGGTAGGATTCAGTTATTGATGTCATGTATTGAAGCTGAGAGGAGGACATTTGTCAGTGTGTTATATGATCGCTATCAAGTTGGTTGGGGTTTTTTTCCTTTCATTTAGTGAGCTTGTAAAACGTAATAAAATGGTGCAAAGAGTTGACTGGTTGCCCAGAAAACAATGTAAAATAGTATTATTAAGTGAACAAGGCTACAGTTATAAAGAAATTAGAAGAAAAATTGGTGGAAACTTAACCAAAGGTGGCATTTCTACTGTACACTTCCCCAAAAGGTTTCCACAATTTTGGCCACTACATTTTTGAAGAATGTAATTAAATGGATAATGAAAGTGGAAGAATGAAAATAGTACAGAAGATGCAATTTTTGAAGAAAATTGTGTCTCAATTTACTACAGTAACATATATATAAATTATTTATTCCAGTATTTGAAAATAAATACCTTTCTGTCTGATGAGGCTATTGCATGTATTCATAAATATATATATAGATATTTCTTACATTTAAAAACTGAATTCCATTCTAATTAGCTGAATGACTGGAAATATAAGACAATGAAATCAAAGGGCACTAGACAAAGTATATTTCATTAATTGCCCAGTATAAATCTGAAGTGCATTGAGTAAGGAATGAAAGGTCAGTCTTACAAATAAAATCAAAGGACTACCTTTACCATTTATTTCCTTTCCATGAAATCAACAGATTTTTGAAATTGTGGCAATAATTGAAATGGGCTTGTAATATATAGGTCAATATATAGACCAAGAGTATATAAGTAATTATTTTTTTTAAGTAAGTGTATATAATTTAATTTTTTTTTAAGATTAACCTTTCATTCCTTACTCAATGCACTTCAGATTTACACTGGACAATTATGTATATGTATATATGTATACGTATATGTATATATGTATATTTCATTAATTGCCCTATGTTTGTATGTCTCTCTCTCTCTCTATGTGTACACACACACAAACACACACACACACACACAAACATAAACATAGGGCATGATCAACTAATTTTTGAATTCTAACATAGAGGCCTTTGAATGCAAAAAAAGAAAAGAAAAAAACAACAACTCCTGAGCCATCCATATCTGCTGTACTGTAATTCTCACCAACTCATCAAGGATGGGACAGGTATCAAAATGCAGTGGAGAAAGATCCCATCACATGTCTTTTTCTATAGTAACATTTTTTCCCCTGCTGTTCTTATTAAGGAGAATTAGCTGCATGTGTGAGAAAGACACAGAAGTAAAAAAGCAAAAACACAAAGTAGCATCCATATTTCTGAGATTTGACTGCAATCCTCTTTCATTTCTTCTACTTGTCATGGATGGAGTTGGGAGAAGGGAAGGAGATGAAACCTTTGAGATTTCAAGAGGGCATCAGAGAGCTGCTTTCTCTGGCATGTCAGTGCTCAGTGTAGCAAAGCTCAGCTTAAATAAAACCTTTGAAACTCTATGGAGCTGACGCTAGCTGGCCTGTACTTGAAATTCTATCAATAAATCAGGCAATCATGCAGCTAAGATGCAGATGTTGGCTGATTCTATCTCAGAAGCAACAGCTGACCGTATATACGTGTGTGTGTGCATGCGCACGTGCATGTGTGTAGATATGTGTGTGTGTGTATGTGTATATTCATTTCATAGTAACCTTTTTCTCTTTCTCTTTTCTTTTTTTACACTCCCCTTTCCCTTGTATTTTTCTGTTTGTATTTCTGTATTTTTTATTGGCTTTTATTCTTTTTATTTATAATTCTTAATAAAGTTATTTGAAAAAAAGTCCATTAAGTTTGCTTTTTAATCTTTATTTACACAATCCTCTCATCTTGTTTTATATCTCTATTCAATATTTTAAGAATCAAAATGAACAAGAGAGGAGACAGTGGGTATCAGATCTTTTTTAATAAATCAAACTCAGGATTATAATCCAAAAAAAGTCTTTGGTAATATTTCTACTTTAGTAGCCAAGTTCTTTGAAATACAAATCATAACTATTCTTGAAAGTCACCTATGTTGGGATTTTTCCCAAGATAAGCATGCTGAGTGGTGGGGCATCTGTTTCTGCTACTTGCAAACAGCTCATTTTGCTGCCAAAGCAGCTTGCCTCCTAGATTGGAAAGGGAGTAGGTTACAAACAACTCAACATGACCTTGGACAACCATGGATTCAACTGGGAAGAGGAATCTTGAGGATTATAATTCCCGATAGGAACAAGCAGAGAGTTGGGTCTCCATCTTTCCTTTTAGCTGTTTTTTTTTTTAAAAAGCATGCCTTGGTTTTAATTACACATTTTGAATTTTATTTTTTATCTCAATCTTTCTTTTAAAAGTTAACTGATTGGTTGAATGCTGATTTACTCTAACTTCTTGCCAGATTTTAATGTGAATTTGAACTGGACTTTTTTGGGAAGATGGATTGACAACAGTGGTTTATAGTTCTTGGGAATAAGATACAATCATTGGGAAAGTTCTCAATCAAAATCATAAGGGAAAGTGTTTCTATTAAGAATCAAACAAGGATATTTGATCCTGGACTGATCAGAGATAATGATTCTGATGATTTATTACAGATAAACTGTTGTAGAAAAATTAGAAAAAATGATGCCTGCAGCACCTAATTCAATATCTTCCCCTTTCAGTTTCCTGTTGCACCTTTTAGAATTTTTCTGTAGTCTCCCCTGACACCTCCATTGAATCTCCTCCAATTATTTTGGTTTTTTTCTAACAATACCCTTGCCTTCTGAAAGCAAATATTCAATTGAAACCACTGCTGTTTAAAAGTAAAAATCACACCTTCCAATTTATGCCATGAAATGAGATTTTGTTTTGCTGAAATCTCAGTAAAAATAATATTCTATTTTGTATATATAAGAAGTTATTCAAAGACAGTTATATTTAGATTATCAATCTTCAGTCTTTTATTATACATTACTGCAAAATGTACTGCTTTTTACTGATTTGCTTTTTACTGATAAAGTTCACCAAAGCATTTCTTGGAACGTATCTTTATATAAAAATATCCCTTGACTCCCAGCCATTCAACTTATTAGCTGAATACAAAAATCTCAATTCTTACAGTCTAACATCAGGAGCAGCTCTCCAGAGTGCAAGTGGTAATCTCAAAATCTCACCTTTTTCCAGAGACTTCACTGGCCAGAATTCACCATCTGGCTGCCGATTTTCACTGTAATGCTGTCCCTGCTGCTTAAAAGACATCTAATTTCCCATAAATCCTCATCAGAAACCTCCCATATCTATTATTCTGTAAGGAATTCCTTCCATTCAGGGAAAAAGGGTTTTATTCCTTATTTTATTATTTCAGAACAGTAGAATTCTCAAATGGCGTTTTAAAAAAAGGAAAGAAAGAGAAAGAATGAGATTGTGTCACTGCCAGAAGAAAGGTGCATAAAATAAACAGTACAGAAAACTTTATTCCTGACTGTTGTAATAAATAATGCAAAATGCCTCTATTAATTCAGAGAACTGTCAGAAAAGACTCTGGAGCAATAAAAATCAATGCAACAAGCCCCTTATTATATTGCATAATTTAATGAGCATGAGATCAAGGGATTCTTAAATGTCACTTCCATGTACTTCAGGAAAAAATCTAATCAAAACAGAGATAGGAAAATTGTGAGTCAGCATAATTTCAAGCATAATTAGCTATGAGAACAGTAATGTTTGCATGTGGTAGGCTTGTATACAGTACATATGATGAATTAAACAAAACAGGCTATAATATATGACATACATATTTGCCTGTTCCCTGTATTAAACAATAATTTAAGAAAATCTTAGTGTTAATAAATAAACTCAATAAAGTACAATTGTTTAGGCTTTTTTTTTAAAAAAAAAATAAAGGCCCACTATGATTGTATTGTATTCTATATGAAAGAAAGAGAGAGAGAGAGAGAGAGAGAGAGAGAGAGAGAGAGAGAGAGAGGGAGGGAGGGAGGGAGGAAGGAAGGAAGGAAGGAAGGAAGGAAGGAAGGAAGGAAGGAAGGAAGTTCAGTCCTCATTCCTAATTAAGTAAGTGTAAGATTGCTTCTGGCCTTTAAACTTGATGGAAAATGGGCGTATACATAATACAGTTCCTGAGCTAAGAATCTCAAGACTGCAAATCAGTCTCAAACACCATAATCCAAATTTTTCCAATAGTGTTGTTTATCTTTTTTAGTATAGTAATCTCCAAAATATAGGGAAACAAACTATATGATTAGAGCTATTTGCTTGCTAACGTAACTGATCTTCTGGGCAATTCCTTCCCAGGTTCAGATACAACTGAATCACTTGTTTAGAGATAACTGAAAGCAGGAATCCATGGCATTGCATATTATTAATGATGCAGAAGAACTGTTTCTTTAATTACACTCCTCACAGGAAAGGTAGCATAGAAAGGAGAAGAGAACGGCTTTTATTGTAGATGCTTCTATGTAAGAGATGTTTAAAACTTCAGAATACCAGTTGCTGGTTGTAACAGCTTCTTTCTGCAGTCAAGGGAAGCTTCTTTTGAAAACTGATTCAGGATGCTTTCACAAGAAGGACATGTTGCCTGTCACGTCTGAGAGTGGATTCAGTACTCTGAAACTAGTCCTGAGTTAAAGAAAAAACTTAATCTGCCCTGCTGCTATTGCAGATGATGGCTCAATCTAATCATCATGAATATGAGTGTGAATTTGTACACTCCAAACAAATGTACAGATAACTACTTGATGGATTTTGCCTTTCTCTAAATGTTAGGATACACTTAATAATAATAATAAAGTTGGAAGGGACCTTGGAGGTCATCTAGTCCATCCCTTTGCTCAGGCAGGAGACCCTATACCATTTCAGACAAATGGATGTCCAGTCTCTTCTTAAAAACTTCCAGTGTTGGAGAATTCACAGCTTCTGGAGGCAGGTTGTTCCACTGATTAATTGTTCTAACTGTCAGGAAATTTCTCCTTATTTCTAGGTTGCTTCTCTCCTTGATGAGATTCCATCCGTTGCTTCTTGTCCTGCCTTCAGGTGCTTTGGAGAATAGCCTGACTCCCTCTTCTATGTGGCAGCCCCTGAGATATTGGAACACTGCTATCATGTCACCCCTCATCCTTCTCTTCATTAAACTAGACACCCAATTCCAGCAACTGTTCCTTATATGTTTTAGCGTCCAGTCCCCTGATCATCTTTGTTGCTCTTCTCCATTCCAATTCATTTAAAAATAGCTTCAAAATGCATTTTAACAAGAATTCAGAGCTTTCTCTGAAATGAAGGTTGCCTACAGGATTCCCTTCAACTCTTCACCCTATAACAAGCTGGTGAAAGAAGGAACGTGGTTAAGAATAAAGAGGTGAGATGCACCATCAGCTTAGTGACTAGGATTTATTGAAACCCGAGACTCTGTAAATTTCATCTAATATTCTAAGCATTGCATCTCATTGGTTCTCAATACCACATAGGATGAAGGAATTGCTAAAGAACCATGCAGAGGCAGCTGTTTCAGTAGATAGATTCTACTTGTACTTCACTAGACTCTTTGTTTACTATCTATTTCTCACAGTGCATAATAACAATTTATCTTGGCATGTATCTCCTTGGCTCACAGTTTGGGTATTACATGGTTAGCTCTTCTTAAGCTTTGTATATGGGTCAGGTCCTTTCAAGTTTGATATAAACTACAAGCAAACCTGGCCTGCAGTCCCTTAAGCAGCCAGCCAGAAAATCACTTAGCGGGCTCCCAGCAATGTTGAATTACTATGTGAAGAGAGCAAATGTGATCAGAGCTCTCAGCAGTGTCACACAGGCACCCCTTCACATGACTTCATGATCCTGGGATTGGCTTAATAATCACCACTATTTCAATAATACTCTGGCGTGCCACAATTGAGCCTCCTCTTTCATTTGAGTTTTTGGTTTATTTAGAAATTGTTCTATTTGAATAGCAGTTCAGGGCTATTGGGAAAGCAGCACCCTGAGGAGGAAAGCTGCTTTGGCTGAGCCATCAGCTCTGCTGATGAATGAAATGGGTTTGTCGAAGCAGGAAAATAAATGAAGCTGAAAGGAAAGCGCATTGAATTTTGTCCATACCTAGAAACCTGCTAATGCTAGCAATAGGGAAGAAAGATAATATATGGATTTATTAAAGCATCCAGTAGAAAGCACCTATAAAGTGTGGTAGCTTAGCAGGAACTGAGATTAAACCATATAAAAATGAATCAATTCAGAGGAAAATAAATTCCTTCAACATTGCCAAGAACACTGATGCGTATTTATTCAGAGGCCCTAAGGAATTCATCTGGCCTTCCTCCCAAATAATAACACCTGATAGAATTTTAGCATTATAACAAAACAAGAAGAGAAATTTCCAGCCAATAGAATTAATTCAACTGGTCAGACTGCCCTATTTGGCTGAAAGAAAGAAAGTAAAACCCTCCCCTCCCCTCCCTTTCTGAAATTCCACTCTTCCTATTCACATTTCAAAGAATGGATCCTTTTGGGGATGAGTATGGGATCTGTCAAAATGGGTTCGTGGCCATCTGTCATTTCAGGGTACTTCTAGATGGAAGAGTTTTCAAGCACAGATTTCCTGTTATATTTTTTTTTGGGGGGGGGGGTTCAGACAGGCAAGACAGCAAAGTTTATTGAAAGGATTCTTAGCAGCTCTTGATGGATTGTCCCTGAGAACTGGATAAAATTTGAAGAAGACATTTATGCTTAGCTCCCCCCTTAATATCTGGAAGGGATCTGACTCTTCAGCTGGATCCTCTTCTTCACCCCTGCTGCACATCTTTCTAAGACCACCTGGGAAAGTATCTGAGAAGAGACTTCTTCTTGAATTAGCTTCCACAGAAGCAAATTCAAGTGGGCTGAAATACAGAAGGGAAGTTTTGCAGAAGTATAAGAAAAGCTTCACCATAGAGATAGCCTTGCAATCCTAGAGCGGCAGAGAGAAAGGACATTAATAAGATCTGTACTTGCTCAAAAGCTATGAAATATAGCCTATCAAATAGAGAAGAGAAAGAGACCTGGGAAAGAGAAACTGGAATGGAGTACAGTAGGACAGGGCTTTTCAACCTTTTCACCCATTGTACCACTTTTAGGATAAGGCAACATCCGAGTACCACCACTCGCCCAGCAAGGTGTCAAAAACCTGACCCCCCCGAAAAAGGAAAAAAATGATAAAGTACAGGTAGTCCTCGACTTACAACAATCTGCTTAGTGACTGTTCGAAGTTACAATAGCACTGAAAAAAGTGACTTATGACCATTTTTCACACTTATGACTGTTGCAGCATCCCCAGGGTCATGTGATTTACATTCGGATGCTTGGCAACTGATTCATACTTATGACATTCACAGTGTCCCAGGGTCATGTGATCATCTTTTGCAACTTTTTGACAAACAAAGTCAATGGGGGGGGCAGCTCATCACTCAGGTTGCAGGGTGCCTGTGGGGGGAATCCATGGGTCTCTGGTGGAGGGGGTGGGACTGGGGTGGGTGCCTTCCTTCCCTCCCTCTCTCCCATTGTCCATTCCTTCCTTCCCTCTTTGTCCCTTCCTCCTTCCCTCCCTCCCTTCCATTGTCCATCCCTCCCTCCCTCAGGTTGCAGGGTGCCTGTGGGAGGGGGAATCCATGGGTCTCTGGTGGAGGGGGTGGGACTGGGGTGGGTGCCTTCCTTCCCTCCCTCTCTCCCATTGTCCATTCCTTCCTTCCCTCTTTGTCCCTTCCTCCTTCCCTCCCTCCCTTCCATTGTCCATCCCTCCCTCCCTCAGGTTGCAGGGTGCCTGTGGGGGGGGAATCCATGGATCTCTGGTGGAGGTGGTGGGACTGGGGTGGGTGCCTTCCTTTCCTCCCTCTCTCCCATTGTCCCTTCCTTCCTTCTTTCCTTCCTTTCTTCCCTCCTTCTTTGTCCCTTCCTCCTTCCCTCCCTCCCTTCCATTGTCCATCCCTCCCTCCCTCAGGTTTCAGGGTGCCTGTGGGGGGGGGGAATCCATGGGTCTCTGGTGGAGGGGGGGGTGGGTGCCTTCCTTCCCTCCCTCTCTCCCGTTGTTGTCCATTCCT